>CM039468.1:11526683-11653514 GCA_022433065.1 Begonia loranthoides
CTACCATTGAAACTCACAGATCGAACATGAGTTTTTGTCCCATTTCCAAAACTGATAGATTTCACTAAAATAGATTTGAACTCACTTTCAACATCACCAGTATGCTGAATGGGGAGGCTAATGAAATCCCCATTTGACAAAAAGCTCCTGTAGCAGCCTAGAAAGTAATCATCTCTGTTAGAACAACCTCAGCATATACTTGAACTGATTAAGAGAATAATACAGTTTCTAAAAAACAAATCAAGAACAAGAAGCTACTAAATATGATAAAGTACGTCGAGATATCCAGTCTCTCCAGATGACAGTCTTTTGGGACATTATTCAGACATTTGATACGCAAGAAAGGAAGTAAAACAAATACAGGTTTATAAAAAGCTGCATTAAACCCTTTAGATATGGCAATAGATCTACTAATCTCAACTCAAACTAGAAAATCTAAACTCCAAAAAACTAAAAAAAAAAAATATTATTTGCAAGAAAACCCAAGATTACCATTTCTGCGAGGAACAACAGAGAAAGCAGAAAATAGGGCTCGGGAGACTCTGGAGTCGGAGAGCCAGAGGCCGGAGGCCGGAGGGGAGAGCTCGGGCTCGGCTGCTCGGGAGTTAGGGAGTGCAGAGCACTCAGAGTGAGTGAGAGAGAATGAGAAGCAGTGGTGTGGTGAGTCTGCGGGACGCGGGATTCAGGTTCAGGAGCCCTAATTTATCTGCCACTCGGTTCTCTCGGTCGGTGCGGTTCTTGGGTACCGAGAACCGAGAACCGAGAACCGGACTGCCAAATTCGGTTTTGGACAACCAGAACCGAATTTGGTTCGGTACCCACCAAAAATGCACCGAACCGGTACCGAAACCGTTGGTTCCGTTCCGGTTCTTCAGTACCGGTTCGGTTCTGCACACCCTTAGTTACAAGTCTTTAGGGGTAACAATAGACTCTAAGAGATGCTTCAACAATAAAATATCACTTCTTTGAGCCACTCTTCGATGACTCTCCATCAATATAATATTGGGCTCTAAAAGCACATTTCAGTTGATGAGGTCTACTCTCCACCCATTCATCATCTTCTGAGTCGCAAATGAACGAAGCTCATCGTTTACAGATGCTGAGATCGAATGCACCTCTATAATAGCTTTGTGATCGAGTGCACGTTACTCATCAGTCTAGACTGGCGAAATAGGTTCCACTTTTATTTATGATATGTTTTTGCTCATGGATGGTGTTCAAGGTTTTAAGGTTGTCTCTTACTCTCATAGAGGACATCTTTACCACTTATATAGATGGAGTTAAAGATCACTCAATATCGTCGTTTAGTATTGAGGGACATCCATTGATTAGGACTTACTTTCTGCAGTGGGAGACACATTTCCACTGCGAAACAAATATTTTTCGTTGCGGAAGAGTGTCTTCCGCTACAAAAAACAAGTTCTTCGATTAGGACTACTTCATGTACAGGTCTGCTGTGGAAAGCGAACTTACTCACTATAGAAAGAAATTGAAATTTTTAACAGAAAACGTGATAGTGATGTTTCTGTTATTCATTTATCATAGTTCAGATATTATTTATTAGCAAAAATTATTTAGTGATTGTCTTTTTACTGATCCTATAACTCTGTGATTGTTTTGTTGTTTTTTTTTTTTTTTGTTATCTTTTGCTAATATATTGAAATTGCTATTTTAGAGGCTGTTAATTTACGAGAGTTAAAGTGATTTAAAAAGATAATCACTCACTTTAATTACAACTTCATTTTTGGGACGTTGGCCATTACATTATTTGAGCCGACATCTCCAAAACATGTTGGATTTTCATTGTATTTCCTTCTTACGAAAACTCTTCGAGTTAAAACTTAGTAACGGAAAAAAGAATGTGTATAATTGCAAAGCAACAAGCGACCAAAAGACACAACAACAACTGAAACGTAAAATCAGGACAAATACATTCTGTAGAGGACGGCAACTGATTGTGAGGTTGCATCACACATCTCTCTGTTTCATTAAAAACTTATTCTCCCCGGCTCCAATGCAGCACATCAAACCCTCTATGAACAATATCTCCACGAGACATTACAGACATTTAATGTGAATTTACAAGATCAAAAGGTTGAATCTTAACAGTGGTTTAACTGGGTATGTCTATGAAACGGATCTAAAAGGAAGAGTTTGAGTTCATCAGCTGTTAACTAATCCTCAAAAGAAGTTAGTTTATGATTTAGATCTACACATATATATTAAATGTTGGGACGAATCTTAAATTTTCTTTTTTTATACAAGTTCATGTACTTTGCTGTCCAAAAAACGGGTCAAGTATAATTTTTTAAAAATGGACTGTTGCTTTTTTGCATCAAGTATTACATGTAAAGGTCGTGTAGTTATCAAGTTTTTATAATTCAATGACTTGACTTGTAATTTGAGCGAATACGGAAAAGTTATCAAGTATTACATGTGGTGCTTAATTTTTTCTGGGGGGCAGCGAAGAGATCGCGCTCACGCTGTACATCGATTTTATGTGTTTTGTCCGTGCTTGGTTTTAACATAATTATTGAACAAAACGTCTTAAATAAAGCTTAAATAATGCAAGTGTTGAGTCCAGTAACAACGCTAAACCAGTAATCATGTTAAAGTCTTCTTCTTCGTCCAAATCGATTATGCCTCCATCATTTCTGTCTCCTTGTTTTAACCTGCAGATGTCTAGAGAGAGAGAGGTGTCACATGAGATGATATTTAGACACGTGAGATGGAGGTGTGGGCTGAACTAATGCATCAATATTAAAGTAGGATGAATAATGAGTCTTTGTTTTCATATGGGGAGCGACATTTTCTTGTTTCTGTCTAAATTCTGTGAGTGGGTCCAGCCACCTCTCTCTCTCTCTCTAAAACCATTTCCTGCACTTGGGAGAGTCAATGGAAAAACAACGCATAGAAAAAGGTTGGAGGTAAAAAGCTAAAAGACTTGAAGAAAGTCATTTACAGAGAATAGCTTTCTTCTCTCTCTCTCTCTCTCTCACCAAGACAAGACTATCTTCTTTGAGTGCTGAATCCACTATTCAAAGTTCACCATCTGAACAGCCAGGAGCTGACTGTCTTTGATTCTTCTCCAACAACATATTTACTCTCATGTTGGATACCACTGTTTCTTCTGATCATCCATCTTCCTTTGCGTCCTTCGAAAATGGGGTCACTTGCAAAAGGAAAAGAAGACCAGCAGGAACCCCAGGTAAACTAAAGCAACCCAGAAAAAAAAAAAAAAAAGAAGAAGAATACCCATTCTTTATTACACTTTTAATCTCTCAAATTCAAATCCAAAATTTTTATTTTTTTTTGTGGGGTGAAGATCCAGACGCAGAAGTGGTTTCTCTATCTCCAAGGACTTTGCTGGAATCAGATCGATACTTGTGTGAGATCTGCAATCAAGGGTTTCAGAGAGATCAGAATCTGCAGATGCATAGGAGGAGGCATAAGGTGCCGTGGAAGTTGTTGAAAAGGGAGACGGAGGAGGTGAGGAAGAAGGTGTTTGTTTGCCCTGAGCCGACGTGCTTGCACCACGACCCTTGCCATGCTCTCGGCGACCTCGTCGGAATCAAAAAACATTTCCGGCGGAAACACAGCAATCACAAGCAGTGGACTTGTGACAAATGCTCCAAAAGCTACGCCGTTCAATCCGATTACAAAGCCCATCTCAAAACTTGTGGCACTAGAGGTCACTCCTGCGACTGTGGCCGTGTGTTTTCCAGGTTCTCTCCGCCGCACTCTCTCTCTCTCTCTCATGGCCTGGTCGGAAAAAAAGTCTATAACTTCCTACGATTGAACAAACCAGCTATTTTTCCCAAGAGACCCCATTTGATTTCCGTTAGCAAAGTTTATTTTTTTTAATTCATAAACCTAGTCAGTGTCATCCATATGATTTTAATGGAATCATGGATATATTAGTGACAAACCCTACATGAAAAAGCTGCTGTTTCTTCCCAGTGTTAAAGTTTGATCACTGAATTATGCAAATTTCTTAAATTTAATCATCACGTCGATTAATACTTATCGTCGATTTGCAACTTTTAGAGTGGAGAGTTTCATCGAGCACCAAGATGCTTGCACTGTCCGGCAGGTGAGGCCTGGGATGCCGGCGACCCAGCCAGCCTGCTCTTCCCGATCAGCTTCTAGCACTAGCCCTTCCACTGACGCAGATTTCGGCAAGGCTACAATGCCGAAGCTTCACAGTAGGCCAACTCAACCAATATTCTTGAGATCGGATCAAATGAATTATAATTATTCTTCCTCTACGTCTGGTTTCCAAGAACATAATCTCGAACTTCAGCTCCTTCCGATGTCGCCATATCCGGACGAAATCTTTGCCACCCACCTGAAACTTTCGATCGGATCATCAACCGAAGGTGGCAGAAAGGAAGAAATAAAGAAACAGGTTTCAGAAACCCGGGAGAAAAATGATATTCCTGCACTGGAAGTGATGAGGTTGAGAGAATATTCAACTGAAAATCTAAGGAAGTTAGCAATGGCTGAAATGGCTTACGCAGAAGAAGCCAGACGAGAAGCCAAACGACAAATCGAAATTGCTGAGATGGAATTCGGAAACGCAAAAAGAATAAGGCAACAAGCCATAGCCGAGCTCGAAAAGGCAGAGATTTTGAAAGAGAACGCAACGAGGAAGATGAGCTCCACCATTCTGCAAATCACTTGTCAAGCATGCAAACAACAATTCCAGCAGCCGTCGGTGGCGGCACTGGCGCCGTCGGACGAGACCTCCCTGGCGATGAGCTACATGTCCTCCGCCACCACCGAAGGCGAGGGATAATGATCAGTCCTCAACCCCATCAATGTGCTATTTTTAAGAGATTTTAATCTTTTTTTCATTAGAATTGTGTCGGTAATTTCATTTTTTGTAACTTGGAATCTATATATTTTCACGCACTAAAGCTAGTAGGTTTGTGTTGGACGATAGTTTCCACAGTCCCCACCTTTCTATACGCGATTAGACAGGAATCCTAACATCATGTCGAACAATCACAATTCCTTCACAGAAGAGGATGATTTTGAAACAAAGAACAAAAGGGTATTTTTACGAGTGAAAAAAAGATGGGGTTTTAATGTTCTTGGAGCAGAGGGAGGGGGGAAGGTGTCAGCTTGGAAATAGTTGGACCCATTTCTTTAAATACACGAAAATGAATGAGATTGGGGTGATTATAGAGCGTGAGTGAATGATGTTTCTTTCGGGACCATTTTGTTTTTAATAATAGGGTATGAAGGAAGCTTTCATTCATGTCCAAGTTTTTCAACTCGGAATTCAGAGAGAGAGAAATGGGAGGTCGTTATCATCGCATTTGTTTAGCTTTTTCAATGTAAAATTGCTTTATAAAAAAGAAAAACACCATGTTTTTCAGTGCCACAGTTGCAATTGTTATTATGTTCAGGCACTCGTCCCTCTCATGGGGAGAGAGAGAGAGACTTTTATCAGGATATTATGACAAGGGCGAGAGAGAGAGAGAGAGAGGGTGTAGTGAAGAGGGGTAAGGGCAAACTCCGGCAGTACGTTTTTCATTAATATAGCGGACACAGAATAAGGTAGAGAACTGAGAAGTAATAATGTTAAGCTTTTCTTCTTCCTCAATTACTCTTTAACCTAATGCATTTTCTTCAGAACACTTAAACTCTCTAGTTTGGTTGGTCTCGTCTAGTCCCCCTTCCTCTCCTATGGATGGATTGCTTTTTGGTACTTGCCAAGAAAATAGCACTCGCATCCGAATACGGATGAACCACCACCTCTCAAGGACGCGACAACGAGGCCCACCAGAGACAACGACCTCCCACAAGAATAACTCTTATTCTTGTGATGATCGGAGAAGATCACCGCCTCTCAGGCCAACGATAAATCAACTTTCTTCTATGCTTTCAAAGAGCAACTCCTGTTTTTACAATGCGCTGCGTTAAAATCACATTCTAAGATAGATCTAGCGCTTGGAAAACCAAGAACGAAAAGCTTGCTTTCTCCCATGTTCTGCCAATTTCGAAAATCTAGTCAAGGTGATTTTACACATCATGACAGAAAGATGGACCAAATTTCTTCCAAGTAGGCAAGTTTTCAAATTCAATTAACACATAATATTGAAACACAGATTCTGGTGGTGGCTAAAAATCTTTGGTGCAAAACATTATGTACATCAACACATGAACATGAACATGAACAGGAAACACATGGTTAGAACTACAATATCTCCATTTTTTTGTATATCCCTATTTTGACATCCAATTCACTCTTCAAGAACTTCATACCACTTTGGATGCCCACGGATCCGCCTTTCAGTTGTCCTAACAAGCAGTATTTATAAGCTAGTAGTGTACACGTTCTTTCCATATTCACACTGTTGTTGCTGCTGTCTTCCTACAAAGACACCAAAAGATTACGCGTATAATTAGTGGAAATTGACAAGAAATAAAGTTGAGATTTGAAAAATAGTTTTTGAAAACACCTATACTTAAGGAGTCACCCTAGAATAATCTGAAGAAAAGGAATAAGAAGACGTCACAAATGCGAGTGACGTTTACTCTCCGACGTACCAATTTCCGGCTCCTAAATTCAAATCTTAGGAGGTGAGCCGAGCTCAGAGCCACAAACAGACGCATAGGACATCGTATCTTCTTTAGATATCGCTACGAAGTTTAATGGTGCCGTAGACAACCTCCTCATTTGCTTAAAATACCCATTTTGCCGGCCAGAGTATGATCGAGGAGTAAGAAGCTCAGGAGTTGCACTGCCAACTGAATTCCGACGAGGGGTAGGCGTCATTGACCCATTTCCATTTGCACGGGGCCCATTTGGCTTCCTAAAACTGTTGCATTTTCTAGGACTGGGTTTTGACCCAAAGATGGCTTCTTTCTCAGTCAGAAGCAGATCCTGAAGCTTCTTTTGGTCCTGTTGAATTGAAAATTTAGAAATCAAAAGGTACCTACAAGCAGCTTAGATCAGCACCAGCTGGTAGGCATAGAATATTTTTAGGAGATCGATTTCAGTTTTGATGATTGACCATCAAATAATTTTAGACTATGAAATGCTAGGAATGTAAATCAAGTCAAATTACCCTGCATCTCTTCTTCTCTTCTTCTTTCTGGTGTCTGCTTATTTTATAATCCTCGAGGACTGACACCAGTCGGGCCTGAAAAGACGGCAAATTCCTCTTGTTCAACAAATGAATGCAACCATAGTATAACTGATTGTGCAGAAGAACTCACCCCATCATATAGGAATGATGACTTTTTCTCATCTTCCCAAGCAAGAGTTCTACTTATCAGATTATCAACCATTGCTGAAAAAAGGAGCCTTAGCAGAAAAGACATTGTAGTCTGAGAGAAACAACATTAATCTCAAAGGAATCAATACCTGGAATCTTGGTCACGGTCACTCGTGCTCGCTCTGCACGTTTAAGATTAATATGAGCCCCTCTCCCTGCACTATATCTATTGTCATCCTGGAATCACAAAGAGACATTTTCAAAGCAGAACTTGGATGCGTAGAACCTTCCACTTACAGAGGTTGTTCAGCAATGGAAGCAAACAATATCTCCAAGAATCAGACACAATAAAAAAGCATCTCCCTAAATTATGGGCTTGAAAACAAAAATCTAACATAAGCTTTTATAATAAGATTTTTCAGAACCATTTAGTTTTTATTAGCTAGAACTAAAAAATAATTATATTTTTATTTGAAGCATCTATTAGAATACAATCTTCTATCATCTTTTTTCAACTTTCTCGGCGTAGAGATTTATTTCATTCCATAGCTATAAGCTTATTCTATTTCCAGTGTTGCATAAATCTCGCAGCTTACTTGATTATAGTCTTCCAACCAGTTCTCTTCCTCACAGGCATAAAGCCATCGATCTATCCTTTCTGTTATTTCTTTTCGGCTGTCAGCTTCTTCTTTAACTTTGATTATTTGTGATTCAATGTTAGTCAGGAGCTCAGAAGGGTCTACTAGACCTGAAAATGGAATATATAATTTATTTTTTAAAAAAACCATAATCTTTGCCATGCAGACTGGGAACAACTTCAAAGCTCTTCAGAAGATAATGTAACCATACCAGAATCTATTAATGCATTTGATTTCTCAGCAGCTGTGCTAGGATCAGGTTCAATATGAGTGATTCTGCATAATTCCTCCAATTCAGATCTCCTTTTCATAACAAGCTCTTTCATTCGACTTGCCTTCAATTTGGTAAGCCTCTCTACTTCAGCCGACCCCTATCAGAAGGGTAGGTTTAACATGACCTTTCATTTGAAGTACTTGCATGAAAACTTGACAAAAATGGAATCAAACCTGTTCGATTACTTCTTCAGACAGAAGAGTTGGTTCTGTAACATCTGCTTCGGATAAATGAAGAACTGAAGTAATCTTCCAAAATTTGTCCTTCTCTTCCTTAGAGGAGTCCATCAAATTCCAAAGTTCAAATAGAGTTGACACAATATCTTTCAGCTGCATTTCAAACCAGTAAGTAAAATTCGATGGCAATAAAAAACAAAAAGAATAATCAATCACATGGGATGATATTACCTTCTGAATTCGCATTTTTCTCTGTGCTTTCAGTGTTAGAATGGCTTTTTCTAAGCCTTCTAATGTGCTATTGCTAATGTTTGTGGACTGTTCCATCATTGTTCTCTCCAAGCTAGGATGCACATCACTAACAGTCTGGCCAAAATCCAAACCAAGAACGCCACAAAGGCGATGAACCTCATTCACAAATCCTAAAACCTTCTGTAGCCGGTCAGACTGCAAAAAGCCAAATAGAATAATCATTTTCAGAGATTAAAACTATAAATTGCCATTTTTCTTGCATTGAAAAAGAACAAAATGGGGGGAAAACATAAAATTACTCATTTGACAACACTAACTTAGCTTTTCTATCAATTTCTAGCCATATGCTGTAACATCCTATCAAGTTCAATAATTTAAATTCGACCATTGAACTAGGAAAATTTTTTATGTTCTTTAGGCACTATGCAAGAATCAATTGGAAGATTATAGATTCGCCTATTTCTAACAAATCAAGTTGAAATAATAAGATACTATGACAGCATCATGATAAACCCTATAGTTTGAACTTTTTAAGATATATCATCAACAAAAGTTCAATATGGTTTCTACAAACTAATTAAATTGTGGGAACCAGTGCTCAAATGCAAGCCAACTAACCACATAATGATATAAGGTAGTTGTGCTATATCATAATCATTGTACCTTTTCCTTCTGCAGTGTTCGAAGATGTGCTTGATACTCACTAAGCTTTCTTAGTGAAAAATCATCTTCTTCCAAAACTGAGAAGTTCATCGTGGCGTTGCTGAAATGGTTAAATCCAGAAATTTCACCGCTAATCTTTTCGATTTGGTTTTTGATATCTGCAAATTGTTGTATCCGCTCTTCCTTCTTTATTCTGAGGTCTTCAACTAGTGGAGTGACAGATGCAAGTTTTTCCTTCAATGTCGTGGACCTCTTATCCAGTTTAATCTGCCCGTAATAGATAATGATTAGAATACCTAAATAGTAAACGGCATATGAATATTTATTTTACTCACAAATACATTTGAATTGGAATACTAAACAATTGATATTTGGTATTACCCAAATCAAAATTACTCAATCCTCTTTCGGCACTTCCCTCCTTATAAATTACCAACACTCCCAAAATCTCCCGTTGTTGAATTGAGGTTAATTTAATCATTTGTACTTCTTAACATACCCTTCGATAAGCTCATTTCTTATATTGGTCTTTACACATTTAATTTTTTAGTAGTGTTATTTTGTATGATGTAGAGACTTAATCTAAGTACCCTTTGCTCTGATACCATCATAAATTTCTAATAATCTTTAAACTTAAGTTGTTGGGTTGTGAGTTATTTAATTATTTGTACTTTTTAACACCTCTCATTCCCTCTCACATGCTCACAAAAACAAATGGATTCCTTCTAATCAAAATCAAGCAGCAAAATATCAAATGATGACACATAAGATTCTAGAATAATCAATAAATGCAATTACAGAGTTAACACAGATCTCAATGTATTCAAGTAAAAAACAGAACAGTGTATATAGATGTGAGACTCAAAAACAATTAGTACTAAATAACATATTAGAATAAATTAGCCAGTGCTCAATGGAACATTTAACAAATGAGCAAACATTTTACTATCATATAAACAAAAGGAAAACTCAAAGACATACAAAATTACTCAACACATAGACTAAGTATCAATTATAAAGTGCAGGCTAATATTTATATTTCCAAAAATATCAAGATTTATACATTGTAAATCTTCTTAATGGAAAACTACAATAAATTGAATGAAGCAAACATTGACAGAAGAGAAGACTCTGGTTCTCTCTGTAGCATCACAAGAGTAGGTCATTGACAGCCTAAATTTACAAAAGAATTAGTAAAGCCACATTGGATATAAAGTGATAAAAAAAACAAGATTATAAATGTCAAAGAAATAAGAACCAAAAAGGTTGACCTCCATAATTTCCACTGGTTAACCATATAACTTGATCGGAAGAAAGGAAGTCGTTCATCAAAATTAACAAACTTACTGTCAGTAAATAGAAAATAGGTCAATTAAAAAAGCAGAGGTCAGCATACCATTGTGCCACCAAAGCTCAACCAAAATCTAGCCACTACTTCAGTTCCACTATTACTAAATTAAACATTGCTGACTACTGCTGTGGCTATATTGCCCCAGCGAAAATAGCTTCACACATCAGATAGTTTTAGTTAGATAAGTTGATGATAGTATCACACTGTTCATAGTTTGCAATCCATAAAACCTGAAATATGGGAATGTTCACGAAGGGTGCAATAGGGGGGAAAAATAATAGTCCAACATCTGTTGACAATGGCAGCTATTTACTTACTATGGTTTGGGAACAAAATGGACCCCACTTGAAAATTGGGAATTCCACTGCCTCCTTGACCAGAATTGATGTATCGAGATTTGACTTTGGTTTAAATAAAACCAATGAACTAAGCTCAAGATCGAGAATAACTTCGAGATTTATTATCTTCCAAAAGCTATCTCGATCCCGATTATAAGGATGGTTGCATGTCCAAGAGTCGTGACCAATGAAGACATGAAATATGCTTTTTGAAATAAGACTTGCAATTTTTCTGAGGCTAACTTGATATTTCAACTTTAATAAGCATATCATAAATTAAAATGGATTTTCCATAATGAATCAATCACTCCATAAATAAGAAAACATATTCCCGTCCTTTTTTATTAACAACATCCCTCTCATCATTTATTCTCGATTGTCTCGTTCTTCAACTTCGTAATTGGTTGTTAAACACAACTTTTTTAATTTGCAGCACGGCGATGGCAGTGATTAGAATACGACTAGTTAAGACAGGGAATAGCTTACCAAATTCACCACACAAACATTATGTGAAATTCTAAATGTTGAATTGTTCTATGCTGATAACACATTTATTATATTTCTCTGCTTAAGCAATAGCATACCTTAAGTCTATTTACAACAAAAAAAAAAGAAACTCCGTAAAGGAGATAAAACAATGTAAAAGCCTCTAATACTTATAAACAACCAGCAAAATATTTCAACCAACAAAAGTTAACACGCATTTCCAGAAGCATTCTCTGAGCTGAAATATCTCAGGTCCTCAGGCTTCAGATACTTACAGGCTAAACATAGATTTTTTTTTACCTTTTATTACATGAAGCATAGTATTGTCTAAAATAGTGTTAAACCTTTTGTTGAACTGGAGTCAGAAAACAAAAGCTAGAAAATATAGGTACAAAAATCCTGGAAACAAACAGATTTATATTTTTGAAAAAGGAAGTGTTACTATTAATGGAATGATAAGAAACACGAGATAGAACATACATAAATATATATATATATATATATATATATATATATAGCTGAAAAAATTCCTTTACCGGCGAGTTAAGGTTAAGTTCCCCTAGGGCAGCTATCAATGTTGCGAGTTCAGCTTCCTTAGCTGCAACAGACTGATGAAGACGAGCTTTGCAGTTTGCGGCCTCCTCAACCCTTCTTCTGTAAACTTCCAAGCACTCCCTCTCCAACTCAAGTAGCATTCTGTCTTTGTCAGTTTCACTCTCACCAATGTCATTCCAAATTTGCTGTTTTTACAATCAAATTGAGAAGCCTCTTGTCAAATAAAGGAAAGGAAATACAGAAGAGAAATGAAGAGAAAAGCAATCTCAATAAGTGGAACCCAAACTGCAATTAGAGAACATGAATCATTTTCTTTTCATTCAACAGAATGTTAGTTGCAACAATCCTCTACTGCCGACTCGCTTTTAGTCACAACTACTGTTAAGGATATGTAGAAATGAGTTATGTGAGACAGGGAATAAACTATGAAAACACCAAACTTTCTGAAGTATATAATATCATATTATTCATAGGAGTATGACAAATGCCTGGTAACAAATTTCATTGGACGGAACTCAAACAGCAATATTGGTTTAATATAAAGCTAAGAAGAAAAAATCTTTCAAATTATTTCATTTATCACAGAAAGAACAGAGAATTCCAATACACAGTGGCTGAAAAAAATCAGTCACTTATCATGCACCAACTACAGCAACAAATGGACACCTTTGACATTGAGTTCGAAGAAATCTGGGCACCTAAACTACAATAGTAGATAGAAATTATACACACATCTATGATTCATTACGGAACATCTAAAATGAACATTCCATAAATCATCATAAAAATGCTGAAACATAGTCATGCAGCAAATCATCGACAAAAAACTGGAAACGCACTGTTGTCGCCTCCGCGAACGGTTCAAGCTTTTAGTGAAAAGAACGACAGCCATACGAAGTGCAAGAACAGAGAGAGAGAGAGAGAGAGAGAGAGAGGGAGAAATACGTGGAGTTCCCTGAGCAGAGCATTACAGCTAGTGCTAGTACGGACACTGATTGTAGGACTCCCAAGCGCTAGCATTTTTATCCTCACGGATCTCGCTTTCTTTGAGTATGTGCTGAAATACGATAGCCCAGAAGCACTTTGTGGGTATGACCCAAAAACGCAGACAAAATGAGAACACAGAGACAATGGGTTCTGTAAACTACGAAGTCAAAGAAAGACCAAGAAACCAAGACACTTTAGGGGTTCTTCAGTAGCCTAAAACAGCATGATTTCGCCAGATCTGAGAGCTAAATCACTATCACGGAGCTTCCTCGCACCCCCTTTCACTTCTGTTTTCGGAACCCAGAACCAAAACAAATGAAAATAAAAAATGAAACTAAAGAAAAGAACACAGCGAGACCAAGAAGGCAGGTAGAAAAAGAAACGTTGGAAAGTTTCACAGAAAGAAAATCATTGCCGCCATTATTAGAGAGTAAAGAGAACCGAGGAAAAGAGCTGCAAGCGAAACGTAAAAGCTTAGAACAAAGGTCAATGAGGAGAGAGAGAAGGAAACTCTTGTTGGGTATCGGATGGTACACTAAAATGCGCCAAAGCGGCAGGTAGAGTAACAGATCTGCGCACGTTAGACAATCATTTCTAGGGTTACTATGCAGATAGAGAGGAAGAGAGAGAGAGAGAGTGAGTCAGACACCACTGGAAATTGGAAAAACAGTGATTTCAGGTAAAGAAGAAGGAAAACGGAGATAAAGTTCAAATTTTATATTCCATTGCAATTAATATTTGCAAAACATCAGGCTCCACATTAGCTACTCTCCTTTTGATGCGCGTGCTAAACACGGATTACAATTCATGAGGTAGTGCAAGTCACGGGAGTCTGGTAGGGAATAAAAGTAGATAGAGATGACGTTGAAGTCTACGATGGATTTGGAGTGGACTCGTGAGATTAAAAGATTTCCTTTTAAAAATAAAAAATAAAAATGAAATTAACTAATTCAATGGACAATTATTGGTTGGTTATTAGCAAAGAAAACTGAATAGTTAAATGAGATTGATGAGTTAGATGGTTTTAGAAAATTAATGAATGATTGATTGGTGTAACCACTTCCAAGTATGGCCTTATAAACACTTTGATTAAAGATTAATGGAAAAATGATAAATTAACTATCATTCTTTATTGTTGGTGATAAACCAATCATTATCTTTTTTTCTAACAAATAAACTACTGAATTATAAAAGATTGATATCACAACCATCACTTTCACGTTTACCGTTAATACTTTAATGATGAATCGCGGCAATTTGTCAAGAGATCGAGGCAATCTCGTGACGGTTTGTCAAGAGACGACAGCAGTCTCATGACTCGCGATTTGTTTAAAAAATTTTATTGCAAATTTGAGGCTTAAATGCATGATTCTGACACCTATAGCCAAAGTTATGGTCTTTTGAAGTTGAAGAGGTCAAGAATCTAATAAAAGGATTGGATTAGTAAAACATATACATAAAGACTTTGAAGTAGCCATGAAACACTAAAAACCGAGAACCACTGCGGACTTTGAAGTAGCCATGAAAAACAGAGAGCTTCATGGCTACTTCAAAGTCCCTATTAAGTGTTTCATGGCTACTTCGAAATCCATATGTAGATGTTTTACGAATTCAATCCTTTTATTAAATTTTTGACCTCTTCAACTTCAAAAGACTATAACTTTGGCTACAGGTATCAAAATCAGCTCCAAAAGGTATCAAATTGAAGCTCTCTCAGAGATCTATAAATTATCATGGGTTTGACCCATAACCCCCTTTCTTGTGCCCAAAATCACGCGTTTAAGCCCTCAAATTTGCAATAAAAAAATTTTTAACAAACCGCAAGTCAGGAGACAGCCGCTGTCTCTTGACAAACTGTCACGGTTAGTCACGAGACCACCGCGGTCTCTTGACAAATCGCGGCGGTCATCGCTGCGGTTCGTCACAAGACCGCCGCGATTTGCGACGAACTACCGCGGTTCGTTATTAAAGCGTTAACGGCAAACGTGACAGCGATGGTTGCGGCGTCAATTTTTCATAGTTCAGTGGTTTATTTGTTAGAAAAAAAATGATAATGGTTGGTTCGTCACCAACAATAAAGGATGATGGTTGATTTGTCATTTTCCCAAGATTAATTTATAAAAAAATTAATCAAATGAACCTTGGAGTTCTGTTTTTGGTTAAAAAAATGAGTTTTGGTTGACTGCGTCAAACCACAAACGTTCATCGCGAGCGTCATTAGTAAAAGATCGGGTGCCAGCGAAAATCCCCTAGAACATTGACTGAACAACAACTTTCTAGACACTAGTGGTTTATCACTAGGCGACTGCAACAGACGCTCATATTTAACTATCGAGTGACCCGCGGTATCGCGTATTTAACAGAACATAGTCATTTATGCACGAACCCTAAACACTTTGGCGACCAATCTCTCTTTCGGCGATGAAAATGACACCATCCGAGCATTGCTCTTAGTTTTTCAATCTCATAATCATTTTTCCAAAAGAAATCATTATTTGTCCTCCAAAATTTCAGCTATAATAATCAATCACCAAGTTTTTAGGCAAAAATGGGTTGGATATTTGTGAAAATTTATAGGGAAATTAAAAAAAACAAATCGTATAATTTGGGGTATGCAACACCGCAAACCTTAAAGAAAATTTGCGAACAACTAAAACTTTGTGTTAGCCTAAGTGTCATTAGGCTTATTTGTTTTGAAGATGAATGTATTAATTGCAATTATAAGTTGTTTATTGTTTGTTATGCGTAATTGTATTAACTTGTTATTTATACTTGATATTATTTAGAAATACCCTTAATTAGGGTATTAATGTTGTCTAACATATTTACCTAAGTCCATATAATTCATATGATGATATTTGAGACTTAAAAGAAAGAAAAAAGGCAAAACACAAAGAAATGGTCGACCAAAACAGTTTGCACAAAGAACTAGTAGACCAGTTAATCGACTACATGTCAAAACATATTGCTCATCAGTTCTGCGATTGAGGAAGCAATCGAGGAGTGAAGAAATGGTCGACAACAAAATTGGATAGATTACTCGTTAAGTCTGTGGTTAAGGAAGTGATCTAGCAAGCGGACGAGATGATCGACTCCAAAATGAACAAAGTCGCGCGAAGAGCTAAATCGTGAATAAAACGGTAAACTAAAATGAAGAAGGCGATAGACCGATTCCTCTGCACAACACAACGGCTAGTTCCAAATGTCGAAAGGCAGTCGACCAAATTAGAAATGGGCGACTGATTTCACAGAGTCTATAAATATAAGACTCTCCAAAGCTCAGTGCAACGAAGTGAGAATTAAAGCAAAGCTCTGTCAAATTTTATACTCCATTCCAATTTATTCAAGAGTGTAAATTCTAACTCTCCAATCCCCAAACTTGAGATTTTACATTTGGGAGAGTTAAGAATTTTAGCTTTCCCTTTTCTTGTTCCTAATTGTTGAAAGGCTAGATTGACGCCTGAGAAAATCAATCCAGAGGGTGACACCCTGATAACAGTCTGTAAAAGGTTTGGTTGATACTTGTGAAGTCAATCATCGCTAACCGGGTGGTTAGGCGATTAAGGATCTACAAGTGGAAAACTTGGGCCGCAGACGTAAGTTGGAGTTACCGAACCGCGTAAACAACACCGTTTGCATTCTCTTTCCCTTGCTCTTTATATTTATGCATTGCTTGATTAATTTTTATTAATAAATCACTTAGAGTTTAGATAATTAATTATCACATGAAAAAGTTAGATCGTCTAATTCACCCCCCCCCCCCCTCTATAGTTGTGCACCGATCTTACAATTGATATCAACGTGGGGTTAATAAAACTTTTTATGTGATATTGCTCATATTCGTTGAATTTATTTGATTTGCATCTATTTGGTTAAAATTCTCATTGAAAATCATTTGGATATTCTTGATTGAATTATTTGGTTGCTCAATTTAAAATGGCCTTTAATATTCAAGTTGAAGAACAATATTTGATTAGGTCTCCGTATTTTGATGGCAATGATTATACTTATTGGAAATCTAGAATAATAATTTATATCCAATCTATAGATTATGATATTTGGAACATTGTTGAAAATGGGTCTTTCATTCTACTTAAAATTGAAAATGGTATAGATGTTCCAAAATTATATAGTGAATATAATGATAGTGATAAAATGAGATTGAGCATGAATGCCAAAGCTATAAATATAGTATATTGTGCTCTAAACCGTGATGAATTTAATAGAGTTCAAGGTTATGATAGGCTCTTCGATATTTGGAGATTGCTTGAAATTACACATGAAGGCACTAATCAAGTTAAAGAAAATAGATTGAGTATGTTTATCCATAAATATGAATTATTTTGTATATATAAGGATGAAACCATTAATTGTATGTTTACTTATTTTACTAACCTTACTAATGGTTTAAAAATGCTTGGTAGAGTGTATCCCAATGAAGAGTTAGTGAGAAAGATCTTTAGGTGTCTTACGAGAGTGTGGCAACTTAAGGTGACGGCAATTCAAGAGCCACATGATATCAAGGTCATAAAAATGGAAGAACTCATAGGTTCTCTAATGACGCATGAGATCACATTGATGAGTAACGAGAATGAGCAAAAAGAGAAGGAAATCTTTAAACTAAAAAATATTGCCCTCAAAGCTTCCTCAAGCACTCAAGCGTATTCTGGGGATGATGATAATGATGATGAAAATATAAAATTCATAACTCGGAAGTTCAACAAATTTCTTCAACGGAAAAAGGAAAAAGGAGAAAAGGTGATCGTTTGCTTTGGATATGGGAAACCCGAACATACATCTATCGAATGCCCCAAAGCAAAGAAGAAATCAAAGGCTTTCAAAAAGAAAGCATTCAAGGCTACTTGGGACGATATCGATGAAGCTCTTCTTTCGAGATTGAAGAAGTCTCCAATTTTTGCTTCATGGCCAAGGAGGACAAGGTACACAATTCATCTAGTGATTTGGATAGTGATTTTGATGATAATGATAAATTGTTGGATGCTTTCAATGAGTTATTTGATAAATTCAATGTGAAACACCCCGATATTTTAAGTTGGATAACCATCGGAGTATTACCACGAACGTTCTAGAGCGTTAAGTTAGGGATAATTCCGCTAACATTTCCCTCGTATACACGATGTAATTGAAGTGTTGGAGTTATGAGGATATTACATGGTGCATCTATACGTGTCTTCTTATGACATGTATTTATGGCGAAAATGTTATAGGATAGGAGTTAAGTGGGAAAAAAGGTGAGAAAGGCTGTCCAGGATGTTTTCGGACGCCTGCGGGCGACACTTCGGACACGTTATGTCATCCGCAAGTGCATTGCGTTGAGTCCCCGACGTTTGGGACGAGTCTGGGGACGCGAGATATCGTCCTGACTTCACTATGCTGTGACGTTTTGGACGAGGTTCTGGACGATACGGATGAGAAGAATGGCGTTTGTATCGAATCTGTTCTAAATCTGGATAGTTTCGGACGAGTGGAACGGCTATGGACGAGTTAGGGAATCGTCTAATTTGCCTCTGTCCGATTTTAGGACACTTTTGGACGACACACGGACGCCACGTGCGGACGAGATTTGGCGTCGAAAATAGCTCGGTTCAGCGAATAGGATAGGGTTAAAAATGATAAATGGGGTATTTTAATATTAAGGAAATAAAATGGATTTAATTTGATAAATTAAATCCATTAGGGTTATTATAAAATTAGGGATAAATTGAAAAAATTAGAAGTGTAAGTGGGTAATTTTAAAATAGGTGGAAAGAAGAACCGAACCGGTTCACTAAGTGAACCGGTTCGCTCAAATTAAAGGAATGGCCTTGGCCATTCCTTCGCGAGCGAACCAGAAAATGCGAAAGAGAGACAGGGAGAGACGAGGAGAGCGAGAGAGCAGGGAGAGCGAGAGAACAGACGAGACGAGGGAGAAGGAGGAGGGTGTGACGGTGAAGCTCAGGGTGCCATTCGGTGGACGGAGGCGTGACGGACGGTGTGGGTCGCTGCTGGAGCTCGCAGGTCGTCGATTTGGGCGTCGGACGTCTGGTCGCGATTCCTGTCGGACTCTCGGCGATGCTTGGCGACCAATGGCGACGGCAGCAGTGATGAATGGTCGATGTGGTACTCGGCAGTGAGGATTTGGCATCGGGAGGCTGCGGTGATCAGCCTCGGGTCGTGGGGTGGCCTCAGTTTGGTGATGGGTGTTGGACCAGCCAAAGGCCATGGTCCAACTTGCCGGTTCATGCAGAATCAAATTCTTCTCTTCTGGTGCGTGCTCTCCTAGTCGACAGGGAGACAATTTAGACCTCGAAGCTGTGGATGGCAGTGATAGATTATGGAGTGCCTCTACTCTAAGAGACGTAGAGAGGGCAGTGGGAGGGTGAGGGGTACCCTTTGGAAGGACTATAAATGTAGTGAGGATGAGGAGAATTAACGCAGAAGAAAATGAGAGAAATGGGAGAAGGAGTGCAATGCTCTCTGGAGCTAGGTGGGTCTTGGTCGTTTTGTTCTGGAGAAGCCAAGTGCAGAAAGAGGAATGGAGAAGTCTGAAGCTGAAGCTAGAGAAAAGTGATGAAACATCAGAGAAGGGAGGAGGTTGGGAGGCTACTCTCGGGCTTCCTCAGTTCATCAGGCAAGGGTTCTCTTCTTCAATAAAGTAATGGGATTGTTGTCTGCTATTGGTTATTCTTTAAATTGGGTTCTGCCGATAGTTTAAGTTGAGAAGATTAATGGAGAGTTGATATATTCTGTTGATGGAGAATAGATTAATGTCCTATGAGAAGAGTCATATTATGTTGGTGGATATTTAGGCAATGTGTACCTTGTGCTTACTGTTATTGGTTTTGTGAAATGGGGAGAGATGATGCATGTTTGTTGGACGTAATTCTAATGCACTGTGAAGTTAAAGATAATTGTTCTGCATGCTTAGTGAGTGCTCTGTTAAGGAAATTGCTTCCTTAGGTTCTTTGTTGTGGATTGTTCAATGTTGTGAGATTGTTTGTGATTGGTATGGAGTTAAAAATATGTCCTGTGAGTTCTTGCAAGCCTTACAGTTTGAATATATATGTTCTGAAATTGAAGGGATTAGACTCAGTGTTGTGTATTAAGTTTAAATTATGAAAAATGTTAAGCGTTATGATTTATGGAATTTTCACGATTGTGGTTAGAGAAATGAAGTTAATGAGTAATGTTTTAATGTGAAGGTATCGGGAAGAGAAAAAGGGATAGCAATTAAGTGCTAGCGCACAATAAAGAATTGAGGTAAGGAAAATGGGTTGTCTTGGCCATTTGGAGGCCCTATACCACAAGTGGGTGTGCGTGAGTTATTTCCTTGTTGTTGATAGTCTTACTGATACTCTATAGAATTATAGTGCTATGTGATTTCCTTATCGTTACTGCCGTTAGCCAACTGCTAGTTGCTGATAGTTAAATTTAGATGATAGTTCCTTGGATGATTATTGTTGTTATATCATTGTTGCTTTCTTTGCTGCACATATTTCCTATGTTGATGATAGGGTAGATTCATTATTGTTGTTATGCGATTTAGATACTCTGCCTTATTAAAGATGAATGCTAATGTCTAAAGGGATAAAGGGTCCATGAGTAAAAAGGAGGAATGTTCAATATCTATATTACTAGCTGTATCTAATTGTGTTACATTTCCCTCATTGTTCGGCTATTGGTTCTATTTAGTTAATTGTCTCCATGGTAGTTAATACTCTGCAGTAAAATGTTCTACTATTTCGTTAACTAATTAATAGTTGTTAATCACTTCTTGCGTATGTTGACTAATTAGCTAATCTAAGCATGTAGTAATTAAACAATTAATGAACATATTAATTAACTTAGATAATAATGATAGTTAACCTAATTGTACTTTACGTGAGCATGTAATTGGTTTGAATAATATAAGTAGGCAAATTGATTGAATTACAACTAATTAACTAGACCTAGAGTAATTAACTAAACATCTGAGAATGAAATTAACTAAACATGAAATCTGAACATGTAATCAATTCGGATGAGTATGTAATTAAATTAGGGGAAATTGATTAGCATGTTAATTGACTAATCCATGTCACCTTTATTAAATTGTATGCTAAGTAACCTAATTATAGACTTAAGCATGCTAAGTAACCTAATTAATTAACTAGTCGTTAATTAACTAATTCAAGCATATTTAACTAGTTGTTTAATCAATAACTAATCCTTGAACATGTTAATTAACTAAATAGTAAGCATGTTAATTAACTAGACTCGAACACGACTAGTCAAGTATGTTGAATCAACTAGCTATGCATGTTTATTCCTTTAAACTATTAAAGTTATGTTCAATTTACTAGCGTATGTAATTAACTAACTAGCATGCTTGTTAATTACCTAGGTTATGCCACGTAATGGTAATTAGCATGTTCGAATTGCATATGTAGGTAATTAATTAGGATAGCATGTTAATAATAAATTAATATTAAATGGACTAGGAAGTTAACTAGGCTAAAGAACTAAAGAACTAGAATAATAATGGTAATCTATCCTGAGCATGTAAATCAATTAGGATAATAAAAGTAATCCTTCTAGAGCATGTAATTAATTTGAATAACTAACTAGCCTAATAATTGTAATTAATCCTTTTTGTGTGCACTATTCAATTTTAGTCGTTGCCTTCCACTTTATGTTTTACCTTCTTTTATGTGCGCTTTCCATTATTCTTATTCATTCAATGCACAATTTCAATTACAATTACTTTCTTTATGCGCACTTCAATTATTAATGTTATGTCATGGCATCATGCATCATGCTAGGTTGAGAATGTATGAGCATGCGTCATGTTAATAGAGACTAATAGAGAGTGTCACGGGGTGGTACGCACACATGCATGAGTGAGGAAAAATGACAAAAATGGGTAAACACATAAAAGATAATAAAGGTTTCTGTGGTACTGTCAGCTTAGCCTGGCACAGAAACTGGATAAGAAAAAGAAGAAAAAGGGAATTGGGAGTGGATGGGTAGCGGATGTAGTCTGCAATCTAGGCGGAGTCCCGTCCTCCTAGGGTACGGAATTTCAGATTGCAAGAAAAAGGTTAGATCCGAGCACTATGCCATTACACGAAAAACCTCCCAATTCCAGCTCGAAGTACGAGTACGAGTAAAGTAAGAGTAAAGCAAGAGTAAAGTAATAAAATGGTAAATGGCTTAATGAAAGAATTGGTTTGGGCGGCCTCCATTCCAAAAAGACTAAAGAGAGGCATGTCATATTGTATAAACCCTTTTTTCCTTACTGAGCTATTAGGCTCACGTATTACTTGTGGTGTAGGTACAAAAGACGAACAGATAATAAGCAGATAAAGAATAGATAACATAAAGACAAGGATGATGGATTTGCACGCGCGAGGGAGTCTGTGGCTGGCTAGGCATAAAGAGGGTAAAGGATAGTCCGTTGGGATTTAATTAAATTTTCTAAATTGTAATTAAAGGGTGTTTAATTTCCAATTCACGCAGTATTTCAATTGTTTAGTATTTCTTTCTTAAATTATTTAATTACGCTTCTGCAACGTTTTACACAAATAGTTTTACAATGCTTCCACACGCATGTTTTAATTGGCTTTTAAAATGAGTTTAAAGAAATGTTAGTAGCGATCCGGTTTTAGGCGCTCTCTGATTTGGCTTCAAAAAGAAATTTCAAATTTTCACGCATTTTAAAGGATTTAAGAAAATCCGGGTCCTTACACAATGTGCTTAAGCGTAAATATAATATGTTGAAAAAGGATAACGACAATTTGATTGAAAAGCAAGTTGAATTGGTTTAATCTCTTGAAAATCAAATTGTTGAATTGAAAAGCATGGTTGAAACTTCTAGTGGTACTATTAAATATCTAGAGTTTGATGTTAGTGAATTGAAGATAAAAAATATTGATTTGAACTCTATTGTGCTTAAATTTACTAACTGTAGCAAAAATTTTAACATGTTTTTAGGAATACAAAAGGTTATGTTTGATAAAGCCGGAATTGGCTACCAACTCTTTGCAAAGAAGAAAAATTATAATAATTTCTTTGTTGGTCTTATTACTTGCAATTGTGTAGGATAAATATTTTGTTTGCCCTATAAAATTGAGTGATAAATGGGCAAATTTCAAAATGGTTTGGGTTCCTAAAGGATAAATAACCTAAAAAGTTTTGGATGCCTAAGAAAAGCAATTAGGTATTTTTCAATTATGAATCAAGAGTATGTAGAATTGATTGATGAAATTGCTTAATAAGAGATCTAATGAGCTCTTTCATCTTAAACACTTTGAGGTCATGAGCTTCTTGGATAGCTATTGTAATGACCTAGTTTTTCATAAATCCTTTGAAACACGTAAAAATTTGAACTTTTGTAAAACCGTTGAAATCGCTTTTAAAACATATCAGAGTGCAATGCTAAACTAGACCGCTACTAACCCTTCTTTAAACTCGTTATGAAAACCGATTAATAAAAATATAGAAGCATTACAAAATCGTTTATTTAAAACATAGCGGAAGCGTAAATAATTTAATGAAAGAAACTTAATAAAAAAAACTAAACAATTAAATATAAATTCAACTACAACCGTTTTCTCTTTTCTACTCTCTTAGCCTGGCCAGCCACGAGTCTCACGCGTGCAAACTCTTCATCCCTGCTTTAGATTATATGTTCATCATTTGTACCTACACCATAAGTAACTGTAAGCCCAAAGGCTTAATAAGGAAAAAATGGTTTAATGCAACGTGATATGCCTCTCTTTAGTCCTTTTTGGAATAGGGGTCACTCAAACCAATCCTTTCATTAAGCCATTCGTTTGTTCATTACTTTACATTCGTTCATTCATTCATTACTCGTACATTGAGCTGAAAGTTGGGGGTTGTCCTTTGAAATGGCATAGTCTGGTTGGCTTCTAACCTACTGTGTGCACACTAGTCCCTTACCCAATAAGGTAGGGGAGTATTCTAGCTGCCAGACTAGATCCGTACTACCTATTTACCACAACTCCTTTTTTCTTCTTTTTCTTAACATTTTACCTCACATAATGCATGTGTGAGTACCACCACCAAGGTGGCACTCCCTATTAGTTATATTAACATGATGCATGACCATACATTCTCAACATAACATGATGTATGATATATTATAACGTAACTTTAACAGTAATTGAACTGCGCATAAAAGAAAGTAACTGAAAGCAAACTATAATTGAAATTTTGCATATAATGAATAATGGTAATTGAAAGCATACAACAGAGAACAATTATAATTAAAAGCGCATAACAGAAAACAATTATGATGTCAAATTTAAACAGCGGAATAACATAAACTAAACATGCTCAAAAATAACTATATTTATCATGCTAGTTAGATATCCTAAATAACTAACATGCTCAAGTTGAGTTACAATTATTAATCCAGTAGGTTATCCTAATTAATTTGCATGCTCATGAATGAATTACAATTATTATCCTAGATGATTTAAACATGCTTTTATTATAACCCATTAAACATGTTTCTAATAGTTAATGGATTAAACATGCATAGCTAGTTAATTAAACATGTTTGTCTAGTCATGTGCAATTATTCTAATTAATTAACATGTTGCTAATTGATTTACTCACGCTAATTAATCATGCCGTTAATTAATCATGCTAGTTCGCTACTTGCTACTTGATTAGTTTAAGCATGCTAGTTAGTTAATTATCAGTCAATTTACATGCTCAAAGAAGTGATTAACATCTATTAATTAAACAACTAGTTAATTAACATGTTTAAGTAGTAATTAACATGCTTAAGTTAATTACTTACCCTAGTTAAGCTAATTAACATGCTTAAATAATAATTGTCATGCTCCAATTACTTAACATGTTAGTATTAGCCTAGTTAGTTAATTACTCTAATCAAGTTAATTAACATACTTAGATTTTGTTAATCACTCCAATTAAGTTCATTAGCACACTTAGGTCTAGTCAATTACTCCAATCAATTAACATGCTCAATATTTCGTTAATTAACCTAATTAATTATGCTCAATTAAATATGCTTAGTTGCTTTTAATATCTTAGTTTATCATTACAAGTGTAACACAAAGGTATTAACCTGTAAAATAGGGGCAGCAGACTAATATATGCATAAGGAAATGACAATAGAGGTATTCAATTAAACAGCAAGTAAAGAGACAGTAAGCATTCTCATTTCACGCGTTAACCATTCATCACCTTTTTGCATTCAACATCTTTTTATCAAACAAGACATTTGTATCACGTAATAGACGATAAATCAGAGCAATTCAACAAAAGGGGAATATCACATAACTTAACCAAAATCTACAGAACACCAATCACAAGCTACCATTGAAGGAACAGCCAAGGAAATCAATAAAGGAGATACACAGAGCAAAATAATAATCTACTAAGTACTAGCATACTACACTATTAACAAAAAGACACACTCACACACACATACTTGTGGTGTAGGGCCTCCACTGGCAAAGACACCCCTAGTTCCTTACCACTAATGAAGACACTAAAACAGGGACAACACTCCAGCTCCATAACAGCTCACGGCAGCTCCAGCTCACAGCAGCTCCCAGCAGCTCCAACAATCACCCACATATCACCCTTAGCACTCACGTAACACACTTGCCCTCAATGGTTAACTCACACTCAGAAGTTCACCACTCACAGGAAAGAATCTCTCTTTCTCTCTCGCTGGAAGGGAAAAATGGCGAGAGTGCTAGACAAGAATGGAGAAGGAAGGGCTTATACCTAGGAGACATATGTATACTGCGTGGGAGAGGGAGGGGATGGCTGGAGGCGTAGAGGGCATGGCTTCAGTGTGGCTTCGGGCGGGGGAGGCATGGATTCGTCGTCCCCTTGTCGAGCATTTATGAACTACACGACAAGCTTCCCCCAATTTAACCCTAATTTATCTGTAGGTCTGGGCTAATTTGGACGAGTGTGGACACACTGGTCTCGTCCGCAGTCATCTGAAATAGTAAAATCGAGTAGGCAAACTCGAGATCTCGGATGAGGAATGGCGTCCTCGTCCTAGTACATACCCTCCAAAAACGTATTCGAACCCGATATAGCATCCGCATAATGTAACAACTCAGTTTTTGTTTACTTTGAAAATCGTATAAATTTAAAACTTTCTTTCTTAATAAAATCAGAGTATTCTTTTTCTATAAAAACTCGAGCGTTAAAACTCCTTACGTAAAACATTTATCAATTGTAGAAGAAGTAATAAAATCAATTTCATAAATCGCAGCGATATCAAAACAAAGCATTAAAGAATAGTAATTAATTTACAAACCATTTTTACAAATGAATTCCCTTTTTAAAACTCTTTAGCCCAACTAGCCACAAGATCCACTCGTGCAAATCCTTCATCCACTGTCTCTTAGTCTGTTCACCTGTGCATGTACCTACATCGCAAGACTTAACTAATGAGCCTAAGACTCAGTAAGTGATATAAAATAAAATGCATGATGCACATGTCATGCACCTTCTAAAATCTCTTTTCGTTTTCCGTTTATGTTTCTCTTCTGACTTTTCTTTTACCGTTTTATTGATCTTAACTTTATTGTTTTGTCTTTGGTATTCAACTCAAGCCTGAACCAATGGGGGTCTAATCCATCCAAAGCCTCTAACCATGGGGA
Organism: Begonia loranthoides; assembly: GCA_022433065.1. Taxonomy (NCBI): domain Eukaryota; kingdom Viridiplantae; phylum Streptophyta; class Magnoliopsida; order Cucurbitales; family Begoniaceae; genus Begonia; species Begonia loranthoides. The sequence continues at coordinate 11,553,294 of CM039468.1, forward strand.
CTATGTCCACCAAGCCTCTATTTATTGTTCTGTCTTTGGTATTAACTCAAGCCTCAACCAATGAGGGATTAATCCACCCAAAGCCTCTAACCATGGGGACAATGTCCACCAAGCCTCTATTTATGAGTTCGAGTTCAACACCAAAACCTTAATCGTTTAACATTGGGATGTAACTCAACCATTGGGGGACAAATTCACCCAAAGCCTCTAACCATGGGGACAATGTCCACCAAGCCTCTATTTATGAGTTACATACCAAAGCCTTAACTGGTTTCCATTAGAAACATAACCCAACCATTGGGGGATTAATCCACCCAAAGTCTCTAACCATGGGGACTATGTCCACCAAGCCTCTATTATGGGTTACGTGCCAAAGCCTTATATTTTTCTTTACTTTACTTTATTATTTAACCATGGGGGAAACAATCTGCCCAAGTCTTTATATTCTTCTTTACTTTACTTTATTATTTAACTATGGGGGAAACAATTTGCCCAAGCCTTTATATTCTTCTTTACTTTACTTTATTATTTAACCATGGGGGAACAATCCGCCCAAACCTTTCTCTTTTTCTTTATTTTACTTTATTATTTATTCATTTAATATTCGATTTCGTTTTCGTTACAAAACCATGCTTAAAACCATTTTCGTATCATTTTGAAAACTATGATGCATGATACTTGTGGATGCATACATTCTCTACTAGAAGAATTTAATAGCGCAGCCAACATTCAATTCATAGAACATGCTTACAAAAACTGTAAACAATGAAATGTGCTATTTAAAACTGTAAACACCGAAACATGCTATTTAAAACTGTAAACACCAAAACATAATATTGAAACTGTAAACACCGAAACATGCATCTCTTATTCTTGCGATGTAGGGCCCTAAGGACCAACGCACATGCATATCACTTACCTGCAATCCGTGACGGGTTTGACACTCTATTCTTTTCCTGTTAATACCTTCAAAATAATTAATATATATATATTTATTAATATATTTACTCATTATAAACCTTAACTTTTATATCATTATTCTGTAAGTTCATTTCACATTTTTCGTCCAATTCTTTTCATCGACTAATTAACTAATAATTATTGACAACCGAATTTTCATAAACCTTAACGCTTAATAACTCCCACTAGTCAACTTAGTTATTAAGCAACATTGTAATAACCATTTAAGTAACTTAACATGCGCAACAAAAATGGCAATAACCATTTATAGTTGCTCATTCCATCAATGTGACCTAATAATAAAGAGAATTTATTTCATAATACAATTCATTACCTTTTAATGAAAATCCATTGAAACCAACAAGGAATTTATTTAACTTTATTACCCAAAATCACGACCAATATTAATATCCCAACAAGGCATGAAACCCCAACATCTATCAATCAAACCAAATGTGTGACGTCTTAATCCGAATTACATAATATATTATTTTTCAATTAATAATCCGAATCTAAACTCACAGAATATATGACCACAATGTATATTCCCACAACATTATTATCCGAACATGACCAGTAATCCCTTCAGCAATACATAACAACACAACATATTAATGGTTCATTACTGGCAACCAAACCAATTTCAATCACATTAACGTTTCCCATTACCAAAATCATAGTCCTTATCTTCATTCATCCACTTAGAAAAATTTACAGTCCAAACATCATTTAGAACACTTATCGAAATAATAGAATGAAATCTAAACAATGATAGTTATTTAACGGCATAGATATTCACAGCTGTCCAAACAACGATAAGCAGAGCATATTTAGTCATCCTTTGAATCAATTAAGGAAGCCAGTAGATAAACCATTCAAAACCACATTCAAAACAAACAAGAGACGAATCTGATCAATCCAACATATATTCAACACTAACAGTAGCTTATTATCCAAATATCAGTGATCACAGCCAAACAACAATTCACAATCGGGCAGATCTCTCTCTAAATAAAATTTAACCCATCTCCATTGCTCAACAACCAACAATACACATACCCAGGAGCAGTTCATCAACAGATTATTCCCTTTACAGATTACCCATTAACATGACAGATTACCATTTCAGGCACCAATAGTGCACATCAACAAGCTAATGCAATAACCCACAGTAGAGCAGCTTAATTACATATTCATCAACCAGAAACTAATTCAAGGAACAGGGGAAAATCCATTACCAGTAGACTTCACCCTTCACAGCTTCGGCCACACAGACTTCACCACCCTTCACAGCTTCGACCACGCACCTTCAGAGCATCGCCAATACTGACATCCAGAGCACTCCCTTCTGTATCCAAACACTGCCGAACCTATATAGGCAGCGAAGGCCAGAACACTTCACAATTCAAGGAGAGTGGTCCAATGCTTCAACACCACGTGGAAAGTAGATATCGTTTCGGGAGGGGGAATAAGCCGGCTCAATTTGGAAACCACAGACCCGGACCATTCCCTTTATCTAGCGAACCGGAGCCCCTGCAAATGTCCAGCCGCTTCGTCCCCTGCAAACATCCCCTGCCAACACCCGAACAATAGAACGCAAAGGAGGAGGAAGATCAACTAGACTTACCTCGCCCGAAGTCGGAAATCATCGCCGGCAGGACACCCAATCTCGAGCCATGCCCTAGCGTTCCACCGAACGAACCCTCGTTGTTCGTCGCCGCCCGCAGCGGGACAGAACCTCGTCGCCGAACGTCGCCGCAACACCCGTCGCTCGCCGTCGTCCATCGTCCCGCAGTCGCCTTCCCGATCGCTCCTCTTCTCCCTCGCCGTTTCTCTCGGGTCGCCTCTCTCGTTTCCTCCCCTTCTCTTCTTTCCTAATTTCTTTATGTAATTTCTTCAATTAACTTAAAATCCCAATTTAATAATTAAAATCTCAATTTAATAATTAATCCCCAATTTAACAATTAATCCAATCCTCCATATATTAAATTTTCTTTATTTCTTCTTTTAAATAATTACTTCATTTCTCTTGTTTTAATTATTTTCATCCAAATTCTAATTTTCTTTTCTCCAAATATTGTATAATGATAATTATCGATCAAATTAAAATTCTTCAATTCGGCTTCCAAAATGATTATCCAAATATTTTCCCCATTCAATTTTCTTATCAAATAAATCTTGATTATCCTTAATTAATTCTGTTTACGAAAATTGAGGTATTATACATGAAGCGCCTGCAAGCGTCCGAATTCGTCCATAAATTGGATAGAGTCAATTCGGACAAGGCCTCCCCACGTCCACATTCGTCCGGACTCGTCCAAAAGTGCCCAAGATTTGGACAGATACAACGTCCGCTAGTGTCCGCGTGCGTCTGGGGTCATCTGAAAACTCGTAGTGTAGGAGAATTATGACGGGGTCCCGCATCCTGAGTTGTCCCAATCCTCGAGCTGGCATGCCAAACATTTGCGGACGACATTACTCGTTTGTAGCGTCGTCCACAGGCATCCAAAAATGCCCTGGACAACTTTTTTCACATTTTTCCCACTTAACTCCTATCTCATAACACTTTTCCCATAAATACACGTCATAAAATGACACGTATAAATACGTAATGTAATATCCCAACTACCCCATCCTTTGATCACATCGCGTATACAGGGAAAACGTAACAGAAATACCCCTAGACTTAACGCTCTGAAATGTCATTGGTAATACCCCAATAATTATCCATCTTAAAAAAATCGGGGTGTTACAGCTATCACCTTCGGTTGCCACGTCCTTAGTAGACACCTAAGAATTTTCCTAACCAACTCTTCGTTGGGATAAATTATATCAAGAACTTTCAAACCATTAGTAATGTTAGTAAAATGAGTAAACATATGGCTAATGGTTTCATCCTTTCCCATGGCAAACAATTCATAATCATAAATAAGTATGCATAATTTATTTTCTTTTACTGGATTAGTGCGCTCATGAGTAATCTCTAATAATTTCCATATTTCATGAGCATTATTACATGTTTGCACTCTATTATATGCATCCCTATTAAGTGTGCAATACAATATATTAATTGTCTTAACATTCATGCATAAACTTTGTTTATCAATATCATTATAATCACTAGGCAATTTTGAAACACTTATTCCATTTTTAATTTCAATTGGAACATATGGTCAATTTTCAATTATGTTCCACAAATCATAATCCAAAGATTGAATATATATTCTCATTCTAGAATTTCTATATACATAATCATTAGATCGAAACGTGGATCATTGGATTTAAGAAAAAGATGCATCCGCAGGAGTGTGATGTCGTCTGAGTTTGGAATAGTACTGGACCATAGGATTAGATTAGCGAAAAAAATGGGGACCTTCAGATTTAAGAAAGATTTTTCTACAGAAGCGTTGGATGCCGCTAGGGCACAGAAGAATGTTGGGCCACTGGATTTGGTTTAGCTGAAGAAATTTGAACCATCAGATTAGGAAAAGATTCTTTCGCAGAAAGAAAAGATGTAGTTTGGGAGTGTTAAGTAAGTTAGGAACGTCACCATTTGAGGTTATAACATGTTTTTGTGGTTGCGTTTGTGTCTATGGCAGTGTTTTAAGTGATGGGAATGATGTCATTTAGATTAGTAAAGTCTCGGTTATTATCATTATTAGCGGAAGCATTCGCATTCGCAAATAGGTTGGTGTCTGCGATAGACTATAGACAATGTGAAACGTCGTCATTGGATTTAATGATTTGAAGTTTGTAGGAGCATTAGCTTCCGTAGATGGATTTTTTACAATGGTTTAGGACATGAGACAGATGACGAGTGATGGAGGAGCTTGCGGATTGGTGTTTCCACAAAAGCGTTGGCTTTCGCAAAAGTGTTTGCATCCACGATTACTTTGGCAACCGCGAATGCAAGTTTTAGGGTTGACGTGCTTGTTGGCCATTGGTTGAGCAGGTTGTTATGGATGTCTGTTGTGGTTGTTCACGCGTTTGTTGTTGCTCAGACATGTTTAAATTAAGGTAGTTTTCCAAATTTCTTGCGAGCTACGAATTGATCCTTAGATTTAGGAAAATATAAAGTTTAGACGCTATTTTGTGGGATTTTATCCAGCAGAGTTCTCTCGTTTGTGTTCTATGAATAATAGGGTTTGAGTTTAAACCATAATCACCCTAGAACCCTAAGACGTAGAAGTTTCTCTCTAACACTAAAGTGAATTTCTTCTCCCAGTTTCTGAAGGTAAGTTACTATTGTAAGGATTCAATGTTGTTTCTTAGACTTCATAGTGTTCAAACTATTCCTTTTTGGTAATTGGCTCTTGGTTTATTTTAAGGAAACCCCACTCGTTGAAAAAAGTGAATGGTCAGACCTTCATAAGAAATCTAGGTAAGAGATGTTTTTCATGTGTTTAGCCTCTGACTGCATTACAAAATGATAGGGTAAGGTAGTATGTTTGGTGATATTGTTGTGATCAAGGGCGTGTTCTTATTGACTATTAATGTGGTTCCTTGTTTGAGATATGTGAAGGTGACTTGACTGTTTTCATGCTAATATGATTCTTTGTTTGAGATGTGACGATGACTTGACTATTTTCATGCATGTTTGATAATACTGTTGAATAGTATGTTACGAAGATATGTTTACTATTATGTTCATACATGTTAGATTGTTATCATGTATCATGTATGATCCATGCATCATGTTTTTCAAGAAAAGAACAAAAATGGTTTACAAGCATAAGTTTTCTATGTAAGAATGACATAAACAAAATTTAAGATACAAAGAGTTGCGGAAAGGCTGTCCAAAAGGTTGGTCCTATGGGGGATAAGCTCGTTAGCTCGATTAGATCGGGGCTTGGTCAAAGTTCATTAAGTAATTTTGCATTGAGTGCACAACACTAACAGAGGTCCCGGTAAAGGGGATTGTCACGCTAAAGTTCACGAGACTCAGTGGTGTGTTTCTCATAGTCGTGCCTACTCTTCTCATAAGAATCTTGACAAAGGTTGTGAGGTCAAGAAAAGAAAGAACAATAAGACATGTTTTTACGAAAGTGCATTGCATCCTCATATTATATTGTGCATCTCTTAATGAGCATTAAGCTCATAGTTTGAATTTTGTGATGTAGGTAATGATGAATTTATTGAGGAACATGATGATAGAATTAATGGATAACATGGTTGAAGAGGAATTCTCCTGGGCAAAGTCAAAGTGTTGTTAAAGCGATATTGACCAGTGGGTGAGGGTTTGAAGAAAATAGAAGATAAAGAAAGACTTTATATTTTAATTATGTTTTTAATTAGTTGGATTTTAGTTTGAATTATTTATACTTATATTTATTATGGATTTTACTACGTTGAATTTAAAAGTGATTTATTTTAAAGGCTTTTGCTATGTATGGTTTTAAAGGCAAAATTTTTATGCATGATGTATTTTAAAAAAATGTAAGAAAAAGAGTTTTAATGTTTCAGAGTGTTACAAAATAGTATTAGAGTACCTGAGTTAGAGTTGTTTTCTGCAGACTGCTTGACAACGCAAGCCTCACACATGAGAAAGTTTCTTCAACTGTAAGTATGTTTAATTTAAATTATAGTTGTTTTTTATTGTTGATTTTTGTTTTGTTTGTGTTAGTATTTTCTAAGGATAAAGTGTTAGGATAAGAATAGTGGTTAGAAGTCTAGAAATTTTATAGGATAAAATTAGCGATAACGTTAGAGTCGAAGGATTTAAGCTTGATCATTGGAAACGGTTTTGGGAGACTATGAATATTTAGTTAACCATAATATGATTTAGGATAATAATTTTATTAACCATACATATTACATTTCTAGATACTTTTAGAAAGAATTATGAATGTTATATACACCTTAGACTCATTAGAAAAGAAAATTTTATACGTAATAAAATAATAATAAGTACTTGAGGATTTAACATGACAGACTCAAGGAGAGTAAAGTATAAAATTTGGTAATTTTAGGTTTTACCCTTCTAGAAATAAGAAGATATCTAGAACTTTACATAGGAGAAAATTGATCTAAATGGGGAGGAATGTAATACCTGAAATTTTCACGAATAGTTTTAATACGACAATTTAGAATTTAATAGATTAATTATTATCACAATTTATGAACTTTAATAAAAGATTTAAAATATTATAATTATGGGATTAGGAAAGATTAAATAAATAATTTTATTTTATAGATAATAAAATAAAATAAGAATTTTTTAGGAGTTAGGAAAGCAAAGAATTAGTAAAGAATATTGTGAAATAATTCATGGTTAAGGAAAATATTTAATTGATAGTTTAATATTTTATATTATGGAGTTTTAGGGAATATGTTTAGGAAGGATCGGATGCTTTAGGAGCCGTTGGATGAGATTTAGGAACGGCTATGATGGTTTAGAATGGAGGAAGATACTCCGCGAAAGTGTTTGATGTAGAAGGACGTTGTAACATTGAATTAGTTTAGCAGAAGGAACGTGGTTCGTTGGATTTATTAAAAAAATGTTTCTGCAGGAGTGTGTTGTCGTTTGAGTGCAAGAGAGTATTAGGCGATAGGATTAGATTAGCAGAAAGAACGAGACCGTTAGGTTTGAGAAAGATTCTTCCGCGAGTGCGTTGGATGTTGCTTGGGGATGGAAGAATGTTGGGCCATTGGATTTGGTTTAACGAAAGAATTGTGAACAGTTGGATTAGGAAAAGATTCTTCCACATAAGGGAAAAATGTCATTCAGGAGCGCTAAGTTAAGAACATCATCGTTTTAGGATATAGCGTGTTTTCGCAGCCGTGTTTGTGTCTGCAGTAGTGTTTTAAGTGATGGCAACAAGGAAGTCTTGGTTATTAGCATTATTAGCATAAACATTCTCTTGCTCAGATATGTTGGCATTTGCGATAGAATTTAGACAATGTAAAACGTCATCATTAGATTTCATGATTCGCGGTATGCGGGAGCGTTAGCATTCGTAGATGGGTTTTCACAATTGTTTAAGACACGTGGCAAACGACGAGTGTTGGAAGAGCTTGGGAATTGGCGTTTCCGTGGAAGCATTGGCTTCCGTAGAAGTGTTTGAGTTTGTAGTTGCTTTGGCGACTACGAATGTAAGTTTTAGGACTGACGTGGCTTTTGGCCATTGGTCGAGCAGGTTGTTGCAGACGTCCATTGTTGTTGTTCACGCGTCAGCTATAGCTCGAGCAGGTTTAAATTAAAGTAGTTTTCCAAATTTCTTATGAGCTACAGTGTAATACCTCGACTTTTTATATCGAAATTTAATAAGGATAATTAGAAAGTAATTGGGGATACTCAAATTTATTGGATAATTATCGGGGTATTACCAAGAACGTATTTATGAGATTATAATTTAAGAAATTTATTAGATGATAATTAGGATTTATTGGGGGTAAATTGATTAAGGAAATAATTAATTAAAATGAAAATAGAAATTCAAAATAGATGAAGAATAAAATAAAAGAAGAAATTAATTAAAGTAAAGAGGAAAATTAAAATAATGGATTAATTGGGATTAAAATGTAAGAGAGTAATTAATTGGAGATTAAATGAATAAATAAAGTGAGAAATTAAATTAAGAGGGGATTAGAATTAAAAATGGATTAAATAGAAAAGAGGGATTAATTGGTGATAGGGAGAGTTGAACCGGTTCAGCCAAACCGGTTCACACAAATTGGATTGGTCTGGAAAAGAAGAAAAGAGAAGGGGGAGTTTGTTCTAGCCTTCGACCATTTTGTGACAGAGAGGGGGAACGAGAGAGCGTGACATAGAAAGAAAGCGACGAAGAGAACGGGTGATCGGGAGGGAAGACGCGAGGGAGGAAAGCTCGGACTCAGGCTTGGGTGTGTGTCGTCCGGCGAATGGCGAGCAAAGTGTTAGGTCGAGGCTTGGGCTCTGCGAGGCGTCTGGCTCGCGGGATGGATCGAGGCAGCGCCGAACGTCGACGTTCTATCGATTCCGGTGGCCGGCGTCTATGGATTGGCGACGAGGAAGATCGGTGAATATGAGGCTGCGATTTCCAACCTCGGGTCCGTGGCTGGAGCTAGCGGTTCATGCTGGACCGGCCGAAGGCTTGTGGTCTGGTCTGAACCGGTTATCCTTGCTCTGGGAGTCGACAACTCGGACGTGCGAAGGGCATGGTCCATGGCAGTGACGGGAGTGCTTATCTGGTGAGTTGAATGGCAGAGGTAAAGGGGATAGTTGGAGAGAAAAGCTCTCGGGTGAGCTTTTGCGAGAAGAAGAGGAGAGAAATACTCTCTAGGAGCTGCGTGCTGTTGGAGAAAAATGGAGAAGTGGTTGTTGGAGGACTGAGCAAACAGATGAAAGAAAATGAGCTAGCTGCTCTCGGGTCCTCCTGGTGAGTAACTTCTGCCAATTTACTTTATGGATAATCTTGGGAATTTCTGTTGATTAGTTGGTTTTTGTTTAGTTGTTGTCTGCTGGTTTGGATTATGTTCTATTTCTTGGCTTTTGATATTCATAGGGATAATAAGTAGAAGATTGATGAGTGAAGATTATAAATCAGTTATGCTGGCTGTGAATTGTGTATATTGAACTATCTGTTGTGGTTGCTTCACGAAATGTGTTAAGAGTTATGTTCCGAATAGATTTTATGGAATATTATCTCTATTGATGGATTTGGTCAGAGTATACTTGAGGATAATGCTTCTGTAAATTGCTAATATGTTGGATGGTTGAGATAATTAGGGATACTGTTATTGAACGTGGAAATGAATTACTGCTTCAATGTTTATATTCTGTTGGAATTGGGTTAGATTGCTGGAAAATGAGTTGCTAATTAGTTAAACATGGATATTAGAATGGATGTATTCTGGGCTAGTGTTAATGCTATTAGATGAAGATATTTATGAGAGTTATGTTCTGTTGTTGTAGTTTGGTGATTTAAAAATTAGAGGAAGTTATCCGAGGCATGTGTATATGTGAGATAGTTATTGATAAACATTTTGTTAACTTTGAAGGCGCTAAAAAGAAGAAAGATAGCATTAAGTGTTGAACGCCTTAAGGAAACGAGGTAAGTGATACGTGTGTACTTTGGTCTTCGGGCCCTACATCGCAAGAATAGGATATGCATGTTTCATTGTTTACAGCTTTCCAAGCATGTCTACAGTTTTTAATAGCACATTATGTTGTTTACTGTTTTAAAGTATATCTACAGTTGTTTATATTACGTTTCGTTGTTTACTATTTTTATAGCATATCTTTAGTTTTATAACACGTTCTGTGAATTGCACGTTGAATGTTTAATTATGTTTCCATATTAACTGTTAGCAATTGTATGCATTCACGAGCATCATGCATCATGATTTTCAAAATAATATGAAAATGGATTTTGTGCACAATTTTAAAGAATGGTTTAAGGGATACTCACACATACTAAGTGTACGGTGCTCTCGAGGGCTGATCACCTGAAGCGGACTACCATCATTTGGGGTGTAGGAATATCCATTTTTTCATGAAAAGTGAAACAGATAATAAACGAATAATAAGCAATAAAAATTAAAGTACAGTAAAGAAAAGGCAACGATATGATGTGAGGCCGTTCAGTCCTTTGTGGGCACGGTCACTAGCGGGCTTTCGGATTATGCGATCATGTAAAAGATAAAAGATAAGAAGAACGGCCAATGGTTAACAGGCTTTCGGATTATGTCATTGCTGCTATATCAGAGGTCATAAACAGAAAATAAAAAGATAATCATTAAAACGTAAAAGATAAAAGATAAGAAGAAAGATGAGAACAGAAACTGCATGTGGTTTTTAAAGGGCATAACATGAACATGTAGCATATTAGGTATTATCACTTACTGAGCCTTAGGCTCATAGTTTACTACTTGCGATGTAGGTACAAGTACGAGAGAAAATGACGAACAGATTAGGGAGCAGCTGATGAAGAATTTGCACAGACGAGATTTGTGGCTGGTTAGACTAACGAATGTAGAGAGGAACATGGTTTGTAAAATATAAAGTAACACTTTAATTAATTGTCTTTAAATGAACTATTTATGCTTCCGCTATGTTTTTAAAGAAAAAGGAATTTACGCTTCCACTATGTTTTGAGAAAAGATTTTATAACTATAGTTTTCTACTACTTATAACGAGTTTGGTAACGAGTCAAAGTAAAAGGATTTTAACGGTTCAGTTATTATATAAGGACTCCGATTTCATATTCAAAGGTTTTAATAAAGATTTCAGTCGTTTTATAAAATTTTTAAATTTCACGCATTTTTAAAAGCAAATAAATAATCGGGTCGTTACATACAGATAGATCCTTATATTGTTTAGGAAAAGATAAAGTTTAGACGCAATTTTGTGAGATTTTATCCCATGAAGTTCTCTCATTAGTGTTCTATAAATAATAGGGTTTGGGTTTAAACCCTAATCACCCAAGAACCCTAAGATGTAGGAGTTTCTCTCTAGCTCTTAAGTGAATTTCTTCTCCCAATTTCTGAAGGTAGGTTGCTACTGTAAGGGTTCAATGTTGTTTCTTAGACTTCATAGTTTTCCAGCTATTCCTTTTTGGTAATCGGCTCTTGTTATATGTTCAGGAAAACTCACACGTTGAAGAAAGTGAACGGTCAGACCTTCATAAGAAATCTAGGTAAGAGATGTTTTTCATATGTTTGGTCTTTGGCTACATCATAAAGTGATAGGGTAAAGTAGTATGTTTGATGATATTGTTGTGATCAAGGGCGTGTTCTAATTGAGTGTTAATATGGTTTCTTGTTTGAGATATGTGACGATGACTTGACTGTTTTCATGCTAATTTGATTCTTTGTTTGAGATATGTGACAATGACTTGACTGTTTGTAACACCTCAACTTTTTATCAGAATTTAATAAACATAATTGGAGCATAATCTGGGATTTTAGATTAATTGGGTAATTATCGGGATATTACCAGTGACGTATTCGTTAGATTATAATTTATGGGAATTAATGTAATTAAAATAAATATTAATTCAATTAATTAAATTGTAATGTATGTGATCAATTAGGGTTAATTAAATTAAATTATAACATAAGTGATTCATTGGGATTAATATTTGTAAGTGGAGGCTCGGGCTCGGACAGAGTTCTCTCACGTGGGCTGTGGATGATAAGTGAACGGCGGCTAGGGCTTGAATTCGAAACTCCCGTGGGCGAGTTTTTCGACGACGATGGAGGTACGTTCAATCAATTTCCTCCTCCTCCGTGGCTTTCTAGTGTTCATGTGATGGCAGGGACGATCGACATTGTCGATTTGCAATCGGTAGTTTGGACGAATTAACAGGGGGAGCCTTGGGTCGATGGCAGCAGGAGTGGTTCGAGCTGGATTGGCCGAAGGCCATGGTCCAGCTATTGGGTTAATTTTCTTTTGGTCTCCACTGTACTGGAGATCGACAGTGTGTCGAGCGTGCGGAGAACACTCTGAAGAAGTTACAGTGATGTTGTTGGACGTGAGAAAGAGCTTGTTCCCTCGGCCCTTTAAGTTGGCAGAGGATGTCTTCTTCGTGTGTGGCAAACCAAAGAGGGGAGGAGAGTGCTCTCTAGTCTTGGGGGAAGGCTGATAACAGGGAGAGAAAAACTTGGGTCTCTCTAACGATGCTGTTGTGTTCTTGGGCTCTCCAGGGTGCTAATTGTGAGTGAGCAGCAGGTAACAATCCTCTCCTAACTGTTGTTGGTTCAGATACGCATTGAAAACAATATTTTGGAATTTTATGGGTTATGCTCTAGTTGGCTGATTACAGTTTAGCCTGGGTAAATCTTGGTATTATTGCTGTTTTGGATTATCCTTGCTGTGATAAGTTCATACCCCTGTTGGATGAGCTGTCAAATGGTACACCCTACTAGTTATTGTGTTACACAGAAATTGTAATGGGTTGGAACAATTAACTTGTAATGGAGTTTTATTTTTGTATGATGGTTGGTGACATAACAGTAGGATTAGATTGTTGTAGTGTTGTGTTTCAACCTGTAAAGTGAAGTTATGCACTAAAATGTGAAATGATTTGACTACCATCCTATAGTTCGATATTGAAGCATAAACATAATGTGTTTTGGGTTTGGAAACTGTGCTTTTGGGATGCTGTTAATTGGACTTAAGGTTATAGAGTCTTCTAACTATTGTTGGTCTACAAATACACTTATATTAATGTTTTGGATGGATTCTAGATGATTTACCACCTCTGTTGGTTACTGCGTAGTGGACTGTGAAATATTGGTGGAGTTTGAAATTGTTTCCGTAATGATATGTAGGATTGGTATTAGTAGCTGGACTTGAGTTCCAAGAGTATGAATATGTTGGATTCGTCATGATGTCTGGTATTCTGGAAAGTTTGCTACCTTGATAAGATTAGGAAATCTTGATATTGGTGTTAATTTGTGAAGGTATTTGTGAAGGTATTAAAAAGAAGGAGAGCAAGACAAAATGCCAATGCACGGTAACGTTTCGATGTAAGGAAATAGGGGTGCTTTGGCCGTTGAGGCCCTACACCACAAGTATGGATGTGTGAGTTAGAGTATTGTTCTTAAAACATTTACTGCTAGATATTACGCCTACTGCTAGTGTTGAGTTCCTGTGTCTATTCCTTTGCTTATTCTTGCTGTTCAGTTTATTGCAAATGCTTCACTTGTGTGTTATTCTCTTTAATGATAGTGTAGAGACTAATTGTGAAATCTGTGATATTTCCCTATTGTAGTTTAGCTTTGTCTTGTTGTATGTTAAGTGATTCAAATGTAGTTTAGCTTGTTATACTGTATGCGATTCAAAGGCCTAATTGATGAAGAAAGATAAATGCTAATGTCTAAGGGTGATGAATGTTCTAATGTATGAAAGATAAATGGTTGCTGCATAGTATGACTGTTGTCCTTTCATTTTGTGTTGCTCTACAAGAATGGTTCTCTCACTCACGTCAAGCACATTTAAACACAGCTCCTAAATTACAATTCCTAAATTAGAAGTTGAGCATTTCTAATTGAGTAATTTGCTAAACTTGATGCATGATAAAGTACTGATCACGCTGAGCATGTTTAATTGTAAATCCACTAAGTAGGCTAACCAAATTGTTTAATCAAGCATGTAAATTACTTAGTCGTAATTATAATCTTTTGAGCATAATTGGTTGCAACGATAGAATCTAAGCATAATTAATGATAGTGTTAACTAGAAATAACTACACTCTTAATTCTAGCATGCTTAATTGACTGTGATAATTAGAATGAATATGTTTAATTAACTGATCAATTCATCGTAGTTTAGCAATAATTGTGGATAGTAATTCAACATGTTAATTAAATAGATAGCATGTTTAGAATGTCAATTAGCTTGCTTAAATCATCTAATTAGCATAACACATGTAACTCATCTAGCAGCATGTTAGGATAACTAAATAAAGTAAGTAATTAGAATTGAGCATGTTAATTATGCTTTACTTTTTATGCACGTCGCGTGTTAATCCGTTACATTTCCTTTATTATTGTGATTTACGTATCCAAGCATGTATCCATTATTCGTTGTCTAAGCATGTTTCCGTTAATTGTTGTTTAAAGAATGTTTCCATATTTAGTTTAGTTTAGTTTAACGAGCATGCCTAGTCAATCGTAATTCATTGCATGTTTCTTTACCGTCTATTTATTATATGCGCAATTTTAATTATAGTTTGCCTTCAATTACTTTTATTTCAATGCGCACTTCAATTTCATAATCAATGCGGTACTTTACTAGAGAGTAGAATGGTAAAGAAGATAAAAAGAGAATGAAGTAACGTGAATGAGTTAACGGTCTCAAGGATCTCACTTATTATGCGAATGAATGTTTTATAATTACTTTTATTATTGTTTTCTCAGTATTGCTTAAGATCTCGATTATGATTACATGTCCTTAGTATGTATTTCCTACTAAACCAAGTATAATTAGTGAAGTAGAATCAAAACATGAAATCAACGTAGGAGCATGCCAATAACTTATTAGAATAATGGCTTAGAAATATAAACGTAGAAAGCATGTAAATGGACTAGGAGATTAATTAGGCTAAACAACTAAAGAACTAGAATAATCATCTTATCTTCCTGAACGTGTTTAGTTTATTGTTCATTCGCTGTCTTAACTTAATGTTATACTTGTTTTTTATTGTGCACAGTTCCTTCATTCTATTATGTGTTTTACTTTCCCTATGTGTTTTTAGTTACTGTTACTTTATGTATATGCGCACTTCAATTTTATGAATGTTATGTCATGTCATCATGCATCACGATAGGTTAAGAATATATGTTCATGCATCATGCTAATAGAAAAGAATAGGACGCATGCATAAGTGAGGAAGATGTAAGAATGAAGGATAGAATAATAGGAAGTCGGGTTTGGCCTGGCAACTAGTATGCCCACATGAGGCTAGTGAGTAGCCTCACAACTAGTATGCCCAAAGGAGATCAGCCCCTAGCCTGGCAGCTAGCATGCCCACAAGTGGCTAGGTTATAGCCTGGTAGCTAGCATGCCCACAGGAGGCTAGGTTATAGCCTGGCAGCTAGTATGCCCACATGAGGCTAATTGTAGTCTAGCATCGAGTATGCCCACAGGAGACTAACTCGATGAACGAACGAATGAAAGATAATAATTAAACGAATGGCTTAACGAGAAAGACTAAAGAGTGGCATTCATGTTGCATTACCCTTTTCCTTACTGAGCCATTAGGCTCACGTATTGCTTGTGGTGTAGGTATATTGATGAACAGAAAATAAGTAGACGATAAACACACGATGAAGCAGGGATGGATGATTTACACGCACGAGACTTGAGGCTGGCCAGACTAAAGAGTAAAACGAGAAACAGTTGTAATCACATTAAGTTTTATTATTTTGCACTTCATTGTTTAGTTTATCCTTTAAACGATTTAAATACACTTCCGCCATGATTTACAAGGGTTTATTTCTTTTCGCTTCGGCAAGATTTTAAACAAATGGTTTTACTTTATCATTTACGCTTCCGCACCTTGTAATTGGTTTTTCCCAAACGAGTTTAAAGAAAGAGTCAGTAGCGATCCAGTTAGACGCACTCTGATACGTTTTGTTTTCAAAAAGAAAGAAATTTCAAATTTTACGCATTTTTAAGGAATTACGAAAATCTGGGTCGTTACACTGTTTTCATGCATGTTTGATGATATTGTTGAATAGTATGTTACGAGGATATATTTACTATTATACTCATGCATGTTAGATTGTTATCATATATCATGTATGTTACATGCCTCATATTTTTCAAGAAAAGAACAAAAATGGTTTATATGCATAAGTTTTCCATGTAAGAAAAACAGAAACAGAATTTAAGATACAGAGGGTTGCGGAAAGGTTTTCTCAAAAGTTGGTCCTATGGAGGATAAGCATGTTAGCCTTATTAGATCGGAGCTTGGTAGAAGTTCACGAAGTGGTTGTGCATTGAGTGCACAACACTAACAGAGGTCCCTGAAAAGGGAACTATCTTGTTGAAGTTCATGAGACTTAGTGGTGTGTTTCTCATAGTCATGACTACTCTTCCATAAAAAATCTTGAAAAAGGATGCAAGGTCAAGAAAAGAAATGAAAAGAAAGAAAGAACAACAAGACGAGTTTTTACGAAAGTGCATTGTATACTCATATTATGTTGTGCATCTCTTACTGAGTGTTAGACTTATAGTTTGAACTTTAGGTAATGATGAATTTATTAAGGAACATGATGATAGAATTCATAGATAGCATGGTTGAAGAGGAAATCTCATAGGCGAAGTCAAAGCATTGTCGAAGTGAAGTTGACCCGTTGGTGAAGATTTAAATCAAACAAAAGAAAAAGAAAGACTTTATATATTAATTATATTTTTAATCAGTTGGATTTTAATTTGAATTATTTATACTTATATTTAATATGGATTTTACTACGTTGGACTTAAAAGAAATTTATTTTAAGGACTTTCGTTGTTATGTTTTTGGTGACACAATTTTTATGCATGATGTATTTTTTTAAAAAAAAGGATAAGAAAAAGAGTTTTAACTCTTTCGAGGCATTGCATATATTTTAATATATGGAATGAATATTTTATTTTATTAAAAATGTTTTGGATTAGGAAAATTGGGTATGGAAATTTGAGAGTTAAATTGGTCGCAGAATAAAGAGTGTCCCTGGAAGGGAATGTGTTTGTGTGATAATGTGCCTGTAAAAGGGAATGTGTCCACGGGAGAGTTGGTGTTCACAGAAAGAAATGTGTCTACGGGATGACGTGTCCGTGGAAATGTTGATATCTGTAGCAAAAGTGTTGTTATTCACAAATAGTTGGTTTAGGAAGAACATGTAGCTGAACATGAGTGGTGTTTGCAAAATGAGCTGATATCCGCAGCAACAACGTCGATGTCTGCAGAAGCATTAGTATATGTGGATGTGAGGGGTAATCCACAAAGTGAGGTACATGACAAATTGTGATTGGCAGACAATGTGAGCGGATATCTGTAGCAGAAGCGTTGGTGTCCAGGATGTGAGGTGGAATCCGCAAAAAGATTTGTTGATGCATTGTGATTGACAGACAAGGTGAGTGGATATCCACAACAAAAGTTTTGGTGTCAGCGAATGAGATGGAATCCATGAAATGAGGTTTGCCAGCGGAAAGACATGTGTATGTGGTGAATTGTGATTGGTAGATGATGTAAGCAAATATTTCCAGCAGAAGCATTGGCGTCCGCAGATGAGGTGCAATCTGCGAAATGAGGTTTATCCGCAGAAAGACGTGTGCAAGGTTGATTGTTATTGGCAGAAAATGTCAATGGATATCCCCAACGGAAGCGTTGACGACTACGAAAGCGTTGGTATCCATGAAATTAAGGTGGATAGGTGAAAATGGTTGATGGAGTTTGGTGGACAGTGCATATATTCGTAGCTGATATCTATAGTGGAAGCACACGCGCCGACGGTAACTATATGGGAAACTTCATAACACGATTCCTCAGAATTTTTGGATGGCAAATATATTATCTAACTGTGAATATATTTTCAGATTGCGAATATATTTTTAGATTATATTTTTGGTTTGTTGAAAAGGAAGGTTGCTAATTTATAAAAAAGAAGTTGAGACAAAATCTTAATCATCCATGCATTAGGTGATGCGAGAGTTTGTGTTCTTTTTCTCAAGCTCTCTGAAGGTACATCAACTACAATTAGAACTTCGTAATTTGGATTTGTTGTCGTTCATAAGATAAACTACGATAATAAATGAAAATAATGACAAGAACTATGGAAGCTGAAACTAAATTTTTCAAAGCAATATAGTTGATAAATTTCTATTCTTTTTACAAATATTTATGTTTATGTTATGTTGGGCTCTACCTACATTTGAGTTTTTTATTTAGACTTTTTATAAAAGATTTTCTCCTCATTTACTTTCAAATGCAATATTCAATTTCATTTATTCAATAATTGATTTTCAAATATATGAATTGATTTAAAAAATGGCACAAAAAAAGATTTATGCTACGAGGCGTTACACCGCAGCACTAGGGATGCGACCTAGCTTCTCCTGAGCTGCAACCCAATGTCATCTTCCCAAATGATAATCACACTGCTTTGCCAGATTTTCCATATTTTCTAGGAAATTTGAGACCTAAAATTCTTCTCAACACATTGAGTGAAAACATAAGAAGTTTTTGATCCATAAATCAATGATTTCCAACCCAAAAATCCAAAGTTTAATCCAAAATATTGAAACTATACATGACACATTGACAAATGAAATTTTGAGATAATAATACCTCTGAAAACCAAAATTTTGTAGCGAAAGTAGCACACCTTCGATGTGGATTTCAAGCCTCATTGTCCAATGATTTAATCCAATTGACAGAATAAAAGATTTAAGTTGATTCATTCGATTAGAACTTTGATTCCATCAAAAAGTTATATCACAAATTGAAGGGGATGTTTTCTTATCAGACTCAACATCAAACTTCAATTATGTAGCAAAAACTCTCTCCAACCCCCTTCCCTTTTTCTGAAAGGAAAAACTCTAAGGTTGTCAAGTGGAAGAAAAATACTTGAAGAGAGGCGTTTGAATGGTAGTAGGAGATGAAGTTATTTTGAAAATTGCCATTAAGGTTCTTAATGAATAAAATTTATTTCTTACCTTTTATAAAAACTGCAGCAGTTATACAAACATGTAGTTTCAAAACCACCAGAATCTCCATGTCGCTTAGGTCGTCTTCAATCTCCAGTTGGGACTGTTTGTTTCGGTTCGACCCGAACACATACCCGA
Source organism: Begonia loranthoides (assembly GCA_022433065.1). NCBI lineage: Eukaryota > Viridiplantae > Streptophyta > Magnoliopsida > Cucurbitales > Begoniaceae > Begonia > Begonia loranthoides. The sequence goes on from CM039468.1 coordinate 11,572,510, forward strand.
ATAGAAATCTGACTATTTCTCTTCATTTTGGACACCAAATTCAACAATTTCAATTGTAGAACATTAATATCAAATTTTCTGAATGATTCATAACATTAACATGTTTTCAAAAACGCCAAAAAACATATATTGAAAAAACTAAAATTTTCAAACTTTGATTTCGAAAACATCAAGACAAAGGCTTCAATGACTTTGATAGCAAATGTAAGATATTTGTTTGTAATCTAAACACACTTTAACAATTGAATTCAAGTGTTGAAAATCGAACGTGAAATGAAAAAAGAAAATTGTGGAAGCAAGGACACCATGATTTACGTGAAAAACCTTTACGGGAAAAAACCACGGGCAGAGGAGAAAATCACAAATCAGAAATCAAGTTACAATGAGTTTTGCGACTCAAGTATCAATATATAGAAAAAAATAAATAATCCTAATATTGGAATGAGCCCAACTAGAATTCGGGTCACACCGAACTTTAACAATCTCTACCTTTACACGAATTACACATAAGAAATCCAATGCAAGCTTCTCAGCCCACCCCAAAACGAATCCAGAACACTGAACTCTAATAATCTTCATCTTCAAAGAAATTCTAATGCAAGGCAAACGATATGCAAAACTCCTACGAAAAATAATCTCCTCTTCCAAAGGGCCCTTGCTGGGCCAACTCAATATCTGATATCGATCAAATTTAAGCCCTGCTTAAACTTGAGAGACACACTCGAGAAAAAATCACATCTCCTCCATGGTACCACCAAATTGTTAGAGATGTCGCAACTGCATGAGAATATGTTGAAGACCCCCCACTGGAATCAATATCCTCGAACACACTCAATGCATAACCCATTGAAGTAGTTTCACTATATCGCCTTGGAGTTTTATCTTTCCTTTTGGTTCTACCTTTGACAATACCACTCTAACGTGAAACTGAAACTAGTGTCGATGTAGTGACTACATCACCCTGAACATCTATAATAAGCTGACATATCGGCTCTGATGTAGATTTAGAACTCAACTTGAACTTCATCTGAGAACCTGACTTTTTCTAAGTCTTCTCCAAAAAAATCTTTTGAAGGTGAATTTACAAACTTTGCAGCCATATTACCTGTCACTGTAGAACCCTGTAACACATACAAATTTGTAGAGCTTCTATGTCCCTTTAACTTGACGAGAGCACCTCTACTGATTATTATACCTCCACCCACAACATTGTACTTGAACCCTTTCAAATCCAGAGTACTCAACGAGATCAGATTCTTCTTTAAATCAGGAACATGTTGCACATTACCCAGTGTCCTCACAACTCCATCAAACAATCTGATTCTAACTGTACTAATATCAGCTATCTTGCAAGGTGTGTTATTATCCATTAACACAACACCTCCTGAAACAGTCTTATATGTCAAAAACCAATCTCGATTGTAACACATATGAAACGAACAAGCTAAATCCAAAATCCAATCATTGTTTGGCGTTGAGTTTCCCTCTCATGCAAATAGAAGATCTCCATCACTATAGTCTTCTTCTTCTGTGACAACAACTTCACCAGACGTCATCGGTTGTATTCTCTTCTCAGCAGCTCTCTTTATTTCATTCTGCAATTTACGGCACTTAGCTTTAATATGCCCTTTTTTCTAACAAAAATAACATATTCTATCACGGTTCTTTGACTTTGATCTGCCCTTTGAATTCTGAACATTATCACTACCTTTGTTGTTTGATTCTCTTGTTCTACCCCGAACGACGAGTCTCTCACCTTAAGACTTGGATCCAACAACAATCTACTTCATCTTTTCCTTTGATAACAAAGTACCATAAACCTCTTCCAGAGTTAGACTTTCTCTACTGTATAAAATCGTATCTCTGAAAGCACCTCATAAAGTAGGTAATGAGCATAGCAGAATCAATCATAAATCCTCTTCATCGTACTTGCATCCTATAGTCTCCAAATCTGAAACAAACTCCTTGTATGCAGCCAAGTGCTCTGTAATAGAAGCTTCTTCCATTAACTGATGAGAATAAAGTCGTTGCTTTAAATGTAACTTGCTAGTCAGAGTTTTTCTCATACACAACTGCTCCAATCTGAACCATAACTCAGCGACAGATTTCTCGTTCAAAACATCCTGCAAAATTTGATTTGACAAATGCAAACGTATCAAAGATAAGACTTTTCGATCTTTTTGAAATTTCTCTTCTTCACTCCAAACGTGGGAAATTTATCGAGTCCTAATAACACGTCGTCTAAATCCATCTGTGCGAGAACATATCGCATCTTCACCTACCATAGCTGAAATTTTGTATTCTGATCCAACAACGGAATATCAAATTTCAACGAACTCATCTCCCCCAAAAATGTCAAAAATTTCTCTAAAAATATCTGAACCCAAAATACCCGCCTCCAAAAATTTGATCCCCAAATAATATCAATATCTGACCAAAATAAACTCCACGATCAGAATAATTCTCCCCAAAAATTCACCAATCTCAACAAAAATTAAATCCAAGAAATTTGAAACCTCAACCAAATTTTCAGACTAATAAAACTTCAAACTTTACTTGTGTCACTGTTTGGCCAGCAAGGAGATCGGACCCAATGACGCAGTAAACTCTGTGTTCGGCGATGGAGAGGCAGAGACGAGGCAGTGACGGTCAAACTGGTGGACAGTTCCTAATTGACGATGGACGGCAGCAGCTTGACGAGGAAGCTTCTTCTCTATTGAAGAATGCAGCAACATGAGCTCCCTGTTTGGCGACAGAGAGGGCTCTCAATCAACGATAGAGTGCAAACTCAGCACAACGCGACGAAGGAGGAGTGCTATTCCTTGGATGGTAGACTCGGTTGACGGTGTCTCTTCCCCTTGGCGACAGACGATGGCGAACGACATTCGAAACAAAGTTCTTCTCAGTTGTTTCTTCTTCTTCTTTTCGAATTGACCAATGGTGGGTGGCGACTGCTAGAGTTTCGTTGACATCACAGGTTCTCTATTTGCGACAAACGGCAGTAAGGGGACATGCTTCTTGTAATGACCCAGTTTTTCTTACATTCAAAAATACGTGAAATTTAAAACTTTTATAAAACGATAGCAGAAAACAATTTTAAATAAACATCAGAGTTCTTTTATGAAAACCGAATCATTAAAATCCCTTTTACTTTGACTTTTTATTAAAATCATTATAACAACGAAAGACTTATTATAAAATTCTTTTTCTCAATTTACAGCGGAAGCATAAATCGTTTATTTGAAAAGACAATAAAGGAATAAAATGTTACTTTACATTTACAAAATTCGTTTTCTCTTTACTTTCGTTTAGCCTGGCCAGCCACAAATCTCGCCCGTACAAATTCTTCATCGACTGTTCCTTAATCTGTTCGCTATATCTCTCGTACTTGTACCTACATCGCAAGTCATAAACTATGAGTCTAACACTCAGTAAGTGATAATACCTAATATGCTACATGCACATGCTGTGCTATTTTAAAATCGTGTGCAGTTTCTCTTTTCGTTCTTTTCTTTTTATCTTTCATCTTTTGACATTTACATACTTTCTTTCTGTTTCTATTTCCGTTCCTGTTTCTGTATCCGTTTCGGTATCCGTGATCGTACATTTTTTCGTATCTGTATTTGTATCTGTTTCCATTTCTGTTCCCGTTTTCGTTTCAGTATCTATGTTCATACCGTTTCCGTATTCGTTTCCATTTCTATTTTTATATTCGTAGCTGTTTCTCTTTTTATGTTCTTTTCTTTACTTATCTTTTATTTGCTTTTATTTTCTTTACTTTTCTTTTCTTTTTTTTTTCTTTTCTTTTGTTCCTACACCGGGCTTGGTACACTGGGCTTGGCCTACCGGTCCACAAGAATCTTCTTCTTTATCTTTCTTAATCGTTCCTTTGTATTTGCTTTTCATTTTCTGTTCGTTCGTACTACTTTTCGTTTTCCGTCTTTCCTTCTCAAAACCGTGCATAAAAATCATTTTCGTATTCTTTTGAAAATCGTGATGTGTAATGCTCATGAATGCACACAACAGTTCATATGAAAGCATAAATAAACAGTCAACGTACGATTCACAGAACATGCTATAAAAACAGTAAACAATGAAACGTGCATTTAGGTACTGTAAACAACGAAACGTGCTCTTAAAAACTGTAAACAATGAAGCGTGATTAATCATATATTAACAAAGCTATAAACAACAAAACATGCTATTAAAACTGTAAACAACGAAACATGATAGGAAAGCGGTAAGCAACGAAACATGCATCTCCTAATCTTGCGATGTAGGGCCCGAAGACCAAAACACATGCATATAACTTACTTCGATTGTTTTGCATTCTCACTTAATTGCTATCTTTCTTCTTTTCAGTACCTTCATATTTAGAAACACCTAGTCATTAATACAATTATTTAAGCAATTTATTAAATCTTAACATCTTTCTAATCCCTCGTTACTTATTAAATCTCTTAAATAGAATCGTTCTCTTAATTACTACTTAGTTTACTAATTAATCCTAATATTCATATGTGCTTATCGTCATGCATTTCATCCAATTAATAAACTCTAATCTAAATCAAGTATATTACCAAAGCTGCTGAACTACATAGGTTATATCCCAGCAAAACGTCCATTGACAGCTTAACTCTTCCAATCATAGAATCAGTAAATAGAAATCCAACATAGGAATACCAATATCCAAAATATGTTTATCCAATTAATTACTTGAATCCAAACTAACAAAGGCTAACATCATTACCCATTTTACAACTTCCATTAATTATAACTTAACCAACAAAACATGCTTATTATCCTTTTTATCCAAATAGAACGGCAGTAGTAAAATCACGCATTGATACAACAACGGAGTACAAAACAACTTAATTCAAACAGTTAATCATTCCCCCAGAGCATAAAACCCAACAGTGTACAACCAAAGTACACACACCACTAGGGAATATCCTTAGCTGATCAATATTCACAATTATCAAAACCATAAACAGCAGGGCATATTTCCAATTATTGTCCAATAAGCTAAAATTTATCCAACAGAACATAAATTCTCCATTGTCTATGCAGCAGAAAACAGAATAGAACCCAGTCATGCATAACAACATTCTCAACCTATATAACAGAGCAGATTTTTCTCTAGTAAATCGGACAACAAGGTCAATCAATGTAGACAAATTTCTCACTACAGATCACTTAACAGCCAAGCAATTATTCGATTCCATTAAATGTTTAACTATGAGCAAGAAAAAAGATTATAGATTGCTTTAACTTCAAAGTTTGACAGTAACCATTCCATCGACAGAGCATTCATTCAACACCATTACAACATAATCCCTAAAATCAGAGAAGAGAAGAGTCATTATACCAGAGAACACCCGAATCCAGTTCACCTCTCTGTCCCCTTTCCTGCTCCTCAGCCCATCAGAGTACTCAGCCTTCAGCTCTTCCACACTCAGCTCTTCAGATTTCTCCCATTGCGGCGCATTCTCCTTTGCTGTATTTAAACACAGACGACAATTTGAAACGCATAATAACTTATCCCACGACTTCAGCTACAAATCTTGATTATTCGGATCGAGCTCTCCTTCGCCTCTGCCTCTCAACTCCCATCTAAACTGCACACTATTGTCTTCTCTAGAGCAAGAACTAGCAGATCGACTCGGACCAAACCGCAGGCCAGACCAGCCGCATCCCCAGCGAACCGAAGCCCCAGCCCCTGTTCTTCATCATGCTAGTTGCTGCCAATTTCTTCCACCGAATCCAACTACCAATCACGTAATCGAATCACACATACACAATCGAGATGCTTACCTCAGAAAATCACAGCTTCGTGTTTCGATCGTTGTTCCAGAAGCTCCGCATTTTCGAGCCCTAGATAGCTAGCTACCCGACGCCCGCAACCACTTGCAACTCGCCTAACCGAACATCAGCAACCCACCGCGACGACGCACGCCCGCCAGATCGTCTCTCCCGCGTCACCCGCGATCTCTCGATTGCCCCTTGCTCCCTCTCTGTTCTCTCTCTCTCTTCGGTTCTCATCGGGTCACTCTCTCAGCAAAATGACCGAAGGCCAATGTTAAAAACTAACCCCCTTTTCTTTCTTTGTTTTCCAGCCAGCAAAATGGCGTGAACCGGTTCACAAACCACACGAACCAAACCGATTCCACTTTTCCAAATTCTAATTAATTTCTTTTATTTCTAGGGAAAATGACAAATCAACCATCGTGGTTTGCGATCAATGACAAGTCAACCACTGTGGTATGTTTTCTAACAAGTTAACCACCAACGTATGTGAAAATGACAAATGCACCATCGCTGTCCGTAAAAAAAAGCTGATGGCCCCACCATGTATGCCTGGACGCCGCGGCGTCCAGGCAATTTGCCTCCAGGCCATTTGCGTCCCTCTGTTAAGTCAGGTGAATTAATTCAGCAGAATACATAATCCGAGTGGTCTGCGATATTCGCATGTATTCTATCGTTTTCCCTTATTAGCTAACCCTAGAGAAGTCTGAGCTGCGGTGAAGCGAGTAGAGAAAGGGATTTTGGAAAAGTTGAAGAATTTGTTGGAAAAAATGGCATCTTGGAGTATTACAGAAGGTGGTATTAACCGTGAAGCTGAAGTGGGCCCTTCAGAGACATTATTGGCCAATGAGGAGGTACGTGGCTTTGGAAACGAAGTTGCTATTATTTTGCATTCTGTCTCAGCAAATTTAAACGAAGAGGACGATGAGGAACTCCGATCAGCATGCCAATCCACTAGTGATGAAGAGATGGACATGGCAGAGAGTAGATTGAGACGCCAACCAGAAGCAGAGTGCACATTTGTTGGTATGGGGCTAGGCAAAAAATATAGTTCCTTGAATAAAATTAGAGAAGAAATTGTTGATTATGCAATGGATAATGGGTACGGGATAAAATTCACCCACAGTGATGCGCATCGATTGAGAGCTGCTTGTCAAGAAGGGTGCATGTGGCGGCTGCACGCCTCACAAATAAAAAATGAAATGACGTTTCAAATAAAGATGTACAACGACGTTCACACATGCTCCAGACAAATGGAAAGCCGCCATGCCACAGCCAAATGGGTGGCAACGCATTACTTGGACAGATTTAAAAGTCAGGCCGACTGGGCCATATCTTCCATAATTGAGACTGTCAGGAAGGACTTCAACGTCAACATTACTTCCAGCCTTGCTAGAAGGGCAAGAAATGCGGCTAAGAAAATTAACGAAGGGGATGCCAATGAGCAATACAAGCTCATATGGTCCTATGCTGAGGAGATTCGGAGGTCGAATCCCGGAAGTTCACTGCGTGTTGACCTCGATATGAGTGTATTTAAAAGGATGTACATGTGCTTGGATGCATGCAAAAGGGCAGTGCTGAATGGTGGTAGACCTGTTATTTGTTTAGATGGCTGCCACTTGAAGGAAGCGACTCCGGGGCAACTGCTTACTGCTGTCACCATCGACGGGAACGATGGTATGTACCCGATTGCTGTAGCAGTTGTTGAAGCAGAAAATAGGGCTTCATGGAGGTGGTTTCTAGAATTGTTGCTGGACGATCTAAACACCCCTTCTGGCAATGGGTGGACGATTATTTCTGATCGACAAAAGGTAAGGTGTTATGCACTGCTTTTGCATTATGTGTTTATGTTTGTCATATATTACCAATGTCTGTCTCATATTATGCATCTTTGCAGGGACTAGTGCCAGCTGTGAGAGATGTGGCATGGCAAGCAGACCAGCGGTTTTGCATCCGACACCTGTATGCCAATTTTCAAAAACAATTTAAAGGCAAGTTGTTGAAAGATGCAATGTGGGCTGCATCAAGAGCCACAACAGTGAGGCAATTTGAGAAAGAGATGGCCAAGTTACGTGTCCTTGACCTGGCGGCCCATGACTATTTACGTGGAATAGAGGCGACATGCTGGGCCAAACATGCCTTCTCTTCGATCCCAAAGTGCGACATAAGCCTCAACAACCTCAGCGAGTCCTTCAATGCCTGCATCCTACCCGCCCGGGACAAACCTATTCTAAGTATGTTCGAGATCATTCGAAAGGGCATCATGGGTAGGATCGTCAAAAAATATGAAAAGATGGCTCAGTCGACCGAACGGTTGTGTCCAATGATCAGCAACCGCCTCGCCAAAGTACAACATGCCAGTAGAAATTGGAGCCCTCAGTTTGCAGGAGCTGCCCAGTTTGAGGTCAGCAACGGTACCGACATGTACGCTGTTGATTTGGAAAGGTGTACCTGTACATGTTACCGGTGGGAGTTGACCGGCATCCCGTGTGTGCATGCAATCCCGTGCATTCACTTCATGAGGAGATCTCCTGAGGATTTTGTGCATTGGTGCTATCACCGGGAAACATACATGGTGATGTACTCCCACTTTCTCCGCCCCCTTAATGGACCAATCGAGTGGCTTCCTGTGACGAATCTTGATCCAACTATCCCACCGCCTTTTAAAAGGCTTCCAGGAAGGCCGCGCGTCCGTCGAATACGGGATGTGGACGAGGCCCCCAGCCGGACAGTGCTAAGCAGAAGACATTTGAGCGTCACGTGTGGGCGGTGTGGTAGTGTGGGGCACAATGCCCGCACGTGCGAAGGGGGAGGCCAATCCAGTGCAGGGGCTGGCAGTGGCAACACAGGGAGAGGCAGAGGCGGCAGAGGAAGGTCGGAGGACACCTTTATGGGGTTCAGAGTTCCTGATATAGTTCATGAGACGCAGGTCCGTGCATTATCACGTTATGCTTTCAATTGTTATTTGAAATATGCTCATTTCCTTTTCAATGTGATCTGCAGGAGTCTGATACGGAAGGTCCTCCCACACAAACGTACACAAATGCTCTGTCTCAGTGTTTCTGTCATTTCTAACACTGACTCGAAATCTCATAGTTAAGTTTTATGCTCACAACTATCTCGTATGGAAAAATCAATTTCTCAACGTTGGTTTCGCAAATGATTTGGAATCACTCCTTTATGGCTCAATTGTTGATTCGCCTCCTCTTTTACCTAATTTGGAATTGAACCCAGACCATATGGGAACGCTACAATCGTCTATTTATGAGTTGAATTTATGCGTCATTATCTGATTGTTTTCTTCCCCAAATAATCTCCTACCACTATTGTTGGCAATATTTGGATTGCATTGGAGAAAATTTATTCAGCAAGCTCTCTTGCTCGAATTATTGAACTTCGCAACAAACTCCAAAACTTATCCAAAGATGGCCTGTCTACAGTAGTATATGTAAAAAATTAATGAAGATATACAATCAACTAGCTGCGATTGGTGAATGGGTTAGCTAGAAAGATAAACTCATTTACTTAATGGTTAGGTACTGACTATAACTCATTTGTTGATGCAATTACAAGTTGCTCTGGTGACTCCTCTATTGAAGAAATTCAGAGTCTCTTACTCAACTTTTAATATTGTATGGAGCATCAAAGCTTTATTTCTTATAACAAAAATAATGGTTTCAAGCCTCAGTGTCAGATTTGTTTTAAAGTTAAACATACAGCTGCAGTATGTTATCACCACACAAATACTGCCTTAAGCCTCAACCAAAAAATTTTAACACTCAAACTGTTTCATCTAATTTTGCACATCCATCTCATATGTCCTCTACGGAAGCTAACTCATGGTTTATGGATTCAGTTGCTACGCACCATTTTACACCATCTGCATCTCAACTCTCGAAGGTCACACCGTATTTTGGCAATGACAAAATTGTGATGAGCAATGGTCAGATTGTTCTCATCTCCAATTTAGGTAATACTATTGTTATCACTTCTTCTAGACGTATCACTTTAAATAATATTCTACATTCCCTTTCTCTATCTCACAACTTAGTCAGTGTTACTAAATGATAACAATGTTGTCGTTGAATTCAGTTCTTCTTTTTTTTTTGTAAAGGATCAGTTGTCCCAGGAAATTCTTCTCAGGGACCACTCATTGACGGCCTATACAAATTGTTTTTGTTGCCTAGTTGATCTTCTTTTGCGCTTACTTCAACCATCAACTCTACTAATTCTTTTACTTCAGACATATGGCATGGGCATCTTGGTCATCCCTCTACACAAGTTTTATCTCAAGTTTTTGGTCTTTTATTCTCAAATTTTTCTAGTTCAATCTCTTTCTGTAATGATTGTCAATTTGGTATGCGTCATAGATTACCATTTTCTTCCTCTAATTCTCGCGCATCACTGTCATTTGCTCTTGTTCATTCTGACATTTGGGGCTCTACTCTGATTACTTTCTTTCATGATACATGCTATGTTCTTTTGTTTATTGATGATTATACTCGTTTTTGTTGGATTTACTTCTTACAGACTAAAGATGAAGTTTCAAACTATTTTCTTCGTTTCAACACCTTTGCTAATACTCAGTTTGGGTGTAAGATTAAAGAATTTCAGTCTGATTGGGGCGGTGAATTTCGTCCATTGTCCCCTTTATTTTATTTTCTTGGTATTCATCATAAAATTTATTGTCCTTACACACCAGCACAAAATGGATGCTTCGAACTAAAAAATCGACACATTATTGAGATGGGTTTGCCAATTATGTCGTAAGCTCATATTCCTCTTGGTTTTTGGCCATATGTCTTCCAAACCTCAGTCTTCCTCATCAATGCTCTTCCAACTCCAATTCTCAGCAATATGTCACCCTTTCAATGCCTTTACAATGTCAAACATGATTATGTGATGCGCGAACGGAAGGGGTTTAAATATAACTTGTAAATATGATGACGATGAATGAAGAAAGAGATTACTTTTAGAAAGTAACCTTAGGATAGTTCTCCCGTGATATGACTCACACGAGGAGTAATTTGGATATAACTCACCAAAGGATCTTTGGATGTAACTCACCAAAGGTTTGAAAGAGGAATCACTCCAATTTTAGGTTTAGCAAAAGCTATTTTGTATTAAACTCTCTATTAATTAAACATAACACTAGGTGACTTTATATAGTCTTTTATAAAGTATAAATTAGGAAACGATAAAATAGGAAACAATAACCTTAAATCGGCTCATAGAATAAGTTGTCCGATTTTCTACTTAATAGAAACTAAGACAATTAACTAAAGATTATTTAATTAATATCTTCATTTCTTCTTTTCCAAGTCTAGATGTATTTTGGCAGCTTTTCCTTGTTAAAATCGTCCACTTTGATGGTTTCCATATCTTGAGTTTCTTGGTCTCCAAGTTTGGAAACTTGGGCTCTTCCTTAAACTTTTCTCTCTGTTCTTTGGGCTTTTGCCATAGCAAATGAACTCCGAATTAAACAATCCAATATGCGTTAGAAAGCTTAGGACGTTGGCCATAATTGTCATGAAGAACTCATCTTGAATTAACATCGTCTTGAATGCCAAAATAGTCAAATACTCTTCAAAGGTCAAAGAAAGACAGTTTTGGAAAGTCATTTCATTTCTCTTTCATTTGCTCTTGAACTTCCACCTATGTTTAACCTTCAATAACCTCATGGTTATCTTTGAGGCTTGATAAATAATAATATGGTTCCATTTTACATCATTATGATTGTAAAATCTGAAGTTTTTAAATGATTTAAAAATGCCATGTGTTAATTTTTTGCAAATTTTTGGTCACATGTTAGGAGTTGATCTGTTTTGTCGCGTAGCGACGATGTGTGCGTTTGTTTGTAAAATGGTCAAATTGGGTCTTTTCGAGAGGGAAACTTATTCGGAAATGTTTTTACTAAATTATTTTGAATAAAAAATTTATTTTTGGCTCGACGGTTTAAACGAATCGGATTTTAAAGCGGCATTAGTTGGGTTTATAAAATATATAGATTTTATATTATTTATATATAATTCTAATTATTATTATTATTTTTAGAAGAAAATTTTTATTTTTTCGAAAATTTTCTAATTATTATTAATATAGAGGTTATCTTCGCTTTCTGTCTTCTCCTGGGTCCTCTTCTTGAGGACGAAGTCACAGCGGGGGAGAGAGCGACTAGCGAGGGGTCGATTCTGGCGACGAGGGCTAGGACTTTCCGATTGTCCGAGCAGACGGGGACGGACGATTTCGGGCGAGAAGTCGGGCACTCTGTTCGGCGCCAGTTCGCGAAGAAGGGTTGGCTGGGAGCTCGGGAGTTAGGGCTTCTCGTCTCCTGCATTTTTCTCGCCATTTCTTCAATTTCGGTGAGTAACACCGGGTGTTAAACTTCTTTCGGTTCTGCTTACTTCCAATGTCGATTATTTCCTGTGATTTCCTCTCTGTTCTCTCAGCCAAATTGAAAATTTTAGGGTTTTTGTTTGCTGGTTTCTATTTTGATGGAATTGTCAAACGTTGAGATTAAATTGGTTTGCTGGGTTGTCTGTGCTTCGGATTTTCAAAATTTGTTGAACTAGGTTGATTTTGGCTTCCAATTTTACTACTGTTTTGGGTGAGAATTGTCGATGTCATGTCCTGTTTTGCCACGGTATTGACTGTAAGAACCGAGGGGTATGTCTTGATAATTTTGCTCCCTGTTGGTTGGTTGAACTTGTTCTCGGTGGGTTGAAAGAATTGAGTGTAGTGTTAAATGTTAGGAGTGATTACTAGCTGAAATCAATTTTCAAGAATCTTGTGAACTGATAGATGCTTACAGTCTTGATAGATGGGCTGCTGTTTTTTTTTTAGATAATGTTGCAGTGATTTTGGGGATATTAAACTGCTGGTTTAGGCCCTGTAATTTGGGTTCTGTCTCTGTCTGGCTGTGTTGATGAATTTCAGTCACAAATTTGCTCTTGTTGCTTCCTATTTTGCTGTCTTAGATGACAAACTTGATCTCTGTCTTCCTGCAGATTCCTTGATGTTTTACTATGTAATACCCTCATTTTCCGTAATATAATTTAATAAGGATAATTGAAAAATAATTATGAGTATTTTGATTAATTGGATAATTATCGGAGTATTACCAAGGAAATATTCGTAAGATTATAATTTAAGGAATTTATGGGATGATAATTATGATTAATTTGGAATGTGTATTTTGGAGTTTTCAGACGCATGGGGACGAAGGCGGACGATAGCGGACGGAGAGATTTCGAATTTGTCGTGATTTTAGGACTTTTTGGACGCATGCGGACGATGGCGGACGAGGAGAGTTAGACTCTGTCCAAATTATGGGACTTTTCGGACGAACGCAAATGAAGGCGCGAACTCCTTCCTTCGTCCGAAATCACAATTCCGAAGAAGAGATTAATGGACTGAACCGGTTTGGTTCGGCTCGGTCCGGAAATATTGGGATGGCTCGGTTTTAGTTAAAGGAGAAAAAAAATTAGGATTAAATGGAAATTAAAGGAATTAAAATAAATATTAATTTAATGAAATGAATAATAATGTTGGGATAAATAATTTAGATTGAATAAAAATAAAAAGAAAGGATTAGGAGAAGTGGGAGGAGTGAACCAGTTTGATTTGAACAAAAGAATGGCTTGCAGCCATTCTGTGCGGGAAAGAACAAAGAGAGCGAGAGAAAGATTGAGCGAGCGAGAAGACGAAGGCTTGGGCTTGGTAGGAGGGTTTCCTCGTGGCGGTGTGGCGCTGTTCGCCAGGCATACATGCTGTGGTTGGCAACACGGGCTGCGGGCGAGGGCTCGGTATCGCGAGTTGAAATCGGAGCTCCCGCTGGCTGCGATTCTAGCGTCGGGTCGAGGTAAGCCAATGGCTTTCCATTCTTCTCTTTGGCGTTCTGTCATTTGAGCGTTTAGGCGTCGTAATGGCAATGGAGGAGGAATGGTCGTGGTGTCCAGATGGCTGGGAGCCGGTGATTCCTACTGGACCAGCCAAAGGCCTGTGGTCTAGCTTGCAGTTCGGTTCGAATCGGTCCATCTGTGGCTTGTTCTGACTGTGAAGAAATCAACAATGAGACGTGCGTGGGATGTGCGAAGGGCATGGTAATATGGTGGGGCATGGTCCGTGGCAGAGGTAAGGGGAAGGCTAGAGAGAAAACCTCTTGGGGAGCTTCTGCGAGAAGAAGAGGAGAGAAAATGGGAGAAGGAGCTGAGTGCTCTGGAGAAGTTGGGTTGCTGGGAGGCAGTGTTGTGGCTTGGAGTTGCAGCTCACGGTCTAGTTGTTACTCTCGTGTATCCTCGATTCTTCAGGTAAGGAGGTTTCCTCCATTGTTTTTTTATGGATTAAGGATGAAGATAAAGTGTTATGACTATATTTTGTTGGTGAATAATGCCTCTGTTGGGTTTCTGCTTCTTGGTTCTGTGAATGGAATTGTTAATCTGTCGTTGGTTTTGTGAAGAATAGTCAAATAGGTGATCTGTTGCTTGGGTCAATATTTTGTGAAGTATATGCAGTCTGTTGGTTGTGTGAACTTCGGGCCGTGAGTTTATTTTGAGGGTTTGTATCCTGATTATGATAAGTGATTAATGAGAGGAAGAAATGGAATAAATATTGGATATTATGCTCTGTTAACTATTTGTATCGAATTATGCACGGTTTGTTAATTGGTTAGAAAATGGATATTAAGTTTGGATTACGAAACGCTATCAGGTGATGAATGAAGATTAAGGGTATAAATAATGTTGAAGTTGTTAAGTTGAGAATGTTAGAATTGTTAAGTGTTATGCTTCGTTTTAGGCGTTAACGGGTTCTTAGAATTATTATGTAATTAAGGATAGGAAAATAATGAAAATAATAAGTTATGATTATTAATGAGTAAATGTTTTAATTATGAAGGTATTGAAAATGAAAAAATGATAAATATTAAGTATGAATACGCGATAAAGTTTCAAGATAAGAAATTGAGTAGAGTCGTTGGCCAGTGGAGGCCCTACACTATTAGCAGTGTCTTTCCTTTAAATATTTGTTATGTTTCTACTATGTTACTTTATTTATCACACCTATGCTAATCGCACATTATTAGGTTAATTTCTGAACATGTTTAAGATGTTAGCATATTGTTATTGTTTCCCTTAAATTGCAAAGCATGCTTATACCGTTATTACCTTCTTTAAATTGCCAAGCATGTCTATGTTATTATTGCTTTCATTAAATCGCAAAGCATGTTATACTGTTATTATTTCTTTAAAATACTAAGCATGTCTATATCGTTATCACTTTCTTTAAATTGTCAAGCATGTCTATGATATTATTGTTTCCTTTAAATCGCAAATCATGTCTATATTATTATCGCTTCCTTTGAATTACCGAGCATGCCTATATAGTATGTTAGTAGACTTCCATATTTCATACTTTTATATCGTTGTGATTAGTGCTTTATGTCTCATACTTTTATATTGTTACGATTATTGTTTGTCATTGACATGCATAACGATTATGTTTGTCATGGACATACATCATGATAATAGAAACAAGTAGGAAGTGCCACCTTTGGGGTGAGTACTCATATGCATTACGTGAGGAAAATAAATGAATGAAATGAATGAAAAGAAAAAAAAATGGAGAGTTGGGGGTCGGACGGGTAGTTCGGATCTAATCAAGTAGTTAGACTTACGTCCCTCCCTTATCGGGAACGGGACTAGCTACACACAGGTGGTTAGAAGCCGACCAAGACTATTCTCTCCCACATGGGTTCCTCCAATCTCTCGCTCGACGTACGAATTATGAATGAAAGAATGAAACGTAAAGAAAAGATTGGTTTGGGAAGTACCCATTCCAAAAAGAACGAAAGAGAGGCATATTTCATACTGCATGTCTCATTTCTTATTGAGTCTCGGGCTTACATTTTGCTAATGGTGTAGGTACACGCAAGAGAACAGATGAATGAGTAGTGGAGGAAGAATTTGCACATACGGGACTTGTGGCTAATTAGGCTAAGGAAAGTAAGAAAGAAAAGAGTTTCATAAATATAAAGTAATAATTTATTTATTGTCTTTTTATAATGAACGATTTATGCTTCCGCTATAAAATGTTTTTTGCTTCCGCTGTAAAATGAGAAAAATGGATTTCATAAATAGAGTCTTCCACTGTCAATAAAGATTTAAATAACGAGTTTTAAGTAAGATGTTTTAATGACCGAGTTTTTAATAAAAGAACTTTGATTTCAATTGAAGGGTTTTAATAGGAATTCAGTTGTTTTATAAAAGTTTTAAATTTAACGCATTTTTAAAGTAAAGAAAAATTTGGGTCGCTACGCCCTAGCAGTGTGATGTGCAATTTTTGAGAGATTATGCACTGTTGTGTAGGGGGTTTAGCTCACAGTCAATGCACTGTTTTTATTTTAGCTCATTAATTTATGTTCGGTAAATTTGGGCTTATTCATTTCTTGTTGTTTTGCTCAACTTTTAACAGATGAATTTAGGCACTCTAGCGCTAAAGCATCATGAGGCTATCCCCAAAATCTTCTACTGCAAGAAGGTTTGATATGTACATCGAGAGGATGAATCCTCTTGATGCTTTAGGCACTCTAGCGCTAAAGCATCACGAGGTTATCCCCGTGCAATCTTCTGTTGTGTGAAGATTGGTTGTTACGTACTAAACTTGGCCAGAGTATTGTCACATGGGTTAGTAGTGTTGTCAGTCACAAAGATTAGCCTATCACAATATCGTTCCATTTGGCGAGTTGGCTAGGTGTAACAATCCGGGCTTGTCCAGGACTTGTTGTCCATGGCCGCCCCTACTGCTTAGTTAGATTTATTTCCATTTATGTTGATTTTCTTGTATTTCTTTTATTTCCAATTTGGGCAAGTGACTCCTCGCCACTATAGCATGTTCACTCCTGCTATAGTGGAGATGGTCCAGAATGCTCTTTAGGGGGAGAGGCATGACTGCACGTAGACCCCCCTACCCAATGTAATTTGCTAGCAATCAATGAAAAGGCTTTTTACATTCAAACTATTCTCTTTATGCTCAATGACGCTTTCGATAAATCTCGCTCGCTGCTCGCTCGCTCGTTAGACACTCAAGCTCGTTCTAACGTCGTGGGCCCTCGGTGCCGTTGGCACACTTTGTAGGCTGACTCGTTGTTCCCCCTAACAACGAGTGCCGCACGGCCCTCCTGAAAAGTCTCTCAAAAGTAGGACCGTGACAGTTGGTATCAGAGCCAGGTTGGCTCAAATTGCAAGAAAGCATGCCGAAAAAGAATTTGCCGGAGAAAACAAGCTCGTCGATGGATCAGCTTGAACGGTTAATCGAACTGGAAGAGGAGATGAAGTACCTCCAAGAAATCCCTGATAACATTCGTTTCCTGGAAGAACGAATGAAGGAAATGTCTGAATTTCCTGCTGAGATTGCTGCTGTTCACAACAGAATAGACACCATCCCGATCCAAGAGCTGATTGATCGGGTGGAGAACCTCGAATCCCGACCAGAAAAGGGAAAAGGGGTAGAAAGTGGAGAAAGCTCCACCAGTGCTATAGTCGGGGTCCTGGAGCGTGTCGAAGAGATCGACCAAGCTCATACCCAACTATCAAGCACCGTGACTGGCCTAACGAAAGACTTCAAGACGATGTTTGAATCCCTCAAAGCTGAGATCGCTGAAATAAACATCAAATTGAACGTTACGATGAGAGCCATGGGAAACCAAACTCAAGCTTCAAGTTCAGTTGAATCTAGCCGGGTGAAAATCCCAGAGCCAAAATCCTTTGGGGGAGCCCGCGATGCCAAAGAAATAGAAAATTTCATCTTTGACATGGAACAATACTTCAAAGCAACGAAAACTGATGATGAGTCAAAGGTGACCTTGGCCACGATGCATCTTGCTGGAGATGCAAAACTTTGGTGGAGATCGAAATACAATGATATTTGCAATGGTGACTGCACCATTGATACTTGGGAAGAGCTCAAAAAGCAGCTGAAAGATCAGTTCTTTCCTGAAAACGTCGAGTTCAATGCACGTCGACTACTGCGAGAACTAAAACAGACTACTAGCATCCGCGAGTATGTCAAAGCATTCTCAGGACTCATGTTGAATATTCGAGATATGTCCGAGAAAGACAAGATCTTCACCTTCATCGAGGGATTGAAACCGTGGGCCAGGACAAAATTATATGAACAGAGGGTGCAGACCCTCTCAAGTGCTCTTGCTGCTGCTGAACGATTATTCGACTACTCCAACGAGAATCCTAGTCAGAAAAAGAATCCTCCCAACAATTCAAGCAATACAAAGTCCCCTAGACCAAACACAAGCGCTGCTGAAAGAAAACCGTATGTCCCAAGAGAGGGCCAAGAGACATCGAAGGGAGCCAATTACCAACGACCAATGAATAGACCCATGTCCTGTTTCTTATGCAAAGGACCACATCGAGTGGCTGAGTGCCCCCATAGATCGGCATTAACGGCTCTACAAGCGTCGATTACTAACGACAACCCAGCAGAAGAAGTTGTCGAAGTAGAACCCACAGAAGTTGCAGAAGTTGGGACAATGACGTTCTTATCAGCAGTACAACAACAAATGGCAGAGTTGAAAAGAACGCCGGACAAAGGCCTTATGTACGTGGAAAGCCTTGTCAATAATAGGGCTACCAAGAGCACTATGATTGACTCAGGAGCCACACATAACTTTATCACAGAAAGGGAAGCTCGCCGCTTAGGCCTAAGGCTTGAGGGGAATGCTGGTAAGATGAAAACGGTGAACGCAAAAGCAATGCCGGTAGTTGGGGTGGTAAAAAGAGCTCAACTGAAATTAAACACATGGTCGGGATCAGTCGACTTCATTGTGGCACAGATGGATGATTTCGATACTATATTGGGGATGGAATTCTTAATGGAACACAAGGTCATCCCCATTCCTTCGGCTAAGTGCATGGTAATTACCGGGAGCAACCCAACAGTAGTTCCCGCTACTCTCAAACAGCCGAGTGCCTGCAATATAAAGATGATCTCTGCAATGCAGTTCAAGAAGGGGTTGAAGAATCAAGAGCCCACATATATCCTTGTTCCTTCCATTATAGACGAGGGAAAAGAAGAAATAGTACCCTCGGAAATGGTGGAAGTTTTGGAAGAATACAAGGACACAATGCCAAAATGCCTACCAAAAACTTTACCCCCGCGCAGAGATATTGATCACCAAATTGAACTGGTCCCAGGCACTAAGCCCCCTGCCAAAGCACCTTACAGAATGGCTCCACCGGAACTTGCGGAGTTGAGAAAACAGCTGGATGAATTACTAGAGGCAGGATTCATTCGGCCAGCTAAAGCACCATTCGGAGCACCTGTATTGTTCCAAAAGAAGAAGGATGGCAGCTTACGTCTATGCATTGACTACCGAGCTCTTAACAAAATCACGGTTCGGAACAAGTACCCGATCCCCCTCATCACTGATCTATTTGATCAGTTGTATAAGGCGAAGTACTTCACGAAGCTCGACTTGCGGTCGGGCTACTATCAAGTCAGGATTGCTGAAGGGGATGAACAGAAGACTACTTGCGTGACTAGGTACGGAGCTTTTGAATTTCTAGTAATGCCATTTGGACTGACAAACGCTCCAGCAACATTTTGCACGCTCATGAATCAAGTATTCCACGAATTCCTAGACAAATTTGTGGTGGTATATCTTGATGACATTGTTGTTTATAGTGAGAGCCTGGAAGAACATAAAGTGCACCTTCGTCTTGTCCTGGAAAAACTAAGGCAAAATCAGCTGTACGTAAAGAGAGAAAAATGCTCCTTTGCCCAGAAGAGCATTGGGTTCCTTGGTCATATCATCGAGCAAGGGCAGTTACGCATGGATCTTGATAAGGTCAAAGCAATCCGAGATTGGAGGGTCCCCACTTCTGTTACTGAACTGCGCTCATTTTTGGGGCTGGCGAACTATTACAGACGTTTTGTTGAGGGATTCTCGAAGAGAGCTGCTCCTCTTACTGAACTGCTGAAGAAGGGTACTCCCTGGGAGTGGAACCAGGGATGTCAAAATGCATTTGACAATTTGAAAGATGCAATGATGCAGAGTCCAGTCTTAGCCCTCGCTGACGTTACTCAACCATTTGTGGTGGAAACAGATGCGTCTGACTACGCATTAGGAGGGGTCTTGCTGCAAAATGGCCACCCTATTGCGTACGAAAGTCGCAAGTTAAAAGAAGCAGAAAGAAGATATATTGCTGCTGAGAAAGAAATGTTAGCGGTAGTACACTGCTTGCGAGTATGGCGACAGTACCTGCTGGGTTCCAAATTTACAGTGAAAACAGACAATAGCTCTATATGCCACTTCTTCAATCAACCAAAACTGTCGGCCAAACAAGCTCGGTGGCATGAACTTATATCTGAATTTGATTTTCAGTTTGAACACAAGTCGGGTCAATCAAATCGGGTAGCTGACGCCCTTAGTCGAAAAGCTGAATGTGCCAGTCTCTGTTACCTATCCCAACTCCAAGCAAGTAGAGTTGGTGGATCCATGAAAGATCAGATTCGAGACTGCCTACAAGACGACCCCGCTGCTCGGGCCGTAATGCAATTGGTGCAAGAAAAGAAGACTCGACAGTTTTGGATCGAAGAAGACCTGTTACTAACCAAGGGGAACAGACTTTACGTCCCCCGAAGTAATAATCTGCGACGTGCACTGTTACGAGAATGCCACGACACCCTCTGGGCGGGTCACGCAGGATGGCAAAGGACTTATGCCCTTCTAAAGAGGGGATATTATTGGCCAAAGATGAAGGAAGACGTGATGCAATACACCAAGACCTGCTTGGTGTGTCAACAAGATAAGACCGAGAAAGATAAAATTGCTGGTTTGCTAGAACCATTACCAGTGCCAACAAAGCCCTGGGAAAGCGTATCGCTCGACTTCATCACCAACTTGCCACCCGTCAACGACATTCAGGCAATACTGGTTATAATTGATCGCTTCTCCAAATATGCTACATTCATAGCTGCCCCAAAGTATTGCTCTGCAGAAACGACAGCCCAACTCTTCTTCAAAAATGTGGTAAAATTATGGGGGATACCTCAAAGTGTTATCAGCGATCGGGACACAAGATTTACTGGAGCCTTTTGGACAGAGTTGTTCAAAATATTGGGATCGAGTCTGAATATCTCTTCCAGCTATCACCCTCAAACCGACGGTCAAACAGAACGCTTCAATAGCTTACTGGAAGAATATCTTCGGCACTTTATCAACAGCAGTCAAAGGAATTGGCCAAGTTTGCTTGATGCGGCCCAATTCTGCTTTAACTGTCAGAAGAGTTCCTCTACCGGAATGAGCCCATTCGAGATAGTCTGCGGTAGGCAACCAACAATGCCACACACCCTGGATCAACCTTACTCAGGGAAGTGCCCAAAAGCCTACAATTTCTCAAAAGAGTGGAGGCAGAATATTGAAGTAGCTCGTGCCTACCTGGAACGAGCTTCAAAACACATGAAAAAGTGGGCGGACCAGAAGCGACGACCGCGAGAGTTCAAAGCGGGAGACCTGGTGTTAGTAAAGTTGTTGCCTGAACAGCTTCGATTCAGAGGTAAGAGAGACAAGCGGCTTGTACGAAAATATGAAGGTCCAGTTGAAGTCCTCGAAAAGATTGGACGGACATCCTACAGAGTTAGTCTACCTGGGTGGCTTAAAATTCACTCGGTAATCCATGTCAGCAACTTGAAGCCGTATCACCCCGATGATGAAGATAGCACCAGGAACAACCTCACAAGACCAGACATCGCCCTCAACTACCGGAAGAAGAAGAAAGTTGAAGAAATTCTAGCAGAAAGGAGCATCAAGGCAGGCGGCCGTCTACAGACAGAGTACCTGGTCAAATGGGAAGGACTTGGAGATGACGAAGTGACTTGGGAGAAAGAAGACAACCTGCAGAATGAAGCACAGAAGATTGAAGATTTCAAGCTGAAGACAAGTTGACGAGGCCGTCAACAGCTCAGTTGGGGGAGAATGTAACAATCCGGGCTTGTCCAGGACTTGTTGTCCATGGCCGCCCCTACTGCTTAGTTAGATTTATTTCCATTTATGTTGATTTTCTTGTATTTCTTTTATTTCCAATTTGGGCAAGTGACTCCTCGCCACTATAGCATGTTCACTCCTGCTATAGTGGAGATGGTCCACAATGCTCTTTAGGGGGAGAGGCATGACTGCACGTAGACCCCCCTACCCAATGTAATTTGCTAGCAATCAATGAAAAGGCTTTTTACATTCAAACTATTCTCTTTATGCTCAATGACGCTTTCGATAAATCTCGCTCGCTGCTCGCTCGCTCGTTAGACACTCAAGCTCGTTCTAACGTCGTGGGCCCTCGGTGCCGTTGGCACACTTTGTAGGCTGACTCGTTGTTCCCCCTAACAACGAGTGCCGCACGGCCCTCCTGAAAAGTCTCTCAAAAGTAGGACCGTGACACTAGGCCACTGAGCTTGTTCGTCGATAATCCTCGTCAATTTGGAACACCAAGGTCTTAGTGAGTAGGGGTCTATGGTGAGACAACTTCATCCGTTACTACGATTATGCGAGTTGTGTCGGCTCTGTGAAAGAAAAGAGGATGGGGCATTGGTAACGTATCCTCAGGTCGAGAGCCCTAAAAGTCGAAAATAGGATGGAAGGGTGATGATGCCTCATTGGGTTGAAAGCCCCTAAACCTGGCCAAGGTGTTGTCACACGGAGTTGACAGTGTTGTTAGTCACGAAGATTAGTCTATCACAGTACCGTTCCATTTGGCGGGTTGGCTAGACGATTGAGCTTGCTCATCGGCAACCCTCGTCAATTTGGGACACCAAGGTCCTAGTGAGTAGGGGTCTATCGTGGGGCAACTTCATCCGTTACTACGATTATACGAGTTGTGTCGTCATTGACTAGTTCACCGGCAACTCGGGTGATGTGCTGGATCTGCGGATCACCGTCATTGATATTCTTCCTACCTCATGAGGTGTTGCTATTAGCGGATAGCCACCTTTCTGTGACTTGTGTTGGGCGGGTACACGAGTTGTGTCGTGGCTAATTGGTTCGCCAGCAACTTTGGTAATGCGCCAAGATCTTTGGATGGTATCGGCGGTGGCTATAGCCCGTCGGCACATTCGAGAGGTCATACTACCTTTCGATGATGAGTGACGGATGGGTCCTTGCGTGACCATCCCTTATACGAAAAACGATGTTGGCGTATTTTGCGATTACAGTTGTCTATGTATATAGCGGGTTTTAATAAAACCACATCGAGGGCCATAGGTCGGATTTATAAAATGATAAAGAGGTTTTTAATGTTTAAAATCCACGTACTGTAAAATGAGAAGCATGAAATGGTTTTCAAAGATAAAGAAAATTATTTTAGCATGCATTGCATTTAGTATAGATTTCTCTATTGAGTTAGTCACTCACCCCTTAGACTATATTTTTCCATCAGGTTAGGGTGTAGGTTCAGTACACTGGTCGGGTGCGTGTGGCAGCTGAGCAAAGCTGGTGTTCCCTGATAGGTGTCTCGATCTCCCCGTGGATGGGTGGAAGTTCGTCTGTTCAATCCCTCTGTTTCTGGTATATTAGGATTTTTAGTTTTGGTGTTGTTTGATTTAATTCCTGCACAGCACTTTCATTTATTATGCTATCATGTCTCTACTTGATCACTCCGTGAACCCCAACCCATGTGATTGGGCTTGGGCTTGGTATTATTCCCGTTAAGTCTTCCGCATAAAAATTTACGCCTTGGGCTGGGTAACTCGGTTCTCTCTGAGAATCGGGTCACCTGACCTGGCGATTCTGTTTAGCCTGCCTCCGAGTCGTGACAATGATCATTTTCGTATTTTTGGTTGTCTATTTTCCGGCTTTATGTCCCTTCAATACACACAAATTGAAACCTCATTCTCAATAATGTATATTTCTTGGATACAGTCCAAATCATAAAGGTTACTTATGCCACTCCATTCTTTTTTAATGTTTTTATGTGTCACAACACGTTTTCATTGAGTCTATTTTTCCATTTGCCATTTTAGAGTAGTCTTCCTCTTCCTTCCTCTTTCAACAGTTACCCCTTTCTCTTTACCAATCTATCCTTCCTATCAACCACCTTCAACTTCAACTTTTGTTTCCTCGTCTTCCCCCTATTTGTCCTCTACTCCTCTTTTGTTATCTTCCTCTTCTAATCCTCTACGACCAATGCTCATTCAATTATAACTTGATCTAGCACCGGGGCGAGTATCACGTCGTTGCCAATGGTGCTGCTGAAGTTTCTTGATTAGTGTCACTAATATGTGAGTTACACCTTCCTGTTTCTACTCCTATTATCTTCACGGACAACGTCAATGTATATTTTTTATCTTCTAATCATGTTCTTCCTTCCAAATCTAAGAAGGTAGAAATAGACTTTCATTTTGCTCGTGATAGAGTTGCACAACTGACATTATCTGATGAGTTTATTCCAACATAACAACAGTTAGCGGGAGATGTTAGGAAATATTACATTACACACATGGAGTTAGTTATATTTCTTTGTAATTATATTGTAAATAGATGGAATGCAATACGCATTATTTTTGCTTCTCATTCTCTTTTTACTTTGTCGTTCTGCCTGCCACATTCTCTTCTTCACCTTCTTCTTCAGTAAACTCAACTTGGGGAAGCAGTGTCAGATAACGACACATATAACCAGCTCATGATCAAACCGTACCGTCGTAGCGATCCAAAACAGAGTATTGAGGATTTATGTGGAAGGAGATAGTATCATCAAGAAATTTTTGGGAGAGGGAACAAAGCAATCCAAAAAAACACTATAACCCATTAGCAATCACAATATTAAGCAGCTGATTTTCCAAACCAAATAGCAATCGGAGGAAAGCCTTACCTTCAGATTTTGGTTTTGGTAAGGAAACGGAGGAAGGAAGAAACTCTGGGATGAGCATTATTTGGGGAACAATATTGATGGTAAATGACGCCATGGATGGCTTTGATACCAATACAGCCTTTGAGAGAAGAAATATTTGTATTATTTCTCTTACTGGGTTTTTTCACAATTACAAGTTGGTAGAGGAGAGGGAAAGAACATTTATTGCCAGCTTCCGTTTACAAAAGAATAAATTAATACGTGAAAGAGTAAATGGAGGAAAAACGCCGATAGCATGAGCGAGCATGCTGGAATGCAAGAGCTGAGATGATGGGTCTTGACAAAATGTTCATGTGTTGGTTGTTTAGCAGCAGCCACGAGTCTTGGTTAGCATGCCAGTAGGATTAAAGAGTGATTGGAGTACAACACAAACTTTACTTTTTTGTTTCCTCTTTTGATTTTGGGGAAAATGACAAATCAACCATCACTTTTTTCTATAGGTGACAAATCAACCATTAACGTTTTTTTTCTAACAAATTAACCACTGAAATATGAAAAAATGTTAAATCCAACATCGCTGTTACGTTTGTCATTAAACGTGATGATGTGGCGCCGCGGTGGTTCGTATACAAACCGTCGCGGCGCCATAGTTTTTAAAAACTAAGCGAATAATTGTGATGAACCGTCACGGTTCATGTAGGAACCGCAGCGGTGTATTGACACACCATTGCGGCGTATTGAGACACCGCTACGGCTTGACGATGAACCGTGGTGGTTTCGTCGTCAAGCCGCAACGGTGTCTCAATACACAGCGACGGTTTGGTATGAAGCCGCGGCAGTTCCTAGCTTATGGAAGTATAACTATAATTTTGACCTCTTCAACTTCAAATGACTATAACTTTGGCTACGGGTGTCAGAATCGGCTCTATAAAATATCAAATTGAAGCTCTCTCAGAGATCTATGATTTGTCACAGGGTTTATCTCGTGACCTGTAATATCTGCCACTTTAAAAAATATAAAAAAATAAATTAAAATTTATTAGAAATTTGTGGGAGACGTTTTCAGAAACGCCTCCCTGAATCTGAACTTCTTGCAGGAGATTGGGAAATTCCTTCCTGATTCCCTTCTCTCCATCAATTCTTAAACAACCATTTCCTTCCTATTTGATTCTTCATCTCTCGCCTCTTGTCTACACTCCTCCTCGGCGAATGCAGAGATGGAAGCACTCACCTTTGCGGCGAAGGAAATCTTCCACGGTGAGTTGGATTTTCGTCCATTCTGTAACATTGGTTTTTCTGCTTGAGATTTTCTTCTGAAATCAAGTTTTACTTCGAGGTAACGAGACTCCAGTTTAGTCAAATTTGAAGGACGAAATCATCGATTTTTACGAGTTAATCAAAGCCTTCAGAGATCGAGAATTAGTGTCAACCTCGGTAAGGTTTTGTCCTCCCGATTCTGCTTTCGATTCTAGGTTGAAGTTATGAAATTTAGTTCAAATTGTTGAAGGAAACGTGCTTAATTAGAAAGGAAAAAGGGTGGTGGAAACTCAAGGAATTTGCGATTTGGGAATCGTTCGTTCTGAGGTATAAAGATTTGAATTTTTGTTTTCAATTTGATTTCTGTTTACTATTGTTAATCTAGATATTGAAATTGATGAGTTATTTGAGTCTGAGCTTGATTTCTGAGTGCGGTTGGTTGTTTGGACGAAGTTGACGAGTTTGCTTTAAGAAACTCGTCAGCTGTGAAGGGTTGAAATGCAACTCAACTAATGTTGTTCCATGGTGTGGGAAGCTTGAATAGGGAGCATTCGCGACGTGGAACGGCGACGTTATCCACGATGGTAAGGGCGACGTCCACGAACGAGCATTCTGTGCTCGGGCAATCGTCCAAGTTGTGAACCGCTGTTTGGAAGAACCGCGGGCCAAACAAATCCTTTTGTTGGGTCGTGATCTTGGTCTGCTATATTGCAGACCCCAAATGTCCAATTGGGTCGTAGTCCAAGATCTTAAATGGGTCCACTTTGGGTAATTTTTGGGCTATAATTTGAGTATTTTATATTCAATTTATTTAAAATAAAAAAAATTGGGGATTGTAAGGTATACAAATTTGACCCAAAATTCAATACTTGAATTTTTGGATAGGTGCCTAAATTTAAATTGAAAATCCACGGACACTTGGATTTGGGCTACTGAGACATTTGGGCTTTGACCAGTGTTACCTACTTCGAGATAGAGGTTTATTTTATGCACTGCATTGCATAATTCTTTTCAAAAGTGAATATTTTTTAGATTTATCTTATATTAAATCGACGCGTCCATTTCATGACCGTCATATTTTTACATTATATTTTATTTTCACTGTACACGTTTCAATTAAGAATGCATTTAAATATTTCTGGATCAACTTGGTCGTGCGAATCAAGTTTGATCGACCCGATTTAGGGTCCGTTTTATTTTCACACATTCTACAGTGCGGAATGAGTTTGTTTGTTGTGAAATGGATAATAGGAGATGTGTGACATGTCCTTGGGTTCGAATCCCTAAAGTGCAATATAGGTAATAGAACAGCTGTATGTGTCGTGTCCTTGGGTTGCGAATCTCTAAACCTGATCAGAGTATTTCTTTGGCTTTTGCGATCGTTGAGCATCGCCTTTATTCTATTATATGACTATGACATGGTTTGCCCGAAGTCCGTGAGTGACTTTGATTTCACTGTGATTTTGAATTTGTACAACAATGACTTATTTTAATTAAGTACCATATATTAGTGGGTGATTTCATACACATGGCTTTTGTACATATTTTTCTGAAAGTAATTTATAAAACGTGAGTTTTAAATTCATGCATGCTTAAAGATCATTTTAATTAAATTTTTCTTTAAAAACATAATCTCTATTGAGTTTAGTCAACTCACCCCAATGACACCTTTCAGGATTTTATCAATCGGATTTCCAGTTGCCAATCACGTTTAGATTCGGTGTTGTTTTATATTCATTTTAGCATTCTCCCTTGAGAGATATTTTTGTGAGGTATACTTTAGTTGGATGACTATAATCCCTATTCTTAATTTTTTGCACAATTATTTCATTTTGGATTATATTGATTTACTATCTGATATCACTTGTTGGACCTGATAACCTCATGTTTGTTGGGCCCTGGCTATTACTAATATTTAAGTCTTTCATTGTTAATTAATAAAATTTTGAGTGAATGGGTTGGACGATTCAGTCCTTTTGGTCGGTCATTCCCCGTTTTGTCTCAGGTCTCTTTTGGGACGTGACCCACATGTCTCGAACCCAAAATCATGCGTTTAAACCCTCAAATTTGTGATCAAAGATTTTAGACATGACAAACCGCGGCGATTTCATTCAAACCGCGGCGGTTTGACGTCAAAGGGTTAACGGCAAACGTGACAGTGATGGTAGCGCCGTCAATTTTTCATAGTTTAGTGGTTAATTTGTTAGAAAAAAAAGGATGATGGTTGGTTTGTCACTAACAGTAAAGGATGATGGTTGATTTGTCATTTTCCCTTTTGAGATATTGAAATTAGTTTGTGTGCTTTTTGTTTTATTTAATTTGTGTTTGGTGGTATTTTATCAAAGTAAACTATATATTTTAAAGTTCGGAATCATAAAATATTGTAGCAACCCGATCCTAACTTTTCTTGATAAACGATATAATTAAAATGTTGGGAATAAAATGAGTTTGATATCTATATAATACATCGTCCTATGGATGTTAAGTTGCGACGTATACCCTCGTAGGCGTTTAATTTGGGCAAGACTTAGACGAAAACACGAAAAATGATGGGTTTAAGGCCTTTGGGACGCCTACGGACGGTGATGCGGATGAGACATGTCGTCCCCAACACGTCTGGAGAGTCTCCCAGCAGTTGGGGACGACTCGAGACGCTGAATGGCGTCCTAAACTCACTGTTTTGTGATGGTGCGGACGCTGACCATGGAAGGTGCGGACGATGCGGACGACTTGTGGTAGCGTCCAAATAAATCTGTTTTAAAACTGGTGTGTTGCGGACTATGGCGGACGACTAGATTCAGCGTCGAGACATTGCGGACGATGCGAACGACGGCACGGCGTCCGCAACACGGCTACGGACGGTACGTACACGGTGAGGATGCCATTTTTCGTCCGAAGCTAGGGATTTGCTGTATAACTTTTGGTCTTGCGGACGCATGTGGACAACAATACGGCGTCCGCAACAGTCCGAAAGTTAGCAGATCTGCGAAAAATGAGGAAATAAAAGTCAGAAAATTGACGAAACTCGACGTTTAGCGAGTTAATACTTGCACTTTTGGCGAGAAAAGTCTTGGCAACAACTCAGTAGCCCACTCTATTTGCACACTTTGTTGACTAGGAAGGTTCTCTTCTATTTTATCCACTGTATACTCTTCTCCTACATATTATTCATCTTCTCCTTTGTTTCTTCTGAAGAGGAGCTCTACTGGAACAAGGAGACCGAGGAGCTGCTATACGTAAGGAGATTTGACTTTAAAGGGTAAGGAATGAGTTGTCTTTGGCCATTTGGAGGCCCTACACCCAAGTATTGTTGTGTGAGTTAGTTGTTTCTTGGTTTGGTTTGATTTTTTGTAGTTTACCACTTTTATTATATGATATGAATGTCGTGTAGGAGTGTTTTGTAGGAGAAACGTTTAAAAACGAAAGAAAAGTATGCATAAGTTCTTGACAGATTGTTCTAAGTGATGACAATAACGATTCCATGTTTCCTCTATTGATGTAGTGATGAGAAAGATGTAAAAATGTTAGATAGTCAGATTTTTAGTGATGTGAACAAAGTAAAAATGTTGGATAACTGATCAATGTATCCTATTCTGTTTTGAATGACTGTAGCTAGTCTGTAGTGTTGAATGAAGTTCTATTTTCCTTCATTTATTGAGAAGCACGTTTCTATTAAGATATTAAGAAACACATAAAAGTATGTCTTGTATTAAATTATTTTGTTTCCTTTCAGTTATGTGAGGCATGTTAAAAGTATATTAATTGTTCGTTATACATGGAAAATGCTGCTATAGTAATAAAACCAAAGCACGAACCAATGTTGTTTTGCCGCTGTTTTTCAATAGCATGTTTAACTGTTCCTCTTACGTAGAAAGGCTGTCAAAAATGAGAAATCTAATGCACGTATTTTTTGCTCGTATTTTTTGCTGAATGTATGTTTGTATATTTCACTACTGCCTCTAGCTATGTTCATTACTAATTATGTTCATCGTTCGCTGTATGTTCGTTATGTTCGTGGTATATTCATCTGAATTTTCTATCATATGATAACTGAGTAGAAAACATGTTTCGTTAACTGAATCGTCGTTATTTCCTTATTACGTATTATCTAGTAAAAGCATGTTTAGTTGTTTGTTTCTTCTTTGGTTATGTCCGGTTGAAAGCAAGAATGGTTTAACATAATTCTGATGGAATTAGTCGATTAGAAATATGTAGCTAAAAAGTATGTTATGATATCTTCATTCGTAGTTTGATTTACTGCTGTTTTCTTTAAAGATATGAAGCATGTAATTTATGAAGCATGTCAATTACCCAACATGTCTGTTATATTCAGCTTAATAAGTTGTCATTACTTTCCTTATATGTGAAAGCATTTGCTGTTTTTTGATAAGGAGTGGTAGTTAAATGTTGTTTTATTATGTGAAGTACGTGTTAATATTGTTTCATTCCTTGTTTAATATGGATTTCATAAGTATTGATATTGCTCCCCATATATGCTATGCTTTATTTAGAAAGAAGTTAGGTTGAGTTCATGATTAATAGAAACCAAGTAGGGGGTAACCTTCGGGATGATACCCACATGCATGAGTGAGGAAAAATGTTAAGAAAAATAAATGTTCGAGATGGGCGGGATACGTCCATCACCGAAGAAACCATCCTGGTGGGATACGCCAGGAGGGAAGAAACTCTAAAGGCGGGATACGCCAGAAAGAGGAAGAACTCCAAAGGTGGGATACGCCGGAGGAGAAAGAAAGAACTCTAAAGGTGGGATACACCGGAAAGAGAAAGAACCCAGAAGGCGGGATACGCCTGAAAAAGGGAACCAATAGGGAGTTGGGGTAGATGGGTAGTCCGGATCTAACCTAGCTGCTAGGATACACCCTCACCAAGTCGGGAAAGGGACTAGTATGCACACAGGAGGTTAGAATCCGACAAACTAGGTCATCTCAAAGGACAACCTCCAATCTCTAGCTCAATGTACGAGTTAAGAACGAACGAAGAAAACGAACGTAATGAAAGAATTTGGTTTGGGTGGCCCTCCCATTCCAAGAAGAACTAAAGAGAGAAATGCATAATTGTTTTCCTCCATCTCCTTACTGGGCGTAAGCTCACGTCCTTACTTGTGGTGTAGGTAATGAGGGAATTATGCCAGAAGTTAAGGAAGAGGTCATTCCGATGGAGCCTGCGGTTGGTCCGACAAAGACGCCAACGGAGTAGTAGTACGACACGGAGGAATAAAAGAAAAGGAAAATCAATAAGAGCAAATGTTGAATGGTTATCTCTCACAAACGTTACGTTTTCTTTTTATGGCCTTTACTTGAATATTTGGAATATTATGTAAGTTTTATTTATACCTAAAAACCTTGAATTGCAATTATGTTTTCAATGACGTTTTCTGATAACTGTGGGTAAAGGTAGATTTTCTCATTTAATTATGTTTTCGCAACTTTTATGAATAACTTTCTATTATTAAATGAACAATAAAAGAATGATTTTTATTAACGATTCGGATTTTGATGCACTCTGATAACCCTTTTTTTTAGAAATGATTGTTAAATTGATCGTATTAGTAAGGTTAAATGAGTTTTTAAAACGGTTAAGAAATCTGGGTCGTTACAAATATAGATTCAAATAAGCATAGAACTAGACGCAATTAATATGGACTATTTTATGCATTCCATCTATAAAAAAATGGTACATCAAATTTTAAGAAGTATTTGCTTTCATGCAAAGAGTTGGCGGTTGGCGTATATAACAAGCAAAATACATTGTGTTTTAAAAAGAAAGAGAGCATGGTTGACTCCTCTAATGCCTCGTCATTTAGTGTATTAGGTGGTTGAGACTACATTGCTTAAATGTTTATTACAACTGAATTGTCAATTCAAATGATTGAAGAGGGTGGTTTTAGCAACTTTTGTCGCTATTTGAAACCAAAGTTTATTATGTCTTCCCTAAAAACAATTGCAAGAGATATTGATATGATATATACTAGACAAAAAAATCATTGGAATAATTGGTAGAGAAGTTAAAAATTATTTGATTGAGTAGGACATTGAAAATGTTCCTACTATTATTATTGATAATATATTTTCTAATGATATTGTTATTCTCTATTTGATCAAAAGTGTGTGAAATCAAAAAATATTGATGTTGAATGGAATACTACATGCACGTTAGATGTTTTGCGCATATACTAAAATTGATAGTACATGACGAGGTGAGAGTACATCAAGAGTCAATATATAAATACAAAAAGCTACAAAGGATGTTACACCTTTACCTACAAGGTTATAACAACTTAAGCTTTGTTTTAATAGTGTTAAAATTACATGTACTTATAATGTATGCCTTAATGTACCTACATGAAGGAATTCAACATATTTAATGTTAGATGATTTGAGAAATATGAAAAGGTAGGAGAAAATTTTTAGCTTAATAAAACTTAAACCTTATTGTTTTGATGATCAAAT
Organism: Begonia loranthoides; assembly: GCA_022433065.1. Classification (NCBI taxonomy): domain Eukaryota; kingdom Viridiplantae; phylum Streptophyta; class Magnoliopsida; order Cucurbitales; family Begoniaceae; genus Begonia; species Begonia loranthoides. The sequence continues at coordinate 11,604,893 of CM039468.1, forward strand.
GTTTAAATAAACAAATTTGTGTTAAGCTGACATTAATATTATTCGTCTTAGAAATACTCTTATATTGGGTATTCGAAGTTTCTAATATGTTTATTAAATCAATCAAAAAAATTTTTAAGTCTAATTTTAGAATTCAAGCTCAAATGGTTGATGAAATTTCAAACAAAGTTGAAATATAATAGTTCGCGGTCAACTAGGGTTTGTTGTGATAGTTCAATTTTGAGAGACATTTATGGATTGCCACCTTGCGGTCGACCGACCCAGGTCACGGTAGACCAATGCGGTGACCAGGCATGCCTTGTGATAGCCCAAACACGAGGCATATTTTTCAAATGTCAATTGTGGTAGACCGAACATATACATAGTAGACCGAAGTGGTATACCAGAAATGCATTTGTGGTAGTCAAGACCAAGACAATTTTGCTCTAAGGTTATGTTTGGAGCAAGGACTGCGAGAGCCCAAATAAACTTTCATGGTAGACCACCTATTTCAAAATTAGACATAACATAACTATTGCAGTCGACCGGACACACATCTTTAGATAATGTCGTAACAGTCATATCAAGGTCGACTAGATTTTAAGCTGACGTCGACCATTGGCTAGAAATATGGTGCTTGTCTAGTAATAAAGACTTCTTCCGTTGTACTACTACGATTGAATCTCTGAGTTTTTAATTGAGCACATCACATATTGAATTTTTTGAGCCTACTCACGTACTCTCACTTACTCCATGTGAGATTTGATATCTTGTGAGAAGTTAGATTTGTTTGTACCAAAAACAATTTTATCACACTTATTGTTTGAGTTGAGAAGAGGATGAAACCTAAGGTATAATTGACAATGAGAAGTTCAATCGAGCGTGGAACATAGACGTTGGAATTTTGACCGAATCACGTTAATAATTGTGTTTGCATCATCTCTTTCTCTCATTACTTACTCGTTGATTTGATTGTTCATTAATGCTAATATACCGTGTGATTAAGAGAAATTGACCTAAGTAGGATTGCAAACGAGTTGAGTTTTTAAATAATAAAAAAAAACTTAAGAACTTAAATCACTCTCCTTAGAATATGTTGATCCTACAAAAATGGCAATGATTATTTCCTTACTTTGAAGAGTAATGACATCCTACAGCCCAAGATTGACTAACATTCGAGAATTTATCAAGTTTGTAAAGTCAATATATAATACAACTTTGACTATTTCAGGTTCTTTGCATGTTACATCCACTATATATGTTAGCTAAGGTTGTCATATAAAATTGATTATACAACATGGTGCCAATGATGAGAATGTGTTGTTAAAAAAAATGGTTATTGGAATGCAAAACAAGTATTGAGAAAATTTTGAGAAACATATATATTTTATCTACATAACTGTTATACTGATCTAAGATGTAAAACCAAATTCACTAAACATTATCTCAACATATTAGTAGATAATGAAAGCGCTACTAATTTATTGAGGCTAGTAGAAAATATAATTGAGATATTAAATTTTGAGTATAAAAGTGATTTAAGTTCTCACGATTATAGTATAAATGACGCCTATATCATAAGGGCCCTCAAACCTAGTGTTGCACATGGAGTTATATCTCGAGCAAGATAATTAGAATAATGTGTCAAAAATGGATCAATATTTCAATTGAAACTAAAATAAATTTTTAAACAAGGTAGATATTTTAACATAATGGAAACTGAATTCGATTAAGTAGCTAGTTTTGAGCAAGATAGGGAAGAATGTGTTGATCATTTCAACTTCTATTGCTGCATCGGAGTCAATTTTTAGTTGTTGGGATCATATTATTGGTTAATCCTGGAGACTATTTAAAGCTATTATTTGCATTAAAGTTTGGTTGGTCCATTCAATAATTGTCGTCCAAATATTTTCGAATCAATGGATTGATTTAAAACTCTCGATGAAAGTGTGTTATATTTCTATTTTTCTTTCTATTTCTTTCTTACTATTATTATGCATGCATAATTTGTCTTTTTATTTGTCATTGTATTTCTGGAGACACAACTGCCCCGCCCGGCTTTCTTCTTCTTCCTCCTCTGCAATTTTCTTTCCCAACCTCCGTTGATCTTGCCGTTTATCTTCTTTTCTTTTTGTCTTGCTTCTAACACTGCGCTCATATTCCCCCCATTTTTCTCTTCATTCACACTTCACTGACTTCTGAGGAGTCTATTTTCTGCATTCGAAGGTCTGCGTTAACCCCCGTTTCTTTTCTAATTTTCGATTATCGCTGACCGTTTTAGGTCATTTGCAATTTTTATTCGTGAAATCCATTGATAGATTTGATTTTTCTTTCTCTAATCTCACTACGAGGCTGTCAGATCCTGGATTATTTTTATATTTGGGCCTCACTTCTCTGCTGCTAAAGTTGTGAATATGCGACTAATTTTTGTATTTTCAAATCAACAGCCGATTTGATTTATAGGTTAGTTTGCATGTTGTGGACAAATATGATTTGTGTATATTGGTTTAATGTTATGATTATTTGTGGTTTTATGAAGTAAATTTGATCCGTTGCGGCTATCAGTTAATACTATAATCCAAAAACTAGAAGTTCGGAGTACAGCTAAATTGAAAATGGAAGAGGAAAAATATAAATTTCGTATAAAATTATATCCAGAGGACGGATAATCAATCTGTTGTATTTTTATTTTTGGGAGAAATATTGTAAGAGTTTATTATTACTTAAAAAACATTGAAAATACATTATATATATATTGATTCCCTAATATTGAAAATATTTTTGAAATATATAAATGTGCGTATATATGTCTTGTTTTTAGTTGAAATAATTTGACTGAAATGTCATTTTTTAATATATACACTGTAAACAATTCACAATTAATATAATTACGTCAAATCTCAATATTTGTCTGGCAGAGCTAGCATTTTTGTTTTTCAATGTCATCTTTTTATAATGAAGATATTATTTAATTCAATTACGACAATTTAAAGGTGTGATCATTGAACACTGTTTTTTTGCGGGTCTTCAGGAATGGTTAGCGTTGTTTTAATCACAAATTCCCCATTTCCTTGAGTAGGCACATTATTTCTGGCTGCTTCTACATTTTTGGATTTGAAGCTACTTAATAGCAGGATTAAGGATGGATTCAACATCAAATCAATCGGAATTTGATTACTTGTTTAAGTTGTTGATGATTGGGGACTCGGGGGTTGGCAAGAGTAGTCTCATTATGAGTTTCACTTCTGATACCTTTGAAGATCTTTCCCCTACTATTGGTAAGTGCTGCCAAACAAATAGTCTTCAGCTCAATCTCAAGCACTCTCACTTTTTAAAATGAAAGACCAACTTTATGAATTGGGTTTGATGAATTGGAAATGTTGTTCTTACTCTGAATGAGGGATCTATTATCAGGAGTTTGGGCTATGAATATTGCTCGACATTGATAGATTTAAGACAGATATTATAAAGGATTCTATGTAGCAGTTTTTCTTCTGCATGTTATTAGGGAAATTGAAAAGGAGGATTTCAAGAAAGGTCCTATGGTTTATCTGCGAAAGTTAATTGTTCTCTTTTATCTAATGCAAGTCAATTGATATATATATATATATATAACTGAGAAAGTTAATTATGAACTATGGATAGCCTAAAAGAGGAACATGTTGGCAAAAATGATATTGGTGGCAATATTTTAGTACTAGTGGTTGAAGGAGAAACTAAAAAATGATAAAAATATTTTAAAATCAAAACACATCTGATTTCTAAAACGTTCTTGCATTACATGTTCCTTTGTTTTTGTGTCCCTATAATGTTTGGTCCATGGAAATACGAGGTGCAATCATGTAGTTGAGGTGAACGTTTGATTGTTTCTCTTAATCTTATTGATCAACAAAGTTTTGAAACATAACACTTCTGTCAGTAACTAAATGGAACCGTGCTTCTTGTTTTCTTATTGTTAAATACACATTTATTTTCTTGAATAGATTTGGAGGAGATGGGATTATAAATCAATGAAATCATCTATTTCATTAATTTCATTGATTCAAAAGTGTTAAGTTTCAAAAGTCCTAACTACACGTTTATCCCTTTGTTTATATTCAGAACCTATACCTTTACTGGACCAAACCTTAATAAGATAAATATTTTCCTCATATTCTAGCAAATGCTTTTCAAAGAAGAAATTGGTGATATTCACTCCTGTCATGTATTTTACTTTTTGTTTGAAGTCATTCTTGGCGTGCACTTATCACATCTCTTTTTTTTTTAATGTAGGTGTTGACTTTAAGGTAAAATATGTTAATACTGGGGGTAGAAAGCTGAAGCTTGCTATTTGGGATACAGGTAACAGATTTATGATATGCCTGGTCATATATGATTAAAATCATAAATTAGTTTTAATTAGTTATGGCCAATGGACAAAATACATTTCTTTGTGTTCACGTGAGCTTCACTACTTTAAGTTCTTTTTGTTAAATGTTGTTTTCTAATTTGCTCAATTGAACATATATAGGTATCATATTTGCAGTATGCGTATTTTACAGGCTACGGCTGGTTATTTGTTTTTTCTTTTTGGAATGCCTACTGTATTTATATTCAAATTCTTTTATGACAATGTTATGACGTTCGTGTTATGTTATTTTTTGACTGCTGGGGCTGTGAAGTCTCTTCATTTTTTTTCCAGCAATCATTCATAGCTTATCTTAATTTATTTTGTCGGCTCAGTCAATGTAGAATATAATGACTTGAGTCAGTAATGCTTTCATAAATTGAGGTAAATACATTTTAAAATAATTCTTTTAGCCCTAGTTCTGCATCTATAATTAGACCTTGGAAGAGGAAGGTTATCTTTTACAATACTTGTTGTAACTCCAATTAAACGCTAGTCCAGTGTTATCAAAAGCGTGCAAGCCTGTGACTTAGAGCAGGGAGGGGGTAGCTGCCTCAGTGTCCATAAGGGCACACTTTGTACACTTTAGAGGAGAAGCCCAATCACAGAAAAAGCTCACTTAAGTTCACTGTGAGCAATTTAGGAGAGAAAAACCAGAAGTTCAGTTAAATATGTTTCTTGGTTTTATTCTTTTTGTCCTTTTTGTTTCTTTTATTTTGTCAAGTTTTCTCTCGCAAGATGAGTGGCATATAAATTTGTGTTTTCCTTGCTGCCAGGTCAATACTCTTCAATAAGCTCAGAGTACTTATACAGAGCTCTTGACCTACCAACTCCAAATTAAGTCGAACATATGTCTTAGTTGTCCCCACATGATTAATTGCTATTCTAGTTTCATAGCTATTAGTAGTTGAATGGTAAATATTTTGTCAATTGAATTAGAATTTATCATAATTGATCTTCTGCTTTCAATTCACATTGAAATATATGTTTACATCAAACAAGCGTTGCCTTAATTTGAGCTTTGAGCTTATGCTCTCTCTGACATTTTAGCATCTTGGTGCGCTTCATTGGAAAAGCTAATACAAAAAACATGTTTTACTACTTATACAACAGTTCCTCCAATCAGTATTTGATCGTGTCATACCATATAGCCTTTTATTTTTCATCTTCTATGTATTTGGTGGCTAAATGAAAAAATCTCTCATCTTATGTGATCTGGAAACTATATTCAAATTTGGTATGATATTCAATATTGTACCATATTCTGAAGCCTAGTTTGGCATGGTGTTGTTAATTAACTTTTATTTTTGTTGTGCTTCATTGGGTGGTGGATGTATTGTATTATTTAATTCCTGTAAAATGTTTGGTGTTGTAAATTATTATGTTTTATTTTTTGAATTTCATCATGTTATATTTCTTAAATTTCATTTCATCTTATAGACAGTTTAATCATTTTGGATAACTATATGACAAACTTAATTTAGTGATGAAAGTATTTGTTACCCATAATTTTGAATCTAAATATTTAATGTAAATGAATTTGTTGAACTACGTAGTATGTGCTAAACTACGTATATTGTTAAAGTAGAAAAATGACATTACGTGTCAAGTATTTAGGGTAATACATTACATATATGTACAAAAGGAAATGTACAGTTAACCTCAAATTATTGGGGTTGCAGTACTATAAACTTATAAACGTGACAATACATTGTATTTGTGTTTATTGTTCCGTTCGTCACTTAAACATGTTATCGCAGTCAGGAAAGCAAAAAAAAAATGTCAGAATAAATAATTGTGTATTTTTTATGGGAAGTAAACTACGTAAATCAACGAGAAACTTTTGACTTAGTAAAATTAGAGTGGAGTACATGTAATATGTGCAACTTGTATTGTTTCAAATGGTGTCTTCCAAGAGCCAATCATTCTAGTGTGTGATAATACAATATCGTACTCTCATACAGCCTGAGTACAGGGTGGCAAACATTTCTTAAATTTGTTCAATAGAGATTATATAGTGATAACAATATATATATATATATATATATATATATATATATATATATATATAATAGTGATAATATCAGTCAATTATACACACGCACACACAAATGAAAATGAACCTATTTCTAACTATATAACATAGTGCTTCGGAAGGCCAAATGTAGTGGAGTACTTTATCTGTAGACAGAGCTATATGTTACAATGCAATTCAAATCAAGGAGAAAAAATTATTATGAAAATTCCGTGTCATGATGAACAAGCCTTACTGCGCTAACTTGATTCTTCCTGTACATTGCAAAGCTAAGTGCAGAAAGCAAGTTATTACTCTTTGTACTGTACTTTGAGAATAGCTTTATATGTGAGCAAGTGAATTGAAGCACAAAAAGTTCATGAGGCAAGTTAATCATTTTGATGTGCTTGGAAGGAGTTAACTCTGGTATCACCTTTTGTGGCCATAATTCTAATGAACTTTGGGCGTACTTGGTATCCCTTCACTAAGTTTGTGCCATCCGATTATTACAATAAAAATCAAATAATGATGTTAGAACATACAAGATGAAAGTGTGGACTTGTTTTTTCTCCAGCTTTAGTTATCGTGTTTTGTACATATTTTGTGGAGATGACTTTTGTTAATTCCTTTTTCAGTATTTATTAACATTTTCACAAAGTTTCATTACGGCCTATCCCTTTTCTTCATGAATAATATTAATAACTTAAGTAATTATATGGATTTAATATAGCTAGGCTTCTGACTGGAGCTTAGATATTGCCAAGTAAACTAAGATGTGTTCTTATTAAGAAAGATATGCTTTCTTTGCAGCGGGTCAGGAAAGATTCAGAACGTTGACTAGTTCTTACTACAGAGGTGCACAAGGAATAATTATGGGTATGTTTGTTTTTAAATTCTTTCCTGCTGTAATTTTCATGGTTTAATGTTCATTGCAAAGTTATTACTGGATGTTGTTATGCATTTTGGAGGAAATACAAAATCAATGGGGAATAGACTTGGAATTGATTACACCTATTGAGGTTCGCTAATACAATTTAAGTTTTTATCAGATTTTGTGGTCTCTTCATTTATATTAGGGTTTAAGGGTTCCTCTAAAGCTAGGCTTGTGTTTTATGGCTTGGCGCCTTTGATAAACATACACTTGATTCTTGGTCTTGTTTTTCACACTCTATGGTTCTAAATACCTCACGCTGAATTCTTTCATTCCCCTTTTTTCTCATTTTACTCCGTGTCATATGAAGAACGAGAAACTATTGAATCCTTGAACTATCATTTATTGGTTTCAATCTAAATGCTTCATTAAGTATAATGGCTGTAGAGATGATTTGACTGACCCACTTTGGACTACTAAACTATTTGAGTTTTTTGCTACTTGTGGATTGCATAGCCACAAATAGCAAATTGAACCTATTTCCTTGAAAATTGGAGAGAAAAATCTTGTTTTGATCGGCTTGCAGCTGATTTTATTTTACTTTTCATTCAAAGTGAGAGTTCAATGAAAGAAGGACCTATAAACTTGGAATGTTTCTAAATATGCGAGTATAGCTTTAGAGTTTGCGATATAGTTTGGTTGAATTTTGTGGTATAGGATAGTAAACTAATTTGCGTGATCTTTTATAAAGTTATAGTATTTCTGTCGCATTATTCACCATTATAAATGTTGAAAATGAAACTGATTATTTTTAATGAAAAATGAACTTTTGTCTGTTTAGAATATTTCTTTTTTGAAAGTTCTTGATTATATTTTATAGCAAAAAATATAATATCTTTTCCTCAGTAGAAAACAGTAGAAAATATATTGTTTCAATGAATTATGCTCTATTGTTGGATTCTTGCTCCTAATTTGAAACATTACTCTACTGTATCTTTGATCACATGCAACAGTGTATGATGTCACCAGGCGAGATACGTTTACTAATCTATCTGATGTATGGGCAAAGGAAATAGACCTTTATTCAACAAATCAAGACTGCATCAAGATGCTTGTTGGAAATAAAGTTGACAAGGTATGAGGTATTAAATATCAAATCATAACTGCGCTATGAGAATGAAAGAGTAAGATGAAGGAGTGTCATTTTTGTGGTCATTTAGTATTTTCCAGATGTTATATATTTAAAGGGAAGATTGTCTTTCAGAAGGTATCGATATTTTGGGAAAATAGTTTAAGGGGAGAGCTAGTTGATCTCTCGAACGTCTCGCTATTTTGTAATTTTGTTATATTGTTTAGTAAATTATATGAGGTACGTATCAATGATATCGGAGAAAAAATATTTTGGAGAGTCCGAATTGGGTCAACTTTGTGATGAGATTTGATTGGAAATGAGGGTGTTTCGTGAGAAAATTTCTCATGAGATCGAGACTTTAAGGGCTGACTTGGCTTCCATGCTAGAGCAGCTTATAGTCTTGACTGCGACTTAGAAATTGCAGGCGGGAAAGGGAAGTTTGAATGTGGTTGGAAAGGGAAAACAAAAAGTGGATGAAGGTGAGTCTGATGATGAGGGCGATTTCCAGGGAGTCCACCGTGATTGTGTAGCGAAAATTGGTATCACCATGGGGGAAACTAGAGCTCACCGTGTTCAAGAAGGAATCCAAAGTTGTGTGGGTATATGGAAGTAGAAGGCCGAGGAACGAGCGTTGGAACCAAAAGGAGTGCCGAGCTCGTCGAGAAAAATGGCAACAAGGAAAAATCGTTGTCGACCCCATTCTTTGTTGACAGTTAGCGATGAGAAATTGAGAGCTTATGACAGAGAACGACTAAGCGAAAAGAAAATCAAAGAGTCGGGGTTTGCAACAACAAACCCCGATGCCTGGACAGTGGACGATTCAATGAGGGGTGGTCAGTGTCAATTTGTTGTTGTTCTTGAGTAGGCACCAGAAGGAAGGAGGAGACCGGATAAAGAGAAGGCACCGGAAAGAGGGATGTGCCTCGAATGTTTTGGAGAAAAATTTTTTAGGGTGCACATCAAGAAATTGGGGTTGGGAATATCCAATCTTATGCATTGGGTTGACTCTTCCACCCGCCCAAATCAATACGAGTTCATCTAGCAAGGTTTCATTTTCTCAACCCAAGTTTCGACAACAACATTATATGATTTCTTTGACACCACCAATTCTCGCAACAAATTCTTAAAATATTTATTCAACAATGAACTGAAGGGATAAAAAGAGAATAATAAAATAATAAGCACCCCGGGGAAAAGGTATTCATTGGATGACGAGTATTGATAGAGTCAATGAAGTAATGATAGAGTTAATGATAGAGCCTCATTGTAGTATACTTATTCTAATATACTTATGTTAAGTGTTTTTTAGAATTCCTAGATATTTATTTAATTATAACTTTTAGAATTCTATTTATGTTTTTCATTTAATGGGATGAGAGTATTTAGGAGGAGGTATCAATATTTTGGGAAAATAGTATAAGGAGAGAGCTACAAGACCTCTCGAAAGTCTCACTATTTTGTAATTTTGTTTCATCGTTTATTAAATTGAATGGGATACGTATAAGAGAATTATGTCATATTTACTCCCCTTCTTTTATTAGCTAGTATCCAAAATGTGACTCTGAATATATTGTTTAATAACTGGCTAGATCATTATTTTGCAAATTTACTTGGAAAGTCTGAAAAATTTGTGTGAATGAAGTTTTATGTCACACTTACTGTGCCTTGATCACAATTGACAGAATCGACAAAAAGTTGTAGAGTTATGAATACTGAACTTTTAAAATGTGGGGGTCATCTAATTTAAGGTTACAGTTGCTGGAGTTCTTTATTATTTTAAAGAATCTTTCGCTTCCTGGTTATCAGTTGCTTTTAAGAGAAACTTAGAAGTTGTGGTAGAACGAAGAGAAAACGTTGATCACCACCTTTTTCTCACAAAATAGTCCTATTGAATGTTTTTCTGAATGTGACTGTTTTTGTATAAACACGAGTCAATTGTATCATTATATCGATGTTCTGTATAAAGATATGAGCATGATTTTAATGATAACATTTCATAATTTTCTTTGAGTCTGCTTTCCTTATGAACCTTTAAGAATCAAATATGGCATGATTTGTAGGAGACTTCTTGTTATGGCTAATGTTTTTTTCTTTTCCTTTTATGTATTTTTCCTTACTTGGGTCACCTACCTGTCATTGTTCTTTCATCAACGAAATATTTTTCTTTCATTAACGAAAACATTTAAGGACATTTAGTTCATTATATAAAATTTTGAATGTGATAAAATAAGGAAAATAAAAGTAGATTCACTCAATTTTAATTGTTAGAAACTTGATTGATAGTAGCATAGAAACGAAACTCTTAATAACTTTAAATAATAATCTAATTGCACCTATTAGATTTTGAGTTCATGTATGTAAAATTCTGTTACTTTTGTTAATAAGAACAATAATTTTCCTGATATCTTATTTAAGACGCAGGACGTCTTGTGTGGTGTCCCTGTGGGCATAATTACATAAGATGATACAAGTAGTATGTTACCTGCTTGGGCAGAACACAAAACCGAACTTTTAGGGTTCTCAATCCTGTGCTTTGTTCCTGTTTGGCTTTAGTTGCACCAAGCATCTTGGCAAGTGCTTGGATGTACCCGTAAAGCTTTTTGGTGAGAAAGACACAATGCTGAAAGACCTTGATTGAGGTCCTTGCTTTTGATCTTGATGTCCATTAGGGTTCTAGAAATATATCTAGGATAGCTCATAGCTGGGGCAGCAGCCTTACTAGGACATCTTATCTTCCATTTTTAGGTTTAAAATTTGACACCATGGTCGGTAAATGAATGGACAATGTAGTACTAAAAATGTACTACTTTCTTATCTAGCAGTCTTAATCAGAGATATTTTGTTTTTCCTCGTCTTTTTTCCCATATTATCTATAAAATCATAGTTTTGGGAAGAATGATTTGTGCTTCTTTCCTTTATTTATCCTTTCAAATTAAGATTTGTTTTAGGTCAACATGTAAATTGATTATTAGATTCCTATGCATCATGAATATTTATTCGTAAATATTAGTTCTATAATTGAAGTTTTACTGACTTTTTTCATTGCTTCTTGAGAAGATGAGAATTTTTTTATTTCTTCTTTATCTGCAATTTTAGTTTTTTTACACTCGTATTGTTTTAAAGTTTGCTTTGATTGATTCTCTAATCAGGAAAATGATAGAGTTGTGACAAAGAAAGAGGGAATTGAATTTGCTAGACAATATGGGTGTCTTTTTATCGAATGTAGTGCTAAAACTCGAGTAAACGTACAACAGTGCTTTGAAGAGCTTGTTCTTAAGGTACATAATCATAATCCCTTTCTTTTTATTTGTAGATTTCTTCTTTCCTATCAAGTGTTGCACGTAGGCACGCTAGAAAAGGTGGCAAATCATCCCAGGATCAAAATTGTTTACTGTATGATTGATTGCTGATATTTAAGAAGACATTGATGCTGTACTATGACAAGGAAATTCAATCTTGAAAGTATTGTATATGCTTTTAATTTGGAAAACAAAATTAAAGAGTACGTTTTTATATTCAATTGTGATGGGCTGGTACCCTAAGGCGAGGGTTATGTATTAATTTGACTTACTCAAAAAATATATTTTAGGGTCAAAGGAATGCCTTACTTAGTTGTTTGACCTAGTTTTTGTCATTTATATTAAATTAATTAACCAAAAATAGAAATGTAATTAATTATACAGAAAAAAGATCTTTAATTGGATTGACGGCTCCCACAGTTATGAAATAGTTAGTTTTTCAATTTTATTCATATTTTATTTCAAATCCTTCTTTAAATATCCAAAAATATGAATAAAGTAACTCTGTATATTGTCATTGGCGTGCTGTTATGTTGAGAGTATTGCATTTGTTTGTTTTTTTTTTAATCTTTGATTTTTTCCAACAATTTGTACTGTTTTTATTATTTTCTTAATGTTAATTGCTTTCTTCTTTTCATTTTGAAGAAGGAAAAAATTAAGAAAAACCTTTCGATAAAAAGAAATACAGAGTCCGTTTGTTTTATCTCCTTGTTCAGAATCCGATGATTTCTAGTTTATCGGTGGTATCAGAACCATTCGATCAATTAGAGCTTCGAGAGTGGCATCCAATAGATCTTAGGGAAACTTTCACGTTTTTACGCAAATTGAATGGGAGAGAGCATCCATTTCTCCGGCGATGCAGAGGACACACTAGACGCCATCAGGCGGGATCGTCACAATGGAAGGTTTGGTCACTCTGACCACGGTTATTTCCAGTAGTTCTATGACAAGGCAGAGGTGTTTTCGGATTCCGACAGTGTTGTTGAAGCAGATTTGGAAGAGGCAGAGAAGGTGGAAAATCTCCCTTCTGACCGGCGGAAAACAGAGCCAGCCGGTTGCCGGAATCTTATTGGCGAAACTCGGACGATGGCTCTATCACCCCTCCGACAATGGAGTCTTTTCCGTTTATGGGTCGAATCTGGTCTTCGAAAGATGATGCTCGGACCAAGCGTGCGCTGTTGAGGCTCGCCGGAGGCCGAGCTTGGAGGAGATGGACCGTTTTTCTGAGAAAGTTCTTCCACCGTAGACTTGCCCGAGCTTGGGGAAGATGGACCCGCGACGCCCAAAGCTTTGGATTGGCCGCCGTGCAAGGGGGAGATGGCGGACAATGGGTCTTGGTAAAAGGAAGACGAGAAAACTTACGTGGAGGCTAGGGTGGTTCCCATCTCACACCTGGATTGGAAAAATAAAAATAAAAGATGTTAAGATTGTAGGAGTCCAGGAACACGTGTTAGGCCTCGCACTTGATGGGAATGTGGAGAATCTAGAGTGTGAGTCAGTTTGGGGGGCCGGGTGTCACGGTCCTACTTTCGAGAGACTAAAAGAGGGCCGTGCGGCACTCGTTGTTTTAGGGGGAACAACGAGTCAGTCTACGAAGTGCGCCAACAGCACCGATTGCCCACGACGTTAGAGCGATCTTTGTGTCTAACAAGCAAGCAGTAAGCGAGCGAGATTAATTGAAAAGAGCGTCATTGAGCATAAAGAGAGTAGTTTGAATGTAAAAAGCTTTATCATTGATTGTTAGCAAATTACATTGGGTAGGGGGGTCTACGTGCAGTCATGCCTCTCCCCTTAAAGAGCATTCTGGACTATCTCCACTATGGCAGGAGTGAACATGCTATAGTGGTGAGGAGTCACTTGCCCAAAATGGAAATAAAAGAAATACAAGGAAATTACTGTAAAATGGAAATAAATCTAACTAAGCAGTAGGGGCGGCCATGGACAACAAGTCCTGGACAAGCCCGGATTGTTACATTCTCCCCCAACTGAGCTGTTGACGCCCTCGTCAACTTGTCTTCAGCTTGAAATCTTCAATCTTCTGTGCTTCATTCTCCAGGTTGTCTTCTTTCTCCCAAGTCACTTCGTCATCTCCAAGTCCTTTCCATTTGATTAGGTACTCTGTCTGTAGACGGCCGCCTGCCTTGACACTCCTTTCTGCTAGAATTTCTTCAACTTTCTTCTTCTTCCGGTAGTTGAGGGTGATGTCTGGTCTTGTGAGGTTGTTCCTGGTACTATCTTCATCATCGGGGTGATACGGCTTCAAGTTGCTGACATGGATTACCGAGTGAATTTTAAGCCACCCAGGTAGACCAACTCTGTAGGATGTCCGTCCAATCTTTTCGAGGACTTCGACTGGACCTTCATATTTTCGTACAAGCCGCTTGTCTCTCTTACCTCTGAATCGAAGCTGTTCAGGCAACAACTTTACTAACACCAAGTCTCCCGCTTTGAACTCTCGCGGTCGTCGCTTCTTGTCTGCCCACTTTTTCATGTGTTTTGAAGCTCGTTCCAGGTAGGCACGAGCTACTTCAATATTCTGCTTCCACTCTTTTGAGAAATTGTAGGCTTTTGGGCACTTCCCTGAGTAAGGTTGATCCAGGGTGTGTGGCATTGTTGGTTGCCTACCGCAAACTATCTCGAATGGGCTCATTCCTGTCGAGGAACTCTTCTGACAGTTAAAGCAGAATTGTGCCGCATCAAGCAAACTTGGCCAATTCCTTTGACTGCTGTTGATAAAATGCCGAAGATATTCTTCTAGTAAGCTATTGAAGCGTTCTGTTTGACCGTCAATTTGCGGGTGATAGCTAGAAGAGATATTCAGACTTGATCCCAATATTTTGAATAACTCTACCCAAAAGGCTCCAGTAAATCTTGTGTCCCGATCGCTGATGACACTTTGAGGTATCCCCCATAATTTTACCACGTTTTTGAAGAAGAGTTGGGCTGTCGTTTCTGCAGAGCAATATTTTGGGGCGGCTATGAATGTAGCATATTTGGAGAAGCGGTCAATTATAACCAGTATTGTCTGGATGTCATTGACGGGTGGCAAGTTTGTGATGAAGTCGAGCGATACGCTTTCCCAAGGATTTGCGGGCACTAGTAATGGTTCTAGCAAACCAGCAATTTTGTCTTTTTCGGTCTTATCTTGCTGACACACCAAGCAGATCTTGGTGTATTGCATCACGTCTTCCTTCATCTTTGGCCAGTAATATCCCCTCTTTAGAAGGGCATAAGTCCTTTGCCATCCTGCGTGACCCACCCAGAGGGTGTCGTGGCATTCTCCTAACAGTGAGCGTCGCAGATCATTACTTCGGGGTACGTAAAGTCTGTTCCCCTTCGATAGCAACAAGTCTTCTTCGATCCAAAACTGTCGAGTCTTCTTTTCTTATACCAATTGCATTACGGCCCGAGCAGCAGGGTCGTCTTGTAGGCAGTCTCGAATTTGACTTTTCATGGATCCACTAACTCTACTTGCTTGAAGTTGGGATAGGTAACAAAGATTAGCGCATTCTGCTTTTCGACTAAGGGCGTCAGCTACCCGATTTGATTGTCCAGACTTGTGTTCGAACTGAAAATCAAATTCAGATATAAGCTCGTGCCACCGAGCTTGTTTGGCCGACAGTTTTGGTTGATTGAAGAAGTGGCATATGGAGTTATTGTCTGTCTTCACTGTAAATTTGGAACCCAGCAGGTACTGTCGCCATACTCGCAAGCAGTGTACTACCGCTAACATTTCTTTCTCAGCAGCAATATATCTTCTTTCTGCTTCTTTTAACTTGCGACTTTCGTACGCAATAGGGTGGCCATTTTGCAGCAAGACCCCTCCTAATGCGTAGTCAGACACATCTGTTTCCACCACAAATGGTTGAGTAACGTCAGCGAGGGCTAGGACTGGACTCTGCATCATTGCATCCTTCAAATTGTCAAATGCATTTTGACATCCCTGGTTCCACTCCCAGAGAGTACCCTTCTTCAGCAGTTCAGTAAGAGGAGCAGCCCTCTTCGAGAATCCCTCAACAAAACGTCTGTAATAGTTCGCAAGCCCCAAAAATGAGCGCAGTTCAGTAACAGAAGTGGGGACCCTCCAATCTCGGATTGCTTTGACCTTATCAAGATCCATGCGTAACTGCCCTTGCTCGATGATGTGACCAAGGAACCCAATGCTCTTCTGGGCAAAAGAGCATTTTTCTCTCTTTACATATAGCTGATGTTGCTTTAGTTTTTCCAGGACAAGACGAAGGTGCACTTTATGTTCTTCCAGGCTCTCACTATAAACAACAATGTCATCAAGATATACCACCACAAATTTGTCGAGGAATTCGTGGAATACTTGATTCATGAGCGTGCAGAATGTTGCTGGAGCATTTGTCAGTCCAAATGGCATTACTAGAAATTCAAAAGCTCCATACATAGTCACGCAAGTAGTCTTCTGCTCATCCCCTTCAGCAATCCTGACTTGATAGTAGCCCGACCGCAAGTCGAGCTTCGTGAAGTATTTTGCCTTATACAACTGATCAAATAGATCAGTGATGAGGGGGATTGGGTACTTGTTCCGAACCGTGACTTTGTTAAGAGCTCGATAGTCAATGCATAGACGTAAGCTACCATCCTTCTTCTTCTGGAACAATACAGGTGCTCCAAATGGTGCTTTAGCTGGCCGAATGAATCCTGACTCTAGCAATTCATCTAGTTGTTTTCTCAACTCCGCAAGTTCCGGTGGAGCCATTCTATAAGGTGCTTTGGCAGGGGGCTTAGTGCCTGGAACCAGTTCAATTTGGTGATCAATATCTCTGCGCGGGGGTAAAGCTTTTGGCAGGCATTTTGGCATTGTGTCTTTGTATTCTTTCAAAACTTCCACCATTTCAGAGGGTACTATTTCTTCTTTTCCCTCGTCTATAATTGAAGGGACAAGGATATATGTGGGCTCTTGATTCTTCAACCCCTTTTTGAATTGCATTGCAGAGATCCTCTTTATATTACAGGTACTCGGCTGTTTGAGAGTAGCGGGAACTACTGTTGGGTTGCTCCCGGTAATTACCATGCATTTAGCCGAAGGAATGGGGATGACCTTGTGTTCCATTAAGAACTCCATCCTCAATATAGTATCGAAATCGTCCATCTGTGCCACAATGAAGTCGACTGGTCCCGTCCACTTGTTCAATTTAAGTTGAGCTCTTTTTACCACCCCAACTACTGGCATTGCTTTTGCGTTCACCGTTTTCATCTTGCCAGCATTTTCCTCAAGCCTTAGGCCTAAGCGGCGAGCTTCCCTTTCTGTGATAAAGTTATGTGTGGCTCCCGAGTCAATCATAGTGCTCTTGGTAGCCTTATTATTGACAAGACTTTCCACGTACATAAGACCTTTATCCAGCGTTCTTTTCAACTCTGCCATTTGTTGTTGTACTGCTGATAAGAACGTCATTGTCCCAACTTCTGCAACTTTTGTAGGTTCTACTTCGACAACTTCTTCTATGGGGTTGTCGTTAATAATCGACGCTTGTAGAGCTGTTAATGCAGATCTATGTGGGCATTCAGCCACTCGATGTAGTCCTTTGCATAAGAAACAAGACATAGGCTTATTCGTTGGTCGTTGGTAGTTAGCTCCCCTCGATGTCTCTTGGCCCTCTCTTGGGACATATGGCTTTCTTTCAGCGGCGTTCGGGTTTGGTCTAAGGGGCTTCGTGTTGTTTGAATTATTGGGAGGATTCTTTTTCTGACTAGGATTCTCGTTGGAGTAGTCGAATAGTCTTTCAGCAGCAGCAAGGGCGCTTGAGAGGGTCTGCACCCTCTGTTCATATAACTTTGTCCTGGCCCACGGTTTCAATCCTTCGATGAAGGTGAAGATCTTGTCTTTCTCTGACATGTCTCGAATATTTAACATGAGCCCTGAGAATGTTTTAACGTACTCGCGGATGCTGCTAGTCTGTTTTAGTTCTCGCAGTAGTCGATGTGCATTGAACTCGACGTTTTCAGGAAAGAACTGATCCTTCAGCTGCTTTTTGAGCTCTTCCCAAGTATCGATGGTGCAGTTACCATTGCAAATATCATTGTATTTTGACCTCCACCAAAGTTTTGCATCTCCAGTAAGATGCATCGTGGCCAATGTCACCTTTGACTCATCATCAGTTTTAGTTGCCTTGAAGTATTGTTCCATGTCAAAGATGAAATTTTCTATTTCTTTGGCATCGCGGGCTCCCCCAAAGGATTTTGGCTCTGGGATTTTCACTCTACTGGGTTCAACCGAACTTGAAGCTTGAGTTTGGTTTCCCATGGCCCTTATCGTGACATTTAATTTCACGTTTATTTCAGCGATCTCAGCTTTGAGGGATTCAAACATCGTCTTGAAGTCTTTTGTTAGGCCTGTCACGGTGCTTGATAGTTGAGTATGAGCTTGGTCGATCTCTTCGACACACTCCAGGACCCCAACTATAGCACTTGTGGAGCTCTCGCCACTTTCTACTCCTTTTCCCTTTTCTGGTCGGGATTCGAGGTTCTCCACCCGATCAATCAGCTCTTGGTTCGGGATGGTGTCTATTCGGTTATGAACAGCAGCAATTTCAGCAGGAAATTCAGACATTTCCTTCATTCGTTCCTCCAGAAACCGAATGTTATCAGGGATTTCTTGGAGATACTTCATCTCCTCTTCCAGCTCGATTAACCGTTCAAGCTGATCCATCGACGAGCTTGTTTTTTCCGGCAAATTCTTTTTCGGCATGCTTTCTTGCGATTTGAGCCAACCTGGCTCTGATACCAACTGTCACGGTCCTACTTTCGAGAGACTAAAAGAGGGCCGTGCGGCACTCGTTGTTTTAGGGGGAACAACGAGTCAGCCTGTGAAGTGCGCCAACGGCACCGATTTCCCACGACGTTAGAGCGAGCTTTGTGTCTAACGAGCGAGTAGTAAGCGAGCGAGATTAATTGAAAAGAGCGTCATTGAGCATAAAGAGAGTAGTTTGAATGTAAAAAGCTTTATCATTGATTGTTAGCAAATTACATTGGGTAGGGGGGTCTACGTGTAGTCATGTCTCTCCCCCTAAAGAGCATTCTGGACCATCTCCACTATGGCAGGAGTGAACATGCTATAGTGGTGAGGAGTCACTTGCCCAAAATGGAAATAAAAGAAATACAAGGAAATTACTGTAAAATGGAAATAAATCTAACCAAGCAGTAGGGGCGGCCATGGACAACAAGTCCTGGACAAGCCCGGATTGGTCCAGAATGTTAAGATAAAAGATGTTAGGGTGGAGGACCGTGGAGGCTAGGGTGGTTCCCATCTCACAATTGGATTGGAAAAATAAAAATAAAAGATGTTAAGATTGTAGGAGTCCAGGAACACGTGTTAGGCCTCGCACTTGATGGGAATGTGGAGAATCTAGAGTGTGAGTCAGTTTGGGGGGCCGGGCCTTACAAATTTGGTAGGCCGCAAGTTGACATCCCCAGTAGCCAGCTCATAGATGTTAATGACGCTCTAAGGTTGGGCCTAAGGCATGACAAACCTCGAAGGAGCTGCTTCCCTAGAAACATTCCTTTCTCTCTTGGTCCGATGAAGAACGAACTAAGAGTTCAGCACATGGCGACATCACAAACGAAGCAGCAAGAAGAAGTTGAAAAAGATCCAAGATGTAGAGAGAAGGAAAGCCGAATTATAAAAGCAAGCTTCTATACAGCGACAAGCTTCCATAATGTAACGTTTTTGGAACAGGGAAAGGATTAGTTCATCAAGGCAGAAGGATGAGTCCTTGGCTGAAGTTACTGTTCTTGTCTTATCTGAAAAAGGTTATTCAATCCATTCAGACAAGAAAGTGTACTGAGGTAAACGGCATAAACCAAACCTAAGACTACTTATCAAGGAGTTGAAGCTTTCAAATGGTGACGTTGGTTTAGGCCATCGAAAGATTACAGATGGCTGGGGAAATAGGGCCTCAGGTGAGAGAAGCAGTGACCCTAATGTAAGCATTTCTCCTCCTGCCATCAAGAAGTGCAATATGAGAAAGAAATTGTTGCAGTTTGACAAGAGCCATAGGGTCCATAAACCTATTATGGATTATGGTCCACAAAAAAATCACATTGTTGGGCCTCGCAACCCATCTGGAAAAGACCTAGACCTTTCTAATGACGATAAAGGTCTGATAAAGATGAAGAAAGTTTGGAGAAAGCATTTGCCAAAGTGGAGGGTGACCATGACAGCGAAAATGGATTTTTGGTGTTTGGAAAGACAAATGAGCAAAGAGAAAAGCTAGTTTAAGCAAGTACAACGCTACATCATTATTTCATCCTCATTGAATTTAAAGGAGACCATATTTACTATATGCTCTTGCCCCGCTTTAGGAACATTTTTACTTTTATGATCATTTTTACAGACTCTGACTATTGAAGAAAATTCTGACCACAAGGAAGTGATGCTCATGGAAGAACATGGGTAACTAAATAAGATCGCGAGTGTGGAATACTGGTTGAGAAGGATTTGACGGAGTTTTTTCCCCATGTATTGTGGAGATAGCTCAGAGCTCGGATGCCATGAAAACAGCTGTGAAGATTATGTTTTCTGTATTCAGTCAATGATATTTTACGCTCCTTAACAAAGGCTTTTTAATGAAAGTCAGAAAAATGAAAATGTAATTTGTGCTTAGTACATTCTTAAGTTATAGAAATTCAAAGGAAGTAGTTGCTTTACACGAAAGTCAGTAGATTGTGATAATCCCTGAAAAAATACTGTTAATTTTGTACATTTGCAACAAATTCCTCTGTTATGATCTGCTTTTGATTTTAAGAAATTGTTGTGAAAAATTATGCAGATTCTGGATACGCCCAGCCTTTTATCAGAGGGGTCTAAAGGAGTGAGAAAGAACATCTTCAAAGAAAAGCCACCACAGCCTGATGCCTCAACAAGCAGTTGTTGCTAAGGGTGTTTCTACATCCTGACCGTCTATTGGGTATCTGACTCTGTTTTTGTTTTGTTTTGTTTGTTTGACATTATTACATGTTTGTTATTGAACATTAGCGATGATATCAGTTCTCAGAAAGTGATATCCACAGTCCTAACAATATGGTGATTTGTATAGAAAGAAGGTTTAGTTAGTTATGATTAGTGACTGTACTGTTTTAATCTGCCCAGTTCATCATTCTGGCCATTACGTTTTTTGGTTTCCATTAAATGAAAGAGGCGGTGCTAGTCTTTTTAAGTCCATTCTTTGTTTTTAATATGTTCAAGTGTGGAAACTGGAGCTTCATCATTTCTCCATCTTGAATTACTCCTTGCCTGCGTGCACCAGTCTTTTCACGTTGTCATCCAATTTCTGAGATCCATTTTTCCTCTTAAATCATTGGAAATCTTCGTTGCATACTGCTCTCTATTTTTATTGCTGAACCAGAGTCCTTGAGTATTATAATCAATGTTAGGTCCGTTTGTGCGTGTGAATTATTATACATACACTGCCATCGTTAAACTGGATGAAATGTTAAATCTTCAAGGAGTAATGGTTTCTCTTGTGAATGGAGAGAGATAGAGAGAGACCAGAGTGACACATGGCAACCGCCCAATTGACCGGACCACACATGCAGTGCATACAGAAACTCAATAGTTGAAGTGACGGCAATGATAAAAAAAAAAAAAAAAAGGGTGATTATCAATTTTCACCTTCAACTTTAGGATATTTTTTTATCCATCACTTTCAAGTATTATCTGTTATTATCTAACACCCTCGGTTATATGAAATCGTTAAAAATAACGCAAGCACAGTTGGGAAAAACCCCCCACAATATTCTTGACAACGAACTCTCCGCTTTCGAGCATGTCGTCGAGTGAACCTAATCGGAGCTTTCTTAGGCACCAAACACGCAGCACGAGTCATGATTCCCAATCGGCGGGGAAGCATAATAACGACGGCGAGTGTCTGCTTCGTCATGGGTGGGATCACGTCGAACGTCTACACGAGCTCGATTCTCTTCCCAGTCTTGCTGGGCGTTAAAGCCTTGTCTCATTCGCAAGCCCAGAAATGGAGTTCTTTTTTACCCATCAATATTGTTTCATAGGGATTTCTGGGCAAAAATTATTTGCAAAACGTAGGGTTTGGAGTGGCTCCGTTGAGCATAACGACGAATGCCAAGCATCAGATTAGTCCCTTTGAGGCGACATTAGCATCTAACCATGTTAGCTTCTTTAATTTTCATAATTTTATACGAACAATATTTAATTTTTCCAAAATCAATTAACGTAGTTTAATTCAACCAACCGTTACTTTAATTACGTATAAACAAACCGTTATGCTTGCTAACTTGGATCCATGTTTTGATGAAGATGTTGATACGAATTTTATCTCCTTGAGTCTTCTTACTTTAATTTTTTCCCTTCGATGATGAAAGGGAGATGATGATTCATCCTTCTCTTCACTTATCCTGAAACTCTCACGAGAGAATATTCAGAGAGGGGAAGCCAGAGAGAAAAAACTTTCTTTTCAGAAGATAAACAATTATGGGAGAGAGAGAGTGTGGAGAGAGGAGAGCGTGGATCCTTCTGGTTTGTTTTTTCTCATTTATAAGTGCAGAAGCACTTATTCATTCCAAGAAACACAAACCAAACTCCCAACTCCCCCAGGACCAATGCATGAAGAGGGTTAAATTCTATGTCTTGCCCTTACACCTTTCAAAAGCAACACAAACCAAACCCTCGAGTCAAGATTCAATAATATGTCTTTACAATTAACAATTTACATAATTACCTTTTTACTTTTATATTATTTATCTTCATCTCTTTTAACCATACATTTGCACTTTAACAAGGTCAAGGTGAGGGAATTAAAACTCAATCAACTTAATTCTCTTACGCTTAACAATCATCACATTTAGCACTTTAATATTAAGTCAATACATTTTAATTAACATAGACCACATTTATAGATTATTAGAAAATAACCTAACAATCTCCCACTTGGGCTATGTTATATTAACTTTAAGAAAATCGATTTCCAGCTATTACTTTTCAGCTGTCACAACTTGAAATGCACAATCAATTTCTATAGTATCCCATAATGTGAATTTATCAAGTGTTCTTTTCATAATACATTGTATAATCGAATCATGGCAGTCACAAGTCTTTAATGACGACATAATTCTTTCCATGCATCACAAATTACACAATTCATTAATTCTTTAATTGAGGAATACTATATATATACCTTTCAACTTTATCTTTTCATAAAATTTATATATTATTCATAAACAACTTTAATTGTATACACCATTCTATGAAGAATAAACACAAATACAAAAGTGTCATAAAATACAAGTCATGCTTTTACAATCACATATACAAATATTTGTCACCTAAGCCCATCCTTTCAACATGTTCTTTAAATGCTTTGGGTGGCAATCCTTTAGTTAACGGATCCGCTATCATCAAACTTGTACTTATATGTTCTATACACACATTTTGTTTTTGTATCTCTTATTTGACTGACAAATACTTTAAATCCATTGTTTTGCTCCTTTCGAGTACTTATCATTCTTCGAGAAGAATACAGCTGCAGAATTGTCACAATAAATTTTCAACGGTCTATCGATATTGTCGACCAGTCCTAGACCCTGAATTAAGTTCCACAACCACAATGCTTGAATTGTAGCTTCAAAATATGCTACAAATTCTGCCTCCATAGTGGAAGTAGTAATCGAAGACTCATTTCCACTTTTCCATGATACGGCTCCATCGGCTAATAGGAACACGTCACCGAATGTAGATTTCCTCTAGTCTACACATCCGCCATAATCAGAATCTAAATATCCAATCACCTCAAGATGATTTGATTTTCTGTGCATGAGCATGTATTCCTTTGTTCCTTGTAAATACCGAAGGACTTTCTTTGCAACTTTCCAGTGATCCATTCCTGGGTTACTTTGATATCGGCCTAACATCCCTACTGCAAAACTGATGTCTGGCCGAGTACATGTCATTGCATACATTAAACTTCCTACTGCTGATGCATATGGAATAGATTCCATTTCCTTACGTTCCAAATCACTTTTCGGACATTGCATTTGATTAAACTTGTCACCTTTCTGAATTGAAGCATCACCAGTGGAACACTTATCCATTCTAAATCTCACTAGAATTTTATCAATATATCCTTTCTGAGAAAAACCCAGCAAACCTTGTTGTCTATCACGGAATATTTCTATTCCAATTACATAGGCTGCTTTGCCCCTATCTTTCATTTCAAAATTTTTAGAGAGAAAAGTTTTTACGTCATGTAACATTCCCTTATCATTTGCAACAAGAAGAATATTGTCAACATACAGTACCAGGATATTAAACTTGCTCCCACTGACCTTCATATAGATACACCGATCAACAGTGTGTTCTCTATAAAACCATATGACGTAATGGTATCGTTAAACTTAATATACCATTGTCTGGATGCTTGTTTTAATTCATAAATTGACTTCTTCAATTTACACACCAATTTTTCATTTCCAGGAAATGAAAACCCTTCTGGTTGATCCATATACACTTCTTCCTCTAAGTCAACGTTAAGAAAGGTGGTTTTTACGTCCATTTGGTGAAGCTCTAAATCATAATGAGCTACCAAAGCCATACCTATCCTTAAAGAGTCCTTCTTTGAAACTGGAGAGAATGTCTCTTTATAGTCAATGTCATCTTTCTAAGTGTAACCTTTGACGACAAGTCTAGTCTTATACCTTTCGATGTTACCTTTCGAGTCACGTTTGATTTTGAAAATCCATTTACAACCAACACGTTTCTTTCTTGCATGTAACTCTACAAGTTCCCAAACTTTATTGTCATCCATCGATTGCAACTCTACTTTCATAGCATTTAACCACTTTTTGAAATTATTACATTCCATGGCTTGTTTATATGAATCTGGATCTTTGTCGTTACTCAAGTCACATTCCTCTTCAAGTGAATAAATCACATAATCATCAGAAATTGCTGGTCTCCTTGGCCTTACAGACCTTCGCAATTCTGGTTCATGTGATGGTTCACTTACGACTTGATCATCATTAATATGCTCATCATTGACACGTTCACCTTGCGTGGTTTGAATATTCATATGTCGTTCCGGAATGTTGTTAGAATGTGATACAACAAAAGGAATGACAACTTGAGGAGAAGTACTAGGTGTTGTTTCCTCCACCCGATTCTCTTGAATATTCACCTTTCGTGATTCATCACTCTCACTGAACTCACCATTCTAAATTAATCAAGCATTTCCAGATTCAACTATTCTTGTACTATGCTTTGGACAGTAAAATATGTACCTTTTTTACTTTTCCAGATAGCCGATGAAATAACCACTGACGGTTCTTGCATCGAGCTTCTTTTCATGTGGATTATATATCTTTACTTCTGCCGGACAACCCCAAACATGGATATGTCTCAAACTCGATTTCCTTCCCGTCCACAGTTCATAAGGTGTTTTAGGAACTGTCTTACTAGGAACCCTATTCAGCAGATATGCAGCAGTTTTTAAAACGTGCATCCACAACGATAAAGATGCATCACTATTATTCATCATACTCCTAACCATTTCGATAAGAGTACGATTCCGCCTTTCAGCTACACCATTTTGTTGTGGTGTTCCCGGCATTGTATACTGTGCACAAATGCCTCGACTTTCGAGAAACCTTGCAAATGGACATTTGTTTTGTCCATTCTCATCGAATTTTCCGTAGTATTCACCACCTCTATCGGACCTCACTACCTTTACTTTTCTATCTAACTGTCTTTCCACCTCATTTATGAATATTTCTATAACATTCATCGCTTGAAACTTTTCATACAGTAGATACAAATAACCATAACATGAGAAGTCATCGATAAATGTGATAAAATATTTTTCACCACTCCATGAAGGAGTGTCGAATGGACCACATATATCAATGTGTATCAATTCTAAAAGTTCATTGCTTCTTGTGGCAGGATACTTTGATGTGTATTTAGTTTGCTTTCCTTTAATGCAATTTATACACATGTCCCAGTCATCTAAATCTAATTGAGGTAAAATGTCACTTTTCATTAACCTCAACATCCTTTCTTTAAATAAATGACCTAGACGTTTATGCCATAATGACGCAGAACTTTCATTTGTTGCATTACGTTTATTTCCAATCACATAACTAACATTAAACAGGGAATCAAAATATTTAGCATCAAAATTGAAATAGAACAAATCATCCTTTAAAATACCATAACCATAACAGTATTTTTGTTTGTACAAAGAAAACACACCATTACCAATCTCAATATTAAATCCTACACTATCCAACTTTGCAACAGAAATTAAATTCCGAGCACATTCAGGAACATAGAGACATTTTCTAGATCCAGACGATATCCAGTATCCAGAATCAATCTATACGTCCCAATTCCTTGTATCTGTGCCTTCATTCTGTTTCCCATAGACAGGAACTTTTCAGTTCCTTTTATGGGATGGATCGAAAGGAATCCTTGCGTAACATTAGATACATGAGTAGTAGCTCCAGAATCTAACCACCAAGTATTACAAGGCACTTGTATAATATTTGATTCAAAACATACTGAAACAAAGAGTGTACCTTTCTTTTCGAACCAAGCTTTTCTTTTCAGACAATCTTTCTTGATGTGTTCAGCTTTGTTGTAGAAGTAGCATTTAAGCTCTTTTCTGATCTGACCATCTTTTATCTTTAATTGGTCTTTTCCCTTCTGTTTGTTCTTCTTACTTGGCTTTCTTTTGCTACTATTGGCTTTCTTCTGAAACGTTAAATGAACGGTATGGTCCTTTAATTTCTTCAACCTCCATTCTTCTTGAATTAACATGGCCTTAATTTTTTGAAAGTTCCATTTTTCTTAATGGTGTTATAATTCACTGGAACTGACCAAATTCAAGAAGAAGAGAGTTGATGATGAATTGAACCAAGAATGATTCACCTACATCCATACCCAACGTTTTTAGCCTTGCTGTCAAATTGGCCATACTTGTTACATGATCATGAATGAGTTGAGACCAATCAAATTTCTTGGTCGTCAACTCACTCATTAAATTCCCTACAGCAGACTTATCCGTAATGTCTGATTGGGAATATTCTTTTATTTTTTACATGAATTCCTTTGCATTGTTCATCTTGGGCATTGATGACTTAACATTTTCAGTCATTGTCATCTTCATCAAGCTTAAACACAGTCTGTTAGACCGCTCCCAAGTCTTACTGTATGACTTGTCAGCTTCCGTACTGGTCTCATTAAGGGCTACTGGTCTATCACAAACTAATGTCAGGTCTAAATCCAATACACCCAGTTGAAACTGGATTTGTTCAGACCAATCAGCATAGTTCAATCCATTGAACTTGAGTAAAGCATTGCCCGAGGCGAACAAATTAAGAGAAGTTGCAAGAAATATAACATATGCTCACTAATAATTTATTCGAATTCAGATAACCATAATTTTATTTATTTAAGTTCATCTTTGGGTAATCCTTAACGAAATAAACAATCATTGATGTTATAATTTAAACTTTAATAGACTCATAAACATATTTAATGCAACATATTTAATATCTTTGGATATTTAAACATATTAATTTAAATATGTAAATATGTCACTTTAATTATTATTAATTATAAACATTGGTCCACCTTTAAGTGACCTACTAGTTTATAATCAATAACTTCCTTTCAATAACATCACCATAATTAAATGAATAAATTACACAATTTAATATTGATCATTTCAAACTAGGTCACTTTGGCAACTACTAGATTTCTATACAGCAATATTTAATTGAGTCAAATTTTCCTTTATTTCATTTATTTTAACTTTTATTTTCTGCCTTGCGGACGACTAGCGGACATGAAACTCGCATCAGCTATAATCCGAAATCACATTACAGATGCATCTTTTAATATCCAAATTGTTACTTTATCCTTTTTCTTTTATTAAAGATAGAGATCTCTTTATTTTACTTCTTTTCATGCATAATCTCATATTAAACTTTTCATGAATCTTATTTGTCAATTTGCACAATTTGCACTTTTATACCAAACTAAACATACAGCAAATTATGCAGAATAGAAACAAATAAACATGCATTAAACTTTTATGCAGCATCAACATGAAAATTATGCAGCAAATAATCATGCTTTTATGCAGATCTAATCATGCAGCAAATAAACTTTCACAAAGATGCAGCAAAATCAACTTTTATACAACCCTTGTTTATGGCAAATAAAAAACGTTAATTACTGTGCTCTGATACCAATTGTTAGCTTATTTAATTTTCATAATTTTATACGAACAATATTTAAATTTTCCAAAATCAATTAACATAGTTTAATTCAACCAACCGTTACTTTAATTACGTATAAACAAACCGTTATGCTTGCTAACTTGGATCCATGTTTTGATGAAGATGTTGATACGAATTTTATCTCCTTGAGCCTTCTTACTTTAATTTTTCCCTTCGATGATGAAAGGGAGATGATGATTCGTCCTCCTCTTCACTTATCCTGAAACTCTCACGAGAGAATATTCAGAGAGGGGAAGCCAGAGAGAAAAAACTTTCTTTTCAGAAGATAAACAATTATGGGAGAGAGAGTGTGTGGAGAGAGGAGAGCGTGGATCCTTCTGGTTTGTTTTTTCTCATTTATAAGTGTAGAAGCACTTATTCATTCCAAGAAACACAAATCAAACTCCCAACTCCCCCAGGACCCATACATTAAGAGGGTTAAATTCTATGTCTTGCCCTTACACCTTTCAAAAGCAACACAAACCAAACCCCCGAGTCAAAATTCAATAATATGTCTTTACAATTAACAATTTACATAATTACCTTTTTACTTTTATATTATTTATTTCCATCTCTTTTAACCATACATTTGTACTTTAACAAGGTCAAGGTGAGGGAATTAAAACCCAATCAATTTAATTCTCTTACGCTTAACAATCATCACATTAAGCACTTTAATATTAAGTCAATATATTTTAATTAACATAGACCACATTTATAGATTATTAGAAAATAATCTAACAAACCCAACTTTTATTTCAGAATTTTGCGGCTTGTTTTTCGCACAATTAATAAAGGTTGTCATCAACTTCTTTGTGGAAAGGAAATGGGACTGGAGAATAATGTTTGCTTCTGGAGGTATGCCTTCTTCACACTTCATTGTGCACTGCCCTGACCACTTTCGTGGCTCTTTGCCACGGCGTTGCAGACTCGCTGTTCCTAGTGTGTTTGGGTTTTAGTCTGATTGTTATGTACGATGCCATTGGTGTTCGAGCCATGCCAAAATGCAAGCTGAGGTAGAAAGTTTACATTTTTAGTGTCATTTTCTCAACATTTATTTGCTTGCATCTCTTTTTGGGGTTGGAAATTTTGATGACTGAAAACCCATTTATTTGCTGCATCTCTTTTTGCGATGTCTTCTTCCTCTAGAGCTTTTCCACTTTTCAGATTCTTGTAGTTTTTTGAGAATAGAAAGAGTATTGCAACAAAAACAGAGTCTGAACATTAATCAACAACTGACTATAAAAAAATTACAAATATTAAAGCTGCTAAGTAAACAACTGCCTATGACGACCCATCAATTTAAAACACTTTTCTTACTTAAAAATTTCGCTGAATAAAATTTTTCTTTTAATTAAATAGAGCAATAATCAAAATCACTTCATTAAAAAAAAACTTCATCAGAGTTAAACGCGGAAACAGAATCATTAGTTTTACAAACCAAGTTTGGAATTTAAATAAGACTTCGTAAAACATAAATTCCATTGGAGAGCCACTGCCACACAGGTCTATTTCGCCGGATAACTCGCCTCTTCCACGGGGAACGCTTCCTCCTCCGCTCCCGGATCAATCAACTCTTTAGAATCATCTACACCACAAGTAGACATTGTAAGCTCAAAAAGGCTTAGTAAGGAATTGGAAATAAAAACAAGCACAACAAATGCCTCTAACTGTTTATGTCAGAATGGATTCCGCCCAAATCGTTCTTTACTCACTGTTACATCTTTCATACTCGTGGATCGAGTTGGGATAGTAGGACACCCTATAGGCAAATGGGGGGAAACTCGGCATCTAACACCCTATAGTAGACAAGCTTATCTATCCCATGGACAGGAAGATCTTAAATTTGGTTTACCGAGTCCACTGTTTAGATCGGAACCATTTACTCGGTCACTAATTCCCTTAAGTTCGTTTTAGCTCACATTATGAATACCAACCCAATTGTGGTATTTCTTAAGGGTTTCTAAGACCATGAACGTCAACCCTTAGACTCTAACAATCATTCTAACAAACAACTAACTATTCAAGGGAATTGCTACACAACTATCACGGAAATCAAATCTTTACCGTCATCACTAGATTGAACAACATTCACCAAAATTCACAACATTTAGTTAGGGGTGTGCACGGTACCGGACTGGTCCGGTTTTACAGCGGTCTGGCACCGGACCAGCGGTACCGGTTCTCCTTTTTGGAAGACATGTACTGGTCCCACAGAGGACCGGTTCTGAACCGGGTTTTTCGGTACCGGTTCCAGTCCGGTACCAGTTTGCAACAAGTTTTTTTGTACTTCTCTTAAGAAAAATAACTTGATGTTGAAGTGCTTAGTTTTCCCATGAAACACTGGATTATGAGAAATAACAATAGTAGCTTGATTATCAACAAGAATTTCAGTGTTTTCCTCCTGCTCCAAGTTAAGATCAGCTAAAATCTTCCTTAGCCATGAGGCTTGATTAATTGCTGCTGTTGCAGCAACAAACTCTGCTTTGGCAGTGGATTGAGCTACAGTGTCTTGCTTATTTTAGCTCCATGAGAAAACTCCAGAGCCTCATGTGAAACAATATCCTGAAGTGCTTTTCATATCATCAATGGAGCCTCCCCAATCACTATCAGAGAAACCAAATAGCTTGAACTCTTTGCTCCTCGAGAATTTAATACCAAAATTATATGTTCCTTTCACATATCTCATCACCCTCTTTGCTGCCTTAAGATGCCACTCACTAGCACAATGCATAAATCGAGACAAGATGCTTACACAATTAAGAATATCAGGTCGAGTTGATGTGAGATACATCAAACAACCAATCATGCTTCTAAAATACATTTGATCAACCTTTTCTGTTCCATCTTCCTTACAGAGCTTTTCCTTTGAGTTCATTGGAGTGCTACTTTCTTTGCATTCTTCAAATTTAAACTTTTTTAAAATCTCCTTGGCATATTTCTTTTGACAGATAATGACTTCATATTCACTCTGTTTAATTTCCATTCCAAGAAAAAAAGTCATCAATCCAAGATCTGTCATCTCAAAAAAATCCATCATCTCTTGCTTAAATTTTTCCATAATACTTGTGTTGTTTCCTGTTACCAGCAGATCATCCATATATAGTGAGATGATAAGAATGTCTGCTTCATTTTTCTTGACATATAATGTTGATTCAGACATGCTTTTGGCAAATCCCAAATTCTGCAAATGTTCATCAATCCGGCTGTACCAAGCTCTTGGAGCTTGTTTCAATCCATAAAGTGTCTTTTTGAGAAGATATACCTTGTCTTCTTCACCTTCCTTTACATAGCCTTCTGGTTGTTCGACATAAATCTCCTCCTGTAAAACACCATTTACGAAAGCTTACTTTATATCTAGCTGATACACCTTCCAATTTTTTTGTGCTGCAACAGCGAGTAATAGTCGGATAGTATCCAGCCGAACAACTGGTGCAAAGGTATCTGAGTAGTCCACGCCGGATATTTGAGCATATCATTTGACCACAAGTCGGGCTTTATGCTTATTAATTGAGCCATCAACATTAAGCTTGGTTCTGTACACCCACTTGACTCCAATTATTTTTCTGTTTTGAAGTCGTTCAACCAACTCCCATGTTTTGTTTTTTCAATCATGAACAACTCTTCTTTCATTGCATCAATCCAGATTTGATTTGTCCTAGCTTCTCCATAATCTAATGGTTCATATACAGTAATATTGCATCTTTGATAAATTTCAGAAAGTTGTCTCATATCTCTTACAGAATTTTCATCCACTAAGTCATTCTCCAAGTCTTCAATACTTTGTTCTACAGAGTCCAAAACAGAAAATCTGAAATTTAACTCTTTTGAAGTTTGATCCAATTCATTTGCATCATCCCAGTTCCACTCTTCTTCTTCCATAAAATGCACATCCCTGCTTATAATAATTTTCCTAGTTTGTGGTTGAAAAATTTTATAAGCTTTTGTAACTAAGCTGTAGCCAATGAAGATGTCTGGAATTGATTTTTTATCTAGTTTATCTCTCTTGATCTGTGGAACATAAGTGAAGCACAAACATTCAAATATTTTAAGAAAGTTCAAGAATGGTTTGTAACCATACCATGCCTCAAAAGGAGTCTGACTCTTTACAGCTCTTGTGAAAAGTCTGTTTTGCAGAAAAACAACAGTATTTGCTGCTTCAGCCCAGAATTTCTTTGGCAGATTCTTTTTATGTAACATACATCGTGTCATTTCTAATATAAATTTGTTCCTTCTCTCACTTACTCCATTTTGTTGTGGAGTATAAGGGGCAGTTAACTGATGTTGAATGCCTGCCTCTTCACAGAAATTTTTGAATATTTCAGAGGTGTACTCCTTACCATTGTCTGATCGAATTGTTTGAATTTTATAGCCACTCTCGTTTTTAACTCTGGCTTTGAAGTTCCAGAAAGCTTGAGCTACCTCTGACTTATGCTTCAAGAAGAAAATCCAACACATACGAATAAAATCATCAATAAATGCAACATAATACAAATTACCTTTCAAAGAGGGAGTTCTTTGTGGCCTTGCAATATCTGTATGAATTAATTGCAATTTTTTTTCTGCTCTCCAAGTTGATGTAGGGAATGGTTTCCTGCTTTGATTTCCAAACTGACATGCTTTATAGTTTGGAATATAATCATCAAGTTCTGGAAGATCATTTACCATCTTACTGGATATCATCTGCAGTAATCCCTCATGATGATAGTGTCCAAGCCTCTTGTGCCACACTTCAGTAACATTTTCTTTAGCTTGATAAGCATTTTGCTCCTCCTCCAATAAATTTATAGCAAAACTTTTCCCTTTCATTTTTACTTTGAAAATATCACTGCCAGATGCATCTTTAATCAAGCAACTTTTGTCTTCAAACACAACTTTATAACCCTTTTCAATTAGTTGCCCAACACTTAACAGGTTTTGATCAATTTCAAGGACATATAACACATCAGAAATGAACTTTGTACCTGAACAGGTTGAAATTGCAACTGTCCCTTTTCCTTTCACTGATATGTACTTGCCATTTCCAACACGCACCTTCGACGAGTTTGCATTGTTTAG
Source organism: Begonia loranthoides (assembly GCA_022433065.1). NCBI lineage: Eukaryota > Viridiplantae > Streptophyta > Magnoliopsida > Cucurbitales > Begoniaceae > Begonia > Begonia loranthoides. Next base: position 11,637,908 of record CM039468.1, read on the forward strand.
TTCCTTGAATAAATTCTTGTCGTGTGTCATGTGATTTGTACAACCACTATCAATTAGCCAATTTTCACTTGATTCAATTCCAGAAAAACATGTAGCAACAAATAGATGATCTTCTTCTTCTTCATCAGCAGTTTTTGCTTCTTCACCTTGTTGATTTTTGTTTTTCCAAATAACAGCTTCATGCCCTTTGTTTTTGCAAATAACAGCTTCATGCCTCATCTCATTGCACTTGGTGCACTTAGCATCAGGTCTCCTCCAGCATCTAAACGGAGGATGACCTTTCCTTCCATAGTGTTGACAAGGTGGATATGATTTCCTCTGATTTTTGTATTTTCCTTTTGCAGCATTTTGATATTTTGCTGCTAAAGCTCCTTCGGTTGGTGTATCCTCCCTCATCAGCCTTCTTTGTTCTTGTGCTTGCAATGCATTAAGCAATTCTGATAAGGAGATTTTTGATAGATCTTTGGTGTTCTCAAAAGTAGTGATGGTTGCTTCATATTTTTCAGGTACTGTAACAAGAATTTTTTCTACAATTCTTGAATTAGTAAAAACAGAACCAAGGAGCCTCACTTTGTTTGCAATACTCAGAAGTCTGTCAGAGTATACTTTAATAGTCTCTGAGTCCTTCATTCTTTGAAGTTCAAATTCCCTGATTAAGTTCAAGACTTGCATCCCTTTAATTCTCTCATCTCCTTCATATTCATTCTTGAGATAATCCCATATTTCTTTCGTTGATTTCATCGACATGATGCGGGTGAAAATGGTGGATGAAACTGTAGCAAACAAACATGCCTTTGCCTTTGATTTCTTTGTCTTTCTTTCTTTATGTGCTTTCAACTGTACCATGGTGGGATTATTTGGAAGTGCAGGAATTTCATAATCTTCTTCCACTACCTCCCAGAGATCCAAAGCTTCCAAGTAAGTCTCCATACGCACTGCCCACATCTGATAGTTGTCTCCATCAAACACTGCTGAAGCAATTGAAGAGAGACTCGCTTCAGCTTCTATAATCTATAAAAAATATACATAGATCCCTTAAGAAGAAATCTCTGATACCAAATGTAGTTTTTTGAGAATAGAAAGAGTATTGTAACAAAAACAGAGTCTGAACATTAATCAACAACTGACGATAAACAAATTACAAATATTAAAGCTGCTTAGTAAACAAATGCCCACTAACATTGTGGTTCTAAACTAAAGCTAACTGACGACTAAAAATAAGGATAAAATTGAAATATTCAAACCAGTGAAGTTTATGACTCCACATCAGCAGTCCTGAATATATTTTCCAACAATTCTTGTAAATCCCTCCAAACTCTTAATATGGTTTTATAGCTTTGAACCCCATCTCTGTCGCCACCGCATACGACGACACGCAGTTCACTTGAATGCCGTACTGCCCGAGCTCCACTGTTGCGTACTTCATCAGACCCACCAGGGCGTGTTTCGAGCTTGTGTAGGCGTTCGACGCAATCCCACCCATGACGGAGCAGACACTCGCCGTCGTTATTATGCTTCCCCGCCGATTGGGAATCATGATGCATGCGGTGTGTTTGGTGCCTAAGAAAGCTCCAATTAGGTTCACTCAGACGACGTGCTCGAAATCGGAGAGTTCGTTGTCAAGAATATTGCGTGGGTTTTTCCCAACTGTGCCTACGTTGTTTTTAACAATTTCTTATAACCGAGGGTGTTAGATGATAACGAAGTATACTTGAAGGTGATGGATAAAAAAATTTAAAGTTTATGGTGATACATAAAAAGTACCCTAAAGTTGAAGGTAAAAATTGATAATTACCCAAAAAAAAAAACAATTTGTGCAATGACTTAATTTCATGTTTTATATTACAATTTATTCTAAAATGAATAATTCACACGTGCAAGAGTGTGTGCAGGAGGAAGGCACACGAGTCTGCCATATAAAACCCTCCAAAGTAACCAATTAAATTGTTAAGCTCCCTGGCTATGGCTACACCTCGACTAACTTAAGGTTAAGGATGATATCATTTCATCCCACTCTAACGATATTCCTTCCATCAAATCCATTCCTCTTAAAATAAAATCCTCTGTTTTTTTCCTCACTATGTACAAAAACATGTCTGGAACTGGTAGAGACAACGCCCTGCGATTTACTTCTTTTTGAAAGTTACCATACAAAAAAATGCTATGCCTCGCATAAGCATCCCGAACAGGACAAGGAGGACCAAACACCGATACCAGTGATTGAGATCGTAGCCGCTCTGCTGAAGCGACCCGCATCGAGTAATAAGCCACACTCCAAAGTACCTAAGGATTCAACAAAACAACCACCAAGAAAGTGAATCTCATTTTCAGACCCTCCTTATTTATTGGAAGAAAGAGAGACAACCCATATAAATATTCGTACTTTCGAGCATTCGCGATGACAAATGCTTCTAACGCCCACTTGGTATAGCACAAGTTAGCCAGTGAATCTACGAGTTTATTGTCATCGTTATGGGTTGCAATGAGAGTCAAAACAACTGGAAGAAGCACCGACCACTGCACCAAGTGAAAACTAGGCTTATTATTGAATATATGAACATCTATTGCTCTGAACGAATCTTATGCTTACCAGTTGAGCTGGGGCGGGTTCCAGGAAGATGGCCAACGCGTAAGCTATTCCCGTAACACAATAGACAAGACAAACCAGGACGATGTAATTATCCGTGACGGAGGATCTAGGATTGTTGAAGAAATAGAACATAGAGAGATAAACAAGAGGCTTGATGATTGTGTTGAAGTGGTCGATCGTATCTTTCGCGAGGAAATATGCTAGGCTATTCATTCCAGAGGCACTCTCTCTCCAATAGTGCAACTTGTCCAATGAAAATGATCTCAAAGCTGCAATCTTGCATAGCAGAGCTGCAAGATGATTTCATTTTGACAAAACAAAACAACATTTTCTGAGCCTGAGTAACAAGTAGTTTTTGTTTGGGGGGAATAAGAAATAACTTACAAATAGCTATGACGGTGTATGTATAACCGAGAGACCCAAAGGTTTCGTCGCTTACTTTAGCAAGTGTTCCTAAGCAGATTCCAGCAAGCAATAAAATAAGATAATCTACAGCTTGTGGTCTGGCTTCACGAAGCCGCTGCTTTCCAACTCTACACAGATTGAATATAAAATTCAAGACAATATGCTACAAGAACTGAAAAATCGAGTTTGATTCTTTTATGTTTTTCAATTGTAAGACCAAAAAAATCCTAAAAAATTTCTTTAAAGAAGCATTATTTTCTACATGCTAAAGTGAAGCAGGAATAGAAGATTAATTCATACACACAATACCTTAGTTTTACATATTGCATAGAAATCATAGAAAAAGACCATCTTGTAACAAGAAAGCTCATTTTTTTCTACCAAGTTAAGCGAGGGTTTTGAACCAAAGAATGAAAGCATGATTTTTGTAACGGGTCTATGTGCAGATTAAATGTCAAAGAACATAAGCAGAGTTTACCTTCCAAGGAAGTATTTGTACTGTTGGAACACACCAGGAGTTTTACGATCAGATAAGTCACTGGATTTTAAGAAATTATGCTGTATATTATCCCTCTTCAGCTCAACAGTACACTTCACGTCCTGCCAGAACTCCCCAGCAAAGGATTGAGCATCGGATCCAGCCGCATTTCCTCCATGAGCTGAATTTTCTCCAGCTGCTGCTGCCATGCCATCAGCACCCTGTAGCATGTCCATTGGAACTGGATAACCATTATGAAGCATCCATCTTACAGGAAGTTGCTTATAATTTATCCCCGAGCTTGTGCTTGGTTTTACTACGCCCTCTAAAATGTCAATGAAATAATCTGGAGGGTTCACACGCTCTGGGACAGTCATCCCAAGGCTGGCAAAATATTCCTCCACTTTCTTCACGGATCCATGATATGCTGTGAGTCCTCCTTTAGCGAGAAGAACCAAATCGTCAAACATCCTAAACAAGGTGTAGCTGGAGAAACCAAAAGAGATGTAAAAAAGAACTGTCACCCTCAGTTAATCTACAAGAAGGGGAAAAAAATGCAGGACATGAAACTAACAGTCAACTTAGTTCATCGATACTAATCAGAACTACTTCTACAGAAATATTCATACATTTATGGTTGACTATCAAATAATTCATAGATTCATAAATTTAATTTTTTTTAATTGTGATCTTTTCAATCAATCTACTTGGATGCACCTAGAGATTCAGGAAGGATAGGCTCAAGAATTGCAAGTTTATCTTGAAATTAAATGTTTTGACAATTTTCTGGTTTATTTGATTATATTGCAATACTATTCTTTTCGAGGACAAGAACTAGGTATTGGTTTTTTAGATGACATTAATTTCTTTATTGGTATTTGTGCTAATAGTTATAAATGTTTTTAACATTTATCTACTGAGTTCCGTTTTCTCTTATTTGAAGAAAATTGTTGTAAATGGAGTGTTGATTTGTTTTCTTTTTGAGAGGTCCCACTTCTATGTTCTCTTGTGATTTATTCTTCTTTACACATATAACGATTCTTATCAAAAAAGAAAATGTTTCTTTATCATTGCATAGAAGGTTGTCATGATTTAGTTTAAAAACTAGACATGCAGGAAGGATATGTTAAACATGAGACAATGATCAACTCACTAAATGGAAAAGACTTGGTAGATTCATCAAACAAAAGAGACTGATCGCTTAAGGAAAATGTATGCTACCATCAAATATCATCAATAACAAAAAGGAACATACGTGTCAGCAAACCGTGAAGTCAGTCTAATAGTTTAGGACATAGTACCTGGGCTGGTGAACAACCATGCAGATGTTTACTCCTTCAAGTGCCTCCCGTCTTAGGGCCTTGAGTAATAGCTGAGAAGATGAACTGTCCAAACCAGACGTTGGTTCATCTAATATCAGAAGAGATGGTTCCATGACCATTTCCAGCCCAACATTTACTCGTTTTCTTTGACCTCCCGAGATCCCTCGCTTCTCAACCGTCCCAACTAGAGAATCTCTTACTGCTTGTAACCCCAACGATTCAATCACTCTTTCGACAACAAGAACCTTCTCTGGTTTGGCCAGATCAGCAGAAAGCCTATACCAAATACAATTTAAATTAGAAACATAAGCTTCTTCTTTCTCTCAGTTTTGAAGTATTTTTCACTTTCAACAACTTTATATAATCATGAAGAAGTGAAAAATTGAAATAAGAAATATATGAAAACATAGTTGCATGCAATCAATAAGCAATACACCAAAGTAGATTGCAGGTCCATAGTATGATCTTAAATGACAAAACAATTCTTTTTGGTAGTTAGATTCATACCTGCATCTTGCACTGAACCACAGATTCTCCTCGACTGTTAAATTCCCATGCACAATATCATCTTGAGGCACGAAACCGATGATTTTCTTGTAAGAGTGGATAGATTCATTTTTTCCATTTATTAGGATCATACCAGACATGGTGCATCCAGTTGCTTTTCCAGCCAAAGCCGAAAGAAATGTTGTTTTTCCAGCCCCGGATGGGCCCATGACAGCAGATACTCGACCAGGCAATATCTTTCCAGTCACACATCTCATTAGATGTTTCTTTTTCCCTTTCAAAGTGAGTGTCAAATCTTTGAAAGCAACCTCAATCGTTGGCCTTTTTCTAATTTCAATATCACTAGCCATTGAAATAACCCCAGAAAAAGTTAAGTTCTTATTCTGCTCCTGTAAAGCCTTTTCCCTCTCAATTTGACCATATGCATATTTGAAAATTTGGCTTTGTGTGTGCAATTGTCTGCCTTTTGGTGCTTGCTTTTTTATATTTTTATCTCCTATCTCCAGATTGAAGCCTTCAGGATTATCTGGGTCTTGTTCAATAGCATTCAGCATATTTGTGAGGTTGCTTTTCTCCTTTTTCTTTCCTTTTGGCGTTGAAGATGATTGTTGAGATGCTCCTGAAGAACCAAAAGGTGGCAAGGAAGCATCGTTTCCAGCTTTCACTTGGCTCAAACCTTTTAGTAGCTCTGGCTGCTTCGTTGATTTCCTGCGAGAAAATGTACGTGATAGCTGTGTCTGAAGCCCAACTGCATGTTTCTTGGCAACATCTCTTGCAGATTTCCATTTCTCACGTGCCTGTGTTGTTTCTCTTACACTTTGCACTGCTTTTTCCCTAGATTTTGCTTGTCGCCTCTCTCGAGTGGAAAGAACTTGATCAGAACAATTGTATATAATGATCAGAAGGAAGCTTAATCCAGCCTGCACTGACAATTGAATAATCAAACTTGATGTTAAATTTAACATAGTTAATACTACATCCCTGAAAATCTTCAACAGCCAAAATGACACTCTTTTGAAAAAATCCTACGCCCAAGATCCGTCAAGCTAGTATTCAGCAAAAAATCACCGAGTTAAAATTTTTTTTTTTGCACTGTACTTATTGTCAACCGCTTTCAGATAGCTTGAATAGCATAGAGGAAGAATTCACTTCAGTATTTCAATTTCAATTCAAATATGGGTATATTCACACTGCATTATTTGAGAAATATTTACCGCACGAAAAGAGGAAATTGTATAGAACCTTCCAACGAGATAATGCTTTTTCAATTTTTTAAAAATGGAATTTATTCCGTACATATATGCTATGGTTCCTTACTGTGACATAGTACAAATATCCATATTTTCTAATTTTAGATACTTTTTTAGACCTATTGCTTAACTTTTTCAATGACCATTGCTGATTGGTTTCTACAGGCAGTTAAATTGAAGAGTTATTCAGCCTCATTTGAAGAAAAAGATAATAAAACTAATGCTAGCCCATTAAATCATTTGAAAACTTAGAAAATAGGGAAAGGGCACTAACAAAAAACATAGCACCATAGGCAGTGATGTTTTGATTCGCTGATTTTGTTTCACAAGTTGCCATCTTGAAGCATTCTGCATCATCACAAGGAAATAGTAATATTTCTGAAATTAATATTCACTAAAGAAAATATCTAATATAAAATAATAATGAGTTGCATTTTTTGGATAGATATAATAATAGATGCTCTCATGTCAAGTAAGAAACTCACGTTGCTGAGATGTTGAGCCTGTTCTACAGTAATGTCTACAAAGAAGTATGATCGATAAAATTAGTATATCCCAGAAAATAAAAGATATAGCATGTTTACTTCCATGTGAAACAAAAGAAAATGAAACTAAGAAAGAGCTAAAAAGAGAAAAGGTTGAAAATGACTATAAGTTCTGAGATAATTTTCAATACCCACTACTACAAGGAAGTTTCTCGACAGTGGATGGACAATATGATCCTGCCGAGCAGAATACCTCATTACTGCTCAAGATGTCAGCCCAAACATCTGCTCCCCCACAAGTATGATTTGGTTGCCCTTGAGGCAATTGATACCGATATCTGCAGAAAAGTTTTCCGAAGAAATTATAATTTAATTTTTTTAAAAAAGGTTTATCAATGTGATATGAATGGAATGTGATAGAATATACACTTACGGTTCACATACTCCACTAGTTTTATTGAGTTTTGCAAGTGGGCAGTATGCACCTAATGGGCAAGCTGCATTGATGATCAAGATTAGCAAGAAATCAATGAAACTAATTTACTTTCTGGGTTAAAAACATAAGATAAGCACTTGGAAATTTATATAACTTTTTAAATTGTGGGTGGTTTGAAGAACTTACTTATCATGCAGGTTATACCGTGTGGGCAAAAGAATCCCTCACAACAAGGTCCACAAGAACTGGTTCTAGAGGGCACATCCTTGGAATTTTTGAGGTCTACTTTCTGCTCAGCCCTGCAAGCCCACCCAGGTTCACATCCAGAAACCCAAGAGGATAAATTACAATTTTTGTTGGGTTTTAAGTAGTTTGATTTCTTAGCTGTTGATCCACCGCTGAAGAAACTGTTGAAAAATAACTTTATTTCCGCTGCAGTGCACAACCGCTGTGTGAAATCGCCTATTCTCCACAATATTCATGAGCACAACAGTCAGAAATTCAAATTTTAAAATTATCAGCTTGTAAACCTGGAAATGTGCCAACCCAATTGTATTTTGATCATCCTACTTTGTTTATCTCTACCATGTAGTGATGAAATGTTAGTATGCAGCCTACCCCGTGAAGACAAGAATGACCCAAACAAGTATCTGAGCCATACAAGTGAGGGTGCACAATCTCACATCACTTGGAAGAGTAGAAAACACATAGTTTAAAAATAGATTTCTCCTCTCTATCTGTATATACTACAATGCGTTTTAAGAAACCATAAGAACAAAATTGAGTGAGTTTTGACGCAAAGCGGACAGTATTATATTAAAAGGATTGAAGATGTTACAAATGATATCAGAGTAAAAAACTAACTAAACAATGAGAGTTGCAACTTTAAACAATGGCTTTGGGAAACAGATACCTTTGGTTTTTTTGGCACAAGCGGTAAGGAAGGCATTATTTTTTGAGAAATTAAAAGCTTCATTCCAATCGGAATCCCTGCATAAATTCGATACAATCCCTATCATCAATATTGAGCCTAAAGAAAGAAAGCAGAACGAAAAAAACGAAGGAAAGAAAAAAAATTCACTGACACATCCGTTATGCAGAAACCGAAATATTTCTTGATATCATCTTTGAATATGGAGGTGAAATTCGAAATTTGTCGATTAACAAGCTCGGAGAAAAGTGCTGATGCCGCAGGACTGTCATTGGAATTTTGAGCTGCGACCATTGGCAAAAAACTCCATAGAAGGAGAACAATGAAGACGGAAACAGAGAGATTCAGATGCCCATCAACATTCTTCATCTCCCTGCTAATGGGGAAAGATTGAAAATTGAAAGAAACTAAAGCGCCTGAAAAGCAGGAAGAAAGAAAAAAAGAGTGGATAAGGGAAGAAGAAAGAAGGTGGAGTCAAGGTAAGGAGAAGGAAAGGAATGACGAGGAGGTGGTGATAGGAGTGAAAGAGAGAGAAACGGGAAAAGGGGATTAGAGGGCATGAGAGATAGGATTTTTTGCGGAGAAAGAAATGGCGGGGAGGAAGAGTTGGCGAGGTAAATGGAGACGGATTGAGATTTTAGAAGTCGGGTGGAAAGAGGACATGTCACGTTGGTTTTTGACCGTTGGTCCAAATTTCATTTCAAATTTTCTTAGGTATTTATCATTTAACACCCTAACTTGTTAGGGTTTTTTAACTAACATCCTAAAGTTTCATTTGTTTTATCGGACACCTTAAAGTAATGTCCGTTATCATCTAACACCCTGCGTTAAAATGTCTGTTCACACATTTTTCTTCAGTGCGAACTCCCGAAGAGAAGACAGCGCTGCAGCAAACTCCCAATTTCTTCGGTCTGCGAACTCCCGAAGACAGCTCTACAAACTTCTCTCCGAAGGCGAACTCTGCGAAGCGAAGGCGAAAGCGACCCCCGGCTCTACGAAGGCGACCCCCGGCTTGGCGAAGGCGAAGCCCGGCTCTGCGAAGGTGACCCCGTCTCTGCGAAGACGAACCCTGCTCTGCGAAGGCGACCCCGGCTCTGCGAAGACGAACCCGGCTCTGCGAAGACGACCCCTGCTCTGCGAACCCCTGCGCTGCGAAGACGATCTTCTTTGTTCCCAGCTGCAGACTAAGTTAATGCTCAAAACAAAGGTGAGAGCTTATTTTTCGGTGTACCTATATAAGGCGTTTAGTCCACTTTTTATATTAATTTATTTACAAGAGAGAAATATTAGTCGGAAATGTCGATTCCGAGTAGCAAAAGATGTGTTCAGTGGTGAACCAGGGAGGTTTCACTTTGAGCCTGTAAATTGTGGGCATTGGATCAATGTAGTAGTTGTTGTGTATGGTGCTCGAAGCAGTTAGCATCTTTGAGTGAATTGTAGGAGCAGATGCTTAATTAGGGTTCTGTATATTTAGGCCTGCTTGATCCATATCCAAATTATTTTGATGTATTTGGGGACAATGAATCTAATGAAAATGGTGTTCTATCTTCTGAAAGCAGATGAGGATGTTCTATCTGTACATTTCAAAAGTGAAAAATTCAACTAAATTATCATACTCAGATTCAATAACCAAAGGAAAACACTAGATTTGTGATCAACTTTCTGCAAGGAATTCAGTTTATTTGAACATGGTTTATTTGTTTTAGCTGATGAATATGGTTTATTTGAACGGTTAGTTTTTTATCGCTGAGAAGGAAAACTGTGAACTCAATATGACGCGATTCGTTCTTGCAGGAGTGGAAACAGTCGTGGTTTTCTTTGAATTCATATTTTTGATTGTGTGTCTATTCTATTCGTGTTATTGTTTTATATAGATTTGAAGTGTTAGGCTTGATGTCCCGTGATTCTACTTCTAGTATTGGTCAGTACTCATCAATGTCTTTTTTCGTTAAAATTACAGATTGATCATATTAGTAAATATTGCTTTTGTCTAATTTTTTGTGTCATTGAGTGTGTTTTATGAGATGTTTAAGAAGTTATTTCAGATGTTACTTGTTTTTGTAACACAAGAGCTGCCATACATATGTCTTGAACACAAGCAAATTCTAGACGAAGATTTTTCGGTTGCTCAAATTATGAGGTATAAGTTATACTTTGAGAATGTAGCAAGTAGTAAGCTTTTATGTTACACTAAACAATTTCTTCTTGATCATGTTTAGAGAGGAAGTGGAGGATGCAACTTCTTTGCATGGCATGATATAGCAATAGGCGTGCGAGAAAAGAAGATTGTCAATCGTCTACAATCAACTGTCGCATGTTTAGAAACCGTTAATAAGAAGCTTACAAGAAAGTGTCGAACTTGTTTATGTTTATTGTGAATTGTAAACATTATTTGATTTTTAGTCTTTTATGCATTTTGTGGTTATTCTAGAAGTTGAATTTTGATTGATTGTTCATTAGAAACTTGAGTGTAATGTACTATGACGCCCCTTTACATTTATTAAGTTCTTATCATGGAAGTTGAATCAATTTTCAAAGTATCGCCGAAAGGGGAAATCTATCCATCGTTCAAAGAATCATGTATTCTCCAACTAATCAAGTGAACATGTAATTTCAAAGTAATTCTACAATCTAAAATCATAACAATTACAATCACAACCATGTCATTCTAAAATCACAATTACAATCACAACCATCACAAACACAATCCAACATATGGAATGTCAATAGACCCTGCAACACTTCAACATCAACGTTTGATATCTTCCAAAAATGAGCCCTGCAATAGAAATACTTAGTTATAACACAAGTAAATGATAATAACTAAGAGAAATGGAAAATATAATTATACTCGTGTTCCGACATAGCCTATTGAATTAAATCCCATGAAGTTGTCATTGTCTCTTCCTCTTCCTCTTATTCTTGCTTGTCCTTCTCCTCTTTCACATATTCTTCCCGTGCTGACACTCCGACTTTCATTGACATGTGCGGTTGAACTCCTTCCATAATTGAATTCTATTGAAAATTTGTCAATATTCAAATAACACCTGCCACAAAAAAAATTTAAAAAATAAATGACATTACAAAATATAATTTTTCAACAATTAAGGACTAAAAATTCTCGGCATAATAAAGCTTTTGCAGAGGTTGACTAAAGTTTGAAAATAGAAAATCACATATCAAAGTCACATACAACACTACTTTTCAAATCAAAGTCCAATTTTGATTAGGCTGAATTACAATTGCATAAAGTTTGTATTTCGAGTCTTATTGGTTGATACTTTATGATAATTGTTGTTGGTGATTGTTCTTTCTCAAGCAGCTCTGTTTTGACGATTATACGACATTTACTTTATTTTCGGCACTAGTTTAAATAAACCATTCTATATGATTACATCTATTTCTCAAATCTTTGTCCATATAATGATTGCTTTGCACTTTGAATTTGCGAACTATATTGTTGTTAAATTCGAGATTGTAGATATAATGTTGAGCTTGTCTGTGCTAGATAATTGAAAAGCTTTATAAGCATGCAATAAGTTTATGCTAATAAGAAAATAGAATTGCATAATGTCTTTCTTATATGCATGTCCCATGTACTGCCTCTGTTGAATTTGTCTAAATTTGATAAAAGTTACTATAAGGATAATAGATTAATATGTGCAAGAGCTTAGATTGATGGGAAGTTACTCGTATATGTGGATCTAAAAAATATAACATTAACAGACCAAATTTAGTGTTTTCCTTTGACAGACGAAATTTAAGCATACAAATCTATCCTTTTCCTTTGACAGCCAAAATTTACCAAGAACAGACCAATCTGTGTGTGATCAGTTTAATCTCAAAATGTCAGTGCATTGAACCTAATTCAACAAAGCATATATCGGACAGAAGTACACAACCACAGAGTAAATGTATTCAAAATGCATATCGGGCAGAAATTTACCATTTGACATAACAACATTTCCTAAAAAAAAACTCTCGGCAGAAACACATAACACTGAAACTTTCCAAAAATTCCGAATCAAAACACTAATTGTATACGTACCCTATGTGTATCTTCCCTCGGAAACAGAAGAATCGAGGTACAAAGGGGCTACCAAACGAGTGTCTTCGATCTTCGCAGAGAAGGGGATTGTCTTCGCAGCGCAGGGGTTCGCAGAGCAGGGGTCGTCTTCGCAGAGCCGGGTTCGTCTTCGCAGAGCCAGGGTCGCCTTCGCAGAGCAGGGTTGGTCTTCATAGAGACGGGGTCGCCTTGGCAGAGCCGGGGTTCGCCTTCGCCGAGCTGGGGGTCGCCTTCGCCTTCGCTGAGTTCGCCTTTGGAGAGAAGTTTGCAGAGTTGTCTTCGGGAGTTCGCAGACCAAAGAAATTGGGATTTGCTGTAGAGCTGTCTTCTCTTCGGGAGTTGGCACTGAAGAAAATGGGTGAACAGACATTTTAACGGAGGGTGAAAGATGATAACGGACATTACTTGAAGGTATCAGATAAAAACAAATGAAACTTTAGGGTGTTCGTTAAAAAGACCCCAAACTTTAGGATGTTAGATGATAAGATGTTTAACTGAATCTAACGGTTTCAGATATGAAGAACCCAACTAAATCAAACTATGAAATACTCATTGAATTATGCGATTTAATGTTTGGACTGAGTTTTGTAATTAATGATTTGGTGCGATTGTAACAATACTATACACTCAATATCTTGATGTGAAGCATAGAAGTCAGTTATTGTATATTAAGAACTGGTCACAGTTGATATAAGAATGGAACCGACTAAAGTTACGATTCTGGTTGTAACTCCGATTACAATCTTCCATGTTAATTTTATTACGAGTGATATTCATTCACATTATCTTCTCTTTTTCAAAGTAAATGACGAAGTGTGGTCTAACTACACATTTATTTTGTCCTCATCCCACTTGGATCTAAGAAGCTTGAGAAACATTCTAGCCTTGGCTTTGATCCCAACACTGCCCTGACTCTGCAGAAGCAGGAGAAGCTGGCTCAAAACTCCTCCTCTAATGGCTTCTTCTCTTGCCTCCACTGACTCACTACATAAAATCATCAGCGAATTCACTGCACTCTCACTCATCCTGTCCCCGTCATCTGAAACCCTAAACACCATCTTCACCAGAGCTTTTATCCCTTTTAATGGACGGCTTTTCAGTTCCTCTTTTCCTCTTCTCGCTTCTAAAAGCTTCTCCAGAGCCGCCATTGTTGAGAGGCCCAACCTTTTCTCTTGCCCTTCATATTCAGCTCTTGAAATGTACCCTAGCAGTCCAATTTCTGCGCCTTCTCTAACCAGATTCTCCATGTTTGATTCACATTTACACAAGGAATATATGGCTTTTGCTCCGCTGTTCGATAACTCAAAATCATTTTGACGAACAAGCGCAATGATTTCTTTCAAAAGCATTGGAGAATTTGCGATCATTTCACATACATCGTCGCTTTCGAAAGACGATGAAATCGCCTCTATCAGATCACACAATCTGGCCTTGATAGCATTTGTGCCTTTCTCAAACAAGACGATGAAGGAAGATATCTTAGAATCTCGTTTTAGAATGTTTAGAGCCTCCATTTGGCCGAAAGAATACAGTTTTACAATACAGCAAAGTGCTACCTCCAAAATATGTAAGTGTTCGTGGGAGAGACTCTCAGTTTTTCCGAAAACAAGCTCCAAGAGAAGAGGCAAAAACCCTAGTTCAATCATGCACGAACTTATACAAGACGAATCCTCTGATAAATTTCGAACTCTTTGGAGAGTCAGAAGCTTGTTTTTTAAGACTACATGAGGAGATTCAAGTTGGGTTTTCAGTGAAATCAAAGAATCAACGGTGGTGATGCAGTTAGGATCAATCTCATTACCCATTTGTAGCCAGCGATGGATCAAATGGCGAAGGGTATGATTTGGAACAATGGATGGATCACGAAGCTTCTTCATTGTGATTGGACAAGTTAGATTTCCAGTTGCCAACCACTTTTCAATGCTGGATCTGTCGTAGGTTTGGCCTGTACACAGAATCACTGGATCTTTCAACAAATCTAGGCTTATTGGACATAGGAATAGATCAGGGATGGGCAGCTGATCTTCTTTCATTGAAGTAAACTCTAATTCTTAACCACAACAAAAAAAGTGCAAAGAAATAATAATAATAAGAGTAAGAAAGGTTTTCTATGACCAAGTCTATAAAATAGAAGATGCACGAGAAGTAACCCTTGAAGATCAAATCTCCATAACAATGTCGGTGAATGTGGAAATGGGATGTTGCAGAAAAGAAAAAACTGTTGGTAACAATGGTGGGAGAGGCTGTGAGAGAGAGAGAGAGAGTGAGAGAGAGATGACTAGAGTGAGACGGTAGGTGGATAAATAAGAAGGGAACAGTAGGTTAGAAACAAGGAGAGAGAAGGGCTTTGAAGAGGACGATTGCTTAATGATAGTATAGAATAATTGTGAAAATGGCTTCCCACCTTCCCCATCGATGACATTAGTCAAACTGGTCCACCATAAAAATAAAGAATTGTTTGTCAGTCAAGGGTTTCAATCAAAAACACATAATTTGAAAAGTGCAGAAGAAGACAATTTATGATTGAATGGAGAGATTAGGGAAAGAGAGACTTGATAGCAGCTTCCATCACTATACAGTATTTGTCTTGGATTGTATGGTGTCTATTTCAACTATGAATTGCACGCGCAGCCAAAATTGCACTCGACAAATAAATCTTCGAAGCAGTAATTGTCTGGAAATTCAGAAAAAAGCATCACTTCTATGATTATTTATTTTCCCAAGTTCAGTTTTTATAAAAGAAGTCACATTTTTATCAATAATCAAAGTTTTTTTCTGAAAAACAGCAAGAATATCGGGTAAAGCTGGCAGACTTTGTAATTCCACTATCTCAATTTTTACACTTTTGTTCTTCATTTATCATTTCTAAATGGAGTTTGAACGCATTACTAACACGTGTCAGCTTCAGTGGGAAAGAAGACTCCACCATCGGAAATTTAGGCATGTCACCTTTGACTGCCCAAACTTTCCTACTTTCCCCAGTACACTAATTAAAGTTCAATTTATCCCTCGTAATGGGGTGTAGCTCATATGATATATTATTACCTAATGTTATCTACAAATTGCTTTTAAGTGTCAGTCCCCAATAATGTTGGCAAATTTCAATAAACTTATTCACTATAATCCCATTTTTCGTT
>CM039468.1:11658421-11767256 GCA_022433065.1 Begonia loranthoides
GGTGAGGGAATTAAAACCCAATTAACTTAATGTCTTTAATGCTTAACAACCATCACATTAAGCTATTTAATATTAAGTTAATGTGACATTAATTAACATGGACCACATTTACATAGATTATAGTTAAATAATCTAACAAATAAGACCCGAGATACACCAAACAACCTAATTCAAAAACGAATCAAGTTATTTGACTCTTTAACTTATTTACATAAAAAGCAACAGAAGAATTAATTGATAAAATAAAGCTAAAGATCAACCAACTGAGCTAGATCAAAGTAATGTGACATGTCAGATAAATGTAGTAATATAAATCCATACAGAAATAGTATGTAACGACCTAATTTTTCGTATATCCGTTAAAATACATAAAATTTGAAAAAAAAATTTTAAAGCAAAACATATCAGAGTGCTACGCTAAACCAGATCACTACTGACTCTTCTTTAAACTCATTATAAAAAATTCAATTAATAAAGTGCGGAAGCATTGTAAAATCATTTGTTTAAAACGTTGCGGAAGTGTAAATTATTTAAAGAAGAAACTAACAATTGAGTACAACATAATAAAACTTAATGTGATTACAATCATTACTCATTTTTTACCCTTAGTCTGGCCAGCCATGATTTCGTTCGTGCAAATCCTTCACCTCTGCTTAATATTTGTTCGTCGTTTCCTTGTATATGAACCTATTATTATTTGTTCATCGTTGTACCTATACCACAAGTAATATGTGAGTCTAATGGCCCAGTAAAGAAAAAGAGTTTAATGCAATTATGCTTATGACTCTCTTTAGTTCATTTGGAATGGGGGCCACCCAAACCAATCATTTCATTACGTCATTCATTCGTTCATTACTTTACTTTCATTCGCTCGTTCGTTACTCGTACATCAAGCGGGAGATTGAAGGACCCGTATGGAATGATGTAGTTGATCGGGCTAACCTCCTATGGGCATACTAGGTCCCCGTCCCCGACTAAGTTGGGGGCTTTGCCTAGCTGCCAGACTAGACCCGACTACCAATTCGCCCCCAACTCCCCATTCATTCATTTCCTTAACATTTTACCTCACTTATACGTGCTTGTGCACCACCACCAAGGTGGTACTTGTTGTTCATATATGTTGTTCATATTACCCAAAACCAGATTTCACCGTAGATTACGTATATGACAGAAAAGTAAACCAACACAAGCTTTTACGTGGTTTGGACAAAATCGTCCTACGTCCATGGGTGAGGGCATCAATCTTTATTAGAACTTCAAGGTTACAAGAACATTACAGAGCTATCATAAAGCATACAGAAACTTCAATTCACTGCTACTAACCTGAGACACACATCCTGACTTGACATCAAGAACTCACTGTAGCAAACCTTCCATTTTTCCTCTATGTTAGCCTCTGTTTTCTCTACCGAGAACAGAGTGATACACAGACGAAAAAACTTAATCCGAAGAGCACCTTTTTTGCTGGCTAAAACTCTTCTATTTTGTAACTGCCATTAACGATCACATGACCCACTAAAATATTTTCTAATATTGAGTCACACTTAAACAATTCTCCACCTTGAATCAATATTAAAAAATTTCAGATACCCAAACACCACAGTACTTCATCAATCAGTTTTGTATGTTTAACAAGTCTAGGCAATGCCTAAACTTAGTTACAGGAAGTACCTTAGTGAGTATATATGCTGATTTTTCATTGAACTCCACCTTCTGCAAATAACTATTTTGAGTTAAGACAATCGTTCCTTGTCTTCTCCCCCTCAAAATCTCAACCCCAAGCATTTTCTTTGCTTGTCCCATATTTGTTATTTCAAAATCCTTGCTTAACTGAGCCTTTAATTTTGAAACTGTGAATGTGAATTTCCGTGGAGTTTTCTTCCACCCGTATAATTCCATAAACCTGCCACCAACAATTGCTTTATACCACAATTGTACGTCACTGCACCCTAAACTTGTTGGTTCAGAATTATACAAAACATCAGATAACTTGAGAGTATATGCAATTTTGCCTGCATATCTAAACCTTTGAACGGGTTTAATGACTCTCCCTGATCTGTCCATGGTGAGTTTGTAATCCACCAGCTTGTCCACTTCATCTACTCCCTTTTCTTCAGTTGACTCCACCTCAACTTGAACACCAGATGAAGAATTTTGACCCTGCTCATTTACATGTTCCAACTGTAAGTTCCACAGCTGAGTGTCTCCCTTCTGAATTTTATTCATACTTGAAGATTCACTTGTGACTGTCTTTCCTTGCAGAATGTTTAACCCATTTTGCAAAATGCCTTTCATCACCGTAAGAGTTCCTTTCAAAATATTCATTGTTTCATTGTTTACCCGAACACTGCAACCTGATTTGTCCAGCAAGCTAATTGACAGCAAATTCCTTTTCAACTTCAGAACAAAACTAACATTATAAATTGTTCTGATACAGCCATCATGCATCATAATATTTAGATGTCCTTTACCTTTAATTTGGCAAGAATGGTTATTGCCTAGCAGAACTTTTCCTCCTGCTGTTTTACAAAAGCCATGCAATCTGTTTAGCTGTCATATGAAAAGAACATCCTGAATCCAGGACCTAATGATCACTTGAATCTATCACTGAAGCCTCCAACACCTCAGAGGATTCATAACCACCAGATGCTACAGAAGCATCTCCTTTTTCAATATTCATTTTATTCAGCTTCTTTTTCCTTGCATAGCAATCTTTCTTGAAGTGGCCTTCTTTGTTACAAAAGAAACATCTTCTTCCTTTTTGTGATTGCCCTCAGACAG
Source organism: Begonia loranthoides (assembly GCA_022433065.1). Classification (NCBI taxonomy): domain Eukaryota; kingdom Viridiplantae; phylum Streptophyta; class Magnoliopsida; order Cucurbitales; family Begoniaceae; genus Begonia; species Begonia loranthoides. Next base: position 11,661,203 of record CM039468.1, read on the forward strand.
ACAATCCTTCACCATCGGAGTTATCTTTTGCATTGGCTCGCTTATGTAATTCTTTAGAATTTAGTGCAGCCTTCACTTCTGCCATGGTTAAGGTTTGCTTGCCATATAATATGGTATCCATGAAGTGTTCATAGACTTTAGGCAGTGAACTAAGCAAGATATGGGCCTGGTCTTCTTCTTCTATCTTGACTCCTATACTGCTCAGATCAAGAAGTATCTTGTTGAAGTCATCAAGATGTTTTCTCATTTCCTTTGAATCTTCCATGGTCAAGGTGTACAACTTCTTTTTAAGATACAGCCGGTTTGCCAACGATCTCTTCATATAAAGCACTTCCAGTTTCTTCCAAACAGATAAGGCTAGTTGTTCTTCCGTGACTTCCCTTAAGATTTCATCTCCTATACTTCAAAGAATTGCACTATGTGCTTTGGACTCTATATCATCGGCCTTACTTTGCTCTGTTTCTTTAAGGATTCTCATTGCAAACTCGTTAATTGCCTGAGCCAAGCCTTGGTGATCGAGCAGCGCCTTCATTTTTATCCTCGAAAGGCTGAAATCATTCATGCCCATGAATTTTTCAACTTCGAACCTTGCCATGACTAGAGATAATCCCTATGTTACCGATATGCACCAATTGTAGTGTTTGATTCCTAAGAATATATCAATACCAGAATACAGAAAGAGCAAAAACAACTCCAAGAAATCAAATCTTTATAGAACTAAACGTTGATCTCCAATCTCACTGCACCAATTGTTGTTCGTATATGTTGTTCATATAACCCAAAACCAGATTTCACCGTAGATTATGTATATGACAAAAAAGTAAACCAGCACAAGCTTTAACGTGGTTCGGACAAAATCGTCCTACGTCCATGGGTGAGGGCATTAATCTTTATTAGAACTTCAAGGTTACAAGAACATGACAGAGCTATCATAAAGCATACAGAAACTTCAATTCACTGCTACTAACCTGAGACACACATCCTGACTTGACATCAAGAACTCACTGTAGCAAACCTTCCCTTTTTCCTCTCTGTTAGCCTCTATTTTCTGTACCGAGAATAGAGCGATACACAGACGAAAAAACTTAATCCGAAGAGCACCTTTTTTGCTGGCTAAAACTCTTCTATTTTGTAACTGCCATTAACGGTCACATGACCCACTAAAATATTTTCTAATATTGAGTCACACTTTAACAGTACTTCCTATGATTTCAATTAACATGATGATCATACATTCTCAACTTAACATGATGCATGATGCTTCACAATATAACATTCATAGAAATTAAAGTGCGCATAAACAAAAGTAACTGAAATTAAAAGCGTATATAAAAGAATAATAGGAATTAAAAACACATAGCAATCAAGACAACCAATAACACAGAGAACAGTGAAGACAACAAATAATATAGAGAACATTTATAATATTGAATACAGAAATTAACATGTCAAATATGTAGTTAACTTCCTAGTCCATTTACATGCTTCCTACAATTATTATTCTAGGTGATCTAAACATGTTTTTGTTCTAGTTAGTTAATAAAACCTACTAATTGAACAAGCTTATTAAATTACACATATTAATTAATTGACGTGCAAATATTAATCTAATTTATTTATATGCTCGACTAAGTCGTTATCATGCTCAAGGTTTAAACGGCTAGTTAATCATCATGCTTAGATTCTATAGTCAACATGCTCAGTTGATTCAATTAACTAAATTGATTAGCAATTTACATGCTCAAGTTATAACACTTCTTTAGTTACTTCACATGTTCAAGTCTATTTGTCTACTCAAATTGATTAACATGCTTGAACATACTTAAAGAATTGACAAACTCATGCAACAATATTAATTAACATTACAACATGCTAGATCTAGCTAAGTTACCATGTTAATTAATTAATCATAGTTAGCTAATTGATTTATTTAAGAAATGATTAATATTCTTGAAGGAAGATTACAATTTGTTAATCTAATAATTATTAGTCGATTTACACGCTTAGCCGATTTTATGCTCGATTTCTAATTCTAATTCAATCCCTTGCTCTGATCAGGTTATCATGCTCAAGTTGACTAATTTAGTTAAGCTAATTAACATGCTCATGCAGTACTAATTAATAACTAAATGTGCTAGAATTAGAGAATTCAAATAACTAATTGATTTGCATGTTCGGAAGATTACAAATATAGATTAAGTAGTTTACCTGATTTGATTTAATGCTTTGGTTAACATGCTCAGGGGTTATTAGCAACTAAACAAACAAGGACATACATACATGCTCAGGGGTTATTAGCAATTAACAAACAAGGACATACATAACAGAATAATATTCATGCGTGAAAGGAGAAACTATATGCAGGGAGTTAAACTAATTTCTGCAGAATATTATAATAAGTGAACACAGTGAACTATGAAGATATGATCATACTCGAAGGTCTAGTTGTCAACATCATTCGTTCATACTTTTCAGGTCATTAACTCCTTTAATCATTCATCATAAGTCTATCAAAGTGAAACATATATAACAGAACTACATAAGACTAACAACAAGAATAAGCTATCACAGAAGTAATATCTACAACGTATCAAGCGATCTACAATACCAACAGAGAAACAACAACAGTGAGGAAGTCAACAAGGGCATAACAGCAGTAAATCATTCAAGAGACTAATAGCCACTAACAACAAACGTCACTTTTATCAACTTATCTAACTAGCAATCACAAAATAACACAAAGAATTTATAGAGAACTAAACGTATAACCCACGCATTCTACTTGCAGTGTAGGGCCTCCAAATGGCCAAGACACACCCAAATTTCTTACCTTGAAGCTTTAACATGTTCTGGCGCTTAACCGTTACCATTCTTCTCCTCTTTGTACCTTCATAGTTTAGTAACATTTATCATTAATAATTACGACTTATAAATTCACCTCAATTGATGGCGTCTAGAAATCAGGTTTAATACATAGTGAAGACCTACTTAATTCGATCCACAGATTACAGACCCATAATTACCAACGTCTAATATTAAGATTCGAATCAAGTTGTGAAACTTCATTCATCTACAAAGCGAACATTCAATAACATAATCTAATTTCCAGCATGTATTTACCCGATTAGTAAACCAAATCTGAAGCCAGAAATCGTCTAACGATAAACATTATCCATATACTTAACGTCCAATAAGATTCAGCCAACCATAGCCAAAATAACACAGCAGTAGATATTCGACAACAATCAACGCACATCATTAACTTTTATCCTGACAAACAACACTTGAATCGTCTATCATTATCAATAGTGGAGCACAACATGTAACAGAGACCGCTCCTTTAAGATCACAGTTTTGCAGTCAACACTAAATTCCAAGGCACAATCATGCTTCACTACATATTACAATTACAACAGCTAAAATCATCACACAGCAGGTAACCAGAAACAATTTCTAAAACCAACCGCACATACTCCAATTGTGACCATCGCCCAACAAATCACAGAAAATTAATTCAAAGGAATGAGGAGCATACATCCAACAAATAACCACTCAAACAATTCCAACAAGAGGCATAAATTCCATTTAACATATTCCTTAACTAAATTCTTCAACCAATTCAACAGTGGAGAACATGCTTAAAACAAAGGAGAAGACCGTTACCTACTCCTGCACTCGAAGCCGAAGTAGGGCTTCGCCCTTTGGCCAACAGCAACTCCACGCCATCGCTAGACAATTTACAGCAGCCAACAATTCCATCTCCAACAATAAAACCAAATCCATCATACAAACACTCAAACAATCATCACCCGAAAATCCATAAGCAGTAGAGAAGGGAAGTCCTTACCCCAAAGATCACTCAGAACTACAGCTGCAGCAACCGTCATCAATAGCTCCTTGTACAGAGGAAACGCAGCCACAACCACCCGTAAAGAAGCTGCGAAGAACATCCGCAACGGCTCATACTCGAGCTGAGGAAAAACCGAGAACAACCACCAACTCCAATTGACCCACACTCCTCTATCTTTCTCTCCTCTCTGCATAGATAAATCCTCCCGCAACCAAACACTCTGCCATTCCTTAAGGCAGAGTGTTGCACTCCGCATGCCTGACAATTCTCTCCAGCTTTTCAGAGGATGTTCCCCACGCCTGACACGCTGTCGGTTTCATCAGGACAAAACTAGAGGAGGAAGTACCTGTTCGGGCCGAACCGTAAGCTGAACCAACCATTGTCCAGGGAACCAAAGCCAGAACCATTGCCCCTTGCACCCGCCATGAGCTCGCCGAATTCCGTCCTTGAAATCGTGTCTCCAACTAACAACCGATCAACAACAATGCAAAGGAGGAGAAAACTCAACCAAACGTACCTTGAACTGTCGCCGAAAACGCTACCTGCGAAAGTCCCGACTCCGAGCCCTAGTTCTGCATCTCGCAACACCGCCGTTTTTCTGCTCGCTCTTCATTCGTCTGCTCACCGTAGAGAAGGAGCCACCCGATCTCCTTCTGGGTTTCACCCTCTCGCTCCCTCATCGGGTCTAAAGGGAATGGCTGAAGGCCAGATTCCCTTCCCCCTTTCCTTATTTCTTTTCTCGAACCGGGCCAGATCAAAGCCACACCCGAATTGGACCAAACCAATGATGGAAAAACCGGTCCAACTCCTCCCTAATTCCTTCGGCCAAATTCCCTTCCTCCTTCCCTTCAATCAATATCCTTTCTTATTTTATAATCCATTACTTCCATTTATTTAGTTTAAATATGTATATATATATATATATATATATATATATATATTTGTGGGTTAAATATTTGTATCGAATATTAATTGATCCAAATTCTAACTCCCGACTTATTCTAAATATTGTTTAAAGATCATTAGAAGTCCAATTTAAATATCTTAATCTCATTTCCTAAATTAATTACCATCAATTAATCATCCACTAAATTCCTTTAAATTATAACCTCTAATGGTTACGTTCTTGGTAATACCTCGATAAATATCTAATTAATCTGGATATCTCCAATTACTTTCCAATTATTCTTATTAAATCCCAATATAAAATTCGGGGTATTACATAGTGCTTGAAATAAAAGTGAAATATTTAGAAATTTCATTTGAGGTAATAAATCTAACGAAATCTAACTTCATTAAAAGTCTCTAAAAATAAAATAAAATAAATAAAATCTGTCAAGGTCACTCTTACTTTGGCAACTGAAGATTCTCCACATTAAATCTTGAAAAGAGGAGAAAAATGAGGTGAGTTGACTAACTCAGTAGACATGAACTTTATATTCAACGATATAATAAAAAAAATGTGAGCATGACATGTTAAAACATGTTATGCAAATCAAATAAAACACAGCATGATGAGTTTTCAAAATAACCCACTATAGTGTGGTATGTAATATAAAATAATCTACTACTATAAATTTAAGTGAAAATGAAGTCACTCATAAAATCCAAGTATACCATGCAATCAGCAGTCACAATAACAGAGATACTAGACGATCACAATTGCCATGAACAACCTGATTAGGTTTACGATTTTGCGTCCAGGGATACGACATATATAGTTGTCTTATTCTCTAGTTAACAATAATAAACAAACATCTTCTAATGGTTGAATGTGCGTAAAGCAAAATATGACTTCCACATAAATTGATCGAACTTAATTTACACGATCAAGTTGATTAATGAAATCAAATATACATGCTCAATTAAAACGTGTTTAGTGAAAATATAAGTAGATAATATGAATAACTGACGAAGCATCAAATGATCACGTCACTCTTATATAAGAATTGTAGCAATTAATGGGTGTGGTGGTAGAGAGACATGGTACACTTTGAATTAAAAACCCCCACCCCCACACCATTAACACTTTAAATTTCTTGCTTCCTACAAATCGTCTATAAAGGATGATTTCTCTCCCTCCTATTTTCTTTGCGTGGAGTGAGGAGTTCTTGAGAAAAATTTATGTGAGTGGAGAAGAAATACAGAGGAGGGAAGAGACTCTGCAGTAGGAGAATTGAGAGCAACCCCTAGGGTGCTATTTCATTTCGACCAACAATCTGAGGTAGTTTCAAAACTCTTCAAGAGGTAAGGATGAGTTTACTGTAAAGTTAGTTGAAGAGAATTTTTTAATTTTTGTTGGTTTTGAGATTTGAATTTCAAATTTATATTAAGGATGAATTGGAATTGGTTGGTTTAAAGTGTTAATTCTTGGATTTTTATCTCTGTGAACTAATATGAGATTTCACTGTGGAATTCATTAATTTTTTTTTATTTCCGTTGAGTTAGAATATTTTAAGAAAATTCAAGTTAAAATTTTCTGATCTTTGTGGTTAAAAAATTTAAAATTTTGATTATAAGTTGAAAAGTTTTAAAGTTTTGATTATAAGTTGAAAATATGAAAATTTTGCACGATTATATATTTGGAATGCTAATCGGACAGTTTTGATAAGTTTATGTCGAAATTTGTCGGAGAAAAGGAAAAAATTTATTTTTCTCCAAAAAATTGGATTGTTGAATTTTCTAGCTGCGGAAGCCCATACTTCCGCTATGAACAGTGGTTGTGCGTTGATTTTCACTGTTTGACAAAAATCAATGACATCTGCAGATGACACGTGGCATAATTGTCTGGCTAGGATTCCTGGACGATTTGGGTTGTTTATATAATTTTAAAAAATGTTGGGAATTGTTTTAAAACTTTCCCGAGTTGGTTCCTATCCCGATTATGGGTTCCGAAGTATTATTTTTATGAAAATTTTTTAAACGCGAATTAATTAAAAATTCATATATTTTAATAGGTCTATCGGATTAGTGTTCAATTTGGACCTATTATTTTCTCGTACGATTAAGCATTTCCCAGCTAGTGGTAAATTAGTTGAGGTAGGGGATTTATTTTATCTCTAACATTTCATCATTTTCCAAATGATTATTTTAAAACGTTATGTCATATAAAATGATGATTCTATTATGACAATCCGTTTTTATAGTATTATATAGGATTTTCGCTTGACATATTTTATTTCGATCATGAACATCATTGATTGACTAGTGACGGGATTCTGTTTTATACGCACATTCGACCATTTGAGAATGTGTTTGTTGTGTTAACTAGAGTAATGGTGCAACTGAATGTGTCGTGTCCCTGAGCGCAAAACCCTAAATCTGATTAGGATATTATTATTGTGGCTTTAACGATCGTTAAATATCACCTTGTTCTATGTGCCTATGACATTGTGTACATGGAGCCGTGAGTGACTCTATTTTCACTAAGATTTCTGTAGGGTCTATTTTATGTACTTACCACACTATAGTGGACGTTTTCCATATTTTGTCTCACTAGTTGATTTTACTCAGTTTTAATTAAATGTTTTAATCATGGTATGCTCTCTCATTTAATTTATAAAATTCTAATTGTTGAATGTAAAACACTTTCCCTATTTAGTTTAATCGACTCACCCCTAACAACATATATATTCATGTATTAATTTGGACGATCACCGGTTGCTGTCGCAGAATTGACCCATCATTTCACTTTATATTTCAATATCTTATTTCGAGAGTCTTTGTGAGGTTTAACTCTTTTATTTAACAATTTGTAATAATATTTGTATTAATTTTTGAAAATTGTTATAGCACTTTTATTTCGGACACATATTATTATTTTATCTCGATGTCACTATTGGACCTTCGGTATAGCCCATTTGGGCTGGCGGTTCGGTTCGCTTTCGGGCTAGGTCACTCTCCGTTTTGTCTCGGGTCCCCTCCGAGATGTGACACGAATATGTCTTAAAATAAAATTTTGGAAAACAGTGCAATGCTGGATATAAAATAAATATCTATCTCAAACAGACATACTAATAATCAAGTCAAAGCCCAAGTAAGTGAGAATCCAACTAGTCCAAATTTATCACTAATTCATTAGACCTATTAAAGTATACATATTCAAATCAATTCACTTTTGTAACTTTTAAAGGTTTATTGGAACCCATAATGAGGAAATGAACCAAATCGAGAAACTTACCAAACAATCCTACAAAATTTTCAACTTTTATAATCCGGTCTGGAAGACCTCAAAAAAGCTCGGTCGATTGAACCTGTAATCCTTGCAAGTAGCCTAGTCGATCACTCTTCAAGCATCTGGTTGACACAAACTGGATCCAGTCGGTTGTGGACTGGGTTGGTTGATCGATTCTACGGCGAACGTCCGCTCATCAAACGTGGTCTACTCTGCCATAAATCTAGTCGACTACAAACTGAGTTGGTTGACAGAATCTACGACGGGCATTTGCTCTTCCAACGTCGTCCGCATTGCAATGCTCCGGTTGACCAATTTAAACCTCGGTCGATCGCTGCATCATGATACTACCCCGATACTTTGAAAAACTCTAACTTTCCATCAAAATTTTAAACACTTTAGAATAATTCAAGAGTGAATTTACGTCAATACCATGCATAATTTCAACCTTTTTAACCACCGATTTTTTTTCCCTAAATCAGAAACCACATATTTCAACAAACCATCACAACAACGATAATTAAAGAAAAAAAGATGGAATTCGCTTACCTTAAGATCCAAAAATCAAAAGCTAAGATTTTAAAACTAATAGTTTTTTATTCGCCAAACAAACTTCCTTCACAGTACCATATAATAATTTCATAGGAAACCTTTCTTATGGGAGGAGAAAAAAGATGGTATATCAGAACCGGATGGTTCTAAATACACGGAAGAAAGGAGAAAAATCATTACTTTCAAAGATTGAGTGGGAAAATTTTAGTTTTTCAACAGAATTTATGGAATTGAATCGGGTTCTCTCTATGTTTTGGACGTCAAAGTACTGCTCCTTTAAAGAATGGAGAAAAATATGATGATACCCTCAGCATAAAAAAATAGAATCGTGGGAATCAATAACTCTCCCCATAAATGTAGGATGTAAATAGAGAAATTAAATTTAATTAAAATTGTACCTTTATTAAATTCTGTTTGCTGTTACAATAAGATTTGTAGGCTATTTTTTAAAAATTGTATTGAAATTGTATATTGTACTGCAGTTGATGCGATAATCTTCTTGAAAGTATGCTATCAATTACCGATCAGCTATGAAAATTGGTTTAGAAAGTATAGAAATGTAGTTATAAGAGTTGCATTTTGTTGGGTTTTTGGATAAGATTGTGAGAAGAGGGGCAAACATTCTAGTTTGATGCACAAGAGAACATGCTAGGCTTCCTATATGGCTCCACTCCTGTGCCTAGGAAAAAGACAACCCACTTGGCAAGTTACATCAATGTTTTACGTTGTTTGTCGTGCCCCTTTTTGTCCTCCGAGACTTGTCAAGTTCGCCAAAACGACGAACTGGAAGGTCCAATCACTTATATTATTAATTTAAGAGGAGAGAGAGAGGCATCACAGGACAAAAGCAAATGGCCGAAGAGTTGAAACTGAATAAACAAAAGAGTACTTAGGAAGAAATCTGACATTTGAACACTATCTTGTCGGCCATTTGAACGATTCTTCCAAGGAGAAGATGACGAGGTTGATGGCTATTATGAATTATCATACTAAGACATGGGTCACGCTGCTTAAAATTCAAAGAATTTCATTCTTTACATTAATATTAAACAACAAAAATCAAATACTATTACACTTTAATTTGTATTTTTAGGTCATAAGCGTGTATCATTTGTATTTTTACTTGCAAAAAGGTGATTGTATAGTTTTAATCCACAAATGTTTTATTACGTCCGCGGCCACCGAACAATTATTTACACAAAAATAAGTGGTGTGGAATGAATTATGATAAGGGGTGACCTTTGATCTTTTGGGCCTTTCACCTAGTGGGCCAAAGTTTGTTATGTAAAGCATTTTTTCTCTCCTAATCTAATCCCCACTTTTGATGGACAAATGTGTCTCTTTCAACTCACCGGCAAGTCTAGATAGAAAGAGAAAGATTGGGTCAAACGATTTTATCTATATAAAGAAATCAATCACCCAGTTCAAAATATAATCAAAATTATAGTCCAAATGAAATGAGTCGAAGTATACATTATGATAACAGAATAAGATATAGTGCAATATAATATATCAAGAAGTTCTGTACAAAAAAAAAAAAAATCAAACACTCAAAATAATTATATTGACCGAAACGAAATGAGGGAAGACATATTAGTTCTCACTAATGAAAAGGAAAAAAAACAACAATCCACAAAAAAGAAAAGGGCACAAAAGAAAACTCCACGAACAAGTATTTCTGATCATCTTAGTTCTTTCTTTAAGAAAAATAAGCAATCTTTTAGGGTGAGCAATTAAACTTAGTAATGATCTTAAAACTATACCCAATACATAAAAAAAAAGGAATTTTATCTTTTTTCAGTGAAAAACCATGAACAAACATGTATTTACTTTCAAAACTTTTTATCATTTTAAAACAAACTCCAAGAGTCATCGGTAGGGTAAGTTTTGAAAACTATTGCTATATACCATATGGTAGGATATAGAAAATAATGTTACCACATTTTTTGTAAAAAAAATTCCAATGAAAATAAGATCACTAACTCTAAGAGATCTTTTTGCATAATGAACATCAGGCAGGCATGTAAGAGAAAGAGAAGTGATTGTCCGAGGACCAACCAATGCACAATGAAAACACCCTATTTAGGTTTAGGGATTTGCACTAAAGAACATGAAATCGAAGTTGCTCCACTACTATATCGCGCATACAAACAAACATCTTTAGGTATTAGAGGTGTGGATAAAACAAATGGCCCAGATCACAGGCCCAAAACGGCCAGACTCTATTTAGAATATGATATTAAATACCACATGTGGAGAAAATTAACGTGTAAAATTAGCGAATATATAGTATAAAATAGACATTGTTTAACAAGACATGTTGGGTTTTGTATGTGAAATATCACAAAATAAGGGTTTTGAAAACTAAATGCATGTGCAAATGTAGTAGAGGTGGAAATCAATTCGGTTTGAATTGGGTAACCAAACAGAACTGAACCTTTTGGGTCTGTTTGGTTCATGTTTTAAAAGGGAAAAATTTGTGTTCGAATCGAACCGAACTAACAATGTTAAGTTTGGTTCTTGGTTTTGAGTGGAAAGAACCAGTGTAACGACCTAATTTTTCATACACTTTAAAACGTAACAATTTTAAGCACATTTTCTCTTCAAAACATAGTGTAGCGGAAAACTTTTATTAATAAAACAAAACCTTTGGAAGTAACCATAATGAAATACCGTAAATAAAATTCATTTCTTTAAACATATTTTGTTCAAATACATTTCATAAACTTAAAACATTTACATTCTCATTAGCCTAGCCAGCCACGAAATTTGCAATGCACAAATCCTCCATCGATTGCTCATTTCTTTTCTTTACCTTCTTGCTTACTTACATCTCAAGAATTAAACTATGAGCCTAAGGTTCAATAAGAGATATAAAATGTTATGCTCATGCTATGCACTTTATAAAAACAAATGCAGTGTTTATTTTTATTTTTTCTTTACCTTTACCTCTAACTTTAAATTACCCATTCAGACATTGGAGATGTCACCGTATAAGGTAGAGTGATACCTAATGACCCACATACGGCAACCAAATCAAGAACCCACACCTCACAATATCTATTTACGTTTATTTCCATTTTCCTTTAGTTTCACTTACCCATATAGGCGCTAGAGGTATCCCTATACAAAGTTGAGTGACACCTCTTGACCCACATGGGGCAGCCATCTCAAGAATCCAGTACAAGGTTGAGTGGCACCTTTTGACTAACACGGGACAACCAACTCAAGAACTTATACCTCTTGACATTTATTTACGTTTATTTCCATAATATGTCAGTTTCCTTTTCAAAACATATGCTTAAAACATTTTTGTACATTTTCAAAACCATGACACATGTCTATGAAATGAATGCATACAATTTTATCATCCTATCCCACAATACAATATAACATTTTCCATTTCTTCATTTAATCTTTCTCATCAATTACCAAACAATCAACGTTTTAATCTTCGCAAGTGGTCAATACTATCCTTATATACATAATAACGTGAAAGCGTACAATCAAATCAAATCGTATCATAATACTAACCTTATATACACAACAATTCATACAAGCCCCAATCTTTTGTGATGTAGGCCAAATGAACAAAGACATACAATATCTCTTACCTCAATTCCTTAGCTTAATCTCTTACAAGTGTCCTCAACTATCCTTTTAATCTTTAATACCTTGAAAGAAAATCCATAATCTTCTTCCTCTTCAAGCTTATTCATCCTCTTCTTCTTCTTCACAGCTTCTATCTCTTCTCCTTTCTCTCTCAAGATTTTCTCCCTCTTTCTCTCACGATCTCTTCCTCTTAACTTCCTCTCTTCTTTTCAAACTTCTCTCCCAGTTCTCGTGGTTCTTTCCTCCTCATATAAACTTGAATTCCTTCTCCAACCAACCTTAAGCAGGAAGTGACACATACTTAGGCAAAGAAATGGTGACTAATCAATCTTTTCTCCAATAAAAACATGACACATTAGCTAAAGTTGACAACCTTTCACATTACCAGTTGATCATACTCCTCGGTTGATCGACTGCAACATAGCTTGAAATCAACTCTGTACATTTTCAATAAAACTGGCCGATCAACCCCTTCACATGATCGATTGTAAATTTCTTTATTTTAAATATGTAATGACCGTGAGCGACCGCTAAACCCTTATGATTGACCGCTAAATCCAGTTCAACATAGATATTGGTCATTCACCGAGCGACTGCAAAACGTCCTTATTTCAACTTTGTAAAGAAGATGAACGACCACTCTACTTCTTGATTGACCACTACCCAATAGAGAGCTCTATTTCCTTATTTTGTACAATCAGTGGTCGATCATTTCATTCACTGATCAACCACTCCCTTTATGAACTCACTAAAAACATATCAATTCCTCATACTCTTAAAACCCTAAATCACCAATCACTAAACCAATACCATTATAATACAATATATTCTAATTATCCTCAACATCACCATTATTATCCTTGGCTCACAATACAAGAATTCGGCTATTACAACCAGGTAGCCCGAAACTGAACTGACAAATTTAAAAAAAAAAACAAAAATGAAAAGTTCCAGTGCCCTACTCTGTACTCTCACTCTCGACTCTCAGCCTCTCTAGCCGAAGGTGTCAGAAATCGCAATTCTGATTCAAAGTCACTGCCCTACTCTGCACTCTCTCTTTCTCTCAGTCTCTCTAGCTGAAGGCAGAAATCGACGATTTGAACTCACTGCCCTACTCTGCACTCTTTCTCTCTCCGACTCTCTAGCCGAAGGAGGAAATCGCGATTCACATTTCGCGAAATCAGATTTTTCCTTGCCTTGCGGTAGTGGTAATTGACGATACCTGGCTCACGGTCCTCACTCTGCCAGTTCGACGTCATCCATTCCGTTCTCCAGCGCAGCCCACAAAGTCAAAGTCGTAAGTTCGCGGTGCAAACTTCACAGGTTTTTTGAAGTTTCAGAGACATGTATATATATATTTCAAATGCATTAATAGAGCCTTCACACCCTTCCAAATCATTGATTTCAGGTCAGGTTAGTGTCGATTTCTTCACAGACAGTGCCACTACTGGTTTCCAAATCATCATTTTTAGGTCAGGTCAAGCCAATGTCAATTTTCCAAATCATCGATTGTGCATGTAATGCTTAACTTCCTTTTCAAAATTCTTGTGGCATGATGTTGGTGATTTAATTGACTCTACTTATATGAAAATAAAGTTTGAGAAGAATGATGTTATGGTTCTACTTATTTTCAGGTGCTATCTATTGGTGGTTTTAGATTATGGTACTTGTCTAACACAAGCTTTGAGTGCAGCACAAACAAAATTTGCATTTTTTATGTTGTGCATGTTCCTTTAGCTTCCACAATAAGTTTTTGGACATTGCAATTACTTGTTTTTTTCATCTCACGTTCCTGACAAAATAAACTGAGAAGTTGTATCGTATTTGATATCTCTAGCATTCTTGGTGTTATTTGTGTAGAAATTTAGAGTTGTTTCTTAGAACTTTATGGACGTCATCTTCCTTATGGTGATTTTCTACTGTGAATTGTGAAACCTTAATTTTACAATAACTTTATGAAAATATTTACGTTGTTCGTAAGGGTTTAATTTTACATTTTTCATGGTAGATGGAAAGTGATATGAATAATAGCAGACAAAGAAACAAAATATGTGGAGCTTGGAATTACTTCACTAAAGTAGAACTAATAGACTCGAATAACCCTCGAGCAACTTGTAATTACTGTGGAAATTTGTATGCATGTCATCTAGTAAGAAATGAGACTTCAAGCTTAAACAAACATGTTACTAATTGTAAAAAGTTGTTGGCTAGTTTAGACGAAACACAGAAGACAATATTGTTTCATAAAAAAGAGGTAGTCAGAGCAAATAAAGTTGGTTTTTTAATAGTAAAATTATTTAGTGCAGAAAGATGTCAAAATACATTGGCTAGAATGATTGTGAGTGATGAGTTACCTTTCAATATTGTTAATGGAAATTTTTTTATAGAATACTCAAATGAATTGGAGCTAAAGTTTATTGTTTCTTGTTGCTGAATAATATTTTCAAGCTCTATGTACAAGAAAAGAGTAATCTGAAAGTTTTTTTTTCTCAATTTCCTAGAAGAATATGTTTAACAACTGACACATGAACTTCTATATATAATATAAATTATATGATTGTGACTGCTCATTTCATTGATGCAAATTGGTCTTTGAAAAAAAAAACAAATTATCAATTTTTGTGTCATTTCTAATCATAGAGGAGAAACTATTGCTATGATTATGGAAAAATGTTTATTGAATTGGTGGATAAAGGGAGTTTTGACTATCACCATAAACAACTCTTCTACTATGATGTTGCTTTGAATAATTTGGTTAAGACAATTAAAAACTAGAATGATTTAGTACTTGATGGAAAGTTTATACACGTAAGATGTTACTCATATTGTAAATTTTATTGTTTGCAATGGTCTAAAAGAGTATAATGATTCTATTATAAAGATTTGTAAAACTATTAAATATGTCAGGTCTTCTCCTTCTAGGATGCAAAAGTTTAAAGCATGTGTGGACAATGCAAAGATTATATGCAAAAGTAACGTGTGTCTTGATGTTCCAATTCGATGCAACTCAACATACTTAATATTGGACACTGCTAAAAAGTTTGAAAAAATTTTTACAATGTTGAAAGAATATGACGGTCAATATGTATACAAATTTCTTCAATACGAGAATGTAGAAGTTTCTCCCTTTGATGAAGATTGGTGTTGTTCGTTTATTCATCGTATTCTTGAAAGTATTTTATGACGTGATATTAAAAGTTTCGTCGACTTTACATATTACGACCAATATATTTTTCTCAGAAATATGTAAACTTCATAGAGTTATCAAGAAATTTGTTACAAGTGATAACTCATCACTAAGAACCATGACATTTAATATGCAAATTAAGGGTGAAAAGTATTGGGGAGATTTCAGTAAAATCAATCACTTTATGTATGTCGCTGTTGTGCTTGATCCACAATATAAACTGAAATTCATAAAACATTGTCTATTGAAATTGCATGGATGAAAGATGACGAATGAGTTGATAATGGAATTATAACATATAATTAGAGTACAAAATAGATTCACCAACAAATAACATAGAACAAGCTTCTATTTCTAAGCCTGTGGTTGAAATTACTCATGACAAGTTTGAGTTGTTATTTCATGCATAATTGAACAATGAAGATGAGTGTGCCAATGAAAATGAAGTTGAAAATTATTTATCTAGAAAACTTAAGAGTTTTTCATCTGAAATGGATGTATTGAGTTGGTGGAGAATGCACACTATAGAGTATCCAATTTTGAGAAAAATAGCAAGAGATGTATTTGTTATTCCTATTTCGACAGTTGTCTTAGAATCGGCATTCACCTGTGGTGGTCGAGTGTTATATTCATTTCGAAGTTCCTTAGCTCCAAAAACTGTAGAAAGTCTCATTTGTCTTCAAAGTTGGATTCGTGATTCCAATAGACCTACAGATATTTACGACTCATTGGAAGAAGTCACACAATTTGAAAAATGTATAATTATTTAAATTTTATTCTCTTCAATATTAGTTTTTTTTGAAATATTATTCAGTTATTCTAATTACTTACTTTTTTGTAGACTTGGATGATTTTATAACGGCAGCAAACAAAGATTGATATTTTCAAAACTATTTTCTCCCAGGTGATAGTGTTTCTGTTGATTTGATTTTTTTTCTTTGATTATTCATTTCATTTGTCATTGTTAGTACTAATTATACTATTGCAGGAGCTTTCCTTTGGTTCACGGTGAAAAGGTATTCGCATCGATTTTCCTACCTCTGGTTTGATTATCTTTGTCGTTGTTTGAGTTTCTTGCAAACTGGGAAGTTTAGTTTCGGAGCAAAGTTTTTTTTTTTTTTTTAATATTTATTTGGGACTTCATGATTTCCAATTCATAGCATGCTAAGATACTGTATGACAATTTTATAGAATTTATGTAAACTTTTGTCTACGATTACTCGATTAGTTGAAATTATTCAAAAGAATCTCGTTGGAGGGTCTATAAAGGTAGGTTTGTAATTGGAATGGAGGTATACTAATGTTATTTCATTTATAACTTTCGATTTTCTATTCTTTAAGTTTTTTTTTTATATTTAATATTTTTAGTTAATGCTATAAGTTTATATTGATATCTTATAGGGATGTGGGGCGCATTATGAATATGTCATGACACAAAAAATCGGTAAAAACAAGCCAAAAAATAGGTAAAAACTAGATTAAGAATCAGGAATACCTAGCCAAAAACTACCAAAAACCAACCCAAAATAAAATCCAAAATCGAGCATAAAAATTGATCCTAAAAGCCAAGTCAAACCGATTTAAAAATCGAAAAACCGAATTCTGAAACTATAGAAAAACATAAACCAAATCGAAACCGAACTGATAAAAACCAAAACCAAGGTTCAGTTTTGAGTTTGGTTCTCTGGTGTAATCGGGTTGGTTTTGATTTTAGGAATGTAAAACCAAACTGAGTCGATTTGGTTCTAGTTTGTCCAAAAATCGAACCGAATTGAGCCGATGTCACCTCTAAAATGTAGTGAAAGAATCTCTACCTCGATGATAGTTAGTTTTCCTACCGAGGGGAAAGGTACTCTAGAGTACAAGCTCGAAATCCGAAAAATTGTTGGAACTTATAACAAAGATGTGCTTCAAAATCTCATATGAACCACTAGAGATGATGAATGGTATCACGACTCGGAGGTGGGCTGGATAAAAACAGTAGGCCAAACGACGAGGCCCTCGTAGAGGAACCGATCGCCTAGCCTAAAGCTTGATAAATTATTGTGGAAGACTTGTATAAAATACCCAGTCGTAGCCCACTTGTGATGGGCCATGGTTCATATAGTGATTGTGAGAATTAAAAATGCAAAATTAATAATTTAAAAGTCCAAGTAATACTGTGCACACAATCCAAGTTTCTTAGAAAATTAGATTAAGTAGATTATAGTCATCCAACAATTTTCTTACAAAGAAATAAAGGTTCAACTAGGAAATGGAATAGAATAAATAGAACAGAGTCTTCAACCAAAATCCGTACAATCTCAGTTACTATTCTATTTACCTTGAGTAGAGGGGGTAGTGGGGTGAGTGACTAGCTCAGTAGGAAATTTATAAGAAATGCTGTGCGTGTGTAAAACTTATTTTACTCTTTTCTTGAAAACCATGAGTTTCGAGTAATTATGCATCATTTTCAAATCCTTTTCTTCTTTAAGGAAATACCACCTCAAAGGACCCAACGAGTCCTTGAGAAAACATGATTGTGTACATAAACAACTATAAGTAAAAATACTCTCATTGTGTTTTGTACCAAAAATCATCACTAGTGAAAATGGAGGGTCACTCAAGGACTCCTCCGAACAATTACACAGAAATGTGGCCATCAGTACTAGTAACACCTCGTGAGCCTAGAGGAAAAGAAAAGACGTCGGTCCATAGACCCGGCTCGTCACCCAGATTGTCGGCGAGCACTCTCTATGATGACACAACTCGTATATACACCCTGATTGGGTTTCGAGATTTGAAACCCAAGGAAGCGTCATCACCTTCTTAATCCCATCTTTCACACAGCACACAATCAAAACATCTCCACGCAGTAGGAGATATACCGGGGATAACCTCCTGATACTTTGATACTGAAACCGTCCAAAGTATCAAGAGGATTCATCGCTGCTAAACAGAGTCTAATCACCATACCGAAATATGAAATCCAGTGCATGAAAGTAAATGTGTAAAACTCTCGTACATACATAGCATAAAAAGTTGACGTGCTGTCGAACAGTCCCCGTCAGATTTTTCATAGGTGGTATTCCACAAAATATAGTTTTATTTTGAAAACTATGCTATGTAATGCAAGCAACTAAGTATAAAGCCCCTACTTCGTTGGCGGTCCTTCCTCATATACGAAGGAGCAGCAACCTTGGGCACTGGCTCGAAGTCCTCGAAATCGTCCGAGCTTACAACATGTTAAACATGGGAAAATCTCATAAATACATCTTGATGATTAAGTGAGAGGATCCTATACCGGGACTATGCCCAACGCCTATCAACACTCTACTTATCATTTCTTTAACAACTCCCAATTGTAGATTTATATAAGACAATCAATATTCTATTTCTATCATTTGAGTAAACCTTAACAGTGCATTAAAATCCTCATAGAATGAACATTAAACTGTGACCCAATTTGCCAAGTCCTCAACCTATGCAAGATTTATCAAACAGTCAACCTATACTCCTTGGGTTATCTAACTAGACAGAATAGGGCTTCAAAATGTCCTAAAGCCTCCAACCAACAAAGCATTTCTTTCACGATTCAATAAACACAAATTTGACACAGTCAAACAAAGCAGCATATCCTCAAGAAATCCCTTCCTAAACAGTGAGCAACATATCCCTAAAACAATTTTCACAACACACAACACCACCATAACTGTAAATCTTCCAATCACTATCATCACATTCTAAGCTTTTATGACATCAATAAACACTGTGCAATATCTTTAACAGAGTAACAACCATAGCACAAGAATAAAACAACCATACAAAATAGTAACCAAAACATCAAAACAATTTCATCAGTGGACCATAACAAAATAGGGCAAAAATCCTTACTCTCGGGTCTCAACATTTCATCCAACAATATTCAGTAAAGACAGTACCAACCGAAGTCATTTAAGATATTGAATGCAACCATAGCACAACAAACAAACTACATATTTTTTGGAGTGATTTCCGTCAACACAGTAGATGAACTAAAATAGGTAACAAAACCGTAATGAAACAGAGGCAGAATGCACAATATTCTCACCTTAACTGGAGAAATGTCATGGTTAAGCCTTGCCCTAAGGGGGTTGCAAGGGGACCTGCAGTACCACATCGAAAATGGAAGAGTTGTGGGACTAGTTTATAAGTGTGTACCCATCCTTGCCTATGTGACATGTTTTGGGTAGGGATTATGGGGTCCTGGCCCGAGAACAAACTCGTGCGAGCTTATGAGGGCCCAAAATGGACAATATCATGCGATGACGTAGTGCCTACTTGTAACATTGGTATCAAAGTCAGCCCATGTCTGATTGTGCAATACTGATGCTCGGGGATGAGGTTAGGCCCCAAGGAGGTGGACTGTCATGGTTAAGCCTTGGTACCAAGGGGACCTACAGTACCACATCAAAAATGGGAGGGTTGTGAGACTAGTTTATAAGTATGTATCCATCCTTGTCTTTATGACGCATTTTTGGGTCGGGATTATGGGGTCCTGGCCCGAGAAAAAACCCGTGAGGGCTTATAGGGGCCCAAAGCGGACAATATCATATGACGAGGTAGTGTCCATTTGTAACAAGAAATGGCAAAAACCCAACTCCTAGGTTCGACCCTCTATCATCAAGAGCACTCCCAGGCGAAGCTTCACAATCGCCTAAAGCTCGGGCCTTGTTCGCTCGCCTCCCTACAACTCTTGCTAGAACAGAGTACAAAACCGCCGCGTTCAACCATTCTCGACCACCCGCAACTATCGTCAGTCAAAAACGTTGATTCCCGCTTGGAATGCCAAGTCCCTGTCACCAAAATTTGTCCGATTTCCGCCTTCGTGAATCCCCTCTCTCTCTCTTTGTTGGTCGAAAGGATAACACATAAAGAAACCCTATTCTTTTTTTTGTAGTCTGCTGCTTCCTCCCTTTTTTAATTCTTTTTCCTTCTTTTATTCTCTTCATTTAAAGGACATTCTCTTAAATTTTCACAATTGCGAGGGGGCACTCTCTTTTTCCTTTCTCTTCATTTTATTTCATTTTACTTTTATTTACTTTAATCATTTACTTTACGTAATTGGTTTATTTAATGATAACATATTTTTAAACATATGTTATCAGTTAAATAAACTTCCTCCAATTTTCTGTTTTCAATTTTGATTAGCTCCCAACGATAACTAATAGCGTTTCTTTGACCCAATTTCGTTTCTTGAATTAAATTTTTTATTCCACCGATTTGACTAATTGACCAAAATTTCACACGTGGCTGCTACTCGACAATTTGGGTAAACTTTTCAACGTTATGACTGATTTTAACGCAAAAAATTTAAACGTGAGATTTATTATCTTGAAATTTCTCGGGTTTTACAGATTGGTTGTAATATTCTGAATTTTCGTAAAGCTAAACGCATGGCTTAAGTGATGATTTTGGGGTATTAGGAGTTGAAATGAATAATTAAGATATTAGTCAAGTGAAACATGTTTGGATAAAGTGAACCATAATACCCTCAAATTATTTAGTTTATGGAAAATATTAAGGTTATGAGAGAATTGTTTGATGATATTTGGAGTTAGATAAGACGATATGAACTAGGTTAGAGACTAACAGTTAGTGAAATTGGTAAGAGAAAATGTACTTGGATATAATAAGGTTGAAAGTATAATATCTATAATATTTTGGAGTATATTGAATTTAGTAAAGAATGAGGTGGAGGAGAAATTATAAACTACATCTTGATTATGGGGGGATAAATTGAGGTTTGAATAATTTGAAAATTTAAGTTTGAATTGTTTGGAAAAATGATTTATTAAGGATATATATATACATATATATATATACATGTATATATGTATATTGTTTGGAATATATTTATTTGGAGAAGGAATAATGTGGCGGATGATAGATTGAAATGGAGGTTGATTGTGATCAACCTGTAAATTGTTTGGAATATATATATTTGGAGAAGAAATAATATGACAGATGATTGATTAGTGTGGAGGTAGATCATCCAAAAGATTTTGATTAACTTGTAATTCACAAAGTGGTAAAATATGGAATTGGCGGTCGATCACCCACTGGAAGAATCAAGCGACCTGCATTTGTATCAAACAATATTATGAAGATATTGCCGGTAGATCGTCCAAAGGATTCGATCAACCGACGTGATCAACCTGTAAATTGGAAGAAAGAATTAACGGCAGATCAACTAGAAAATGGTGGTCGATCGTCCACTGAAAGAAATCATCAACCTGTGTCTGTGTTTGGTGGTCGATGAATGTGTTTGGCGATCGATCATTCGAAGAGAAAGTGATCAATTAGGGTTAAAAATAGGAAATATGTTGATGGTTGGCAGTCGATCGCCCAAAGGAAACGATCATCTAGCGCTATCATTCAGCGATTTAATGAGTCATCTGAAATGATAACCGTCGCCTGGAAACTTATGGGCTCAGCTTTTAGCACTTTAGGGTCACTTAAGGAGTTACGTCCCTTGGCTCTTCACCTTGAGATGGTCACTAAAGGGTTGCTGGGGGTAGTTTATAAATAGAAGTGAAGGAGAATGAGAATGACAGTGAAGAAAAACCGTGGGGAAACTCTGGCAAAATTTTGAGAGAGAAAGTCTTGGGGACTCTGATGAAATTGTGAGGGGAAGAAGCTTAGGCTGTGAGTCTTCTAGTTTTGTGAAGGATAATTCTAAGTGCTAACTAATAAAAGCTAAGGATTGCAGGTAAGTAGTACTGCATGTGTTTTGTTCGAAAGGGCCTACATCACGGGAATTAAGGGGTGTTTGTTTGGTGCTTACATTTGCTTGATGTATTGTTGAATTGTTTAGTGTGAATTGTATGTTCATTAGATTTAAGTTCAGTTCATTAGTTAGGAATGGATCACGATGTTTTGAGGATACGATTGATGAACAAGTTAGATAGGATTGTATGCTCACAACAACGTTAAGACTTGGAAACCTAAAGTATACAAAAATGAACAAATAGAAATGGATTCATTTTTATGTGAGTTCGAAGACTAAAGAGGTTGCTCTCACGTGGAAATGAATCTGTGTGGTAAATTCAGAGACTAAAGAGGTTGCTTTGACCCAATTGTGAATAAACGTAAACATAAATGGATTCATTTTTATGTGAGTTCGGAGTCTGAAGAGGTTGCTCTCACGTGGAAATGAATCACATAATAAATAACAATAGAATCACATAATAAATAACTGTAAAAGATAAACAAAACAGAAACCGAAACAAAAATGGTATAAGTTTATCATAATGGAATAAGTTCACCAACATGATACAAGTTCACCATTGCGATATAAGTTTACCGATATGGTTTAAGTTCACCAGTAAGGTACAAGTTCACCACTAAAATACAAGTTCACCGATCTGGTTTAAGTTCATTAGTAAGGTTTAAATTCACTAGTAAGGTACAAGTTCACCCTTAAAATACAAGTTAACCGATCTAGTTTAAGTTCACCAGTTAGGTACAAGTTCACCGCCAGAATATAAGTTCACTGTTATAGTAAAAAGTTCATAACTGTTTTATAAAGAGTAATGGAATAATGAACATTGAGATAATTGTTATAAAGAGTAATGAAATAATGAACATTGAGAAAACTGTATGTGTTTTAAAGAACATTGTATGAGCACTTTTATTTTTATACTGCTTACTGAGCGTTAGTGTCACAACCTGAAGACGGGCCGGACAGAAGCGCTGGGTCAGGCGACTCAATCCCCATAGAGGACCCGATCCCCCAACCTAAGGCATAAATTAAATTGCGAAAGACTTTTATAAAATATGCGACCCAAGCTATATGGGCCTAGGTCCGAGTAGGGATCACAAGAAAACAATGGTGCATAAAATAAATAAAAATCCCAAAGTACTATGCAACAAATCCAATCAAACAATATTATGTTTTACAGACTAAATAGAAGTGTCAATGTCTTCACCAAATAACGATAAATCACTCAGATTAATATAACAGAACACTTCAACTTCTGATCCTCAGCTACTCTTGCCTTTACCTAAAGTTTTGGGGAGGAGTCGTTTGGGGTGAGTGACTAACTTAATAAAGTATAACTATACTAGGTGTATCTCATGCAAAACTGGTTTTTCTGTATTTTCAAAAACATGGTTATGTTTCTCTTTTATCTGTACATGAATTTAAGTCTTTTCAAAACCTCTTTATCAATTTATCAAACCAGTCCATGGGTCTCGATGTGGCTGCATAAAATTTTGCTGTATATATAGATAGTTATATCGTAGAAATATGCCAATATTGTTTTTCCTTATGAAAACGTCATCAGTGAAAAAGGATCGCCATTCAAGGACCCATCCGACACTCCTCATAGAAGAGGTGGTCACCCGTCGGTGATAGCACTTTATGAGGCAGAAGAAGTAATAATGATGGCGATCCATAGATTCCACACATCACCTGAGTTGCCGGCGAACCAGTCAGCGACGGACGCAACTCGTATAATTGTATACTTGGATGAGGTAGTCGACGATGGATTGCTTCTCAGCTAAATACCATAAAGTTTCCAAATTGACGGGGGTCGCCGATAAGCGAACTCGAACCATCACGCCACCTGCTAAATGGAAACAGTATTTAGGATAGGCCAAAACTCGGCGGTAACCTGCCAACTCCGTGTGACCCTAGTCAAGTTTAGGAGCTTGTGACCCAAGGAGGTGTCATCAACCTCTCATCCTATTTACAACTTTCAGGATTTGCAACATGAGGACACGTCACCAATATCCCATCGTTCTTTTCGCACATATAAACAATCAATCTTCACGCAGCAGAAGGTATCCATGGGATAGCCTCGTAAATACTTTAGTGCTAGAGTACCTAAAGCATCAAAAGAATTCATCCTCCAATATATGCACAGTAAATTTTTAAAATCATGTAGGAAAACTGAAACGTGAGAAAAACATACATATAGATAAAAACCAACATGCTGTTGAACAGTCCTCGTCATTTTCCAAGTGTGGTATTCCACAAAATAATTATTTTTTGAAAACAGAATGCAATGCAATGTAAGAGATATAGGAATCCCTACCTTTTCTAAGAGATATAGGAATCCCATTTTTTCGGCGTTCCTTCCTGTTAAGCGGAGCAACTATCACCGGGAATTGTATCACACTTGCCGAAATCGTTCAAGCCTGTCAAGGTATAAATGTGGGAATTTATAAATTAATTCTAAGAAAATAAGAGGAGGGTCTTATACCAATAATAAGAACCATGTCAATGACTAACAAATTGAATATCCTCAGCACTATCATGTAAAGACCGTAGCAAAACAGTTAAACCATTCATAGTTGTAAACAGTCAGAACCAAATCCGAATCAGGAAAATCGCAGCAAGACATAATCAAATTTTTTGGAACCCATTCAATCTAGAGTAGAATCCAGTATCAAACAGTAGTAAAACAATATAGTTTTCTTCATCAATTGAATCAAAAATCTAAGTCATCCAGATAGGGCAATTTGGCTGAGAGACCAAAATGGACAGTGGCGTTTCTTACCTCAACCGGAATTAGAGAATGGCGGAGCGTCAGTTCTATCCCTGCTATCTAGAGGCGTCACCAGTCTGGAGAGATTTTTGGTTCGCGGTTCTGTCTTCTTCAGCGATTGACAGCCCCTGCGTTCGAACGCTCACAACTGTCAACGACCCATCGTCGCTGTTGCTCAGAGCTCGTCCTCTGCTCGGGACGCCGAAGTCATCCCTGTCTGTAGATTGTTCGAAGGAATTGAAAATGCCCGAGTTCCTTCTCTTCCGCACAGAGCTCATTGTTATGGTGGAGCCATTGATGTCTACGTGAAACTCATTCCACCGTCCAAGTGTCACCAATTAGAGGAGGGCATTGCTGAAGATTAAAAGGGACAGAGAAAGTGGAAAGGGCGTCATCAATGATTGAATCTGTTTTCTGCATTTTTATTATTGTTTGCTTCTCCATTTTCCTGTAGTTTTCCTTCTCCTCTATAATTCTTCTCTTCTTCAAGGAATTATCGTTACAATCTTCCTCTACTCTTTTGAGTCCTGAGCAATACCTTAACAAATTGGTATCAGAGCCACTACGATCTGCATAGCAGACACTTGCTCCGAGATGTATGAAGACCACTGGCGGCGAATGGATAGAGATTTGAAGGAGCTGAAGGCCATTGTTACCTGCCTTTGTTCTTGGTCAGACTGTTCTGATCCGAAGATGGACCAGTGGAGTGAGTGCATAGAGCAAGTTGAGGCTAAGTAGGAGGAAATTATGACAACATTACACCAAATCTTGGCAACTTGGCTAGGAGCTAAAGAGAAACAAGTCCTTCTCTTTACTCAAGGACAAACTACTGCTCCTCTAGGAACAATGCTTCCACGTCAAACAGACTGCATTCATCTAGATAAACCAAGGAATGTGGATCTTAAGAAAGATGTTTTTGAAGACACTGAGGGAATTGAATTTCTAGTGACTCTTGCGGAACAAAACATAAACGAGGTCGTTGAGCTGGATTCCTTGAGGACAATGATAGGTTAGGAGGATATAATAGGAAATTTACTGGTTAGTCAAGTCTATATAAAGACTTGGGGTAGTGGGAATTGATATATCGGATATTGAGAGTTGTATTGTGGGGAGTTGCTAGGGACTCGAAAGCCTAGTTTAATATCAATAGAGATTTGAGTTCGTATCAGACCGTTACCGAAGGTATTTATCCTCCTGCCTTCACTTCCTATGAGTCTCCGATTGTTGAAGATTTTAGTTCTTATTTACGTAATACAAACAGGCTGTGGGAGATGGACCTCAAGAAAAAGCCTAAGTTCTTGGGCAATTATTCTGTTGGTTCTGTTTACTTAATTTTTCACTGCCTTATAGTCAAGAACAACTTAGTCAACAGTAGTTGGAGTTGCATTTCTGCTGATATTACTTTGATTGACGCTGAAGTTTTAATGGATATGATTTTGAATTATAAGTCAACACGAAAAAAAAATATATGAGGAGCTTCAATTAGAGCTTGTTTTTTAATATATGCCGATATGTTCTCAAGTTTTTGTAGCTTTGAACCTTCTCCGGGTGAATCAAGGATGTTTAATTAGGGTTATGAGTGATGTTCATGCTCCTAATATGGATGGATATGAGCTCCTGGAGCAGGTTGTAATTAAATTGACCTTTCTTTGCATACGGATGTATTTTGATAAGAAATTGAATGTTGTGATTAAAGGAATTAGACAAAGGGCTTGTGCTTATTCCATTAAGTCCATCTGCTATGAGGAATTGGTAAATGATGTAGAGCTGGTTTCAATTCCTGGTCAAGAGATAGGGAAGAATGAGGAGCTTCCATAGGGTGAAGTAGATGACTTCAAAAAGAATGGAGTTTCATCAGAATCTGTCCTGGCTATCTCAAGCTTCTATCATGGAGAAACAGGCATTAATAATAAACATTCAAGCAATTTCTTTGAAGAGTATGATTAGAAGCCTATCACAAACATGGGTGAAACGTTTAAGCTAGGAGATGACTTGATTTTGGATATGTATATAAAGAATTTTGAATCAAAGGAGAAGTGTATGAGAGATCCAACAACTGATTCTGAAATTTCTCTTATTACAGAAGAGCAAGATGCTCAACTTGGGGAGGATCAAGAGGATTTGAGGAAACCACGACGAAATCTAAAACTGGTGGGTCTTCATTTGATTTGGATTCAATCTTTATGGGGTCAAGTTATTCTGGTTCAAATCTCACCTCATTTCTTGGACTTGATGATGATGTATTTGGTAAAATGCCTGGTAAAAGGTCCAAGTGGAGTCAACTTGGACAGAGAACTAAAATCATATGTAAGATGTATTGCAAGTATCATGGCCAAAATTTTCTATCCTTGGGGACAAGGATATTGTGATGGGAGAGTACTGTTATGGTGGAGCCATTGCTGTCTATGTACAACTCATTCCACTGTCCACATGTCATCAATTAGAGGAGGGCATTGATGAAGATTAAAAGGGACAGAGAAAGCGGAAGGGCATCGTCGAAGATTGAATATGTTTTCTGCATTTTTTTTATTGCTTGCTTCTCTATTTTCCTGTAGTTTTCCTTCTCCTCTGTAATTCTTCTCTTCTTCAAGGAATTATTGTTACAAACTTCCTCTACTCTTTTGAGTCCTGAGCAATACCGTAACACTCACTAGTGCAGTTCGTCGTCGTCCAGACCGTCGCCTTCCCGCCGAAGTCGCCGGCTCGTCAACTTGCCTCGGTCAGTCGCTACTCTCGTCGGTGGAATGCTCTCAGTCACTCACGCGGTCTCACTCCCTCGCGGTGCTTCCTTCCAGTCAAAGGGAATGAGGAAAAGAGGAAGCCCTAAATTCCTCTTCTCCCGATTCTCTTCTTTATTTTTTTTTTCAATTTTCAAGTTTTCCACCGTACTTTCCAAGTCAATATCCTTGGTGGGATTTCTTCCCTCTTTCTTCATTTTCATTTATTACATTCAGTCCCACTTATTTATTTAATGTGTCACATATGTCAAATGTGCATATCACATTTTAATTATTTCATTCCTCATTTCTGACTTATCCCGAACATCACCCAACGATGGTTATCGGTCTAATTTAAATTCTTCAATTCCGTTTATTAAATAAATTTTCCATTTGGAAATTTCTAATTTCACCAATTAACCAAATTTGTGTACATGGCTGCTACGCGACAAATTGAGTCAACTTTTCAACGTTATGACTAATTTTAATGCGAAAAATTAACACGTGAAATTTCTTAATTTAAAAATTTCATGGGTTCTACAGTTAGGCTCATAGGTAGGTCATGTGATGTAGGTTTGCATAAGGATCGAGGATTGAAGTAGTTGATGAGACATTTGTACGTTGCGAGCTTGGCGGCTGGTTAGGCTAAAAGCTTAAAGAGGAAATGTAATGATTGGTAAAATATTTTTAAAGAAAGTGAACCTTAATTGTTTTATTAAGATGAGTTTTTCAATTGTATTCCGATTCTTTTGGTTTTGTAAATACAAGTTTTCTGTTGTTGTCAAGGTTTTAAAGATATAAAGTTTTAATTTATGACATGTTTTTAAGTAATATAGGGTTTAACAAAAAAAAGTTTATTTATACACTTCTTATTAAAGTTAGTTTTCAAATGAAAAATCTTCCACTGTAATTTAAAAAGAAAAAGTTTTCAAAATCATAAATTTAAATTTGTAAGAATAACCGGGATGTTACATTGGTCCTATATCGGAAATAGGGGCCCAAGCTAGAAAGAAACAATAAAAGATAGCAAACTTTTATCTTAAGAAATGGCTAAAAAAATGGGTAAAAAAAGTCCCTAGGAATGACCTACATCAACACCTTAGGAAGCGAGCTGGAAGGCCCAAAAATGGCTTGGTACCATGGCGCCACAAAGGAGAGTCATGGCTAGGGCCCTGCTTCGGGGTAGTGACAAGAGGGCGTTGTGGCGCATTCAAGTAACAGCGTCGTGACTTCAAAAGAAAAGAGTCGCAACACTACACGTGGGGTGCATGCGCCAATGATTGTGCTGCACTGCGTCTTCGTTTGATAAAAGCTACAACACAACAAGTGTAACCCATAGTGTTGTTCATGAGGAATGCCATTGCGCTGTGCCTTAGCACACGCTAAGCTGCAACATAACCTGGGTTTTCATCGGTTGAGGTTTCAACGACCCTAAATTTCATTTTCCCTAATTGTAAACCATAAAATTTTTCCTAAATTGATTTACAAATTATGTTCAATTAGGTCGTTATAAACCCTAAATTACAAAAGTTTAAAAATAGCATTTAATAAAACTTTTAATTGTATTTATTAGGGTTTGTCCTATTAATTATATCTCATTATATATACTTTATATATATATAAAACAAATTTCATTAGATAAAACATTGTTTATATAAAATCTCAATATAAAAAGAATTTATTTAAATCAAATTAGTAATTGAAACACTAAATAGAGTTTATTTTAAAATAGTAAAACAACAATAAAAATTTAATTTTCTAACCCATTATTTATATTCCTTACATCTCCCTCCGTATGCTCTTTTGCTTCAAGAAAATCCCCGATCAGCGCCAACTTATCTTGATATAAAAACTTACATACATCACAAAACTAAATAGTAAGATAAACTTAGTAAGTAAAAACACCTGCATATATGTTTTAATTTCATGCATGATCAAGTTTTCATGCTTAAAGTTACATACTGGTTGAAATTCATTTTCTAGCCTTTGATTTTCCACCAATTTTGCCAAATTTCAGTACAAAATCCACACCAACGAATTTATGACGAAAATATTACCACATAAATTGATTTCAACAAGCAATTTATAGTTTTTAAGCTTGAAATAAGATTTTCCTATGAAAAGTAAAAACTAATGAAATGGAGGTTTAGATTAGATGTACCCTTGAAGATCATTGCTAAAATTCAGAAGAATTAAGCCCCAATAGTGATAACTCTTTATTATGACAGTAACTTTATGAGAAAATAATATAATATTATGAGTTATTTATCAAATTTGCAGAAAATATTATTGTTTTTTGGTGAAGTATTATCGACATTATTGATATTCAATTTTTAGTAGATTTTTGTAGATTCCCGATGAATTTTATGTTGATTCAGAGATTTTAAATTTAGGGAGATTTAGAGAGCTAAATATATAGGGAAAATTATTATTCATGAAAGATATTTAAGTCAAATTTCAAAATTGTGGATAAGATATATTTGAAAATGGTCAATGGTGAAGAAAATCCAATGGAAGGTGCAATTTCAAAGAGAATATCTCATAAATATTTGGCGTATTTTTTGGAAGTTAGAATTATTTCTTAATCTATTAAAGGGGCACGTAACTGTAAAAGAGATGGTGGGTTGAGGATTGGAGAACACAATAAAAAATGAGATTTTTAACAACAAATTAGTCGCAATTTTCACAAAAATCACATTAACGAACAACGAAACATCAAGACAAAGAGAAATAATGCTAAAGTTAAGAGCGACAACTCATCTATTTATTCGCCTCTACCATATCCTATGAGGTTATATAAAGTGAATAAATAGACCATCAATTTTCTAAATTTTTGGAGATTTTCAAGAAGCTTCATGCAAATATCTTATTTATTGAAGCTTTGAAGCACATGTCGAGATTTGTAAAGTTTATGATGAAAATCTTATTTAGAAAGAGAAGATTGGATGACTTTAAACTGTAGCATTAATAAGGAGTGCAGTGCAATACTTTAGAAGAAACTTCCACCAAAGTTGAAAGATTATAGGAGCTTTACTACACCTTGCACTATTGGAGATAAATTCATTGGGAAGAAATTAAATGATTTGGAGCAAGTATAAATTTGATGCCATTCCGTATACAACAAACTCGGACTCAAATGAGCAATGCCCACCAATACCACTCTGCAGCTAAAAGATCAATCTTATTCTTTCTTCAATAATGATTTTCTTCGTATATTAAGCTTTCAAAATCTTTCTAAATTTAGAATATGCAAAGCAATATAAAATCCATTGAGAATATAGAAAAATATACCGCAAGAATATTTCACCAAAAAACTATAATATGTTTTTGATAAATTTTAAAAATATTTTCTTTATTTTTTTTTACAAAGTTGCTGCCATAATAACTCTCTTTTAGGGAGTTTTCAAGCAACACAAATTCGGCACGAAATCCTCCCTTCTCATGGTTTCTATCCCTCTTTTGCGATCTCTCTCTTCATAAAAAAAATAATTTCTTTTTATATTATATTAAATTTTTTATTAGCAAAAAATCCAAACATGATCTAAAATTTATTTGAGTTAATTATAATTTACCTAACACTATTTTATATTTCTTGTAACCGTGCGATAACTTACAATTTTTATTGATTTGGTCATTTGACCAAAAAGCTGCGAGTCTGAACAGTGATGAGTTACCAAAATTCGACTCAACATAATCAAATTGACATCGAAAAACATGATAAATTTACTTGAAATTTTTATTAATTAAAAATTCCTGAATTTTACATTTTTTCCTTCTCACGAAATTTTGCCCCTCAAAATTAGCACAATTTTAATGAGAGTATCTTAACAAATGTTTGATTCAAGCCACTTGTTGCGGGCGATCACAACTTTGCGGCCAGTTGACCGCATATCTACTTGTGGCAAAAATCTTACACTCCGTCTATGAACCGGTCGATTGCAACTCATACCTTAGTCGACCGTGAACCTATTCGAGAATACTTTAACTAAATCATTATGTATCTAACTTCTATTTCTATTTTATCATCAATAAATTCTTACTAAGTAGCATTTTTTACAACTATAATTCAATCATATCAACACTCAAAATCATCAAACATCATCATTGCATGACCTTATACTTAATACCATAAAAATTTGTTTATTACCCAAATATTTATTTACATGTTTCCCTTTTTCCTTAATAGTCGTTTTTTTTTGCAATTAAGATATATTTAATAATTATCATCTAAAAATCAATGACACAACATATATGCCACTTTGATTTTGTTAAGTAGTACGAGACAATGCTGGGAGATATTTAAGAGTTGTTGTAACAAAAGAATATTATTCATTATAGCTACTTCAATTTTAATTTGTTGTGGGGTTGGCGTAGGTCTAGTATTTTAATATTTGTCCAAAATTTAAATTTGTAATTTATTGTCTAATAATAGTTTAATTATATACTATCTAAAATATAATAAAAATTAATAAATCAAAATTCAAAATGTTGGCATTTGAGAGGAGTAAAGAGAGAGTATATTCTGTTTTTATATTATAGATACTGAATTAACTTATATAAATGTAGGAAAAACTGTCCACACTTCTATATTAAAATATCTCCGATAAATAATGAATTTTGAGGCTAAACAACTAATTATTTGATTAAAATAAGATTAAATTTGTCTATGGAAGAAGAAATTCACTAAAAATGTGCAGGAGTTTTCACAAGTTTACACGAGGAAATTTGTGATTGTTTACCTCTAAAAAACAAATGATCATAGCTATGGTTGTGATAATCACATATTTCTATAAGAAAAGAAATTAAAAGGATAGTTTTTTGGGGGATTTTTCTTTCCTGAATCCATGGGAGTGTTGCAAACCAAGTAAAGAAATTCTTTCCTTCTGTTCCTCTTCTCTGCCATTAAAATAGAGAACTCTCTCCCTCTCGCTTCACAATTCCTTTTTCCTCTGCAATTTCCTTTCTACATTCAAAATCCCTCATCTGACAACAAAATTTCTCGACAAGTTGTGGAGAAGAATTTTGGGCGATACACTCTTTCTTGGTAAGCCGATTTTTCCTATCTCTGTAATGTTGGTTTTTGGCAAGAATCTTTGGACTTTATGCTAAAATTATCCTATGTGATTGAAAGGAAAATTGAGTTTCTTTTGGGGCGATTCGAGAGAGGAACATCGAACTTTGGCAGTGACGATCAGAGACTCTGGCAATCGAAACAGAGCAACAACAAAAAACAACCTTTACTTTTGGATTTCCAAAATTTTTACAAGGAGTTGAAGTTATGAAAACCAAGAATAAATTGAACTTGTTTTTATGAGAAATTGATGTAAAGGTTTTGATTTTATCTCTGTAAATATTGGTAATTTCACAGGATTCTTGGAGAAATCCAGCAAATCCTTGTAGTATTGGGGGACAGGTCAAGATTGGAAGGCTCGGCTAGAGACGAGTCACCAGCGTTGGGGAAGACAACGCCACGACTAGTCTATGTAAGTTAGTAACTTAGCCAATTGGGCCGCGGTGCCAATTCCTTCTTGGGTCGTGGATCAACAATTGTTGGATCGCGGTTCACACATATTTTAGGTTGCGATCTAATCTATTTTTAGCCATGTTTCAAGGCCTAATTTAAGCTCAAATTGAGTTTTTCTAACTAATTAATTTTGTATTATTTTTTAACAAAAATTGAGGATTTAATATATCAAATTAACTCCAAAACTACCATTTTATTAGTGGATAGGTACCAAAATTATAATCTAAAAATCATAGACTTTTGAATTTAGGCTTTTTGATAATTAGCCTTTGACCGGTGGTAAGTCCACTTTGAAGTAGAGATTTAATTTTATGTATAATATTGCACGATTTTTTAAAAATAGTATTTTGAGACGTGTCTCATATAAAATGACGTGTTCATTCTATGGCTTGTCGAATTTTTATATTATATGTACTTTTTCACTACAGATATTTAATTAAACATACATATAAAATTTAATAAATCAACTTGGTTGTGTGAACCTATTTTGATAGAGTCGATATGGGGTCCTACTTTATTTTACGCACATTTAATCATGGGAGAATGTGTTTGTTCACTACTAACTAGAATAATGAGACACTTGTATGTGTTGTTTCCCTAGGCGCAAAACCTTAAACTTGATCAGGATCTTTGTAACGCCCCATACGTTAAACTTTTTTTTTAAAAAAAAAAAACTATGCATTCGTAAAAAACTAGGTCATGCATAAAATCATGCCTTGAAAACCATGAATAGCTGAGGCCTTTATAATAAATCTCTTTTGAAATATAAGATTAGTAAAACTCAAGGTTAATTAAATATCTTTTCATGCCTTTTTAAAACCATTGCAACAAAAGTTTCGACGAAAACTCATTTAAAATCAAATGTAGTAAAACCACTATTTAAATAAACAAAGCATCTATAAAAATGTTTCTACTTAAATTAATGATAAATATAACTTTTAATAAAAAGGTTCATGACATGTTATTAAAATATTTCTTTATTTAAATCCTCACACACAGATCAACTTCGCTTCGACAACACTTTATCTTTACCCATGCAAATTCATCTTCAAATGTGCTATCAATTGTTTCTATCTTTATGCTCCTTTGTAACTCTATCAATACCTACATCACAAAGTTTAACTATGAGTCTAACACTCAGTAAGAGATATATAATATAAAACATGACTATGAGATGAAAAATATAACATGACTATGAGATATAACATGTAAAAACCATGTCTTTTCAGTCAATATTCTTTTTCTTTTTCTTTCACTTTACAGTCCAGTCATATGGGTCTTCAGTCTAAGGGAGAGTGACACCATTAGGTCCATTTCATGCGGGACAACTAACTTGAATCCTGATCATAACAACTATTTATGTTTATTCAATCTGTCTTTTATTCTTTATTATCTTTCTTAGGAAAAATATTTTTCATGAATGCATGACAATCTAACACGTATGAACATAACAATACACAAATCCTCGATCACGTCTCAATATGAATAGTAAATAAACAGTAAATTATCAACAATAAGTATATCCTCGATCAACGTCTCAAGTATAAATAGTAAACAATCAGCAATAAGTATATCTTCGATCAACGTCTCAAGTATAAACAGTAAATAAACAGCAATAAGCATATTGTCAATCAGCGTCTCAAGTATATACTGTAAACAATCATCAAACATTATATCCTTGAACAACAACCCATAGGCATCAAAGAATAACTTCATAATTCTACCTTATCCTAGCACTTTGTGATGCAGCCAAAGACCAAACACATACAAACATCTTTTACCTGGAATCCTCTAATGGAAGTCCAACTGTTTTAATCCCTTCCCATATGCTAAATTATCCTTTAAATAAACAAAGAGTTAGCAAAAAGAATAACTCTAACAATACTTACTGTCAACATAACTTCAAAGACTAACAGTGGAAAACCTACCTTGAGAAACCTAGAGGAAGTCCTCACCTGAAAGCTTGAGAGAATGACTCTCTCGTCTATGGAGTTCTTGGGTGATTATGGTTTAAACCCAAACCCAATATTTATAAAGCTAAATTAGAAAGCTTTGCAAGATAAAATCCCATGAAATCGCATCTAAATCTTATAATTTCCTAAACATCCTAAGGATTGAAATGTAACTCCCAAGAATCTAGAAAAACTACCTTAACTTAAATCTACCTGAGCTACAACGGATGTGCGAACAACTGTAGTGGACGTCTGTAACAGCCCACTCAACTAGTGGTCAACAGCCACGTCAGCCCTAAAACTTATATTTGCTGTCGCCAAAGCAACCACAAAAGCCAATGCTCCCATGAAACTTCAATGAGTTCGCGAATTCCTTAAGTCCAACAATGACGTTTCACTTAGTTCAAGACCTTAGCGTGGACACCAACCTATCTGCAGAAGCGAACGCTTCCACTCTAGCTCTAATAACCAAAACTTACTAACCTAAACGAAGTTGTTCCCACAATTAAACCACCATTGCGAACACAACCACAGCTGCAGAAACACGCTAAAACATAAAAGCGATGGCATTTCTAACTTATTTTACGCTCCTGAATGACATCTTTCCCTACACGCAGAAGAATCTTTTCCTAATCTAGTAACTCCCACTTCTTCTGCTAAACTAAATCTAACAGTCCAACACTCTTCCGCATCCAAGCGGCATCAAAAGCTCCCACGAAAGAATCTTTCACAAATCTATTGGTATATTTTCCTTCCGTTAATCTAATCGTATGGTCCAGCATTCTACCACACTTAAACAATATCAAACACTCCTATAGAAGCATCTTTTCTTAAATTCAACAATCCACATTTCTTCTGCTAAACTATTCCAATGATCCAACGTCATCCCACATCAAACACTCTCATAGAGCATCTTTCTTCAATCCAGATTGATTTCAGTCGTTCCTAAACTTCATCCAACGGCTCCTAATGCATCCGGTATTCCTACACTATATTTCTTTAAATTCCAGAATATAAAATAACTAAACAGCTCTTTACACTTTCCTTAAACATGGATTATTATACATTATTTCTTTACTAATTCTATATACTTGGCTTTCATAATTCCTCAATAATTCATATTTTATTTTATTATCTATAAAATAAAATTATTTATTTTAACTTTCTTAATTTCAATAATTCTAATATTTTTATTCCTTCATTAAAATTTCTCAACTGACAATAATTAATCTATTAAATTTTTAATTGTCGTATTTGCATAATTAAAACTACTCCTATGAAAAATTTGAGTATTACAGTCTTTCTATGGCTTTCGTGATCATTGAGCATCACTATTGTTATGTGATATGTCTATGTTATGGTGTGCTCGAAGTCTGTGAATGACTCTATTTTCATTGAGATTTTATATGGTATAACAAGAGTATATTTTAATTATTACCATATTATAGTAAATTGTTTTAAACATGTGCCATTTTATATAATTTTCTAAAATGACTTTATGAAATATCATGATGTATATGAGTCCGTGAGTTACTCCATTTTCAATGATGTTTTATATGGTATAACAATGGTTTATTTTAATTACTTATCACATTATAGTAAGTTGTTTTAAAACGAGTGTTCTTTTGTGCAATTTAATAAAATAAATTTATGAAATATCATTTTCATGACCAAACATGTTTACTCATTGTTTTAAACTTCATTACTGAATATAAAAATTTAGCCCTATTGAGTTAAGTGAAATAAAGCTAGATGCTTCCCCCTTTCAGAAGTTTATCAGTAATATTTTAAGTTGTTGACTTAGGAGTAATTTCGGAAAACTATATTTCTAAATTTTTTTAATAATTTTTGTTTGAATATTATTTTATGAGATTAGACTTGTTAAAAAATTTTGTAAGCCATTAATTTTATTATTTTATTCAACACAGTCATTTTTGAATTTATATTACCTTACTATTTTGATATTGCTTGTTGGACTTGTTTAGCCTATTTGTTATCGGGCTATGGCTTTAAATAAAATTTTAATATTTTCGCTACTAATTAAGATAATTAAAAAAAATGGTTAAAAGATTCGGTTCTTTTGGGTTAGGTCGTTTCTCGTTTTATCTTGAGTTCTTTGCAGTCATAAAAATGATGACTTTTTTTGAAGAAATCTCTTTAATTGTAACCCTAGTTACCCTAAAATTGTATTAAATAGGTATTGGTTTGATTCACTCTTAAGCTTCCTTAGTGGGGCCCTTGCCCTCCAACACACACCTTACTATGTTCCTTCAAATGTAATTTATTCACTTTTTAGGCATAGCATTAAAGCTCATACAAATGGAACCATAACCAAATAATTATAATTCAACACAAAATTGCCAAAAATATGTCTTACTACACTCACACATTCTACATGAACACCACTCTTATCAAACTTTCTACCAAAAATATGGTAGGATGACCTAATTTTCCTTTTTGAAGTGTGCATTACAATCGTTTCATATCGAGCCGTATGAGTTAAAATAATATTGGTTATGACAAAAGGGTTTCCCATTTAGTCGTTGAATTATTTTGGTCACCCAAAATCCTGTGGGGGAATTAGAGAATGATGTCAAGAGTATTTTATGTTTGATCCATCTCAGTACTGAAAAAGTCACGTTAGAGTTGAGTTCAATTCTTTTGATTGTCTATATTAATCTACTATATCCTTAGGCATGGGTAATTTTCTTTTCTTAGCCTCATTGTCAAATTCTTGTTTTTTAATCTATACTGTCCATTTGTATTTTTTCGATTTTTAATCTAATGGTTCTTTGTCAATGGGAGAGAGAAAATCAAATCATAAAAAATAATGTTATGGTCCTCAAACCAACGGTGTAGATTAAAAAGATGTGTAGAAATGAAATTAAAATAAAATAATCTTTTTATTTTTTGGAAAAACTAATATAAAATTTCTGAAAATATTTTATTTTCTCTTTTGCCAATTAAAAAGAAAATCCCAATAATTTAACTAAAAATATTCTTACGTGCCCAACTTATTTGTACGTAATGTAACCAAAAGATTATTTAAAGCGTGACAGACAAATTCATATTCCACGTTCTTTCTACACTTCAATTTAGCTGCATGTGTAGACTTTATAAATTATTATAATATTGGTATGTACAGATCATATACAATGGACCATACATCGTGTATTTATTTAATAAGTTTAATAATAACCAAGTCTTGAACCCCACGTCCAAAAATAAAGAAAATCCAAACCTCATTCCCACTCATCCCTTTTTCTTTTGTCTAATTAAAATGGAATATAATTTAAATAAATATGATTGGAGAACTAATGAGATAATAGATGTTGAAGTTAATTGAAATAATTTCACGAGGGTAATAACGTTGTTGTTTCTATGCGGAACGATGTGATTGTTTCACAGATAGTAAAACAATTCTAAATTATATGAAATCTAAAACATTATATAATCTTTTAAATTATAAAACTAAAAAAAATATAAAATCAACTTATATAGTATTTTTTAAAATTTATTCTCCATGGGTATTAGTTTTTTTTTTTCACCGAAAGTCTCTGAAATTATTAGTTCTTACAATTTTTCCTTGGATATTAACTTTTTTCTACTGCGAGTTCTCAAAAAGTTAACGACGATGTTTTCTCCATTGATTTTTAACAGTTCAGTGTTTAAGTTGATAGTGAAAATCATTAAGTGGTTGACTTGTTATTGATACCAAAGTACAATAGTTGTTTTGTTAATTTTACTATGAAATAGAATGCAACAAATTTATGTAAGTAATAATAATTGTAAGGTGTAGGAAATTCAAATAATAGTGGTGATCCATAAATTCAAGATGAGCCAGCCCCTATAAGAAAAAGGGAAAATGACAAATCAACCATCGTGGATTGCGATCAATGACAAGTCAACCACTGTGGTATGTTTTCTAACAAGTTAACCACCAACGTATGTGAAAATGACAAATGCACCATCGCTGTCCGTTAAAAAAAGCTGATGGCCCCACCATGTATGCCTGGACGCCGCGGCTTTTTTTAATGGACAGCGATGGTGCATTTGTCATTTTCACATACTTTGGTGATTAACTTGTTAGAAAACATACCACAGTGGTTGACTTGTCATTTATCGCAAACCACGATGGTTGATTTGTCATTTTCCCTAAGAAAAATTTCAATTGTGGCGGACGTGTTAAGATCCCATTGGATATTACTATAAGAAGTAGCAGCCCTATTAAAGTGGTGGATGTGAAATCATAACTTTCATTTTCTGCCATCTCTCTTTCAATCTCTCTTTGTTAGCTGCCATTATTTTTTCACCAATAAACCACTCCTCTTCATTCATTTCGGCTGAGTTTATCTGATCAGATCTGATCCAACTCGCACTCATGGCCGAAAAGGTCTCCAATTGTGTCGTGTTTAATCTTTTCTGATCAATTTTAATTCTGGTTTTTTTTTTTATCTTGAATTTCATAGGATCAAACTCGATCAAATGGTTTTCTTTCTGATTCTCAATTGTGTTGCAGGTGACGATAATGGTGCTGGAAGTGGACCTTCAATGCACACGCTGCTACAAGAAAGTGAAGAAAGTGCTCTGCAAATTCCCTCGTAAGTCTCTCTCTTTCTCTCTCTCTCTCTCTCTCTCTCTCTCTTCATATTTTCGGGTGTTCTGAATTGAAATTTTTGAACAAGAGAAATTCGAGACCAAGTGTACGATGAGAAGAAAAACAGAGTCACCATTAGAGTAGTTTGCTGCAACCCAGAAAGAATGAGGGATAAAATTTGTCGCAAAGGAGGAGGATCCATTAAAAGCATTGAAATCATAGAGCCTGAAAAACCAAAACCACCTCCACCAGAGTCACAGAAGAAGAAACCGGATGAAAAACCAAAACCCCCTCCGCCTGAGACGGAGAAGAAGAAACAGGATGAAAAACCAAAACCCCCTCCGCCGGAGTCGGAGAAGAAGAAACAGGATGAAAAACCAAAACCCCCTCCGCCGGGACCGGAGAAGAAGAAAGAAGACCCCAAACCCGTTGTGCCAGTCATGAAGCCAGAAAAGCCCAAGGAAGTCAAGCCTGAAGAGCCCAAGGCTAAAGACCGAGATCCTCCAAAACCAGCTCCTCCACTCCCGCAGCCGGCGCAGCCTGTTCCCATCCTACCAGTGCCGGTACCAGTGCCGGAACCAAATCCGGTGCCGTTCGGGTACCCACCAGGATATCCAATGGGGACTTGTTGCAGAGAATGCTACGAGGGTTACAGCGGAGGGCCATGCTTTCACGGTAGCTACGGCGGTTTCTATGGAGGAAGACCAGTATATGATAGCTATGGCGGGGGGAGAAGCTGTCATACGTATACCAGCCGTTGCGATTATTTCAGCGAAGAGAACGCATCCGGATGCAGAATTATGTGATGAAGGTAAGCTGCAACACGTGGACGGTAGAGATAATTGGCATGGTTATTTTGATGACGATGATGATCATGTAATCGTCAATGGTGTTCATCATCATAAGACACAAAATGGGTTAATGGGTTTTGTTTATTAAGTATGTCATTATTTTCAATGAATGCATCATGAATGTAATAAGAATTTCAATCATCACATCTTCACAATCCGAAAGGCCTCTTCCTGCAACGCCTATGTTAATTTTTCACAAGAATTGATGGATTTTCGCGTATTTAGATGAATCAATAATATTAGTTTCATTTAGATAAAAACTATGTTATTATAGAAAAGATAGTCTGCATGTCCTTTTCAAATAGGATAGGCTTTCACGTTTATACAAAAGAGGACAGGTGTAATTGGAGGAAGATTGCCAAGGCATTGTTTTCAGAGACAAAGACTTATCATCTATAATAAAAAGTTGACACATGTATATTAAATAATACTAATTAAGAGAAAACTAGATGTGAGAGGATATCTTTTATATGAGAATTCCAACCTAGAAAAGTATATAGAAAACATTGCTAATTCATAAATGATTTTTAAAGTATTGATATTGCAATTAGACAATAAAATAAATAGACGACAACACAAAAAATGAATAGCATGTCTTATAGAAACAAAGTGATGAGCCTCGTCCTCAACCTTCCTCCTCACTTGACGCAATTATAACTTTTTTTTGTCTACTCTAAACTATCTTTAACCAATTCTTAATAATTTGAGTTTTCTCTTGAATACTTTAAGGTTTCAGCTTACCAACGAACGGATGATTGATAAACATGTCCTTTAAAATTTGAATAATTCTTTTTATGATTATCAATCCTCAACCTTCCTAGTGCTTTATGTAGAGCTCTCTGAAATTTCAATGTAAACAACGAGTCTCTATCAAACAATCTAATAGAAGGACAACATGTAGATGGACAATGTTCTCCACATAAAGTTACTAAACTTTGACTAAAAGTAATATGTTTTTACTTAAGTAAAGTGCGCAAATTTCGTCAACTGATCATAATAACTCACACTACATCATGTCTCGACACATTACTCGATAACCTGATCACAAAATCTATAGCAATTTTATCTCACTTCCGGTCGAGAAATTTCAATGTGTAATGACCTAGAATAAAGTTAACTTTTTAAATCATATTAGAACAATGAATTGTGATTGGAAATTGTAATAAACCTTTAGTTAGCAATAATGAGCTAGTTGAGCAATTACATTAGCTTGTCTTTGGTATGTGATGACCTGAGGAAAGAAATCAACTAATTAATTGAGAGTATATTTTCAAACTAAAAATAAGTATAATAGTATATACCTTAAGGTAACAATTGGTGATGCAACTAGACTCGCTAGATGCGTGCTGACAATTATTAATTTTTGTACTAAAGTTAGGAGAGGCTCTAAGTATAATGACGTGCTTTGGTTTGAATTTAGAAAGTTCAGTCGACCGGAGGCTGGGATGGTGGATGACCGAAAACAACCCAGCTTAAAACACTAGCTTCTAGACAATTTGTGGACGACTGGATAAACAAAAGCGGTCGACAGGAGCCTTTTAATGTATACTCTGTTCAATGTGCTGGCGACCGGTGATCAACTTGATGATAGAGATAATTGGCATGGTTATTTTGATCACGACGATGATCATGGAACCGTCAATCGTGTTCATCATCATCATTAGACACAAAATGGGTTAATGGGTTTTGTTTATTAAGTATTTCATTACTTTCAATGAATGCATCATGAATGGAATAAGAATTTCAATCATCACATCTTCACAATGAGAAAGGCCACTTCCTATTGTCAACATTCGTTATTCTAACTTAAATATTCAACGAGGTATAAAAAAATTGATTATAAACATACAATTGAAATTCATGATTTATGACCTACAAGATTAGGTCCATAAAAATTTCTTCAAACAAAATATTTTTGGTCCTTTTGAACTCAAACTCTCATTTATAAATCCATGAATCAAAATTTTTGACAAATAAAAATATGTTATTCTAGAAAAGATGGTTTGTATGTTCTTTTCAAATGGGTTAGGCTTTCACTTTCATAGAAAAGAGGACACAAGTAATTGGAGGAAGCTTGCCAAGGTATTGTTTTTAGAGACAATGTCTTATTATATATAATAAAAAGTTGACACATGTATATTAAATAACACTGATTAAGTGAAAACTAGAAGTGAGAGGTTAACCATTATATAAGAAAACTCACTATTCCTTCTTACGTTGAATACTCCGACCTATAAAAGTATATAAAAAAACATTGCTAATTCATAAATGATTTTTAAAGTATGGATATTGAAATTAGACAACAAAATAAATAGACGTCAACATAAAAAAATGAATAGCATGTCTTGGTTGGACTTGCATAGAAATAAAGTCATAAACCTCAACCTCAACTTTTCTTCTCTTGAGGCACTCATAACTTTATTTGTTTACTCTAAACTGTTTTTAACCAGTTCTTACTAATTTGAGTTTTCTCTTGAATACTTTAGGATTTGAATTTACCAATGATAGATGATTGATCATACAATCATCATCATGTCCTCTAAAATTTGAATCGTTTTCTATGATTATCAATCAATTTAAGAATGATGTGCTGTATTAATATTTAACGGAATTCCTAGTGCTTTTTGTAGAGCTTTTCGAAATTTCAATGTAAACAGCGAGTCTCTATCAGACAATCTAATGGTAGGACAACGTGTAGATAGACAATGTTCTCCCCATAAAGTTACTAAACTTTGACAGAAAGTAATATGTTCTTACTAAATAAAGTGCGCAAATTTCGTCAACTGATCATAATAACTCATACTACATCATATCTCTACACATTACTCGATAACCTAGTCACAAAATCTATAGTAATTTTATCTCGCTTCTAGTCGAGAAAATTCAATGTGTAATGACCTAGAATAGAATTAACTTTTTTAATCATAGTAGAACAATAAATTGTGATTGGAAATGGTAATAAAGCATTAGTTAGCAATAATGAGCTAGTTGAATAATTACATTAGCTTGTCTTTGGTATGTGATTACCTCAGGAAAGAAATCAACTACTTAATTGAGAGTATATTTCCAAACTAAAAATAAGTATAATAGTATGTACCTTAAGATAACAATTGATGATGCAACTAGACTCGCTAGATGCGTGCATGAAAATTATTAATTTTTGTACTAAATTTAGGAGAAGCTCTAAGTATAATGACATGCTTTGGTTTGAATTTGGAAAGTTCAGTTGACTAGAGGTTGGGACGGTGGATGACCGGAAACAACCCAGCTCAAAACACTGGCTTCTAGACAATTTGTGGATGCCTGGATAGACAAAAGTGGTCTATCGGAGCCTTTTAATGTATACTTTGTT
This sequence comes from Begonia loranthoides, assembly GCA_022433065.1. Lineage (NCBI taxonomy): Eukaryota > Viridiplantae > Streptophyta > Magnoliopsida > Cucurbitales > Begoniaceae > Begonia > Begonia loranthoides. Next base: position 11,705,083 of record CM039468.1, read on the forward strand.
CAAAGTGTAGGCGGCCAGACATGAACAAAGTTACAAACTTGATTTTGCGTTCTGCCACTGCTATGAGGAATTTAGAAAATTCTCAATCCTAACCTTCAAATTTTGGAACTCCAATGGCTTGTCTTTAGAAAAGTTGATGACTCTTAATTTCCCAAGAGAGTGAATTCTTGCTACCAAAAACAAAGTAATAACGAATGAAACACGAACCAGAAAGTCAGCCAGAAAGCCGCTAAAATCAATGACTTTCTACTCCAAGGCAATTTTCCCCAAAGAAGACGGATCTCCAACTTAATAATTTGTAAGCTTCAACAACTCAAAATGATTTCCCTCCATGAATGAAGTAAGGAAGCTGTAGTAAAATCAATTACTAATCCAACTCTCACGAAGAATTAGAAATCTGGACACAAATCGACGATTGAGAATAATCAAACAAATTGTGGGTTTTTACTTGCGAAGAACAAAGGAAAAGAGGCAAAAGCTCTATAATTTTTATGATTCAAAATTGATCAGGAAAAAAATCCTAAGGCGGGCTTAAATAGCTCCTTTGAAATTAGGGTTTACAAGTTGAAAACAAAATAACCTTACGAAAACTCCTACTCGCTCTAGGACAAACCCCTAGTCAAGTGTTGTGAAAAAGTTTAATAAGCAAATAAATAACTAAGTATTACTTCGCTTAAAAGACTTCGTTAGTTGTAATCTCCTTTGACTCCATTTAGACTCGATATGATTCCACATGATAACATTCTTTGGCATTCTTTCATCCTTGTTATTTGAGGGCTCCTTCAAGCTTTCTTGCCACTTTTTTTTCTACAAAATAAATTGAACTGGTCCTAATTGAATTAGTTATCATGCTTAGAATTCAAAATCATTTTAGAGTAACAAAATAGACTACCTAAGATAGAAATTAGCTTTGGAAGTAGGTCAATAGAATTAGTGGATAAAACATTATTCATGTGTAACATCAACACAATGCACGAGAAGTAACTCAAATCAAGACTTTTGACCGATCAAAAATAGATGCTCGAGTGAGAATTAAGGAGCATAAAGCAAGACAAATAGACTTCTTTTGACACGATATAAAGATAGATTAAGGTTTTGAGGACTAATCATATAGATGGTTAGTACATGATTAGATGTTATATCATCTTGGTCTAGATAATCTTTATATTAGAATTCTTACTAGACTTATAAAATTCATTATATGCTTCCACCAATCTTTGTAGTATATGTGGCAATTCAAGTGATAGTCAATTCTTGTTAATAGTAAGTCATTTACTTTCTATCTGAAGATTTACACTCTATCCAAAGAGTTATACTCATTGTGTAACAGTCAATTATTGTTCTATATTTGCTCAATTAGTCCATCCCTAAGATTACATCAAACTAATCTATATGTAGAATTATTGCAATTACTAGCAACTCGTAATCCTCAATTATCACATACACAGATCGACAAATAAGGGACACCTCACTATCTACATTCAACGATGTCTTCAACAATAATGGAGGTTGAAACTTTTCTACCACTAACTCCAAGACAATTGCAAACAGTACGAAATAAAGTACGAAATAAAAAACAAGTGTATTGCACCAATGTCAAACAAAAAATTTACCATAAAATGAAATAGAATAGTAGTGTAGTCTGCAATGACTTGACTAGTCTAATCATAGGCTTCAGAAACTCAAACTGCATAAACCTGTAGCTAGATATGATGTAGTAGTTTGTGTCGCTACTGAGTTAGGTGGTGTAAGCTATATATTTATTAAACAGTTCCTCCTCAAATATCATGGATGTCTGTAGGTATGACCGACTTAAAGGCTTGAGACGAGGCAATTAGTCCATTGTCTGAATTTGTGAAACGCCAATTTCAATACTTGGAGCAATTTAGAGAAAGAGAAGAGTAAGGAAGAATATGACCAATCATTCATGTTGAAGTTGGATGGGAAAAAAATTTGTCAGTTGAAACCATCGAGTTTTGATGAGCGTTCCTCTAATCCAGCCAAAGCTGAAGAATAGATTTGAGCACTAGAGGATATGTTGGATTATGTAAAGATAGAAGAAGGAGAAAAAGTTTCATGTGCTGCTTATCCACTAATTCAGGACACGAGGTAGTGAGACTCAATCAAACAACCCATGGTACTTTAGCCACATGGTAAGGACACGAAAGTTGGTGGAGTTTACCTAGCTTCGCCAGAAAAGATCCATTATTGAGTACATGCGAAAAGTTGAGGCATTGTCATAATTTGCAGCACATTTAGTGGCTATGAATGGGTTCAAAGTGTATCAGTTTATACAAGGTTTGAGAGTGGAGATATACAAAGACGTGAAGATTTATGGCACTCATGATGTACCCTATTCGAAGATCATGTCTAAGACACTTGAATTGGAAGAAGCTGAATTCTAGGTTGTTAAATAGATGGAATCAAGAAGAGGTTCCTAAGGGAGAATCATCCTTAGTAGAAAAAGGGAGGGCAACTAGATGTAAAAGGAGTAAAGAAGCCCTTTAATGATGAAGAACAACAAGGGAAAGAAAAGTTAGTTATTATTAGAAACAATGCGATGACAACTCATGCAATGAATGCCCTACGTGCAAGAAGAACCATTTTAGCGAATATAGAGCTAACACCAGACATTGATGATATTAAACCAATTGCATTAATGGGTTTTGTTTATTAAGTACCACAGTGAGTTGGTAAAGGGGAATCAATCGATCAAAGACAAATGTTGTGGACAAAGTTGTCATTAATTTCAATGAATGAATCATGAATGGAATAAGAATTTCAATCATCATATCTTCCTGATCAGAAAGGCCTCTTCCTATTGTCAACATTCATTATTCTAACCTAAAAATTCAATAAGGTATAAGAAAGATTGATTATCAATATACCATGGAATGACTACGTATGTACGAATTGAAATTCATGATTTAAGACCTACAAGATTAGTTCCATAAAAATTTCTTCAAATAAAATATTTCTGCTCCTTTTAAACTCAAACTTTCATTTATGAATCGACAGATTGTTTTAATTTTTCAAAAGAATAGATGTGTTCACTTATTTAGATGAGTCAATAATAATTCACTTCAAAGTGATCAGCCAAAAGTTTTGACAAATAAAAATATGTTATTCTAGAAAAGATGGTTTGTCTGTGCTTTTCAAATAGGTTAGGCTTTCACTTTTATAGAAAAGAGGACAGAAGTAATTGGAGGAAGATTGCCAAGGCATTGTTTTTAGAGACAAAGTCTTATTATATATACTAAAGTTGACGGATGTATATTAAATAATACTAATTAAGAGAAAACTAGAAGTAAGAGGTTAACCTTTATATAAGAAAACTCAATATTCCCTTTCTTACCTTGAATATTCCAACCAAGAAAACTACATAAAAAAACACGGCTAATTCATAAATGATTTTTAAAGTATTGATTTTGAAATTATACAATAAAATAAATAGACATCAACACAAAAAATGAATAGCACGTCTTGGTTGGGCTTTCATAGAAACAAAGGCCTCAACTTCAACCATAACTTTAACCTTCCTCCTCTTGAGACGCTCATAACTTTTTTTGTTTACTCTGAATCATCTTTAATTTGTTCTTAATAATTTGAGTTTTCTCTTGAGTACTTTAGGATTTGAACTTACCAACAACAGATGATTGATCATACTTTCATCAGCATGTCCTTCAAAATTTGAATCATTTTTTATGATTATCTATTAGTTTGATAATGATGTGTTGCATTGATATTTAACACAGTTCCTAGTGCTTTATGTGGAGCTCTCCAAAATTTCAATGTAAACAATGAGTCTCTATCAGACAATTTAATGGAAGGACAATGTGTAGATGGACAATGTTCTCCACATAAAGTTACTAAACCGTGAGAGAGAATAATCTGTTCTTACTTAAATAAAGCGCGCAAATTTCGTCAACTGATCATAATAATTCATACTGCATCATGTCTCTACACGGTAATCGATAACCTGGTTACAAAATCTATAGTAATTTTATCTCACTTATGGTTGAGAACATTTAATATGTAATGACCTAGAATAGAATTAACTTTTTTAATCATGTTAGGACAATAAATTGTGATTGAAAATGGTAATAAACCATTAGTTAGCAATAATGAGCTAGTTGAGCAATTATATTAGCTTGTCTTTGGTATGAGATGACCTGGGGAAAGAAATCGACTAATTAATTGAGAGTATATTTCGAAACTAAAAATAATTATACTCGCTAGATGCGTGCATGAAAATTATTAATTTTTGTACTAAAATTAGGAGAAGTATAATGACAAGTTTGGTTTGAATTTGGATAGTTCAATTGACCAGAGGCTTGGATGGAGGACGACAGAAAACAACCTAGCTCAGAACATTGGCTTTTGAAAAATTTTCAATCGACCAGATAGACAAAAGCGGTCGACCGAAGCCTTTTAACGTCTACTCTGTTCAATGTGTAGATGATCGGTGATCAACTTGCGGGTGACCGACCCAGACAAAGTTGCGAACTTGATTCTGCGTTTCACCACCGCTTTGAAGGAATTCATAAAATTCTCAATCCTAACCTTCGAATTCTAGAACTTTAATGGCTTCTCTTCAAAAAAATTGATCACTCTTAATTTCCCAAGAGAGTGAATTCTCGCAATAACAAATGAAGAAATAACGAATGAAACACGAATTGGCTAGTCAGTTGGATAGCCGCTAAAATAAACGACTTCCTACTCCAAGGCAATCTTTCCCAAAGAAGACAACTCTTCAACTTGATAATTTGTGAACTTCAACAACTTTATAATGATTTCACTCCACGAATGAAGCGATGAAGCTATATCAAAGAATCTGTATAGAATAACGCTTGCTGAATTCAAGGAGTTGAAAACTCAACTAGAGGAATTATTGGATAAAGGATTTCTACACCCTAGTTTCTCTCCATGGGGTGCCTCTGTGCTATTTGTTAAGAAAAATGATTGTTCGATGCAGATGCGTATTGACTACAAGAAATTAAACAAGGTGACTGTGAGGAATAAGTACCCTTTGCCGAGGGTTGATGATCTATTTGATCAACTCCAAGAAGCATCTGTATTTTTGAAGATTGATCTACGATCAAGGTATTATCAATTGAAGGTTAGATAAGATGATATTTCGAAGATTGCATTTCGTACTAGATACAGACACTACGAATTTATGGTCATGTCCTTTGATTTAACTAATGTACTTGCAACATTTATAGATTTGATGAATTGTATCCTCAAGGACTTCAAATACTGGTTTATAATCGTCTTCATTGACGACATATTGATCTACTCTTGTTCAAAGTAGGAACATATGGAACATTTGGAGATCACATTGACAATTTTAAAGGCGTACTAGTTATACGTAAAATTCTCTAAGTGTGAATTTTGGTTGGATAGAGTCAACTTTTTTGGGTCATATAATTTTTATGGACGATGTTGTTGTGGACCCAGCTAAAATACAAGCAGTCTTGGATTGGTCAAAATCAAAGAATATTGGCAAAGTACGTAGTTTCCTTGGTCTGGTAGGATACTAGAGAAGATTTATTAAAGGCTTCTCAAACACTGTGTTACCATTGACTAGCCTTAGGAGAGAGAGTGTTAGATTTTGGTGGTCTAAAGAGCGTGGGAAAAATTTCCAAGACTTGAAGCAGAAGTTAACTACAGCCCCAATTTTGGTACTTTCGTCGGAAGGTGGAAAGTACAATATTTATTGCAATACCCCGAGTAATGGATTGGGCTGTAAAGGAATATCCTATGCTTCTAGATTGTTAAAGGAGTACGAATGCATTTATTCGACTTACGATCTCGAGTTTGCTGTTATGGTCTTTACACTCAAAATATGGAGACACTATTTGTATAGACTGCGGTGTGAAATTCTCACAGACCACAAGAGCTTGAAGTACATTTTTAGTTGTAAAGAATTGAACATGGGACAAAGATGGTGGTTGGAATTCATAAAGGATTATGACTGTGAGATTAAATATCATATGCGAAAAGTGAATGTAGTTACAGATGTATTGAGCAGAAAAGCGGTAATAATATACTCCTTATAGCAGAATTTTCCCACAACTCTTCAATCTGAAATTCAAAAGCTTGGATTGAGGGCGATTATATCTCAATTGGTTTCTACACTTTCAGCTATGACGTTACTGCTTACTTTATTTGATAAAATCAAAGTGACACAAGCAGACCATCATATGTGAAATACCTTGATTTTTGTTCCTCTATTTTAACAATGCATTGAAACAATTTGGATTTTAATGGAACGAATATTTAGTGTTATAAATGGTACATTTTATGTTTGGAATATTTAAGAATGCAATTTATATGTTAATTGGGTAATTAGATAATCTAATTGGAAAGTTAATAAAATAAAGGATTGGGATGTTTATAATTATGATGGGTAAGACGTAAGGTTGGGAGTGCGGCCAAAACGGCGTCGGATTATTTTGGGAATTGGAAGGAAGGGTCTTGGCTGTTGGATGAAGCTCGGAAGGCTGTGTTTTCAGCCTCCTCCCGTGCTCGAGGGAATCACCCTCCCGATTCCAGTTTGTAAATTGGTCACACGGGATGCTTCTTTAGCAGAGTTCAGGTTAGCGGGGATCCCACGATCGGTCATTTATATGAAGCGACTGGTGAAAGGGGTGAAATGCTATTTTGTTTTTGCTTTGTTCCCTCGGCCCATTGTGGGCGAATTAGCTCTCCTCGGGTGATCTACAGGAAAATTTGAGGTAAGATTTTTGCTTTAAGGTCTTTGATGAGCGGTTGATGAAATTTTTGGTAACTGCGAAGTTTTTTTTATGGGTTGTTTTCGCCTCGGTTGTTTGTCTCCTCGGGTGATTTCTCCTAGTATGATTTCTAGCTTATCGAAGGGATTTACAGTGACGACTAGTCTTGGGGATTTTCGTCAGCTTCGAATTCCAGGTAAGGAATATTAAGTGTTTAACAGGGTAGTAGGCCTGCATCACAAGGTTATTGTTTTGTGTATGTGTGTTATTCCTTCGTAGAATTACTTGAAGAAAATAGTGATCATGAAGTTTTGTCTTTGCCCTGTGTAAAAGACTGAATAACCTGTATATAGTCAAAGTAGCTACTGCTTGTATATATGTTAATAATTGGTAGTGTTGTACATAACTAGATGTTGGAAACTCAGAAACAGGATAAATCATTTTCTGTTTTTAGTTGAGTTTGGAATATGTCAATACTAGAGAATTTAAATTCTGAATTTTGGAAACTGTTGGATGTTTAAAGTTGGATTTTTGAATTTGAAGAATTCTACTAAACATAGCTTGGGAGTCTGGGCATGATGTTGAGTTAATTAGTGCCTCTAAAGTTTAGATTACAACATGATTCCTATTTACAGTTGGATTTTGGAAACTGTTAAGCTTGAAAGTTGGATTTTGAGTTAAGGAATTCTATCAAACATAGAATCTGTAGATGTTGTCAATTTGTTTACAACTTCTAAAGTTTGAATTGCAAGGTTATAGGGTATTAGTGTGCGTATTTGTATTCCTTAACAGAGTTTCTGAGAAATCTGGATACAACATGATGATATGTATTGTTTTACGTTCAAGGATGAAGAATCTATTTAAGAATTTCAGCAGTATATTGCATGTACATACATGGATAGCATGAATAATTGAACATGATTAGAAATTAAAAATATATGAATGAGGATAATTGAGTTTCTGTATTAAGTTGGAGTTGGATTCTATTTATATATGAGGGATTTCTATAATATGACAAAACACAAGTTTGAAGATTTGTTGTTAGACGGAGATTGGTATTCTGAATATGTTGTTGAGTGGTTTACTTTAAAGATTTGTTGTTAGACTTATATTGGTATTCTGAATATGTTGTTGATTGATTTACTTTGAGGATTTGTTGATTAGATTAGATTGGTATTTTGAATATGTTGTTGATTGGTTTACTTTGAGGATTCATTGATTAGATTGATTGGTATTCTAAATATGTTGCTGATTGGTTTTCTGCCTTAAAGTTTGGATTGGAAATTTTACTATAGGATGACATTGTAGTCCTCAGGTTGTGAAATCGATTTCTGTCTATGTTGGGAAAAATATATGAGAAAACTCGTCTCTCTCTCTATATAAATATATATATATATATAGAGGAGTTTTCTCATATATATATATATAACGAAATAATTTACACAATATAAGTTTTCATGAAAAGAGCAACGAAAAAGATACTAGCGAAAATACGAACACGAAGAAGAAATTTATTGAGTTGATTATCCCGCATGAGGTAGACCAAACGGTGTCACTCATTTTTCCTAAAATAATTATTGACTAAAATACTTAAATAGTAGGTATGGGTGGGGTATGAGTTGTCTGTCTCGTATAAGGTGGACCAAATGGTGCGACTTTTCCTTGGACTGTTAACCTATACAATTGAACTGCTAAACAAAAGAAATAGAAGTAAACTAACTGAAAATAAAGTTTAAAAAAAATATATAGAGAATGTTGCATTACACACTCATATTTCTGTTTACACACTTCATGTTTATATTCATGGTTATATTCTTTGTTGAGTATTAAACTCATTAGATGTACCTTGTGATGTAGAAAATGATGGAGATTAAAGTGCATGATGAAAAGGACTTGTTGATAGTGCAGTTGAAGAGGAACTCTCATGGGCAAAGCTAGAGCGTTGTCGAAGCAAATTTGACCATGGGCGAGAATTTAAGAAAAAATGAATTTTAATGATATAAACTCTTGTTAAGATTTATGTTCATTTCTGTTAGATTTAAAAAGAAACATTTATAAATGTTTTTTTGTCATTTTAAAGATGGGTTTTACTAAGGTTATTTCTAAATGAGTTTTCATTAAGTCTTCTGCTGCATGGTTATAAAAGAGTACGAAAATATATTTAGTAAAAGACGAGTTTTACTATGCTCTGATTTCAAAAGGGGTTATTCATAAAGACTTTCTTTGTATGAGTTTCTAAAAGATCCGGTTTTCTACAAAGGTAATGTTTAAAAAAAAAAATTTAATGCCATGGGGCGTTACACCATATGCGTAAGTGTTAAATAAGATCAGACTCTGACAGACCAATTAGATTATTTTGTTTCTAATGGGGGAATAATTAAATTTAAAGGCATATAGTATGTCCATAAGAATAGGGAATTACGACGAGAAATTATGCTAGGGGCTCACTTCTCTACTTTTTCTGTAAAAATCATTATTTTATAATAATAAATTTCATGTATAAAGTTTTCACGTTACTTTTGGTCAATGTGTTTAGAAGTTGACCCATTTTGTAGAGTAGTAGCCATGTCTGACTTTGCGGTCAAATAGTCAAAACGGTAAATTTTGGTGTTATCAAGTTGTAAATAAATTGAGAAATTTAATTTGATAATTTAGAATTGCCTTGGATCGACATTGGTTAAAGTTTGGAATTATCAGAAAAAAAAAATCAAGATTTTGAAAGGAATTTATTTAATGTATATTATGTTATATATAATATATATTAAATAAAATAATAATTTAATTTATTAAATTTAATAAAAATATAAAGCTGAGGGCAACCTCATTCCCTTATGTTCATCCATGAGAGAAGGAATCGTTAAAGAGAGGGAGAGTGATGATTCCACGAGAAAGGGAATTGAGCTCTAGTTTTGAGTTCACAACGTTGAGGTCTTCAACATTTGTGAAGGCATTTCATGGGTAAGCCTCCCTCTCCATTTTTGAGCTTTAAGTTTAGGATATATATTAATTTTGAATTTGATATTAGAAACTTGAATTTATGAGTTTTTTCTGGAATATATTGATAGAATCAGTATTTATGCAGGAGTATTGGCTATTTGGAGGCGAAAATAGAGGAAACAATGCATTTCCATCGTGAAAACCGTGCTGGAAGTTCTCCCCGATCAACCTCTGATCGTACCCGGTTGATTACAGAAGAGGGTGAGAGTTTTGACAAGGTTCAGGTTGTCGACCATGACTGGAGCAGTCGCCTGTAGTGATTAACCGCACCAACTGGTCGATCAACCGCAACCTAAACCAGTCGATCGACCGCAGCCTAAACAGGTCGATCGTGCCAATGCCTAGGTATGATAGCTATAGTGCCTGGTCGACTGCACAATGTTGTTTTTCATATTTTTGAGTCGTTTACACGTCAGTTAAATCCTTTTACTATTTCCTTGTGATTTATTAATGAGAATTTTTTTTATTAATGAGAATTTTTTTTTATCTTTGACATGTTTTAAGGCTTTGCTGAGTTCGTGGATTTCTAGCTGATTCCCAATGAAGTTGTTGCTCCGGTTGGTAAGAAAAGTCACCTCAAAAGTAGAGATTTTATATTTTTTCTCATTGCGTTGCATCATAGTTTTCAAACTTTACTTTGTGGGTTGCCACATGTGAAAACCTGACAGGAACTGTTCAACAGCACGTTAGATTTTATATAACATATTTATAAGTGAGTTTTATACGTTTTCTTAACGTGCATGGTATTTCATGGTTTTCTCTATTACTGATAGGGGAGGATGAATCTTCTTGATACTTTGGACAACCACAATGTCCAAGTATCACGAGCCTAACTTAACACATCTTCTAATGCGTGAAGATATTTTGTTTGTGTGCTGTGTGAAATGAGTAATATGGCGGTGATGATGTTCCCCTTAGGTTTCAAATCCCTAAACCTGATCAAGGTGTATTTGGCTATTGACATTAACGGTTGTGTCGTCGTGATGCCTTGCTCGTGCGGTAACCTAGGTGACGCTGTTGGATCTTCAAATCACTGTCATTTTTCCCTTTCTAGCTCATGAGGTGCTGCTTGGAAATGGTTGATGTCTTTCTATATATTTGATCAAAGGACTCCTTTAGTGATATCCTCCCTTTTTACTGAGACTTATTTTATGACAAAAAATTCGATGAAACTATTTTGATATTAGCCGTCTACGCATATTGCCATGTTTTCTGATTGCTCATTAGAGGTCAGTGGGGTCGGTTTCTCATAACGTGGAAAATGATTTTAATGATTTTATGCACGACATTGTCTTGATGAGAAAAATAAAACTAGTTTTACATGGCAAATGATTGTGATGATTTTAAACTCATGCACAACATTATCTTGATCATGACTATGGAAAGATAAAATCAATTTTACATGCATTGCATTTAATATAAGTTGTCTATTAAGTTAGTCACTCACCCTAACGACCCCCACCATCCCAGGTAAACAAAACTAATTAGAAGTAGCGGTTCAATGGTGGATTTCCCCAATTTCACTTATTTCTTTGAATGTTTATCTATGTCCCTTAGGACTTTATATTAAATTTGGGTATGTAAAAGAATGTTTGGATATTAGTTGGGCTTTGAATTTGAAGCACAATATTTATTATATTCTTGCTATTATTTTTCCTAATCACCATGTGGACCTAGAATCATATCGTGTGGACTATGACTTTGATTTGTGTTCAAGTCTTCTGTTGCAAATCAATGTTTGGGTTGGGTGATTGAGTTTTCTTTGAGAATTGAGTTGTTCGATCTAGTGTTTGTGTTAGACCCACCTTCAGGTCATGACATCTATTGTTAAGAATAAATGCTCTATTATCCTTTCATTTTGGTGTGTGTATGTACATATATATATATATATATATATATAACATGTATATATATACACATATATATTGTAATTTCCTACCATGTATTAATATATACATATATCCTTTGCATATATTTGAAGCATTAAAATAAATTTTCAATCTCCAATCACATGCTTTATGTCATACTCTTCATATCATATATCTTCTCATTTTTCTTATAAACTAAAATCTATCACAACAGCATTAAAAGAGACACATTAGCTTCAAAAAGACAGAGACAATCACTTTCGTGAACTTCTTCAACTTGCAAGTGAGAAATGCTAAGAAAAGAAGAGAGAGAGGTTCAAGGTGTCTAAGCCTCACAATCCTTAGCAATCAGCCATGATTCGTGCATAACCTCGTCCTTCAACACCACAGCCTATTTATTAATAGATCCCTAACCTTAATCATTGTTTTGTGTTACCCAATATACAATGTATTCAGTGATCCATTGAATACTGATCGACAGTAACTTATTCCCCTAGACGTCCGTATGAGAGGAGTCCTAGCTTGTGACCATCTTAACAAAGAATGAGGTTGACAAAGCCCTAGCATGTGATGAAGAATACGATCTCGATGAATAAGGAGGTAGACAAAGCCCTAGCCTGCAAAACCGCCCTAGATGACGAATGTGTGAACAATAATCTGCTCTCAATGATGAATCTGCCTAGACTGCGAAGAGGACAAAGATCAAACGACTTAGATCTTTGCTGTGTTTGGATTGACTCTATGATGTTGCATGACCCTTCTTTGAATCAAGGTCAGTATTCTAGGGAGTTGACGGTTCGGTAAGGAATCGCTATACAAATTTGTCATGGTATTGTTTAGAACTCAAAAGTAACAGATGGAATAGTCATATTCTGGATGAAGAGGAAGTTTACCGAGGATGAAAAAGGAGATTACAAGGAAAAAAGAGGAAACTAATAGAAAGGAAAATAAATTATGGTTTCTCCTAAGCCTAGCTGCCTTCCACTTCAACAAACATGACTATTTCAAATCCTCACTCATCCCTTGAGATCGTTGTCGTAAGATGCACCTCTCTAGAAAGAATCTTGACCCCAAGGTTGAAAATTCCTGAAGATATGCATCTCGTAATGACTATTTCAAATCCTCACTCATGCCTTTTAAGCGCTCCTTATAAATTGGGGCAATTGCGCGACAAAATTCTAAGATAGTGTAAAAGGGAGCCCCAACATCAACAACAATTAGCCTTCCAAGATGGTTCATTTCCTATTCAAGTTTGTTAATAAGAGATGTAATGCTGGGTGTCACGGTCTACTTTCAAGAGACTTAAGGAGGGCCGTACGGCACTGGTTGTTTTTCTTTTTTTTTTTTTTTTGGGGGGGGGGGGGGGGGGAGGACAACTAGTCAACCTATGAAGTGCGCTAACGGCACCAATTGCCCACGACGTTAGAGCGAGCTTTGTGTCTAACAAGCGAGCAGTAAGCGCGCAAGATTAATAAAAAAGAGCGTCATTGATCATAGTGAGCATAGTTTGAATGTAAAAAGCCTTATCATTGATTGCCAGTAAATTACATTGGGTAGGGGGTCTACGTGCAGTCATGCCTCTCCCCCTAAAGTGCAATCCGCTCCATCTCCACTCTGGCAGGAATCAACATGCAAAAGTGGAGAGGAGTCACTTGCCAAAAATAGAAGTTAAAAAAATAAAAAGGAACTGCTAATAATAGAAGGAATCTATTCTAGCAGCATGGGCGGCCATGGACAACACATCCTGGACAAGCCCGGATTGTTACATTCTCCCACAGAGCTGTTGACGTCCTCGTCAACTTATCTTCAGCTTGAATTCTTCAATCTTCTGTGTGGCATTCTTCAACTTGTCTTCTTTCTCCCACGTGACTTCATCATCTCCAAGTCCCTCCCATCTGACCAGGTACTCTATGTGTAGGCGGCGGCCTGTCTTGACGCTCCAATCTTCTAGAATTTCTTCAAATTTCTTCTTCTTCCGGTAGTTGAGGGCGATGTCTAGTCTTGTGATGTTGTTCCTTTTCTAGTCTTCATCGTCTGGATGGTATGGCATCAAGTTGCTAATATGGATTACCGAGTAGATTTTAAGCCACGCAGGTAGATTAACTCTGTAAGATGCCCTCCCGATCTTTTCAATAACTTGAACTGGACCTTTGTATTTTCGGACAAGACGCTTATCTCTCTTCCCTTTGAATCGGAGTTGTTCAGGCAATAACTTTACCAACACTAGATCTCCAGCTTCGAACTCCACTGGTCGCCGCTTTCGATCTGCCCACTTTTTCGTATGCTTGGAGGCTCGTTCCAAATACGCCCGAGTTATTTCATTATTTTGTTTCCATTCTTTGGAGAAGTTGTATGCCTTTGGACACTTCCCAAGGTATGGTTGGTCGAGTGTGTGGGGCATCGTTGGTTGCCTTCTGGAAATTATTTCAAATGGGCTTAATCCGGTTGAAGAACTCTTCTGGCAGTTGAAACAGAATTGGGCTACGTCCAAGAGACTCAGCCAATTCTTCTGGTTGGTATTGATAAAAGGCCACAAGTATTCCTCAAGTAAGCTATTGAAGCGTTCTATTTGTCCATCAGTTTGAGGGTGATAATTGGAAGAGACATTCATACTTGATCCTAGCAACTTGAACAATTCCACCTAAAAAGATTCGGTGAATCTCGTGTCTCTATCACTAATGATGCTTACAAGTATGCCCTATAATTTGACAACATGTTTGAAGAAGAGTTGTGCCGTTGTTTCAGCAGAACAATACTTTGGGGCAACAATAAAGTTGCATATTTGGAAAAACGGTTGATGATCACCAAGATTGCTTCAAAGTCGCCTGTGGATGGCAGATTAGAGATGAAGTCTAGAGATATGCTTTCCCAAGGTCTTGTTGGCACCAGTAATGGTTTTAGCAAACCCACCACTTTGTCTCTTTCTACCTTGTCTTGCTGACATACCAAACAAGTCTTGGTATATTGCATCACGTCGTCTTTCATGTGAGGCCAATAATATCCCCTCTTTAATAGGGCATACGTTCTTTGCCATCCAGCATGACCGACCCACAAGGTGTCGTGGCATTCCCTCATAGGGTTCGGCGTAGATCATTACTTTAGGGTACCTAAAGACAGTTTCCCTTGGTTAACAACAATTCTTCTTCGATCCAGAATTGTCGGGTCTTCTTTTCTTTTACTAATTGCATGACGACCCGAGTAGCAGGGTTGTCCTGTAAACAATCTTGAATGTGATTTCTCATAGACCACCCAGTAATTCTACTCGCTTGGAGTTGAGATAAATAGCAAAGACTGACACACTCTGCTTTTCGATTGAGGGCGTCAGCTACCCGGTTTGATTGTCAGACTTGTGCTCAAAATGAAAATCAAATTTTGAGATAAGTTCGTGCCATCGCGCTTGCTTGGAGGTCAGTTTCGGCTGTTCAAAGAAATGACAGATTGAGCTGTTGTCGGTCTTTACTGTAAACTTTGACCCAGGCAGGTACTATCTCCATACACAAAGGCAATGTACTATGGCCAACATTTCTTTCTCTGAGGCTATGTACCTTCTTTCAGTTTCTTCTAGCTTGCGGCTTTCATAAGCAATAGGATGGCCATTTTGTAATAAGACTTCCCCGAGTGCGAAGTCAGATGCATCAGTTTCGACTTCAAATGGCAAAGTCACATCTGCTAGAGCCAAAACTGGACTTTGCATCATAGCTTTTTTTAAATTAGCGAAGGCCGTTTGACATTCTTGGTTCCACTCCCAGAGGACTCCCTTTTTTAATAGTTTGGTGAAAGGTGCTGCCTTCTTGGAAAATCCTTCCACAAACCGCCGATAATAGTTTACAAGACCTAGAAAAGAACGTAACTCTGTAACTGACGTGGGGTTTCTCCAGTCTTGGATTGCCTTGATCTTGTCAACATCCATGCGAAGCTGTCCTTGTTCAATAATGTGGCCAAGGAACCCAATACTTTTCTGAGCGAAGGAGCACTTTTCCTTCTTTACATATAACTGGTTCTGTCTCAACTTATTGAAGACTAGGTGAAGATGACCTTGATGTTCTTCAATGTTCTCGCTGTAGACCACAATGTCGTCCAAGTATACTACCACAAATTTGTCAAGGAACTCATGGAATATTTGGTTCATTAGAGTACAAAAAGTCGCGGGAGAATTTGTCAGTCCAAAGGGCATCACCAAGAATTCAAAAGCTCCATATCTAGTCACACAAATCGTCTTTTGCTCGTCGCCTTCTACAATCCTGACTTGATAATAACCTAAGCGTAAGTCGAGCTTTGTGAAATATTTGGCCTTGTATAGTTGATCAAAAAGATATGTGCTGAGTGGAATGGGATACTTGTTCTGAATAGTGACTTTGTTTAGGGCCCAATAGTCAATACATAACCGTAAGCTAACGCCTTTCTTCTTTTGGAACAACACAGGTGCTGCAAAGGGTGCCTTTGCTGGTCTGATGAACCCTGCTTCAAGTAGTTCATCTAATTGCTTCCTCAATTCCTCTAGTTCTGGTGGAGCCATTCTGTAAGGCACTCTTGCAGGAGGTTTAGTCCCTAGAGTCAATTCGATTTGATGATCGATGTCTTTGCGAGGGGGGTAATGTTTTTGGCAATCATTCTGGCATAGTACTCTTGTACTCTTCAAGAACTTCCATGATTTCAGATGGCACTATTTCTCCTTTGCCTTCGTCCATGATCGAAGGGACAAGGATATATGTGGGTTCTTGGTTCTTTAATCCTTTTTTGAATTGCATTGCAGAGATCATCTTTATGTTGCTAGCACTTGGTTGTTTGAGAATAGTGAGAACTACTGTTGGGTTGTTCCCGGTAATTACTATGTACTTAGCCAATGGGATGGGGATGACTTTGTGTTCCATCAAGAATTCCATCCCTAATATAGTATCAAAATCATCTATCTGTGCTACATTGAAGTTAATTGGTCATGTCCACATGTTGAGTTTTAGCTGAGCTCTTTTTACCACTCCAACTACTGGCATTGCTTTTGCATTCACCGTTTTGATCTTGCCAGCATTCTTTTCTAGCTTTAGGCCTAGGCGGTGAGCTTCCTTTTCTGTGATAAAGTTATGTGTGGCTCTCGAGTCAATCATCGTGCTTTTGACAGCCCTATTATTGACAAGGCTTTCCACATACATGAGGCCTTTATCTGGGGTCTTTTTCAATTCTGCCATCTGTTGTTGGACTGCTGATAAGAAGGTCATTGTCCCTACTTCAGCCACTTCCACAGTCTCTTCTTCAGCAACCCCTTCAGCTGGGTTGTCATTATGAATCGAGGCTTGTAATGCTGTTCATGCTGACCTATGGGGGCATTCTGCAACTTGGTGCGGTCCCTTGCATAAGAAGCAGGACATAGGTCTATTCGGTGGTCGTTGATTACTAGCCCCTTTCCATGTCTCTTGGCTTTCTCTTAGGACAAATGGCTTTCTTTCAGTAGTGCTTATTGTTCGCTTCAGGCCTCTTGTATTTCTAGAAGTGCTCGGAGTGTTCTTCTTTTTGCCAGGCTTTTCGTTGGTATAATCAAACAGCCTTTCAGTTGCAGCGAGAGCACTCGAGAGGGTCTGTACTCTCTGTTCATATAACTTTGTTCTGGCCTAAGGTTTTAGTCCTTCAATGAAGGTGAAGATCTCGTCTTTTTCTGACATGTTTCGAATATTCAGCATGAGGCCTGAGAACGTCTTAACGTATTCGCGAACGTTGTTAGTCTGTTTTAATTCTCGTAACGATCGACGTGCATTGAACTCAACATTTTCGGGAAAGAACTGATCCTTCAACTGCCTTTTGAGCTTTTCCTAAGTATCGATGACATAATCACCGTTGTAAATGTCATTATATTTTGACCTCAACTAGAGTTTTGCGTCTCCAGTAAGATGCATCGTGGCCAAGGTCACATTTGACTCTTCATCAGTTTTAGCTGCTTTGAAATATTGTTCCATGTCAAAGATGAAATTTTCAATTTCCTTGGCATCTCGGGCTCCCCCAAAGGATTTTGGCTCGGGGACTTTCACCCGACTACGTTCAATCGAGCTTGAAGCTTGTTCTTGGTTTCCCATGGCTCTCATAGTGACATTCAATTTGATGTTCATTTCGGCAACCTCAGCTTTGAGGGATTCGAACATCACTTTGAAGTCTTTCGTCAAGGCAGTCCATGCTGGATAGTTGAGTATGAGCATGGTCGATCTCTTCGACACGCTCCAGGACCCCAACCTTAGCACTCGTGCAACTCTCTCCACTATGTACCCCTTTTCCCTTTTCTCTTCGGGATTCGAGGTTCTCCACCCGATCTAGCAGCTCTTGGATCGGGATGGAGTCTATACTGTTGTGGATAACAGCTATCTCATTAGGAAATTCAGTCATTTCCTTCATTCGTTCCTCCAGGAAACGAATGCTATCAGATATCTCTTGGAGGTACTTCATCTCCTCTTCCAGCCCGACTAGCCGTTCGAGTTGGTCCATTGACGAGCTCTCTTTCTCCGATGAATTCTTTTTCGGCATGGTTTCTTGCGATTTGAGCCAACCTGGCTCTGATACCAACTGTCACGGTCCTACTTTTAAGAGACTTAAGAAGGGCCGTGCGGCACTCGTTGTTTTGGGGGGGGGGGGGGGCAACAGCGAGTCAGCCTATGAAGTGCGCCAACGGCACCAATTGCCCACGATGTTAGAGCGAGCTTTGTGTCTAACGAGTAAGCGAGCAAGATTAATCAAAAAGAGCATCATTGAGCATAGTTTGAATGTAAAAAGCCTTATCATTGATTGTTAGCAAATTACATTGGGTAGGGGGGTCTACGTGCAGTCATGCCTCTCCCCCTAAAGAGCAATCCGCTCCATCTCCACTATGGCAGGAATGAACATGCAAAAGTGGCAAGGAGTCAATTGCCAAAAATACAAGTTAAAAAAATAAAAAGGAACTGCGAAGAATAGAAGGAATCTATTCTAGCAGCATGGGCGGCCATGGATAACACGTCTTGGACAAGCCCGAATTGTTACACTGGGTGTACACGCTTGAATCACTGACTCTAAGTGATTGGATGACCCTTTTACCAGCCAAGTGACCATAGCCAGGACAGGTAGCCAAGTATTCACCTTCTTTGTGCCTGGCAACAATCACATCTACATTTTTATTTATGTCAACTTGGGAGCAGTTAACCATCCCAACCCATGGATGTTGAAGCCAAAAGGAACTTCCGTCTAGAGCATCTAATGCATCAGTTCCTCTATCCATTGAAACGAGCATTGTCAAAACTCCAAAAGTTCGTTCTCCTGAGGGGGTTGTTGTCTCTTCAAATTTGTATTGCATCAGTTGTATCAATGTCTTGAATGGCCGGAGATATATTAAGAACTATACAAATTGGCTTCTCATTATAACATCGAACCATGTTATCAAGGTCCTGAACTATACTTTCAGGCTGCCCCTCAGTAGCTACTGTTGTCAAACCGGGTAAATCAATTAGGGTTGACAAGATGTGAAAAGTAAATATCGAGACATATTGGAACAAGAGATATACGTATCAACCTCCCTGTTGCTCTACCAGTCTCATCCTGAATTTCCTTGTGGCCAGCAAAAAAGTCCGCAAATCTTCTCTTCTGAATGTGAAGGAATTCATCATACTCTTGTGATCCTTTCTCTGTCTTATGAAGCTTCAACATCCATGGACTCTGGGTAAGAATCCCTAATTCTATTGGAAGAAAATCATAGCCTACAATGCTCTCCAAAACCAAAGATCTACCCGAATTATTTCCAAGTCTCGGAAAACCCCCCAATTTTCTACCCTAGACAGCCATTCTTTCACCAAAAAGGGTTTCATACTCCAATATTGTTCCCATCACTGAACAACTAATGAACCAAAAAAATTCTTCAGCAATGCCACCCCAAAAACTTTCTTAGTTGTAACCAATGGAAAAGTAAAGGCAGAAGTTAAAATGAAAGAATAGTGGCCATTCATCTTGGTAATAATCAAATGTTGAACCTCACAATTACTCAAAACCAGCAGTTGATTCGATTAGCTCTCTTTCTTGCAAGAGAAACCAAACAAAACCTTGAAATGTTGATAAGAAAAACCATACGTCGTATTCAAATTTAACATTGTCATTTATTAGACCAACTCCAACAAATCCAACTATCACGTTTGTGGTAATCAACTCATAAAAACAACAAGAAGCAATACAGTCGATGGGATGTACTATTTTGGCAGGAAACAACTCACATGCCTTGCTCAATTCAATTCCAAAATTTTCTTTAAAACAATCCATTGCACCCATAAGGAAACAACTCAATTGCCTTACAATTCAATCACAAAATTTTCCTTAAACAATCCATTACACCCATCCATCATCGTTTTACAAAAATAAAACTCTATTATAGAATTCATATAGTTTCCAACAATGGAAAACATCTTAAATGCATCCAGTTGGTCCACTTTGACGCAAATATCTTTGGAAGCATACACTACAAGTTGAGTAGTGGAAAGTGATCGTTCCTTGTCAATTTATAGTTCACGTCTTTCCAATAATAAAGTTGTCTTCAACTACTATAGCAATAGTAAAATTGCATCCCTAGATACTCTCTGAAGGGGATTTTCTTATCACAATATTGCTAGGAAGCAAGTTAACAAAACCAACAAAATTATTTCCCAAAAACTTGGGCTCATTCCCCACTTCTACAACCATTAGCACGTCTTTATAAATTAAATTCCTACTACGTGCAATATCCATCAGAGAATCAGAACAATCTGGGATAGGGGGAGAGTAATATAGAATCACACCTGAGTGAAATATGAAGGAAAATGGAGTGGTAGTGAAGTTGGCAACCTCCCTAGTAGAAACCTCCCCAGGTGTTGTCAAAGAAACAACAGATGGAGCAACATTTAGGGCAGACCAAAAATTTGGGCGAGAGACCAACCCAGCCAAACCGGTGTTTACCCACTTTTCTTTTACCTCCACTGGCTTAGCTTTGAACCCCACCTCTGGTCTTAGATTTGCAACCTTGGCATCTTCAATTTCTTTCTCAATGGTAGTCAGGCTCTAAAATTCTTCTTTGATTTCAATAGCATTATTTCAAAGACCCACATTATTGGGGATGTATTTGGAACTTTCATTTTTAGGAGTAACCATCGTTGTTGGAGGATGACCATTTTAGCATAATCGTAATGCTTCGAAAAGGCTGAAGTATTTTTAACTTCCTTCACATGGATGAACTGTCACGGCCTGCAAAGGGCCCAAGACAGAATAAGAAACAATCCGACTCAAAAAAGACAGATTATCCGACCCATTTGACTAAATATACAACAGCGGAAGACAAAAATTTAATTATTTAAAGTCAGAGCCCAAAATACAATGGGCTTAACAGGTCCAAAAGTGAAATCAGATAGTAAAAAAATATAATCCAATTAAAGAAAAACTGTGCTGGAAATAAATGAAGATTTTAAGGATTACAGTTATCCAAATAAATGAGTATATCTCACATAAAATCTCTCAAGGAAAATTATTAAATAATAGAAACTAAGCAAATCTGTCAGATCTATTCTTGACTCGGCAACTAGAAGTCTGACTGATAATTTCCTGAAAATTTTGTTATAGGGATGAGTTGACTAAACTCAGTAGGGATTTAAAATTTTCAGGTTTTAATAGAAAGATATTTATTAAGCATGTATAAAATTTAAGATAACATTTTATAAAATTTCAATTTTTGAAAGAAAATTATATAAAAGGGCACTTGTTTAAAACAACCCACTAATACATGGTATATAGTCAAAATATGACCTTGTTGTACTAATTATAGTCACAGTGAAAATGGAGCCACTCACGGACTCCGAGCACACTATGCCATAGGCATTTAAGAAAATAAAAGCGATACTCGGCGATCGTAAAAGCCAAATAATACCCTGATCAGGTTTAGGGATTCGCAACCTAAGGACACGACACATACAACTGTCCTATTACCTATTTGCACTTTAGGGATTCGAACCCAAGAACATTTTAAAAAAAGTTCCCTATTATCCAAATCAATAACAAGCAAACACATTCTGTACGGGGAAATGTATGAAAATTTTATTTATATAAAAAAAAATAATTTGACGATTATGAAAATGATTGTGTCGTAAAAATCAAAGAGGCATCTTAAAAATAATTTTTTTTTAAAACAAAATGCAAAAATAGTGCATAATAAAAATAATCCCTACCTCAAAGTGGGTTATTCAGATCTAAACCCGATTATTTAGAATGTCCAATTTATGGGTCCACAACTTAATTCGATATTTGAGTACCTAAAATAAAGTTGGAAATTTTTGTGGGTTAACTTTAAAAATACCAATATTATTTAAATTCAATTGAGTCAAAGAGAATATCAAAATAGGCCCAAAAAACAGACTAAATTTTAGTCTAAAAATAGATTTAATTTCGGCCCAAAAGACCTTGATTCATATTGGGCCAAAATACCTAGGGCTTAAGCCCCGCTCAAAATCAAACCGCAGCTCACGGTCCAAACCCATGGGTCTGCGTAGCGGACTACAAAGAGGGAGATTTCATCTTCCTCTCTTTGCAGATGGTTCCGCCATTCGTAGCATCAATATAGCTAAATTTCGATTCTTTTAGTGAACAATCGCCTCTGGCCGAGACTCGCACAATAGAACAAAAAGCTTTCCAGATTATCACTTCACAACTACTTATATTCGAATCCAATAATCCAACTTAGAATAACAAAATTCATAGGAAAATCCTTATCCCAAACTTCAAACCAATATCAGTAATCAGAAACGAAAATCAAAAGAAAAGATTTTGATTTATCTACCTTCAAGTTCACAGCTTCTGAATCTTGAAGAATTATTGTACTGTCCCACGCCTCAAACAATCTGAAACGATCCTCAAATTCAAACCTTTAGAAACAAAAACATCCATTTGAATTTGTTTTGCGAAGAGCAGAACAGAAATTTGGGGGAAAGGAGAAGTCGACTTACCCGTCGAAGAACACCGGTGGGATTGAAATTTCTGTCTCCTCCGTCCGCCAGAAAATAACTTCAAATAATCGAAGCTACGTTCTCTGATCTGAAGGGAGTAAACATCCCATTACAAGGGCACACTTGAAGGGGAAATCAGATTAAAGCTGTAAATTGAACTTACCAAGAAGGGTTCGATCGAGGGGGTTCGTATGTCGGAGAATCGAAGATTAGAGAGGAAGGCAGATCGAATTCAGCTCAATCTCCTTCCTCACTGTCGCTGATAAAGGGGAGTCCTTCCCCATTTCTCAGCAAACACCCCCTGATGGGGTGTTTCAAAAAAAAAAAAACAATTAGATTATATATATATATATATTTTTCTTCTCGTGGGCTGGGCTGAATGGCCCAGATATTACATGAACTGATTATTGTTGTTGATAGTATTAACTCGATTGGCCGATCCATCTATCTTCTCATAGTGAGGCAAGAGGCTCTTTAGCGTTTTCATCAGAGCTTCATGCTTCAAATCTTAGTCCCATATGTAACTGTGCAAGGTTTATTTCATCCTTGCACAAAGATCCACAACTACTAGCAACGCATGAAGCTTTCTATCTGTAGCCTTGGTTCGTTGCTAATTTGATACCACTTGGTATGATATTGCTCATAACTCAAAAGTTACATATAGAACACGTAGTCACATTATTGATGAAGATGAAGGTTACAGAAGATGAAGAAAGGAATTACAAGTAAAAAAGAGAAAACTAATAGAAAGGAAAACAAATTGTTCACACATTCTGTCACGATCTAAAGGAGGACCTAACAGAATCGCCAGATCAGGCGACCCGATTCTCGAAGAGAACTTGGTTACCCAACCCAAGGCGTAAAATAAATGCGGAAGAAATGTTGAAGAAATGCAGAAGAAATACAGAAAACTTAATAAGAATTTAAGCCCAAAGCCAAATAACATGGATTGGGTCCACAGAGTGATCAACATGAGCAAATAGTATAAATAAAATAACAAGAAAGTTACTATACGGGAGTTTAAAACAAACAACTTCAATAAATCCCAAATATACCAATAACGGATGGATTGAACAAAGAACATCCATCAGGGGACACCAGAATCATCCCACAACAACACGTGCAAATCCAGTGCACCAACCCACACTCTAACCCGGGGAAAAATATAGTCAAAGGGGTGAGTGACAAGCTCAGTAGGGAAATCGATACTAAATGCAATACATAAAAACTGTTTTTCTCTTATCTTTTGAAAAACATATCATTTTTCTCATTTTATCGTTCATGGATTTTTAACTGAAAACTCTTCATTAGTTTATTAAATTTGGCCCATGGTCCTCGATGTGACTACGTCAAAATCTGCTGTATACATAAACAGCTATATCATTAATTATGCCAACAACGTTCTCCGTATGAAAATGTCATCAATGAAAAGAATGATCACTTAAGGACTCATCTGATACATACCATAGAAAGGCGGGAAAAGCAACATCTCATGAGTCTGAAGAGAAAGCAATAATTTAAATAACCAAATTAAATAAAGGCGATACTCAGGCGATCGCAAAAGCCAAATAAATACCCTGATCAAATTTAGGGATTCGAACCCAAGGACACGACACAGTCAGCTGTTCTATTACCCAAGTAAAACGTACAAGAAATTAACCTTTACGCAGAAAAAGGTTTTATGGAATTCTTGTGATGCTTTGATACCCAGTCAGCAAAAAACATCAAGAAGATTCACCCACAAATATAAAGAACCAAAACATCAGAATACTATGTACGATAAATTAAACGTGAGAAAACATATGTACATATACGTAAAAACAGACGTGCTGTCGAATAGTCCCCGTCAGATTTTCATATGTGGCAAACCACAAAATAAGGGTTTGAAAACCATGATGATATGCAGTGTATAAAGTATAAAAATCCCTACCTCAATGGCGACCACGATAATCTTACCGACTAGCCAGCAACATGTGTTATCGAAAGTGAAGGTTGTATCATAACATCACCAGAACCTATAACAAGGTCGAAAACAAAATCTTAACAATCAACCAAGGGATAACAAACAAGTATTAAACAAGACTATAATCCAAAACGGTTTCTAAGCATAACCCCTAGTCCAAAACCGAAAACTAAACCAAGAATACAACAATTATCCTAAACCGGAAACCAAGCTCAATCGTCGTCGTGATAAAACGAAGGTCAACCAGGACCTCACAATCTCGACCAGACTCAACAACAATCAATTGGGACCATTTAGTTTCGATGGTCAATTGAGACTTTATAACGATCAAAACGACATGTTCACAACCATTTAAGGCTCAACAATCACCTAGTAATCGACCAAGACAATCTAAGGACATAATCGGGACAATTTGCCCATCTTTCCGTCCGACGTGAATAGTAACTGGTGAATAATATTTTCCGACATAAATAGTATTTTCCTGCATGAACAGTAATTTCGGTGAACAGTACGCCACCATGAATAGTACTCCAACATGAATAGTGTTCCTGCATGAATAGTGCCTAGAAATAGTTCGGTGAATAGTAACCAACACGAATAGTGTCAAACCATTCCGACGATAAAAAATACTCTGATTTCACCCGATTTCTATTTCTAACAACAAATAACCTCACATAAATGTCTATTCTATCAATATAAATCAGAATTATCCATAAGATTCGAGTTTTTAAGCTCGAATCTGAAGTCAAAGTTTTCCAAAATTTCAAACCTAAAATTAGACAGGAAAAACTTAAAATTTCAAAAACTACCTTCACAAAAGTTACTTCTCTTGACGACGAGAGCACAGATCTATAGTCGAATTTTGAACCGTCGAGGTCGACTTCTCGCTTCTCTCCATTGCCCTCTTTGCTCTCTGTATTTTGCGAAGAAGAAGCTTTCTTCTTCTTTAAATAAAATTTCTTTTACTTTTTTATTTTATTTTAATTAAATAATATAATATATAATATATAATATATATATATATATATATATATATATATATATATATATTTAATAAAATAAATCATAAATTCTGATTTATTCAAAATATTAACTAAAAATAATTCTTTACTTAATAATTTACCATTTTTGACCATTTGATCGAAAAATCACACATGGCCGCTACGCGACAAAACAGGTCAATATTTGAACGTTTGATTAAAAATTTGTGAAAAATTTACACGAGGAATTTTAAAAATATTTTTAAATATCTGGGATGTTACATTTTTACCCTATTCAAAGAAATTTCGTCCCTGAAATTTAAAATAAAACTAAAAACACAAATTCCATGAAATTCTCTACTCAATGTGATACCCAATTCACACGAACCAAAAGAATCTTCTCGGAAGAACACATTTACCTACGTCTAGGGCTTCCTCAAACCTAGAACATGATTTATCCAAGAACATGTCTGAAATCGATATCGAAAGGAACTATCACGAAATGCATAAAGTTTACAATAAACCGACAAACCAACAAGGTAAGAGAAATGTTACTTGAACAAAACAAAAAGGATAACCTGATCGATTGATTGACAAATGAAACGATCTCCAATGAAATGATTGACGGAAAGCAAACTATGGTTTTTAACTGGTTACAACGTCTCACACAACAACAAACTGACGTGGGGTCTTTGTAATACCCAAAATGTGACTTAACAAACTTTTCAACCAAAAACACGTTAGGAATTGGAAAACAAGATACATTGATTGGACCTAGGTTTATAGTGTCCGTCAAAACGCTCTCCACACATGAACAGTACTCCAACCCAAAATCGCAACCACACAATGCTCTCCGGCTTCACGTTGTCCAAGTAAAAAACCCAATAAGAGAGGAAATTTTTGAGATTGGCTACAAGCAAAAGATTTCTATCGAAACAAGGAATAGAACTTTGCATCAAAACCAAAGCAAAGTTAGGTAACTCAATATCCAATAAAACACCATTCTTGTCAAATGAAAACTAAATCTTATCCAATGAAAACCAAATCTCGTGGATTTATAGGTAACCACTATGACATAACACTCTAGAAAACTTCCAAAATCCATTGACTGACACCTTAAAGCAGATTATCTAATGCAACACTTGTCAAGAACCGTCTAATATGGTCCACACAACAACCAACACTTAGACACCAATAGCATCCGAACCAAGACATCTGACATGAACCTAACATGCGTTATTTTCCACACGGACAATAGCAAGTAGGACAAGATAGGTGTCTTAAAATGGACATAATAGCCAACAAGCTCAAAAATTCATAAATTCTAGCACAGCCCTTGACATATGCTACTATCGAGCACGCAATTCTAGAGAATTTAGCCAAGACCTCGGAAGAAACACCGCAAGTCTGAAAATCTGGAACTGTCATCCATGAAAACAAACGAACCTTAGTCAAACCCAAGGGTATTACCAGAACGAGAAATGTCAAACTCGAATAGGAACCCACACCAAAACACCAGTGGATTAGCAAAAATCAACTTATGGACAACAACATGAACTATAGTAGCAACTGAACAATTGTAGCCGCAACCATGCAATTGTGAAACCAAAGGTTTAGACTGAAAACACAAGGTTTCCAATTCCAGAATAGAAATGCAAAGCTGACTCCAAAAGATATTTCAACGAAACAACAGCCAGCGACATCAAAACAATTGTCCAAAACACAAGGATAAGCGACAAGGCCAATCGAACAACAAGGAAACCACTTCTCCAAGGGGAACATATACTCGCCCGACATGGAGAAGTAATAGGCTCTAACAGATAACAAAATAGAGCCGAAAGAGACAACACCACCTGTCACAACATAGGCTTTTCAATAAAAACACGTGAAACGAATTGCACGAGATTGCCAACATGCAAACCACTCTCGTAAAAAAACAACTTCCACAACTGGAATCTCAATTTCCCAAATCTGAAACAAACCTTCCATACAACACGGACAAGATCAACACAAGGGTTGAAAGTAAGCCACAAAAACAAGATTTTCTGGTTAAGGGACACTCCTCTAATCCATTGGGAAGTGCAACCCACGTTGTTAGTCAACCAAAAATATGAAACCTAACTCAACAATAACACCACTCAGCCAACCAATAGAAATTGCCACTTAACTTCCACTCCAACGACTATCCGCACCACTCTTAAGAAGGAAGTGACTGACACAACGTGGAATCCAAATAAAAGACTACAACATTCCACTATCCAACAAAGCAGAGATCTTACCAACTTAGGGTTAACAACACCTCTCCACGAGAGATTCTAGAATGGTTCAAAAACACACACCATCCTACCCAAGGAACAGCCTGAAACACAGAAAATAAACGTTGACTTGAAGGACTTGAGAATCATAAACGTTGCAAGGATTTCAACATGAAAAACTACAGAGCCTAGTATCAACAGTTTCCACAGCCCATTGATGCACTTAACACTAGAAAAGAACAATGGAGACGAAGAACACGGTCTAACCAAACCGACAATCTCCTTGAATAACCATTAAGGTGCAGGATCGAACCACTATGATCCCCACATACCAAGGCGCAGAATTCACTAGGTACAACAAATAAGTCAAGACAACAGTTTCAAGGCAAGCGAATTCAGAATACGTTTAACTAGAAATACCACTATCCCATCTAACAGACTTCTCAAACAAGACAAACGCAATGCTCACCAAGGACGAGAGCGTGACCCATGCAACTACACCACCTACACAAGAGTGGATTCAAAATGCACCACCCTAGCAGAGGAACAGTTAAGAGTGTGAAAAACTGACATGTATCGAAACAAGTTCAAACCAACAACTTTGAAAATCTATTTGCACGAGAAATGATAGCATCGAGTATCCACGGAGTTCTCACAAACCACCGATATAACTGACATCCTAAGCAAAATAATAGAAACAACATAAGGCTATTATTGAAATCGAACGGTCTTCTAGCAAAACGACCAACACAAGGAACGAAACACTAAGATCCTCCAACATATCCAAGTGTAAGAACCTTAAGGCAAAATGAAAACTAGGGAATGATTCCAAAGTAGACATTTGAATTCTGACAAACCATAAGCATTTTTGCCTTTCAGTCATATTCCAACTTGTAAAACAAAGGTAACGGTCATAGAATCGAACGCGTGACCATCACAGCAACTCAATTTCTAAGAGAGAACAAAACAAGTATTGGTCAAAGAAACGTCCACTGCAGTCTCTAAAAATCCATCCAACGAATTCAGTTTCCAAACCAAGTATTTTTCACAACCTACGCAGAGGTTTATATTAACATAGGAACGCATATGAATCAGGCTCATTTAGATACTTCAACCAACAGTCTCTGAAACAAGAGAACGAATATATCACAAAATTGATTTAGGGAATTCGAGCTGAAATCCCAACCTAAACTAATGAGTTCCAAACATAACAGAACAAGCTCAGAAATCCAAAAAGCGCCAAGCTTTGAACAACATTTAGGGCAAAAGATTTAAACTTAGATCTATACAGGCCCACATGAAGAGACATTGCAAAAAGGATTGCAAACCCAGACTTTTGATCCAAAATCAAAACAACACCGGCCCATATACGAGAAAGAGCCTAGGCGAGTACAAAACTCGTAATCCAAAACAATTTCACTTAACAATTCTTAGGGTACACCCAACACTCGTGTATAGAGAAAAAGCGAAGCCATCATCCAATAGAAAACTCCTAGATGCCTTCCTAGCAGCATCTTAACCAATTCAAAAACTTAACTAGGTGTTGGACAATTTCATGCACAGTAGACACACGACTGAAACATTACACTATAATTTCTCAAGCGATCACTCCTAGGAAAAGCGAAACCTTGCTCTGATACCATTTAATTCTCGACCCAAAGGGGGCCCTAACAGAACCGCAGGGTCAGGCGACCCAATTCTCAGAGAGAATCCGGTTACCTAGCCCAAGGCGTAAAAGAAATGCGGAAGACTTAATGAGAATAATGTGGAAGACTTAATGAAGATATAAGCCTAAACCCAAATAACATGGTTTGGGTCCACAGAGTGATCAACATGAGTTGATAGTAACTGGTGAATAGTATTTTTTGGCGTGAATAGTATTTTCCTGCATGAACAGTAGTTCTGGTGAACAGTATGCCGACATGAATAGTACTCCAACATGAATAGTAATTTCGGCATGAATAGTGCATGGAAATAGTGTCGGTGAATAGTAATCGGCATGAATAGTGCCAAATCATTCTGACGACAAAAATACTCCGATTTCACCCGATTTCGATTTCTAACAACAAATAACCTTACATAAACGTCTATTCTATCAATATAAACCAGAATTGTCCCTCAGATTCGAGTTTTTAAGCTCGAATTTGAAGTCAAAGTTTTCCAAAATTTCAAACCTAAAATCGGACGGAAAAAACTTAAAATTTCAAAAACTACCTTCACAAAAGTTACTCTTATGGATGACAGGAGCACAAATCTACAGTCGAATTTTGAAACCGTTGAGGTCGACTTCTCCCCTCTCCCTTGCCTTCTCTGCTCTCTGTAATTTGCGAAGAAGAAGTTGTCTTCTTCTTCTTTTAATAAAATTTCTTTTACTTTTTATTTTATTTTAATTAAATAATAAAATAATATAATATGTAATATATAATAACATATATATATATATATATATATATAATAAAATAGATTGTAAATTTTGATTTATTCAAAATATTAACTAAAAATAATTCTTTACTTAATAATTTACCAAAATCATTTTCAAAATTTAATTACCATTGGATAAAATTTAAT
Source organism: Begonia loranthoides (assembly GCA_022433065.1). NCBI lineage: Eukaryota > Viridiplantae > Streptophyta > Magnoliopsida > Cucurbitales > Begoniaceae > Begonia > Begonia loranthoides. The sequence continues at coordinate 11,735,412 of CM039468.1, forward strand.
TTGACCATTTTTTATGATTTGACCGAAAAATCATATATGGCCGCTACGCGACAAAACCGGTCACATTTCAACGTTTGATAAAAAATTTACGAAAAATTTACACGTGAAATTTTAAAAATATTTTTAAACATCTAGGATGTTACACATTCGACCCCTTCCCTCTTCTCGATTCAACTATTTATAGTTTCTCCTAAGCCTAACTGCCTTCCACGTCAGCAGATGAGAGTGCGTCGTTTATGACAATTAGCCATTAGCCCAAGAGCTGTGCTTCTTCTTTATCTAAGAGGTTTACCTATTTATAGTTTCTCCTAAGCCTCATTGCCTTCCACGTCAGCAGATGAGACTGCGTTGTTTATGACAATTGGCCATTGGCCCAAGAGCTTTGCTTCTTCTTTTCCCATCCATCCCTTGAGACCATTGTGGTAACATATTTTTCAATATTATAAATTTTATATGGTTATTAGTTCTATTTTTCTCTCCATAGTGTCAACCCATGATAAAATTGTTGGCCTAATAGACATTAGGTTATTTGTTTTGATGATGACTATTTTATTTGTTAATTAAGTTGTTTATTAGACATTTATTTGAATTGTTAAATACGTTATTGTTCTTTATTGGAAATACCTTTAAAATGGATATTTATGTTATCTAACGTGTTTATCTAAGTCCATGTAGTGAATATGTATGATATTGGGACTTAGAGAAATCAAGAATGTGAAAACAGGCGAAAAGGGCGACAAAACAATGCAAAAGGTCGACCCCAAATTGGACTGCACGAAGGATCTCGAAATGGGCAGATTGTCATCAAAATGCTGTCCAGTTATAAACGGTTGACCGTGATGTTCAGCAGCAAAAAAACAGCTTGTTGAAAATTTCTGCAATGAAGCCAACAGTTGACCGGTTTGCCGAAAAGGTCAACCACGTACACTAAAAACTCCTCTTTCTCAACGCTCTTCAAAATCCTACTGGAAGTCCATCAAAGAAGGAAGCGGTCGACCACAAAATGGATAGATTAGTTCGATTGACAGTACAGAAGGAAGACTGCTCCAGCCTTTTCTACATCGAAGAAAAGGTCGACTGTACGGTCGACCGTATAGAAGGCAATTTGCTTCCAATGGTCAAATCTCAACGGGTAGAACTCCAACAGGTAGTAATAGGGTTGACCATTTAGGGCATAAGGTCGACTACTTAAGTAGTGTCTATCTTTTGAGGACACTCCAAAGCTCAAAAAACAAACAGAGAATCGAGGCGAAACCCTGTCAAATTAAAGACTCGATTCTAAATCACTATGAGCATTGTAAATCCAATTCTCCCCACCCATAATAAACTTGCGAGTTATTATTGAGAGGATTCAGATTAGTTTTAGAGCTTAAATTTCCGTATTTACATATTGTACGTTATTATAAAGGGTGTTTTCCTAAGAATTCATCACACAAGGGTGACACCCCGCAACAGTCATAGGCTCGATTAAATGCCCATGATTTCAATCAACAGTTGACGACCCACAATAGTCAAATTAAGGGTGACGCCCGCAATAGTCAAATTTAGGGTGACGCCTCGTAATAGTCAAAGGCTGACGACCCGCAATAGTTAAAGGGCGACGGCCTTAGAATTAGTCTTTGTAATTTTATTGGCACCTATAAACCAATTATTTAGTGGATCTCCAAGTGGAACTTAGAGAGCGGACGTAGGAGAGTTTACCGAACCACGCAAACAATATTGTGTGTACGCTCTCTATCCCTTGCTCTTTAATTTACGTATTTATTGTGATTGCTTATTTAATTGTATTTGATAAATCACTGAAGGAATTAGAGAATTTATATATAGCACGAAAAAAGTTAGAAACACTATATTCACCCTCCCTTCTATAAGCGTATATTGATCCTACAAAAACTTGTACTGTTTTTTTGTTAGATGTGTGACTCAAAACCTAACAAAATTTGCTCTGTTTATGTTAGATGTGTTACAAAACTAATTGATGATTAATTTACTAAACATCAAGATAAATTAGATCACTAAACATCGAGTTTTTCCCATAATATAAATAAGATTTTTGTCACATGATTTATTCAGTAACTCACATGAAGCTGTCAAAAACTATCAACATTGGTTCTCAAAGAGAAAGTACCATTTAGGGTAATGGTTTATCAATCAAAGATTGTTTTCATGTGTTGTAGAATTTTGTGTTTTTCATATGTTGCCATCATTCAACCTAGAGATTCATCTGCTAATTACCTAATGCCAGTCAATTGCAGCTTCTTAAATGATTGGCTCAGCTGGTTCCGAAGCAACCTGTGGCAGTTTTTATCTTTGTTTATAGACTCACAGATAAATTTTAAGAGAATTTAATTAATTTGGTTTGAAGCTTGTAAATATTAGTAAGTGTGAATAAACTTATATTCTTGTAATGCTCATTTTTCTGTATCATTCACTGAATATATTTGAGGGTTTTTATTTGTTGCAATCAGCATATGTTGAATATTTCTTGGTATTAAAATAGGTAGTAAGTTGAATTGTTCTTATGTTTTTTTTTTGTTGATGTTCATGTGGTAAATTTCGAATATTACATGTTTCTGCAATGTAAGAGCTTCAGTTCGCACATCTTAGACACAAGCAAATTCTAGACGAAGATTTTTTAAGTGCCAATATTATGAGGTATAGATTATCAATCAAATTATTTAATGTATTATAGTGTATAAGAAATGAAAATGTTGTTTGCGGACCTTGTAGAGCTAGGACTAGGAGGATGCTAACTTTTTTTGCATGGTATGATGCAAGAATGGGTGTGAGAGAGAATAAAATACTTAATTGTCTCTAATTTAGAGTTGAACATGTAGAAACAACCCATAAGAAACTTGAAAGAAAATGTCGCACGTTTTAATATTGTGGTTATGAACAATGACTTTTTTTTTTTTGTAATTTAGGTGTATGTAACTTTGTGAACATCATGTAATGGCTTACAACTTTGAACCAATGTAATGTGATTGTGTACGAATTTAAGTTTATATGGTTTAGTTTGTGTTCTTTCTCTTTTTGTTAGGGTCTTTTACCATGGAAGTTGAGACAAATTAAAGTTAGAGAGATCTCATAAAAGAAGAAGATGGTGAGAAGAAGACAAACCCACACCCTCTTCATGGGTTGGTTGCATTACTTGGAGTATGAATGCAACTGAAAGGGCACTATCTAAACATTTTCAATGGTGGAACATGTAGTAAATAGTTATAAAATAAGTTATGGCACTATCCAAATATTCTAGATAGTTCTAAAATAAGTTATGGCACTATCCAAACATTGTAAATAGTTCTATAACAACAAAACATCAACAAAAAATGAAGTCTAAAACAATAGAAAATCAAGTGTAAAACAATACAAAATGAATGCCATGACTGTGAGTCTTTACATTTCCTATCTACAACTGCATCGGCAATCAGAAGCTTTCTTGGACACTGGCCCTTTGGGTGACACTCATCCAAACATATCATTAGTCTACCCCTAGCTAGTAATATTTTCTTGTATGCATGAAAGCACATTTAGGTTCTCTTGAATGTAGGAGACGATGAAAAAACAATCATATTGACATTGACAACAAACAAGCTGCTAGGATTGGCGATGCGAATATCCTCAGCATAATAAGTTTAAAGTTGTTTATATTGTTCTTTGCCAGAACAATTATTTAACTTTTTAGTGTCGCTTCTTGCCCTATATGTAAGAGTTGGTGCAATACTGATATTGTTATCTCGTCTCTTTGTCTAGATAATGGATGAAATTTGCCAATCAGAATGACTTTTAAATCTTTCTAAATACTTTCTCACCACCCATCTTGACGAAGCATGCATATTTTCCAAGTTTTGTGCAAATGTGTGAATATTATTATACATCATTCCTAACTCTAAATCCATGGATGTAGATGTACATTTTGTTGACTTTTCATGCATCTCTTGACTCATATCTTCATCTAACTCATTCAACTAGTGAAGTTTTCATCTTGCAGAGACTTATTTTACCTCAATTTCTAAAGTCACACCTTCATTTTCTAGAATCTCATTAAGCTGCACACCCTCCCCATCAACATGACATTCAACAAGTTCATTGTCGCATCTTCCGTCACCATCTATATGTCTATTGATAACTTTATAAAAATTAGAGTTATTATTATAATTTTAACCAAAGTTTGATACTTATTCTCGAGTTTTTGGTAACTGTAATATATCTTAAGTTATGATGCAAATAAATAATCAAATAGGTAAAATAAAGATGAAAATAGTGAAATTTCGAAGTTTAAGTCGAGAAATAAAAGAAAAAAAAATTAGTATCAAGCAACAACTACTAGGTTGCAGCTTAGGAATGTTGAGCTACGACCTAGCCACACAAGTAGAGGTTGAGCTGCCAGTCAGGATGCCTAAGCTACACCCCATGCATAGAATCAGAGCCGAAGACATGGCTCAAAAATTCTGAGTCTCAACCTAAGATCAGATTCAATTTTCAAAATTACAAAATCTCATTCATTTTGAAAGAATTTTTTCAAGGATTCTGGAAACTAAAATAGAGGCTCTATAAATACATAATAACCTTGAGACGAGTTTTGGAGAGTGTTTAGAGAAGATGTTTGATGTTGGAGATTGACACACTAGTTACACCATTACAGTGACATCTAGAGACAGATATTCTCTTCTACTCCTTGTTCATCTTTGATTTTATGATGTTCAACACACTTTTTATTGATATTTTTATTTTGACTATGTTAAACTAACTCTCTCCATTTGGAGGAGAGATGAATCATTTATTTAGTTTATTATTTTGATTGATTAATTATTCTATTGGTTGAGTTGATTATTTATTTGTGATATTCTATTCTTTATGCTTTTAATTTGCTAGCCACTTATTGAATGATTCTATATTTAGGATTTTATGGTCGAGATAGGTCATTTTAAATATGATATAAATATTGCAACGTAAATGTTTGCTAGCTTGAGAGAATGTTACGATTTTGTGAAATCAAATAGAAAGCCATTAAACTTCATTGTATGCCTAAAAGAACGATTTTTAAAGAGATATTAAAATTGTAATTTTAGAAATTAAGGTTAGCTTGACACTTGAGAGAGAGAAGTTTAATAAATTAAGGTTCGATTTATAAATAATTATTCAACTAAGGAATATTGGATCTCATAAATAATATGACAAATATTCATAAAAGCAATCATCTGGATCATTTCTGAATTAAACACTTTTCATTAGTGATTTTTTTTATTTTAGTTTTCAAAAAAATTAAATTTTTAATCATCCAAAAAAAATTAGAATTAATTAGAGCACTACTTAGTAAAATTAATAAATTACATATTTCTTGTTGATTTGACAATCCTATTTATCATTATACTACAAAACTTGATATGTTACACTTGTTGTATTTGTATTATGAAAATTCAGCATACATCTATATTCATCTTTCAGCTTTAAGTAAACTTTACATACCTTTTGTTATTCAGGCTACGAATCAGCACAAGAATATTTGCATATGAGCTCAACCTCTTATTTAGTCCAAAAATTGGGTCTCAATATTAAAACATCTTCTACTCAGTAACACTTATCTGTCCTAGCATATCCTGAATCTCAAGTATTGACATCTGATCAACATCATAGTTATCAATGATTTTTTTATTATCCACCCACATAATGTAATATATGTTGTCTCACAAAAGTCCCTTCATAATTGTATTTTATTGAAAACTTGTTTATCAGTCATGAAGTAGTTTTAGTAAAAGACTTACTCTTTGCAACAAAAGAAAAGTATCCATTGTGGCAAATACCCTTTACATAGGGAAAATGAGCATTTTGCTGTAGAACTTAAAAGTCCTAATCCAAGGATTGCTTTTCGTAGTGGAAGGCATGTTTTAGCTGCGAAAAGAATGTTTTTTCGCAGCCGATACTTGCCTTTTACTACGAAAAGTAAGTCATTATTGGATACTTTCTTTCCTTTACCTTAGTAAATAACTTCATATTCTGCTCTAGATAGAGAACACTTGTCAAAGCAATTTCCTCAGGGAACTTCGAACCCTAACTCTAACCTTCACTATCTCATTCAATCCAATGGATCCAGCTGGACCTACAAAATTGTCTCTCAAGCGTAAAGCTACTCCTTCTGAGTTTTAAGCTCAACTAGAATCTCAATCTAACCTTGCCCATAGTCAAACTGCAACTGAGTTCATTCGCGCTCAATTTCAGTGCAAAGCATAACCCGACGATGAAGCACGTCCCCAAACTAAAGCACAACCTCAACGGTAGACTAAAAAATGACCACTATCTCATTTGGTCCATTTCCAACCTACATCTGATTATTTCTACTCACCAGTTTATCGGACTAAGTAGGCATACGATAGGTAGGAAGATGATATTTAACAATTCCATTATTGTATGTAGAAGAGTATATTTTGATTAAATGTCTGATATGAGAATAGAAGACACAGTTGAGAGAGCTGGATTAGCGAGTTTGTGTAAATTGGGTGGAAGTTACTGTGAGTAGATTGTCAAACTCTTTTATGCAAATTTTGAACTGTCTACCCAACCATTAGAGGTCCGGACTTACATGTTTAGACAAGAGTTGAGGTTGACTCCCAATGATATTAACCTATTGCTTGAATGTTAGGCGGAGGAATCAAGCGAGCAATATTACCATGTATCTTGGAATCTAGATTTCATTAGACAAAGAGAAGGTTTGGCAGTGCTTCGACAATTGCACCACAATCCCAAGATTCAAGCGTTCAAGAAGCTAAAGTTCAAGGACTTGAATGTCAGAACCCAAGTGGTTCATAACATCATAATGCACACTATTCAATCTTAGGATAGACATTGAGACCATGTTAGCTACATGGGTCTCTATATGATGGAGAAGTTGTTCAATTGAAAGAGGGGTGAACATCAGGTATGTGATTTTGATTCACTTGTACGATGTTCTCAACAACCCACTCAAGAGTTTGCCATATAATTGGCTCATTCAGAAGATTATTGAGCATAGTAGAGTACAATCTCGGATGAGGAACTGAGAATCCAAGAAAAGTCTGAAGATGCCTACAATAAATTGAAATTGGACCATATGAGGATCAACAAAGTTAGAGGGGAATGAGTAAGCAAGTCTCCACTCAAGTTCACCATGAATACTTAATCCCAGGTTGCCCTGCCTTCAACCCCCTCAACTAAACAGCCTCCATCCCCCTCAGTGAGATAGCTTCCATCTACCATTGGTGGAACAACCTCCATCATCACCTCTACAACCCATGGAGGATGGTACTATGTAGCCTATATCTCCGTCCCTTCCTCAATCATCTCACTTTACGTTGATGGCTGAGGAGATGGTGGTCAATAGGATCGTCGGCTAGTTGCAGAGCTTATGGAAAATAATGGTGGACTGAGTGGAGGAGCACCAACAAAAGTTGAGGACCGATTACAAAGAATGGAGGTTTTCATGTAAAGAATGGAGGACTAATTGTAAAGCATGGAGGCACAAAAGAGGAGGCGCGTGCTTGATCAAGGACCCCCTCCAACATCCTCTTTTGCAGCCTCTCAATCAATGCCTCTAGTATTCTCTTTAGTAACCTCTCTAGCAACCCCTCCAACATCATCTCCAGTAGCCTCTCTTGTAGCCAAACCCTCAGAATGATTGTAAGGTTTTTAGTTTATACGCAAAGTCCATAATGCAATAATTATTTTTTTAGTTTATTTGTATGTGATATAATAACATGTCTCAAATGTGTAACGCTCTTGCCATCACATGCTAACCTTCTTCTTCTTTTGTGCTTGCTAAGGTGCAGTAGATAGTGGCTCCCATTCCTCTATCAATAGACATGTCAGGTGGAATACAACTTCCATTTCAAACTTTGCATCTGGTAGGTCTTCTATTTGGTTATCTACATGTCTGTAATTACTCATGACTTATTAGTCTGACGGTTTGAAAATGTTCATTTTAGCCAGTAGACTTGATGGATACTTTCTTCATCATGGTTCGTGCAAATATGAAGAAAAACCTAGAGACATGCGATATTCTTGTAGGGGTTATAGTAGGAAACTATTTCATTTTCTGTTATTACGTGTTTTGGACTTTATGCTTATGATATTTTGTTTCATGTTTTCATTTTCAGAAATACGATGGGTACCACATCGCTACTCTCATCATCCCAAAGCAAGAAATCGACAGTAAATATAATGAGAATTATGTTCTATTCAATTAAGTAGTCTAGAAGATTTTATTTTATTTCTCATCATTGTGTTTTTTATATGCAGTGTAATACGTTGAACAAAGAAGAATATTTCTTCGTTCAAATGGAAAGATTGCTTATTATGCTAGGGTGGATTCATGTAAGTAATCTTCTTGATTTTGTTATACTTCATGTTTAAAGTGCTCTAACGCATGGTCTATTTTTCAGACACACCCATCACAATCATAATTTCTATCATCTGTTGATCTGCACACTCACTATCCATACCAGACTTTGCTACCAGAAGCAATTACAATTGTCATGGCACTAAGAAATACAGAGAGGTATATCTTTTCAATTATGTAGATTCATATTGCTTTCCACTTATGTGTTGATTTTTCCCTTTCCATTTTAGGTCACACGACATATTTCACTGTACCAGTGAGGGTTTAGGGTAGCTTCGAGATTGTAGGGAGACTATCTCCACCCTTAAACAAATCTACCAGATGGGGCTCCCCTGTGTGACAAATGTTCTGACATATACATGAACCCTACTTGCAAGATCGGGGTTGTCGATTTACGGAGGAAATCTCGAAGCAAGGGGCCAACATAGATAGCTGATCTGTAGGGTTATTAGTTAATTGTATACTGAAGTTCATAGTCAAATGGTGGATTAGTATCGATGTTCTCATTCCCCCATGCAAATTTCTTTCTGGACTTGAAAGTAGCATGATTGTTCTGCATGCATTTAGAGAGAGACAGAGAGATGAGAGAGAAAAAGGGAATATCTAATCTACACTTAAACACTCAAAGAGAGGGAGAGAGAAGGAGAGAGAGGGAGAGAAAGAAAGGAATATAATAAGAGTGTATATGGAAGGAATATCTTAGTTCCAATTCTATGATTGTAAATAAAAAAGGATAATATGTCAATTAATTAAGTTAAAATGAAGAAAATATGCATTACAACATAGTCAAGTCTAATATGTCCATTAAAACAACTCGTGTCACGACCCGTTTACATTTATCTTTTCATTTCATTTTTTTTAACTTGTGAAGGGAAATGAAAGCAATAGAGGAAGCAAATCATATTTCAAAAGATACAATTTTCACATTAAAACTATTAAAGGATTCTTAACACATTTTATATATTTACACTTCATCTACATTTTAATGAGTCACAACCCAAAGGTCAAAATGCGTCGGGTAACGTAAGCGCTCATCATGGCTATGCTCCTTCCACTACAGTCTTTTCCGTCACTCTATGTTTACTTCATTTGGATCAAATTCCTCACCTACATCACAAGATTAAACTATGAGTCTAACGCTCAGTAAGAGATAGAATGAAAATGATTAATGTATGCTCAAGCTGACTCAATGCTCATGCCGTTCATTTCAGAAAAGAACCTATCTTTTTTGTTCATTATTTATAGCCACATAACAATCCAGAATGTTGGAGATTATCAGTCTAAAAGAAAAGATACATCCTAGGGTCCATCTTGGGCAAAATCGTCACTCAATCCTGACGAGGGATAAGATACATCATCTTGTAGTTTTCCCAAGTAGAACCGTTGCTGATCCCCTCTACCTCCAACTCCTATTTATGTTTTTTCAGTCCATTTCATTTACATTACAATGCATATGCATGCTAACAATATTATATCATACCTAAATTATGATGCACGACCTATATGCATTTCATTCAACATTTAAACTTAAGTTCAACAATTTATCATCACATTACAATCACTAACATTACCAAAGTAATACATCAAACAACATTATCTTCACCAAACTAATAGTCCTACCAAAACAATATATCAAACAACATTGCAAAAGAATATAACTTAGTATCTTGTGATGTAGACCACAATGATCAAACACATGCATATCTCTTACCTTAGATTCTTTAAGTAACTCAGCAATATGGATTACTTCTTCTTAATATCTTCAAAACTAATAGACATCCATTACCATTCATGATAAGAACATAATAATTTGCACATATATTTTAGGGTTTTGATCCGATTTTCATTCCACTATGACCTTTCATACCTCCCCCATTACTTAACTAAATCCATTAATTCTAAAACCTACTTCTTCCTTAGGATGTCCTTAATAATATATCCCACAAGCTTAACTTAAAGATTTTGGAAAAACAAACAATCAATAACAAATACCAAAGTCATATGATTTCAACCTTTCTATTCATTTTACTTTATCTTTCTATCATACTTCCATAACCTTATAAAAACTCTTAACAAAATCATGAAGGAACTTAACATACCTTAACTTTGTTGGAACAAAAGAAGGAGAGCTTCTAGAGAGGTTCTTGAGAGAGAGAGAGTTTTCTTTCCTTAGAAAACTTAAACCTTCGACTCCTTTAGTTTTTAAGGTCTCCTCCCTCTTCCTGCCCAAGATGGAGGTGTTTCTCTTCAAGGCAAGTTCTGGAGTCTCCACCTCAAAGGCCTCCAATTAGAACGTGACATTCAACAAGAATCTAGGCGACCTTTGGTATTTTGGTCTACCAATTTTACATTGGTCGACCACTTTTCTTCCAAAATCCATTTTCTTCACAAAATATTGGTGGATCACTTTTATACTGGTCGACCACTTTTCTACTTGAGAGCCCCTTGTTTATAATATGTAAATATTTTGGTCAACCACTTCTATACTGGTCGACCACTTTTCAACCCTAGAGCCCCCTGTTTCTAATCTGTAAATATTTTGGTTGACCACTTCTATACTGGTCGATCACTTTTCAACCCGAAAGCCCCCCAAAATCTAATTTGTATAAAATTGGTTGACCAATTCCATTATGGTCGGCAACTTTTCCCTTCAAACCTCCCTTAGCCATTTGAATCTCCACTCCTCCTTAAGCCATAACACAAAATTCCCAATTCATATCACATATCATAATTTCAACACATCTAAGTTATATATCTCTATTTCCAAACATTTTATAAGTAACAAAACACATTCATAAAAAATCCACTACAAGAAAACATAGAATTTTTCTAGGTATTACAACTCGTTCTTTGTAGCGACCTCTCATATATGTAGACCTTGCATGGCAGACTTCTACATAACAATTGAAATACATTGCCAATAAAATTAGCATAGTTAAAATAACACTTGAAAATGTACATGTAATAATGTGCTCTCCTGCATCTCGACAGTTGTGAATCCCATAAATGTGTTATGTGAGCTTCTTCTCTTGCCTCTACCATTTGTGCCTCTAGACGTGCCGCTGCCACTTGCCTTGCTAGTGTTTGGGCCTCCATCTTAACAAGTGCAAGTATTGTGGCCCTCACCCCGACACTAACTATAACGCCCTGAAGCGTTAAAACGTTTTCATTCCATTTTTTTAAAAATACCATAGGTCATTTACAAATTCATAGTATGAAAACCTTTATGATAGAAGACAATAAAACAAAAAACCATTTAAAGTTAAATTGCTAAAAACCAACAAAATAAGTTCCAACATCCGTTCCAAAATTAAATATAAAGAAAAACCTATGAAATAAAATCCTTGTTAGAAAACTTATTCTTTTTCTCTCTTTGATACCCAAGGTTAATCTTGCTCCAACAATGCGCCAGCTTCCCTATGAGTGTACTCCTTCAACTGCAACATTATATCTTTGTCTCATCTAGGTCATCAATGGTCTCATCCTCACCTACACCACAAGGTTCAACTAATAAGTCTAATGCTCAGCAAAGAGATGCGTAACATATATATAACAAATAATGTAGTTCATAAAGAAATCGTGTCATGTTTAATATTCAGTCTTTCTTTGTCTTTCCCTTTATAGTTTAATCGTATGGGCCATCAGTCTAAGGGAGAGTGACACCATTAGGTCCACCTCATATGGGACAACCAACTTGAACCTCACCCATAATTATCCTTTATGCTTATTAAATTTCTTTCTTTTCTTCCTTAGATGAATGCAAAAATGAAACGTTAAACAAAATAATAACGGAAGACGAAATCCTCATCAATAACCATTAGTACAGAGAACAGTAAATTAGGCAAATAATATCACAGAATCTCAACAATAGGCTATGCTGGAAATAAACAAGCATCTATCATCCTCGGCTTCTTAAACATAAAATAAACACAGTGAGCAAGCCAACAAATCCTCGAGTATCATCAGTATCATAAACACATCAAGCATATCATTAAATCCTTGACATCAACAATGGCTAGAAATACAAACTTTCTACCTTACCCTACACCTTGTGATGTAGGCCGAAAGGCCACAAAATCCAGAACATCTTTTACTTGTGCTTAATTAGCAAAACCCATAACACCATTCTTCTAAAAATCGTAGCTATCCTTAATATCAACATCAAACATGAGTGGGTTAGAACAAAAGGGTGGCTAAAGACATAGTTACTTTACTAAAAAGCTAACTCTTGGTTTTAACCCAGTATCCCTACCAAAGCTCAAGTTTTAAAATGTAGAACGTATCTCCAGAAACTTGAAGAGAGAATTGAGAAGAGGATAGTTCTCTACGGCCATAGAGAAAACAAGGTTTTCCTTCCCAATAACATTGTATTAATAGATGGCCAAACATAGGATCTAGCAAGATAGAAATCTCGTAAAAATTGTGATTTAAATATGATCAATTAGTCCAGAAAGCCAAAATCCAGTTTTCATGAATTCTGGATAAACTTAAAAATTCTGTTTTGCCGAGCCGTAGATGTGTAGGCTATCGTAGAGGTGTCTGCTTCCCTTATATAAACCAATGGCAACAAGCTATATTGGCCCATAATCTTAAGTTTGCAGTCGCCAATGCTACCACGCATGCCATTTTTTCCGCAGAAGCCAACATTGTCGTGAGAATTCAATGTCTTCATTAAAACTTGTGTCCAAACAACATCGTTCCATCCATTTAAATTTCGTTGTCGTGGACACGAACGCTACCACAAAATGCATTCCAATCCTAAGCGACGTTGTTTGACTTAAAAACTATCTTTTTACCTTCTGATCTGACAATCGACACTTCACCTGTTATTCTCTTTTAATCCAACAGTCAATAACTCTCCCAAAAGGAATCTTCTCTTTCTGCGAGAGCATCTTTTTCCAGATGCAACGCTCTATGTTCCTTCATTAAACCTAATCTAATGGTTCCACATTCATCCAAAATCTCTCAGCTCTGAACAATTCTGTAGGAGCATCCAATCCAATCTGGCCTGATCATAGCCGTCCAATGACTTGATGCAACAACTAAAGACTTGCCCACCCTTCCACTCGCTGCATGAAAGTCTTCTCTAAACAACGACGTTCTCTCCAAAATATTGTCACGGCTAGGTTTCCATCCTTAGCCACAAAATCCAATTCTCATTTATTAATTTACTTTATTATAATTATTTATTTACATTACACTTCAAGGAAAAAAATCCTAAAATTTACACTATATACAATTTACTAAATTATGACACAATATATATATATATATATATATATTAAAAACCAAACGTCACATTATAGTGTTAAAATTAAAGTATAAAAAATCTAAGTGTTATACTAACTTCATGTCATGTTGACACTTCTCTTGGTCAAGATTGTCCAACTATGTGGCTCATCAACTTCTCTGACTCTTTGTTTTTTAGGCCTTCTCGGATGTCTCTTAACTGGCGATGGCATAATGTGATCCTGGTCTATTACAACCACATGAGTTGTCCACTGACTGGTTGGACAAAGTGCGAGTACATCTTCATGTATGTTTTTCGGTGGTAGCATTCATGTACAAATTTCTCAGTTGATCTCCTCATAAAATGCATACACAAGATTGCATGCATGCACGAGATTCCAATCAACTCTCACTGCTAACAGTTACAGGTACGCCTGTCCAAATTGACTACGTACTATACATCCTCTTAAATGTTTGATTGTGTGGAAGATCAATCATATCTAACTAAACAAGAAGTAAGCTACTAGGATTAGACCTCCGAATATCCTCCTCATACGACCATATAAGCTTGTATTGTTCATCGTCATCCCTTTCGTTCAGTTTTTGGGCTTCATTTCTTGCCCTTCTGGTAACGGTAAGCGTAATGTTCACATTAAAATCCTTTCTTACTGTCTCAATTATGGAAGGAACGTCCCAGTTGGCCTGACTTTTGAATCTGTCTAAGTATTTATTCACCACCCATTTGGTAGAAGCATGACATTTTTCCATCTTTCGCGAGCAACTATGAACGCCATTATAGTTCTTTATTTGAAATGTAAGTTCACCTTGCATATTTGAAATGTGCATCTGCCAAGTGCATCATTCCTTGGACTCGACCCTCAACTGATGAGAGTCACTACGAGTGACCTTTATCCCATACTTATTCTTCAATGCATAATCCACATTTCTTCTCTATTTTTTTTGAACGAACTATACTTCTTCCCCAAGCACATACTCACAAAAGAACATTCTGGTTGTGGTTGAGGCCTACTTTCCCCCACGTCTTCATCTTTGGATTTCCATAATGAATGGAGCTCCTCATCGTCTAGAGTTGCCGAGATCGACTGCACCTCTGTAGCAACTTCGTGCCCAAATGCACAATGCTCAAGGGCCAAAACTATCAACATTGGCTCCACCTCCAATCCGCAGTTAACGGATCCTTGATCACTACTTTCTTCTATGTTTGAAAAACAAAGCATTCACATGCCAATGACATTACATAATAAGCTGTAATTCTATAGATGTATTTTTTGTTAGAAAAATTATTAGGCTAATATTGCATGTGCATGGGGGTGTAGTGATGCTATCAATGCATAGATATTATCTCTCATTGATACCATTTGTTAAGAACAATCTTGGATGTAGTCCAATTTGGCTCTCAGAAGGATCTAGAATTCGCCAAGATAAGCTTTAGTAGTGTTAGGTTATATACAAAATTATAGAATTTTGTGTTGCAAAAGCCACCTTTTTACTACAAAAATCACTCTAACTGGTGTGCTCTATCTGCAGCGGATACTTGCCTTTCACTGAGGAAAACAACTATTTGAAAATGCATTTACTTTCTATAGTAAAAGGCACGTTTCTACCACATAAAGAGTATTTTCTATAGTAAAAATGTGCCTTCCACTATAGCTAGGGTAATTTTTATAGCAGATATTTTCTTTTTCGCTGTGGAAAGTAATTCCTTGACAAGGAATTGCTTTTTTCAGTGGAAGACAAGTATCCGCTATGTATAGATCACATCAGTTATAGCAATTTATACTCGGGTAAAGGAAGGAAGACAAGTATATACTATTGTAAAGGAAGATAAGTATCTACTCCAGAAATTACCCTTTTTGCTGTGGAAAATACTCTTTCCGCTACAAAGAATACCTTTTCCATAGCAAAAATGTGTCTTTTGTTAAGGAAAGCAAGTCCTTGGATTAGGAATTACTTTTTGTAGTGGAAAGAGTATTTTTCGTAACAGAAAAGCTAATTGTCTGCAGTGGATACTTGACTTCCTTTACCCTTAGTATATATCACATTCACTCCAGATGTAGTGCACTAGTCAGAGGGAATTCCTTAGTAAACTTCGAACCCTAACCCTTACACTCATTATCTCGTCCTTTAGCCCACAATGGATGTCTTGCAGCTTATAGTTTCTGTTACGACTCAGAGGTGCGCCTAACAAAATTGCCAGGTCAGGCGACTCAATTCTCAGAGAGAACCCGATTGCTCAGCCCAAGACTTGGATGAAGTGGAAGTTTTAATATGAAATTAAGCCCAAAACTCAAATCCCATGGGTTGAAATTCATAAAGTGATCAACAAGAGCCGAACATAGTATAAATTAAATAAAAGAACGTATTGTGTAGGAATCAAACCAAACAACAAATCTCAAACGTATCAGAGACAAATGGATTTAACCTCCACCCATCCAAGGAGAAGTCGAATAGCACAAAAGGGAAACACGAGTAGACATCCCACAAAGACTCTCTACAGATACCTATTCACCAAACCCTGGAAAAAATATAGTCTAAGGGATGAGTGACAAACTCAATAGGAGACTCTATACTAAATGCAATGCATGCGAAAATGGTTTTTTCCATCTTTTAGAAAACTAATGTCATTCTTTTCATTTACCATACACAGATTTTAAATCATAATACTCTTTACCATTTTATTAAACAGGTTTAAGGCCGCCAATGAGGCTTTTGTTAAAACATGTTGTATACATGGATAACTATACCTCAAAAATATGTCAACTCCATTTTTCAAATCGAAAATGTAATCACTGAAAACGGATAGTCACACAAAGACTCATCTAGCACTCATCATAGAATAGGTGACCATCTACCGATAGCAACACCTCATAAGGTAGAAGAAGAAAAATGACGACGATTCGAAGATTTAGCATGTCACTCGAGTTGTTGAAGAGCTAACCTTAACGCCGATACAACACTTATAATCACGTAACAAATAAGGTTGCCGGTGACGAATTACTCCTCACAACACTTATAATCACGTAACAAATAAGGTTGCCGGTGACGAATTACTCCTCAACTAGCTACCTATAGGATCCAAATTGACAGCCAACGAGAGAAGCTATGAGCTGTCACGCCACCCATCAAATGGAAGGTACTAGGCGAGCAAAACGTAATGACTAAATACCTTCAATCCATTCGACTAAAAACTCTGGCCAGGTTTTAGGGCTCAAAACCCAAGGAGCGTGTCATCACCATCCTATCATCCTTTTAACTTTCGGAGCTCAAAACTCGACGACATGTCACTGGTGCCCTATCACCCTTCCGCACATACAAACAATCTATTTTTTCACAGTTGAAGATTACGCAAGATAGCTTCATGATGCTTTAGCGCTAAGACTGTCTAAAGCATCAAGATAATTTATCCTCCCAATTTATACATAGAATGTCAAATAGTATACCATGTACGATAAAGTAAATGTGAGAAAACATACATATATGTAAAAATAGACGTGCTGTCGGAACAGTCTCTGTCAGGTTTTCAAGTGTGGTATCCCACAAAATATCAGTTAGATAACTATAATGCAATACAATGCATAAAGTATAAAAACCCTACCTCAATGATGAGCACGACAATCGTACCAACTAGCCAGCATCGTGCGCTATCGGAAGTGAAGGTCAAAACTAGTGACATCTCCAGAACCTGATAACAAGGCCGATGTCAAAATTCTAACAATCAAACGAGTGATAACATATATATCTTAAATCAAGACTAAGAATCCAAGACGGATTCTAGGGACAACCACTAGTCCCAAACAAAAAATCATATCTAGGATTACATCAAGAGTCCTCAACCGAAACACGAAATTAGACCAAAAACTAGATATGGTTGGTGAAACCGAATGAAATTCGCTAAACCCAACTTCCGAGAGACAAATAGTGCGATCGACTAAAACATAATAACAGTTGACCCGACACCTCAACAGACAACTAGAAAGACCCACTCGTCGACAAGATACAGTGACAGTCGACGAAACACAACACTCTCTACCTGAACAACTAAGCAGTCAATAAAACATATATGAAGCCATTCAAACCTGACCACGGTCGATAAGGCACAACAGTGGTCAATTGAGACCATGCAACAGTCGACGAGGTAAAGCAAAGGTCAATTGGGACCTTGCAACGTCGATTAGACTCAATGACGGTGAACCGAGACCATTCAATGTCGACGAAGCACATTGATAGTCAATAGGAACCTCACAGCGATTGATAAGACATGTCCACAACCATCCAAGACTCAATAGTCAAGAATTTTCTTCAATAGTGAAAAAGAAATAGTGGAAGGGTACTATACCAAGTTTAGGAACTCAATCGACACATAAACAACTAAAAAAACGTGACAAAATACACTATGCGGTCAACCAAGGACCTCACTGTAGTTGACTAGCACTGTCGTAGTTGACTGGACCTGCATCCACTGTCGACCCAACAATTGTGGTCGACCGCATGAATAGTAGTGACTGATCGCTGCGGATGCCAACATTGCCCTTGGACCATCCACTGTCGACCGAATTTTGCATAGTGGTCGATCGGGTCAGTGTTCAAGGATAGTTTTCAGACAAAAAACACGTTGTTTTCTCCTGATATTTACCTTCCAACGACAAATAACCCTACATAAATTTCAATTTTACTAATATAAACTAGAAATTTCACTCGGATTTGAGTTTCTCTAAAGCCAACAAAAATCAAAATTTTCAAATGGAAAAACGAAGCTAAAAATGGACTTACCAATGAAACATCTTCACGAAAGACGAAGATCAGGAAGACACGAACACGAATCGAGCAGAGAAATGGCAAGGATCGCTTGCCAGCTCGTAACATACCATTTGTATCTTTCCTTTTCTCGTTAAGCATATAAAAATTTTTGTTTGCTTTTTAAATTTCGTAAAACAGGTGAAAGGAAAATATCAGAGTAATCAAAGCGGAAGATTTCAAAACATAGGTTTACCACATTAACCAAAATATTCGTAGTTTAACAGAAAATTTATCATATTTCAAAACCAACATCAATTGTTCAAAGCACCTAAATATTACTTTTTGTGAGCCATAATCCTCAGGTCAAATCTACCTAGTAATCCAAGCACTCATCAGGCAATGCTCCTTCCACATGTACCTTACTAAGATCATAATCATCACCTACACCACAAGTAAACTATGAGCCTAACACCCAGTAAGAGGTAAGATGAAATATGTTGCATGCTCATGTCTTATATGTCAGAAAAGAATCCACCATTTCTATTCTTTAGTCACAGTCTCATAATATTAATCTAGGACATTGGAGATATTTCTCAGAAGGAGAATAGATACATCCTCGGGATCTAGCCTGGGCAGAACAAGTCACTCAATCCCTAAGTGGGAAGAGATACATAATCTCGCAGTTCTCCCAAGCATCACCGTCACTAAACTCCCCAACCTCCAATTCCTTTTTACATTCATTTCATTTGTTTCTCTCCCGTACAATGCATGTAAAGACTAATCTAGTCATGAAATTCCTAATTGTTTCTAATCATGATGCATGTTAAGTCAAAAAATGCTCTAATTAATATATCAATACTATAACAAACAAGGAACACATTCAATTCAACAGAAATCAATCCCAAGTACATCTAACATCACAAGCAATAACAGGGAAGTATCATGAAGGAGCTTCACAATGAACATCGTTATTTTTAACAGAGCATAACTTTAACTATATACAATATTACAAAAAGGACAAGTTCAACTCTGTCTAATTATCAAGCAATATACATTAACAGGGAATAAACCACTACTTTCAACCTTTCATTCAATCAAACAGGTTTATCCAACATTAAGCAGTAGCCAAACTACAGTACTTTATACCTAGTAAGCAGTATCCAGAATTTCAAAACAGATCTATACATCCACAGATTAAACATTTTCAAGATGCATATCAGGCAGGACCAAATAGAGAACTGAAACTCACATCATCAGGGCAACAGAGTAAGAAGCTAAAATCACCAGAGTAACAAATCAACAGCTTAGCATTTTTAACAACAAACAAGACAAACTCTATACTTGTGGTATAGGCCACCTTTGGCTGAAAACATACAATTACCCTTTATCTCTATCGCAAATCCACCCTACCAAACTTCCTCTTTGCACCAACAACACCAAGAGAGATAGAGATAGAGAGAGAGAGAGAGAGAGAGAGAGAGAGAGAGCTGAGTTCTGGGTCTTCAAGGAATGAGCTGCCTTTAGTGGATGATCACCAACATTGCAAGTGTAATACCTCGATTTTTTATATCGAAATTTAATAAGGATAAATTGAAAAGTAATTAGGGTATTTAGATTAATTGGATAATTATTATCGTATTACCAAGGACATAATCAATAGGTTACTATTTAAGAAATTTATCAGATGATAATTGTGATTTATTTGGATATGGGAATTATTAAGGGATATTAGATTAAGTGAAAAACGAGAAATAAATTATGGTTGATTTTAGAAAAATATTTATTAAGTAGATGAAGAGAAGAAAAATTTAATTAATGGGATAGATAAAATGAAAATGCGATTCTAATACCTCAATTTTTCCGTGATGGAATTAAGTAAAATTAATTGGGAAATTATTTTGGTATAATTGGATAATTGAATATTTGTTCGATGGAGGATCAATTCAATAAATAGAAGAAATTAAATTAAAAGGAAATAATTAATTAAAATGAAAATAGAAATTAAAAAGAAAATGAAAAGGAAATTTTAAAAGAGAAATGAGGTGGTTGAACCAATTCCCACATTGAACCGGTTGGTCCGGTTCTGTAGAAATGAGTGGGAGGAGAAGAGTGGCCCGTGGCCATTTTCTGAGAGAGAGAGAGAGAGAGAGAGTTCGAGATAGAGAGAGAGAGAGAGAGAGAGAGAGAGAGTTCAAGAGAGAGTGAGAGAGAGAGAGAGAGAGAGAGAGAGAGAGAGAGGCGACGAGAGAGGGGGAGGCGAGCTCAGTGCTGGCCTTCGCCGACGAGCTGATGGTGGCGACGTTCGGAGTGACGACTAGTGGTGTTCAGAGTTGGCGTCGCAGATGCGTTGTGCTGCGGGAACGAAGAACTCCTACGGTGTTGCCATTTCCGTTTGTTGCAAATAGTCGACTGTGGTAAGTTGGTGATTTTGCATTTCGGTTTCTCCTCCATGAAATTTTGAATCGGGCATTGGCAGTCTAAATTGGCGAAATGTGGTCGTGGATTTTCTTCGGCTGGAGATGGCGTGAACGTCTGGGGGTCAATTGCAATCCGAGTGTTTCATGCTGAACCAGACCAGAATAAATTCTTCTTTTGCAGCTTCTCCGATTTGCACATAATTCTCTTGTGACGATATGGAGCTTTCCACGTGGAGTTTTGGCAATGGATCACCTCCTTCGATTTGGATGATTTTCCCATCAACATTACGTCCCTAGGAAATCTTCTCTGCCTATATAGGTATGGTAGTGGATGAGTGTGCAGGGGGAGAAGCACTTCGGGTGTTTGGAATTGTTCTGAAGTGGAGAGCAAAATGGCAGAACTCCTCTCTAGTGAATTTTGAGTTGAAGTAGATGAAGAGGATGTCGGCTGGAGGTCCCCTGCTCCTTCTCTTGGGTCCTCTTTGGTTTCTTCAGGTAATGCTAATGCATGAGTTTGGTTTCTGCCTATTATTCGACATTCTTTTCTGATGTTGGTGACCAAAAGAAAATATGTGGCAGTGTTGGAAATAGTTCTCTGATTAATTATTGCCTTATTATAAATGATTGAGGATATGTTCTCTATGGATTATTGTTGGAGATTATGCCCTGTCATTGAGCTATGTTTTGCCTCTTTTGTTTACTGCATTGTTGGACATTTGTTAATCACTGCTTGGTCGTGGCTATTTGAAATTGTAAACAGTTAAGCCTTTAAAATTGTTGTTTGGATTTTATGTGTTGCATAAAAATGATAATGTTAAGCAGTGAGGCGTTGCACTAATGAGTTCATTCGATAAAGATAAAAGAATATGCCATGTAGTTTAGGAATGAGTTTCTGTGTATTTACCGCTTGGATTGATATGCTTCGTGGGTTGAAGAATTTATGCTTCATGTTATTGATGGGTATGGAAATAATGGTGAGATTGATAATTCTGCTACCAGAATATTGTCTTGATAATAAGAATAATGGGACAGATAAGGTTGAAAAGAATTATAATGCATATGTAAGTTATGGAGTTAAATGGTTCTTTACTTTGCTATGAGAATAGGTTATTGTGATGGAATACTATTCGGTTTTATGAAGTCAATTCTCTGTATTATCATGTCACATTGATGGAATGAGCAATTGTTGTGGGTTATTGTTATTCCATTGTACATGTTAAGATAGTGGACGTGTTAAGGTAATAAGTCATAGAAGTAAGGTTAATAATATGTGATTTTAATGATGACTTATTGAATGGTTTTGAAGGTACTAAGACGAATGACATAATCGCATTGAAGACTACAGGTAAGTTGATACTTACTGTGCTTTGGTCTTCGGACCCTACTTCACAAGAGTTAAGATTGCATGGGTGTGTTCTTTTAATGATATGTTTATTAGACATTTATATCATCATATAGGACTGTATGTATTCACAAATATATTGCATGATATAATTAATCTATGTAAATAGGCGTGTGGGGGTTCGGGTGATCGGTGACATTCCATACAGTAGGATACTCCCACGTAGGGAGCGTTGTGATAGGAGTTAGCTACGTGGAATCTAGGGCCCACTCTTCCCCTGTTCTAAAACCCCTAACATCTTTAACGAAAGTGAGGATACCAGCTTGTGGAACACCCCCGATGGATATACCTCATCGTCAGAGTGGTTGGTTAGGCCACATGACCCTATGGAGTATTCTACCCTGACTTCTAGAAGAGATACGGTTCTTTTCTATAATGCATTGTATGATCATGCATCACATATGCATTGCATTTCATTCTATCACTTAGTAAGTATTAGGCTCATTAGATTAAGTCTTGTGCTGTAGGTATGTATGAGAAACTAGTGAACAGGTCAAAGACAGTTGATGAAGGATTTGCACCTGTGGATCTTGTGGCTGGCTGGGCTAAAGAATTTAAAAGGAAATTATTTGTAAAAGGGTTTGTAAATTACTTAATATTCTTTAATACTTTGTTTTAATTCCACTGCGTTTCATAAAAGAGATTTTATTACTTCTGCTGCAATTGAAAAATGTTTTAAGTAAAACATTTTAACGATCGGGTTTTATAAAGGAAGAATACTCTGATGTTTATATGAAAATAAAAGTTTTAAATTTCACGCGATTTTAAATTAAATAAAAACTGGGTCGTTACAGCAAGACTCTATGTAGAATATGCCATTTTCGTGGTTGATCAAATGATCGACTGATTCCAACGTCGCAAGACTTCGCATAGAAACTATCATTTTCATGGTCAATCACATGATCGACCAATTCCAATATTTCAGAATTCGCCAAACTTCTCCGTGAAGGAGATCGACTGGCCTCTTCCTATAATCATCCTTTAATCTTCAATATTTCCACTTCTAATCATTTTATATGTTAATTAATATGACAATGCATCTAACTTAATTTTCATACTTATATTTGTTACATTATATCAAGTGTACCATACACTATTGCGGAACACATTGCTTTTATCAAAACATATATTTTGCAAAATTCTTTACATTACACATAGATGGATGTTTCTGGATATTACACAGCTTCTCCCCCTTCCCTCTCCTTATTCTCTTAGTCGTGGCTTACCCCCAGCAAAAAGGAAGGGAATACTCGAAACTAGATCTAAGAAAAAGCTTATCGAATGAAGTTCCACAGCTTCGGACTGTAGGGAAACACGAAACGCACTAATTGACCATTGATTGGACCTCTTCACACTTGGCCGAAGACCAACAACACGTGGCAAGGACCTGACCAACAAAAAAAAAAATTGATTCGGTCAAAGCGAAAAATTTACTCATAAAAAATATAAAATCCAAAAATTGCAGATTTTATAGTTTCTCTCCTCTATCTCCTTTCAAGTTATGTGTTAACAATGAATTGATATAATTTTCTATTTCTTCACTCAAATGACATAATTTTAAAGTGAATTCACAACTCATGACTCACAGTTTCAATTTACATCTCAATGATAGTTTCATTGACATAATAGTATATGTTTATAGCTGTTCCCAATACAATACATCTATGTATTGCATTTATCAGCATCCACATAGAATTATCCAAAACTTAATTTACAAACTCATATGAAATTTCATTCCTAGCAACGAACGTCCCCCATCTTTAAGGAAGTCGACATAATGAATTTATCATTCACATATATACTTACAAATACTCTTGTTATTGCTCTTCCAATACCTACTATCTACTTGCTTTCCATATTTTTGCCAAAAGCTCAAGAAGCATGGAGACGGGTTGGAGTTGTTTCTGCAAGTCTTTAGGGGTAACAATAGGCTCTAACAGATGCTTCAATAATAAAATATCATCTCTTTGAGCCACTTTTTGATATCTCTCTCACAATATAATATCACGCTCCTTCTAGTTGAGGAGACTTATTATCTACCCAATCGTCATATTCTATGTCACATAATGAATGAAGCTCATCGTTTAGAGATGCCGAAATCAAAGGCACCTTTATAATAGCTTCGTGATCATTCTCACATTGTTCATTGTTCACTGTTCATTGGTTTGAACTGTCGAAATTGGCTCCACCTCCATTTTTAATATTTTTTTTTTGCTTTTAGATGGTGTTAAGGGATTTAGGGTTGTCTCTCGCTCTCACAAATGAAATCCTTACCAAATATATAGATGAAGTTGAAA
This sequence comes from Begonia loranthoides, assembly GCA_022433065.1. NCBI lineage: Eukaryota > Viridiplantae > Streptophyta > Magnoliopsida > Cucurbitales > Begoniaceae > Begonia > Begonia loranthoides. Next base: position 11,759,886 of record CM039468.1, read on the forward strand.
GTCTCTCAACGTCGTCGTTTAGTACTGAGGGACATCCATTGATTAGGACTTACTTTCCGCAGCGGAAGGCACATTTCCTCTGCAGAAAGAATAGTTTCTGCTGCAGATACTTGCCTTCCACTTCGGAAAGCAAGTCCTTGAATTAGGACTTACTTTTCACAGCGAAAGACACATTTCCGCAATGGAAATAATAGTTTCTGCTCTAGATACTTGCATTCCACTGCAAAAATCAAGTCCTTTGATTAAGACTTGACTAAAACTACTTCATATACAGATACATTGTAGAAAGAGGACCTATATGCTCTAGAAACAAATTGAAATTTTTAACGAAAAATGTGACAATGATGTTTGCTCTGTTTATTTTTCATAGTTTTGTACTTTATTTGTTAAAAAAAAACTTTAATGGTTACCTTATCACCGACCTCATAATTCAATGGTTATTTTGTTAATTACTCAAGTTAAGATTCTAAATTTATATTGATATTTATCAAAAAAAAGAAATTTATATGTATCATGAGTGGTAAGAAAGCCCACGCAATTGCAACCCAAGTTCATAAAAAGTTGCTCACATTGGATCACATTCTCAACAATCAAATCAAATTTGAATTTTTGTTTATAGAGAAAATGACAAATCAACTATCATACTTTATTATCAATGACAAGTCAACCACTAACCTATTTTCACTAACAAAATAACCACTTAATTATGGGAAAAGGTCCCCACAAACATCGTTGTCACGTTTGCTGTTAAACGCTTTGATTTCAATCTGCGGCAGATTGTGTATTGTTCAGCCATGGATCGTTATCTTTAAAAATGCATTATAATATGGATGGTCCACTGTGGATTAATGACGATCTGCAGTGGATTGATAATGATTCTCTGCGGATCATCATGCCTCATTCTGCACTTTTGTACCATAGTATATAAACCTCGACTATCTGCTATGGCGAGTTCATTGCGAACCACAATATCCTCGACGAACATTCGTGCTCTCAAACCTTCGTTCCACAATGTTTAATCGATACCAATAGATTCTCATGTAGCAAAGAAAATGCCACTCAATCAAAAGGGTGGGCTGTCTCAAGCTGAGGCTCGGCCACGGCTAGAAATGACAGACTCAGGTCGTGAACGAAGTCAGATTGCAACCGAGCTCGTCGGTCAGTCACACGGCAATGTACCCACCGCAGTGCAAGGTGGAGCACACGTGGTTTAAGTTGGAGCAGCTGCGGTTGATAAACCTATGGTTGCCCCTGTTACAGAAGCTAAGGTTGAAGCACAACCTCAACCTCAACCTCAACCCCATCCTCAACAATGACAGGTAGCAGGTGCATTTGTCCGTTTCCAACCCGTTACAGTGGGTTGCACTACCCACTCTTCAAGACAGTCAACGTGAAGGAACGGTATGAAGCTGATGTTAAACACCATTCACTTATTGTTTCTAGAAGAGTAGACTTCGAGTTATTGTCTGAGTTGGAAATTGAAGAATTGTTGGAGGGGGCTGACTTAGCCGGTTTGTGTCGATTGGGTGGAAGTTACTGTGAGCGGATTGTCAAATTGTTTTATTCAAATTTTGAACTGTCCATCCAACCATTAGAGGTCCGAACTTACATGTTTGGATGAGAGTTGAAAATGACTCCCAGGGACATTAATGTGCTACTTGGAGTTCGACGGAGGAACCAAGCAAGACTACTACCACGTGTCTCGGGAGCCACCTTTTATCAGAAGAAGAGAAGAGCTAGTGGTGCTTAGATTCTTGCACTGTGATCCTGAGATCGCATCGTACAAGAAGCCAAGTCCAATGACTTGAATGTCATAACCCGAGTGATCCACATCAACAAGATGCACACCATTTTGCCTAGGGATGCACATCGAGACCATGTTAACTGCATAGATCTCTATCTATTCTAGAAGGTGATCAACAGGAAAAGAATGAACATCGACTTTGTCATTTTGAGTCACATGTATGAGGTGCTCAACAACCCGCAAAGAGTTTTCTTTTTATTTGGCTCATTCAGAGGTTTGTTGAGCATTATGGGATACCAATCTCAGAGGAGTAGGCGAGAATCAAAGAGAAAGCCACATACGTCCACAACAAATTGAAATTTGACCAAATGGGGCTTACTAAAGTTGAAGGGGTATGTGTATGAAAGACTCAATCCAAGCTTGCCCCAAAGAAGCGAGCTACAGTGTTCCAGCAGCAAGCTTCCCCTCCCCCCCCCCCCCCCCCTAGTTGTATGGCCTCCACCCTCCTTAGTGGCTCAACCTCCAGCCCCCTCAGAGGAATAGCCTCGAGCCCCCTTAGAGGAATAGCCTCCAGCATCACCTCTGCACTACATGGAGGATGATGCACTCTAGTCAATGACTCTACCCCCTTTTTAGACATCTCATTTTACTTTGATGTCTGAGGAGATGTCTGGTTGAATGCGCATGATGGAGGACCGACTTGTCCGGATGGAGGAGCTCCATCAAATGAGGCTGCTCCAAATGCAAAAAATGGAGGAGCGAGCAGAGGAGCTCCATAATGAGATGTTGGCAACATTGTAGAGAGTGTTTGGCAACAGCCTCTCTAGCGGTCTCTCCATCGTCTTCTTCCCCAACTAAAACCACAGACTGCTTGTAAGTTACTTAGTTTTTATACAAACCATTATTTACTCTGCTTTATTTGTATGCAACGTAATAACGTGGCTCAAATTTGCAGCACCATTGCCCTCAGAGGCCAACCTTCTCCCATTCCTCCATTGACAGCCGCGTCAGATGGATCGCAGCCTCTGCCACTTAAATATGTGCATGTGGTACGTCTTTGATTTGATTATCTACGTGTTTGCACTTATTCATGCCTTATTAGTCTGATGGTAACTTGTCAATGTTTTTTGCAGCCAAGTGAACTAATGGATTATTTCAAGAAGTATGTTGCTGTAAATACTTGAAAGAACCTAGAGACGAGCAGAATTCTTTTAGGAAATCTGGTAAGCTTTTTCATTTTGGATCATTAAGTGTTTTGGACTGCCTACTTACGAGATTATGTTGTTTTCATTTTCAGGTCCAGTACAACATCACTGAGATCATTTTCCCGAAGCAAGAAGGGAGGACAAACACAATGAGAATTATGATCTGTTACATTAAGTAGTTCAAAAGATGTCATCTTAGTATTCATCCTTGCTTTCCGTTCTTTGTATACAGTGCTTTGCGTTGAACGAAGAAGAATACTTGGAGGTTCAACACCAAAAATTGCTAATGACAATAGGGTGGATTTGCGTAAGTAAACATCTCGTTTTTCTGGTTTGTTGTCCATGTTTCATCAGTTCTAACGCATGCTTCCTTTGCATTTCAGTCCCACCCAATTCAACCATATTTTATGTCGTCTGTTGACCTGCACTCTCACTTTCCTTTCCAGTTGTTGCTTACTGAAGCAATTGCAATCGTTGTAGTGCCAACGGACAAAGAGTGGTATATCTTTTTCCTTGTGTAGATTCATATTACTTTCTGCTTATGTGCTGATTTTTTCCATTCCCTTTTAGCCCACACGACATCTTTCTATGTACGAGTGAGGGGTTAAGGGTGCTCCAAGATTACAAGAAGACCGACTTTCACCATCACGATGATGTACCTGCGGAGGGCCCGTTGTCCGTCAAAACGTCCAATGTATACGTGGACCCACATGCGTCATTTGGGATCACATATTTGCGGAAGAGGACTAGCTAGAAGGTGGCTTATGGTAGTTGAGATGTGTAGGGATACTGACTTTGTTGTACATAATATAAAAAATTCATTCTCTTTATATGTTTACTTAGTGTACTTAGATAGTTTATGTTTATTTTTGTTTTGTTTACTTAGATAATATCTGTTTGTTTGGAAAATATATGTTTGAATTTCTGGTTTTGATAATGTCATAAGGGGGATAGATTAAAAATAAGGGAAACTCTTGCAAAATTGACATTTTTTAAAAGAGAAATTGACTCAAACAATTTCATTCATCATTAATAAACAACTAACATGTCGTCGATGATATCTTTGTTCGTGATGAACTTGCCTGACCGCATAGTCGAGGTTTGTATATTAGGGCACAAAAATGCAGAACGAGGCACAAAGATTTTGCGAGATCTTTGTGAACCAACAGTGGATCGTCATCAATCCGCTGAGGATTGTATTACGATCTGGGGCAGACTATCAATATTATAACGTATTTTTAAAGATAACAATTTGCGGCGGAATAGTACACAATCCGCCGCAGATTGAAATCAGTGCATTTAATTGCGAACGTGACAACGATATTTGTGGGAATTTTTTTTCATAGTTTAATGGTTATTTTGTTAGCAAAAATAGGTTAGTAATTCACTTGTTATTGATAACAAAGTACAATGGTTAATTTGTCATTTCCCTTGCTTTTAATTCCGAATCAACCGTCTAAAACTTTTAATTTTTCCCCTTTATTTATTTGCAAAAATTAAAACACATTGTTTTAGCCCTCCAACCACCTATAACAATCTCTCTGTCCTGTCTTCACTGCTAAGCACGCTGACCTTCCATCTTCGATGCTGCAAATGAGTAGAGGTGGCTAACGAGCCGAGCCAAGCCGAGCCGACTGAGCTTGAAAAAGTCTGGCTGGTCGAGCCTGCCGAGCTAAACAAGCCGAGCCTAACGAGCATGTCAAGCCTAACGAGCCGAGCCTAACGAGCCTACCGAGCCTTAACGAGCCGAGCCTAACGAGCCAAATATACATAAATAATAATATCTTATATAAATATATTATAAATTATTTTAAATATTATACAATTTAAAACTATAATAAACATTTATTATTATAATGTAAAAATATTATAATTAATAATTTAATTGAATAAATATTTTTATTGAATTGAATAAATATTTTCATTACAATTTCAAAATGAAAATGAAAATGAAAATTTAAATAAAAATTTAAATTACAATTTCAAAACACAACTTACAAGATAAAGAAATATATGTAAATAAAAATTACAATTTCAAATTTAAATGAAAATTTAGTCTTCAACATCCAAATTTTTGAATTCTTCAACTATGTTATCCTCTCGTTGTTGATCTTTCGTCACAGCGTCGTTCCAATCCTTCATGCAAATGAGTGTCTCAACGATTTCTGGTGCAAGTCTTCCTCGTTTGTCATCGTACACACGTCCACTTGCACTAAAAGCAGACTCCGATGCTACTGTAGAGACCGGAGGTGTTAGTAGATCACGTGTCATTCTAGAAAGAATAGGAAATGTAATAGAGTTGACTCTCCACCAAGCCAAAATATCAAAATGATTGTCGCGAGGAATGGGATGGTATGTGTTAAGATAAATATCGAGTTCATTTCTTTGTGAAGTATGAGAATGAGCATTGCTAACTATTTGATTAAATATATCATCCATAAATCTTGTGGATCTTCACCACAAGCACCACTACTTGAACTAGCATGCATATGTGAAGAAGGAATTGAACGAGTAACATTAAAATATTTAAGTTCATAAGAAGAAAATAAATTATCAATTTCATTTTTTAACTGAGCAGCATTAATTGAAGAAGAAGTACCTAAATTAGAAGAAATTTTATCAACCATTATACACACTCCATTTAATTTAAATCCAGGATGCATTATGCATGCAAAACAAAAAATAATAGGTATGTTAAGCCAATATTTTTTAAATTTTCTTTCCATTTTATCAATTAATGCACAAAATTCATTTCTTTGCCTAAATTTTGTAAAAGTACCCGTTAATTTTATAAAAATTGGGAAAACACGATGAGTAGTGGGATAATAAATTCCTGAACATTCATTTGTAGCTTTAAAAAATGGTTTTAGAAAATCAAGAAATAAATTAGCAATATCGCAACTACTATGATCAAGAGTAATACATTTTGTTTTTTCACTAATAAAAGCACAAATAACTAACCAATATGGCTTAGCATTTTCTAACATTAAATAAGTTGAATTCCACCTTGTATCTACATCGGTTTTTAATTTTCTTATTTTAAGTTGAGCAGCTTTACAATATTCTTTATATTCTTGCTGTCGCGTATTAGATGAAGTAATATAAGAAATTGCAGATCAAATAGATTCAATATGATGCGAAATAAATGACATGTCATCTCGAACAACTAAATTTAAAATATGACAAACACATCTCATATGAAAAAGAGTATTATGAGCCGTATCTAATTGAAATAACTTTTTAAATTCAAGAATTGCAACATCTTTAGCAAAAGCATTATCTAGCGTAATACTAAAAATTCTATCTCTAATAGCATATTCTTGCAAAATTCGAACAATATATCTATAAATGGTAATGCCACTATGTGGATATTCACAACTACGAAATCCTAATATTCTTTTATTTAATTGCCAAGAATCATCAATAAAATGAGAAATTACGACAATATATCCTAAAGCATTAGGTGCACTCCATAAATCAGAAGTAATACAAATAGACATAGACGGAGCATTTGAAAAAAACGCAATTAATTCATTTTTCATATTATTATACATTTTAATAATATCACTTCGCGTCGTACTTGTAGGGACTCGTCTAAAACTAGGATTAATATACTCTTTCATAAAATTTTCAAATAACTCACTATCAAACATAGATAAAGGTGTCTCAGATTGTGATATATATTTTGCTACTCTTCTCTCATTTTATTATGTGAATACATAAAATTGCCACTGCCACTAGCATTTATGAGTGTTTGTGTAGGGTCTCTCACTTGCTCGTGTAAGTGACATTTTGTATAATGCCTACCAAGTGTGCTAGTAGAACTACCAGATTCGTATGCATAATGTTTAATACAATATCTGCATTGTGCTTTACCTTCTATTTTTCCACCAACTTTAATATCTTTCATTTCAAAATGATTCCATACATTCGACGTTTTCCTTCTTTTTTTTTTCTAGGTGACGATGTGGATGCATGTACAGATGATTGACCAACTGAAATTACGAGATTATTCCCCCTAATTTCCTCAATATCATCATTAGTGTCAACAAAAGTGTCAAGCAAAAAATCACGTGGATCCATAATTAAAAAAATTGACTATTACGAAACAATTAATAAATAAAATGATACCGCACACCAATTAATCAACAATGGTATGCAATTGTTTTGATCACCTCCACGAATACGAGTCCTACAAAAATCGCAAAAAACAATTTGTTAGTTCGTAATACACATTAAATTAAAAATAAAATAAAACAAAATAAAATATACCTTTTGAAATTGAGAGAAAGATTGAGAAATTGAGAGATTAAGAGATTGGTGAAAAAAATTATAAAGATTGAGAGAAAGATTTGGTGGAGAATTTTGTAAGTAGTTTAAGGGTATTTATAGAAAATGAAGAAGGGGAAGGGGAAGGGGAAG
>CM039468.1:11767651-12082177 GCA_022433065.1 Begonia loranthoides
GGGGGGGTGATGGGGGCGCAACGGTCACGAGACCGTTGCCAACACCAACGGTCTTCAGACCGTTGCTTCTCTGTGAGAGCTTCTCATAGAGAAGCAATCGACAAGGGTCACGGGACCGTTGCCAACGCCAACGATCTGAAACCATTGTTTCTCTATGAGAGCTTCTCACAGAGAAGCAATCGACAACTGTCTAGTGACCGTTGCCAACGCCAACGGTCTGTGAGAACTTCTCACAGACTGTTGCTTCTCTGTGAGAACTTCTCACAGAGAAGCAATCGACAACCGTAAAAGGGGACGGGAATTGCCTCAGATCTGAGGCTTTCGGTTCCGGTGACGGGGGCTCGAAACGGAGGCTCGGCGGCGAGAGCTGTCGGTGGTCGGCGGATCTTCGATCGAGTGTGAGTGGGCATTTCCATCCGAGGGTATCCCGAGTGAGGGGAGGAGCGTCAAATTCGGCCAATGGCAGGGACGAGCTGAACTGGAGCCATGGAAGTCATGAGCTTTCTTTTTTGTTTGCCTTCGAGAATTGGTATTTGCAAGGGGGGCCAGGAGATTGGCGGGCGCCGGCGGGTTTGCCGAGTTCTCCCCTTCGCCAGTCACTAGGGACAGGGGATGCTTGGACGGTTGCCGACTGCCGACTTCGCCATCATCTGCAAAGCGCCAGGGGACGCCGAGTTCACTTCTCAAACCTTCGCCATCATCGGCTTTACAATGTGAAGCGCCAGTAGGGGGTCGGCCCGGCCAGGAGATTGAGGCTTGTGAGCACGGGCTCGCTATCCCAGGTTTTCGGGCTTGGCTAGACCCTCCTACTGGGCCCGGGCGAAGCCCGCTCGGTTACTGTTGCGAGCTCGACCCGCTATAGTAACGGGCTGAGCCAGGCCGCCTGTTAGCCACCTCTACAAATGAGTAATATGAAACGGTTTTAATGAAGAAGGCCCTTGCTTTCGAGAAGGGGGTTCCAACTCAAAGCGTTTTCGTCAATGGGGTACCATACCCTAATCTGCTTCGTCATTTCACTGCACGAACGGAGCACCTTTTGCCCTCGGCATGAGGAAGTATTTATTGTGGTGGTCGAAGAATTTGACGCCAATTTCTCTAGTGAAGCACCAACATCTGTGCAAGTTAGAACCTGCGAAGTAAAGATAGAGCTGTGTAGTGCCCTATCAGAAAAGACCTTATCAAAATTTTTGAAGCAGCTTCTAGCCATACTCTTCTTGGAAGAAGCAAAATGAAAGGTGTCTATTCAAGGTATTTTGTTTATCTGATGTGATGTTATTTTCTAGAAGATATTTCATATTCCTAGAAAGCTTATCATATCTTTATGTGTTAGAAGATGAAAAGCTCTCTCTATAAGAGCATATTTTGTAGAAGAAAACTCAAGAAACTCTAGAATCAATCTAAAATAGAATTGAAGTTTCTCATCAAAATTTATTCTTCTTTGTTTTCTACTTCTAATTTCCCTTCAATTGGTATCAAAGCTAACTAGGTTCGTCTAAGGGTCGGAAATGGCAACCATTGGAGCATCATCACTTGTTCTTATATTTTCTGGCGAGAACTACGATTATTGGGGCATCAAAATTAAGACTTTTTTCTTATCTCAAGATCTGTAGGATGTAGTAGAAAAGGGGATTACAATTCCAGCAGAAGGAAGCTCAACTTCAACCGATTGAAAGCAAGAGATCACCAAAGATGCAAAAGCATTGTTCATCCTTCGACAATCTGTGTCTGAATCAATCTTTCCAAGGTTAATGAGGGCTGAATCTTCAAAGGCAGCTTGGGAGATTCTGCAAATTGAATTTCAAGGAAATGAAAGGGTAAAGATCATCAAACTTCAAGGTTTTAGAAGAGAGTTTGAAAATTTGAAGATGAAAGACTCTGAAGATGTGAAAGTATATTGTTCGAGAATAATTGAAGTTGTTAATCAAATGAGGGGTCTCGGTGAAGAGGTGACTGATCAAAGGATTGTTCAAAAAATTTTGATTAGTCTAACTGAAAAGTATGATCATATAGTGGCTGCAATCTAGGAGTCAAAGAACTTGCAACAACTTTCAGTCATTGAGTTGATGGGTTCTCTTCAAGCTCATAACAAAGACTAGCGAGAAGAGGTAAAAATTCTTTGGAGCAAGCTTTTCAATCCAAAGTGAGTCTAAAGAACAAGAGTAAACATTTTAAGAAAAAGCCTCAAAATGATCAGAAAAATTCTGATTTTAAAGAGGACAAGGGGAAAGAAAAATTGATAGAATTTCCACCTTGTGGTATTTACAAAAAAACAAATCATTTGGAGAAAAATTGCTATCATGCCGGAAAGCCACAATGCAGAAATTGCAAGAAGTTTGATCATATTGGAAAAATTGCAGATTCAAAAATAATCATCAAGCTCATTATTCTGAAGAAAATGAGGAGAATGAGCATTTGTTCTTTGCATGTCAAGCACTCGCTCAAGAAGAAAAAATCTGGTTTATTGATAGTGCTTGTAGCAACCATATGGCATCTGATGAATCAATTTTATAGAACTTGACACTTCTATTAAAGCCAGAATCAAGATGGGAAATGGAGACCTTGTTGAATCTAAAGGAAAATGCACATTAGCAATCTCAACAACTAAAGGTACCAAATTTATTAAAGATATGTTACTTGTTCCTTCGCTTGATCAAAATTTGTTGAGTGTTGGATAGATGATGGAAAATGGTTATTCTTTGTGCTTTGAGAATGATTTCTATAAAATATATGATTCCGATAACAAATTGGAATTATTTGAAGTAAAAATGGGAAGAAGTAGATATTTCTCTATTCAATGGAGCTATACTAAAGCTATGGTGGCAACGGTGGATGAATCTATGTTATGGCATCAAAGATTTGGGCATTATAATTTTAATTCTTTGAGACTTTTACATCAAAAGGAGATGATGAAAGATTTTTCTCTTCTAGAGAAAGAGTTTCAAGTATGTGAAGGGTGAATGGTTGGAAAGCAACACAAATTACCATTTCCTTCATAAAGCAATTGGCGAGCTACAGAAAAACTTCAACTCGTTCATACGGATGTGTGTGGACCAATGAAAACTCCAACTTGCAATCAAAGCAGGTATTTTATTCTTTTTATTGATGATTTTACAAGAATGATTTGAGTCTATTTTCTACATGCGAAATCTAAAGTTTTTGACACCTTCAAGAAATTCAAATGTCTTGTTGAAAATCAGTCTGATTGCAAAATTAAGTGTTTACGAAGTGATCAGGGGACTGAATATAATTCCAAGGAGTTTGAAAATTTTTGTGATGTTGAGGAATTGAACATCAACTTTCTATAGCTTATTCTCCACAGCAAAATGGAGTCTCTAAAAGAAAGAACAGAACTGTCATGGAAATGGCGAGATGCATGTTGCTAGAGAAAAAATTGTCTCAAGAATTTTGGGTTGAGGCAGTGGATACTATTGTGTTTTTGCTCAATCGTTTGCCTACAAAAGCAGTGGAAAACAAAACTCCTTCGAAGCTTGGTATGGATTTAAACCCTCTGCAAGTTTTTTTAAGAGTTTTTGGATGCATTTGTTATATTCATGTTCCACCTCAACATAGGACCAAACTCGAAGAGAAGGCTGAAAAGGGAATATTTGTTGGATATAGCAATGTTTCAAAAGGTTTTCGAATTTTCAATTTGAAGACAAGAAAAATGGTTGGGAGCAGAGATGTAAAATTCAATGAGAATGCATCTTGGGATTGGGATGTAGAAAAAGTATTTCAACAAGGTGCTGAAGTATCAATTGAGCCATTTATTGAAGAGGAAGTTGAAGAAAATCAACATATTCAAGCAGAAACTCCCTCATCCTCTCGATTGGTTGATGAAGACAATGAAGAGGAGTCAACCCATGAATCCCCGATACGAAAAACAAGACTTCTTAGTGAAGTCTATGAGCTTTGTAACTATGCAACACTTGAGCCAAAAAGTTATGCAATAGCTTCAAATGAGGAAGTTTGGCAGAAAGCAATGAACGAAGAAATCAGAATGATAGAAAAAAATAATACTTGGGAGTTGGTTTCTTTGCCTGCAAATAAAGAAGTCATTAGATTAAAATGGATTTACAAAAGTAAGTTAAATGCAGATGGCTCTATTTTGAAGCATAAAGCAAGATTGGTTGCAAAGGGATATGCACAACGACATGGAATAGATTATAATGAAACTTTTGCTCCGGTTGCAAGAATGGATACCATTAGAGCTTTAGTCTCTCTCGCTGCTCAAAATGGTTGGAAGATTTTGCAATTAGATGTGAAATCACCATTTCTAAATGGAGTGTTGGAAGAAGAGGTATTTGTCGATCAACCAGAGGGATTCAAAAAGGTTGAATGCAAAGTTTATAAACTGAACAAGGTATTGTATAGATTAAAACAAGCACTGAGGGCTTGGTATGGGAGAATATATCAATATTTTATTGAGCAAGGTTTCAGGAGGAGCCAAAGCAAGCCGACATTATACATCAAGTCTCAAAATCATAATGATTTTATCATCGTATCTCTCTATGTAGATGATTTGGTTTTTATTGGAGGTAATGCCAATATGATCAAAAAATTTAAAAACGAGATGATGGCAAGCTTTGAGATGACTGACTTGGGAAATTTACATTATTTCCTTGGCATTGAAGTTGGTCAAGAAGCTGGTGGAATATTTTGTTCTCAGAAGAAATACACTGAAGATCTCTTGAAAAAGTTCAATATGTCGTGTTGTAAATCAGTGGCAACTCCATTAATTCCAAATGAAAAATTGCAAAAGGATGATGGAGAAAAGAAAGTGGATGCGTCTATCTACAGAAGTCTTACGGGAAGTTTGTTGTATTTGTGCAATATAAGACCTGCATCTTGTATGCTACTAGTTTACTCTTAAGATTTATGTAAAGTCTGAGCCAAATTCATTTTGGTACAGCCAAAAGAATACTGAGATATTTTCAGGTAACTATCGATTTTGGTATGTGGTATAAAAAAACATCTTATGTGAAACTTGTCGGATTTATTGATAGTGATTGGGCAGGTTCTTGTGATGATTTGAGAAGTACTTTTGGTTATTGTTTCAGCTTAGGATCTGCTATGTTTTCTTGGAGTTCAAAAAAGCAAGACAATGTGGCGCAATCAACAGCTGAAGCGAGTATGTAGCAGTGGCTGGTTGTGCAAATCAAGCCATGTGGTTGAAAAGAATACTTGAAGATATGGGAGGAAAACAAACAAAGCCTATCGAAATCTTTTGCGATAATTAATCTGCCATCGCAATTGCTAAAAATCCAGTCCAACATTGCAGAACCAAACATATTGCAATCAAATATCATCTTCTTTGTGAGGTTGAATCAAGAGGCGAGATTGCTCTGAAGTTTTGAAAATCAGAAGATCAACTTGCTGATATATTTACTAAAGCACTCTCTCGAGACAAGTTTCAGATTCTTAGATCACAACTTGGTGTCACCGGAAATTACATCAAGGAGGAGTATTAAAAAAAAAATATTTTGTTTATGTGATGTAATGTTACTTTTTGTGATGTTATTTCCTAAGATGTTTCATATTCCTATAAAGCTTATCATATCTTTATGTATTAGAAGATGAAAAGCTTTCTCTATAAGAGCATATTTTGTAGAAGAAAACTCAAGAAACACTAGAATCAATCTAAAATAGAGATTGAAGTTTCTCATCAAAATTCATTCATCTTTGTTTTCTACTTTTGATTTCCCTTCAGGGTCCTACACTGTTTCTAGCAACAACCTAAAGCCCCAGGCAAAAATTTGGTACTACTTGCTCAAATCCATATTAATGCCATGTTCCCACGTTCAAAGTGTTTCTTGAGATAGAGAAATTTCGCTCTTTTGATCTCTGGAAGGCAAGAAGATCAATGTGAGAAAGGTGATTTATGAGCAGCGGTGCATGTGTACACAAAAGACTTCACCAATTCGGTTGTCATCACTTGTCTCCGAGTTGAGCGTGCATTTGGGAATCACCTATCAAGAGAATGAGGACAGTTTGAAAGCCACGAGTGTAATCTCCCATTGGCAGTTAACTGAATTTGTCAAGAAAAGACATGATAAGAAGACGATGATGAAGAGCCTACTACTGACCAACTTAGTTCCAGCCATGCGGCATTACCTGCTGGCAGCTCTGTAAGCTTGGTTGCTTTAGCAACAAGTCTTGCTATGTTGGAGCTGCGAGTCAGCCTTCGAGAAATTTATCAACAACATATGTTGACTCTTCTACAACAAATGGTCACCAATCAGCAGCTAAGGGTAGAGATGCTGCCTTGGGAGGAGAAACTGTGAGGTGGTTCTCCTTTCTGTGTGACGAGGACCCACCTCGTAAACGTGTGTCCTCGTAAATGTATAGTTAAAAATGAAGGAAAAACAATTTTGATTTTCGCGCCTTCTGCTTCGCAAGAATTCAGTTATATGTTTCTTGTATGCACGTTTAGAGTTTGTTATTTTATAATAAATTTTTCTTATAAACAGGGAACTTCTGATACAATCCCTACATTGGAAGAGGTAAAAAAAAAAAAAACGAGAGGAGGGAGGAGAGAGGAGAGAGGAGAGAGGAGAGAGAGGAGAAAAAATAGAGAATACTAAAAAAAATAAGTGATATATTTTTGTGTATATTATAAAATATAAAAATTATGATTTTTTGTTAGTAAATATTTTTTAGAATATTTGATTTCTAAAAAAAATATTGTAAAATCGTATTTTTCATATTAGGGTCTTTCTAGACTCAATCCTCTTATTTTTTTCGATTTAGATTTCCACATAAAAATTCTTAATATTTATTTTTACCATTATTTTTCTTATTTCTTGCATGTCATATCTTAATGGTATGAAAAAATATTTCTTATACTTTTGTATTGCATCTGCTATCATTTTTTGTATCGCTTATTTAATAGTGCAATCGTACTGTGTAAGTAAGCTATGTTAAAGGAGATTAGATTTTAAGTGTGATTGTTTGTGACCCTTTCAATTTTTTCTGAGAATTAATTTGGAAAAGTATCTGTCACGACCTAGAGGCTGGCCGGACAGAACCACCGGATCAGGCGACCTGATTCTCGGAGAGAATCCGGTTACTCAGTCCAAGGCGTGAATTTTTATGTGAAAGACTTAATATGAATAATATCAAACCCAAACCTAAATCACATGGGTTGGGGTCTATAGAATGATCAACTAGAGACATAATAACATAATAAAAGAAAGTACTGTGCAAGAATTAAATCAACAACACCAAAACTAAAATCCCAACATACCAGGAACAGAGAAATTTAACCGACGAACCTCCACCAATCCATGGGGAGATCAAAACACCCATCAAGGAACACCAGCTTCGCCCAACTACCACACGCACAAGACCAGCGTACCGAACCTACAACCTAACCTGGGGAAAAATATAATCTAAGAGGTGAGTGACAAACACAGTAGAGAAATCTATACTAAATGCAATGCAAGCTAAAACTGTTTTCCTCATCTTTTGAAAACCATTTCATACTTCTCATTTACCTTACATGGATTTTAAACATTTAAAACCTCTTTATCATTTTAAAAAAACTGGCTCATGGCCCTCGATGTAGCTTTATCAAAACCCACTGTATACATAGAAAGCTATAATCGCAAAGGGATGGACACACAAGGACCCATCTGTCACTCATCATCGTAAAGTGGTGTAATCTCTCAGATGTGCCTACGGGTCGTAGCCACCGTCGATATGATCCAAAAATCCAGCGCATTACCCGAGTTCCCGGCGAACTAGTCAGCGACGACACAACTCGTGTACCCGCCCAGCACAAGTCATAGAAAGGTGGCTATCCGCCAATAGCAACACCTCATGAGACATGAAAGAATACCATTGGCGGTGATCCACAGATTCAGCATGTCACCCAAGTTGTCAGCGAGCTAAGCTCCGAGCCGAGGCAACTCCTAAAATCAAAGTAACGGATCGGGTTGCTCACGATAGACCGCTTCTCACTAACACATCTGTGTTCAAAATTGACGAGGGTTGCCGACGAGCAGAGCTACAAGCCGTCCAGCCACCCGCCAAATTGAACGGTACTAGGATAGGCTAATCTTCGCGACTGACAACCTGCCAACCTGTGTGACAAATACCCTGGCAAGGTTTAGGGGCTTTCGACCTAAGGAGACATCATCACCCTCCCATCCTATTTCTGCCTTTAAGGGCTCTTGACCTGAGGACAAGTCACTAATGCCCCCTCCTCTTCCGCACATAAACAACCAATCCTCACGCAGCAGAAAATTGCACGGGTATAACTTCGTGATGCTTTAGCCCTAGAGTGCCTAAAATACCAAGAGGATTCATCCTCCCGACATACAAATCAAATCTTCTCGCAGTAGAAGATTTCGAGGATAGCCTGGTGATGCTTTAGCGCTAGAGTTCCTAAAGCATCAAGAGGATTCATCCTCCCAATGTACGTAACCAATATCAAACCTTCTCGCAGTAGAAGGTTGACGGGATAGCCTCGTGATGCTTGAGTGCCAGAGTGCCTAAAGCATATAGAGGATTCATCCTCCAAACATATGCACAGAAGTCACATCGTCAATATGTACAAATATCAGCAGAATACCATGTACAAAATGTAAACGTGAGAAAACATATGTATACGTAAAAATTGACGTGTTGTTGAACAGCCCCCATCAGGTTTTCAGGTGTGGTATCCCACAAAATAGCAGTTTTGAAAATCATGATGTAATGTAGTGCAGAAAGTATAAATATCCCTACCTCGATGGCGACAAACCCACTCCACGTACTATCGTAAGCAAAAAGTCGAATTATCTGACACCCCTAGAATCTACAATAAGGTCAGTGTCAATATCCGACAAGCACACAAGAATAACATACAAGTCTTAATCAAAACTAAAATCCAAGACAGCTTCTAAGGACAACCACGAATCTGAGACCAAAAACCAAATCTAGGAATACAAAATATACACTAGATTAAGCTTACTGTCCATCAACATACTTATCATCGCAAACAGACTCATCTAAAACTTACTTCAGAACTGTCTAACTTCATCACTTAGAAAATATCCAAAATGTACCAACTATATCTATGAGTTCCAATAGACATAACAATGTCATCCTAAGCATAGCATTATATCCAATAGGTTGTAATTAAAGTGCAAGACTGAATCTAAACTAATAACAGAACCTAAACCAGCCGAGCAATATTTCCTCACAGTTTATATTGGGCTGAAATGAAAAAATAGAACCTAGAGTCAACAAAATTTTATTTCTTAAACACACCTCTTGGCACAACCAAATTAAAGAACATAGTCATTTACGGCTAGCAACCTTTCTCAAAATGACTAGTAGTAGAAACAACACAAGAGCCAAATTCAGACCAACACCCAGCAGATTTCAAATGCATATCAGGCAACACCCAATGTAAAACAAACACTCAAATCGGCAGAATAAACCCAAACAACAGAATTGACAATAACAGGGAGCAAACTATCAGTAATTCTATCAGACAGCAAAAGAATTGAAATTGAAATTTAACTTGTAAAAAAAACAGTAGAAAGAGCAGGACAACATTTTCAATGATCTATTCAAGTTGTAATTACACAGAAACTAACACCACTGACAGAACCCAATTCAACAGAACAAAATGTGTAGCAAATTAGAATCCAAAAATCAATTCGATCGAAACTCCAAACCGAAAATGAAACACAACGATTGATTCAGCAAAACAATATTCCTTGGAGTTCTATCAATCAGCAACAAAAATGCAGAAATTATCGACATAGCAGAAAACTAGGAATCCAAAAAAAAATCAGAACCGAAATTCTGGAATGCATTACCGAGGACCACAAATGTGACCAAAATCGAACCTAGCTCACGACATTACTCATTGGAATCATGGAAATGGTGGGAGAAAGTCTGAGTTGAGAAAACCCTTACTCCCGAACTCTCTGTCTCGGCCAACCTCCGCGAAGTGCCCTTGGACGGACGGTGCAACCATCGCATTCAACAACTGTCGACCACCCGCGACCACCTTTGGCCAAAATCGTCGACTCCCATCCTTGCGAAGCATCTCTCCCTCTCCCACTCGGTCTCTCGCTCACTGTCGAAGAAGGGGAGAAGAAGCTCATGCTTCTCTCCTACGCTTCATTCTATTTTTTATAAATTTTTTAGGGACAAATTAACCATCATCGTTTGCGATCAATGACAAGTCAACCACTATCCTTTATTTTCTAACAAATTAACCCCTAACGTATGGGAAAATGACAAAACCAATATTGCTGTCACGTTTGCCGCTAACAAGTTGATGTGGAGCCGCGGTGGTTTGATGGTTTTCCAAGGAAAGAAGGCCAAATTTGGCCTGAACCACCACGGGGTCTCAAGAGACCATCGTGGTGTAATACCAAACACAGCGGTCTCTTGAGACACCTTGGTGGCATCATCATTAATTGGCAGCTGGCCTCGGTCTTTGAACTTAGTTGGTATACATAACCCCTACAGTACTAGGGCTCAGCCATTTGCACCACGAACAAACAATGAAATACTCTTGGCGAACAATAAGGTCAGACATTCAATCACAATGTATTCCCGAGCAAAGAAATTGGTGTTCAAGCGTGGGAAGTCAATGGTGGAAGTTGTTCAAACCACGGCGGTGGAAGATGTTCAACCCGCGGCGGTTGAAGATGTTCAACCCGCAGCAGTGCAACACGAAAGAAACCACCGAGGATGGATAAACCGTTGCACACTCTTAATGGCAACCTAAACCTGAGTCTGAATAACGACAAGCCGGAGGCTCATTGGTTTGGTTCCAACCCGTCACAGTGGGTTTCCAGTCCAAACTATTTAGGACAACATATGCCAAAACACGGTATGAAGATGATATACAACACCATGCAATTATTGTTTCAAAACTAGTAGATTTAGACTCCTTGGCATGAATGAAAATTAAACGATTGGTTGAAGATGATGGATTAGGCGTGTTGTGCCGAATGAGGGGTAGTTACTGCGAGAGGATTATTAGAATGTTTTAAGCAAATTTGGAACTGTCCACCTAGCCATTGGAGGTGCTGACATACATTTTTGGACGGGAGTTGAGATTGAATCCCAAAGATCTAAATATAATGCTTGTATGTGTACTGGATGGGCCAAGCGATCAATATTATCACGTGTCTCGAGATCCACCATTCATCAACCGAGGAGAAGTGTTAGCGGTGCTTAGATTATTGCACCGGGATCCCGAGGTTACCGAGTACAACAAGCCAAAGGGCAAGGAGCTAAATGCCATAGCCCGATTGATCTACCTAATCACGACATACACGATTTTTCCTCGGAATGGGCATCGAGACCATGTTAGCTGCATGGATCTCTATTTGCTGGAGAAGGAATTCACTAGGAAAAATGTGGACATCAGATACGTCATCCTGAGCCACATGCACGAGGTGCTCAACAACCCAGTCAAGAACCTACCGTACAACTGGCTCATCCAGAGCATCGTTGAGCACTATGGGGTACCCATCTCGGAGAAAGAGCAGAGAATTGAAGAGTCAGCCATTAATGTGTACAACAAATTGAAAGTGGATCAAATGGGAATCCTCCAAGTTGGAATGGAATGGATCTGCAATACCAAGAAGCAGCCAACACCTTCACCCCCCTCAGAGCCTCAGCATTCAGCCCTCTCAGCGGAACAATCCTTTCCTCAGACATCTCACTTTACTTCGATGCCTGAGGAGACATCTGCCTGGATGAGCAGGATGGAGGAGCTCCATAATATGGCGCTTACAAGAATGCAAATGATGGAGGAGCACCTTCAAATGCAACAGGTCCTAATACAAAGAGGGGAGGAGCGAGCAGAAGAGAGGCATATGCGAGCAGAAGAGAGGCACCGTGAGCTGGTGGCAGCACTTCAGAGACGTGAGAGCCGATCAGCCCGTACAACAGTCTCTCCATCTTCCTCTAAAGCAACAGAAGCCACATATCGCTTGTAAGTTATTTGCTTTGCACACAAAGTCTAGTCTTTACTTTATTTGTGTTTGACGTAATGACATGTTATTAATTTGTAGCATCGGCACCGTAAGCCGCCAAGCTGCTCAGCTAGCCGTGCTTGCTGAGGTGCAGGAGACCAATGAGTCAGAGTCTCGGCCCCTTAGAACTATGCGCGTGGTACGTCTTTCATTTGGTTATATATGTGTGTTCGTTTATGTTCATGCTTTGTTAGTCTGATGACCTTTTGCCATTTTTGCTGCAGTCACAGAATTTGAGGGACATCTTCAAGAAGTATGTTGCGCCAAATACTCGGAAGAACGTGGAGACGTGCGCAGTTCTTGGGGGAAAGCTGCTCACCGGTGATTATGTCATCACTGATATCATCTTCCCGTATCAAGTTGGGATGCCAGATACGGTGAGAAGCCTTCTTTGTATCTTAGTGTATAAGATTTTATCTTAGTACTTATCCAAACTTATTTGCAATGCTATGGGGTCAATGACGAAGACGTATTCGCGTTTCAACAGGAAAAAGGTCTAATGACATTAGGGCGGATTCACGTAAGTAACCATCTCGCTTCTCCGGGTTGTCGTTCATGTTCACTGAGATCATCTAATACATTGTTTACATTTCAGACACACCCAAAGCAAGGGTTGTTTATGTTGTCCGTTGACATCCACACATAATATGCTCACTAGCAATTGATGCCGGAAGCAATCTCCATCATCATAGCTCCCACTGACAAAGAGCTGTATATATGTTCCCTTATGTAAATTCATAATATTGATTTCCGCGTATTTTACCAGCAATTGTTCTCTTTGCATTGCAGCCCGTACGACATATTGCTGTGTACGAGTGAGGGGATGAGGGTGATCCGAGAGTGCACTAATCTAGTACAATTCCAAAAGCACGATTATCAAACCTATGAGGGTCCATTGTTTGACACAACATCAAACGTATTCGTTGTCGCGCAATTGTCTTTTGCAATCAAGGATTTGCGGCCAAAACAGACCAGAAAGAAGAAGGCGGCGTAGGAATTTATGTTTATGTACACTTTGTTGTAATTTGTTTACATTTACGTTGTAATTTATGTTTAGTTGCCTTTGTTGTAAAATATCTGTACGTTGAATTATATGTTTGGCTTAAAGATTATTTGTTGGATGAAAGAAGAATAGTAGAAATGATGAATTATATGTTTGGATGATACTGGATGAATTATATGTTTGGATGATACTGGAACTGCCTGGAATTTTGTATAGGATGTATGAGATTAGCTTTGGGGGAGTAAAGAAACAAGGGAGACTTTGGCAAAATTTTTATAAATTGGGGTGAGGATACGTGAAAAGTAAATCCTGCATGAACTAAATCAAGTAGATAATTAAAGACAAGTGTATAGAGAAACTTGGGTGAATTTAGTGAAACAATTTCAAAAAGTCGCAGTGGTTTGTGAGCAAGCCGCGACGGTTTGTTATGCAAGCCGCGTCGGTTTCGGAGCAAGCTGTGGCGGTTTGTTATGCAAGCCGCGGTGGTTTGGGGACAAGCCACAACGGCTTGCTCACAAACCGCCGCAGTGGCTTGCATAAGACACCGCAACTGTGTCTTGAGATGCCGCGGCGGTTTGTTATGCAAGCAGCGGTGGCTTGTGAGCAAGCCGCGGTGGCACTACACATACTGCAGCGGCTTGTCATGGTACCTGTAATCAATTTTCATGCATCTTCCACAACCAAATGTATGGAACCAATATATCAATTAAAATTGCTGAAACGAAACAAATTCAAATTTATGAAACCAATTCATATTTATCAATTCAAAATTTACAAATATAGCGTATAGTACAATCACATATATGGAAAACCTAATCTATCAAACCAATGTATCTCGGAAGGTTAAGGTCCACAATTGTGTGTTTTTGTTTGTGGACCTTGTGCATCATACTCCTGCAGAACACATTACAAATGAAATTAGCATAGTTCAAATAACACTTGAAAATGTAAACGTGATAATGGGCTCACCTGCGTCTCAGGAACTCCGTTGAGAACTGTCTCAGATACTCTCTCGGGGACTGTCTCCGGGACTATGGAAGGAATTGTCTCGGAGGCTGTCTCGAGAACTTTGAAACCCATAAATGTGCCCTCCGACCTTCCTATGCTACCTCTGCCTCTGCCTTTGTCGTCTCTGCCGGCCCCTGCACTGGACTCGCCTCGACCTTAGTACATGCGGGAATTGTGCCCCACACCTGCCACAGGTTATGTTCATATGTCTTTTAGGCAGCACTGTCTGGCTTGGGGCCTCGTCCACATCCCGTATTCTACGTTTTCTCGGCCTTCCTAAAAGCCTTTTAAATGGAAGTGGGATAATTTGATCAAGATGCGTCACATGAGGCTACTTGATTTGTCCATTGACGGGGCTGACAAAGTGGGAGTACATTACTATGTATGTTTTCTAGTGATAGCACGCATGCACAAATTCCTCAGGAGATCTCCTCATGAAGTGAATGCACGAGACTGCATGGGCACACGAGATGCCGGTCAACTCCCACTAGTAATAGGTACAAGTACATCTGTTTAAATCGATAGAGTACTATTCGTCACCGTTGCTGCCCTCAAACTAGGCAGCTCCTGAAAACTGGGGATTCCAATTTCGACCGACAAGTTGTAGTTTGGCGAGCTGGTTGCTGATCTGCGGACACAAAAGGTCCATCGAGCGAGCCATCTTTTTGTGTTTTTTTTTCACGAACCTACCCATAATGCCCCTTGGTATGATCTCGAATATACTTAGAATCGGTTTGTCCTGGGTTGGTAGGATGAAGGCGTTGAAGGACTCGCTAAGGTTATTGAGGCTTAAGTTGCATTTAGGGATGGAGCAGAAGACATGTTTGGCCTAGCATGTCATATCTATTCTTCGTAGATAGTTGTGAGCCACTAGTCAAGGAAAAATAACTTGGTCATCTCTTTCTCAAACTGCCTCACTGTTGTGGCTCTAGATGCGGCCCACATTGCATCCTTGAACAACCTGCCTTTAAATTGTTTTTGAAAATTGCTATACAGGTGTCGGATGCAAAATTGATGGTCTGATTGCCTTGCCACCTCTCTAACAATTGGCACTAGCCCCTACAAAGATTCATAGTATGAGTGAAATATTGGTACAAGTGCATAACATAAACACAGAAGACAAAAGCAATCAACCACATCTTTTGTCGGTCAGAAATGATTGTCCATCTATTGCCAGATGGGATGTTTAGATTATCGAGCAACAATTCCAAAAACCAGCTCCATGAAGCCCTATTTTCTGCTTCAACCACTGCTACAGCAATCGGATAGATACCATCATTCCCGTCGATGGTGACAGCAGTGAGCAGCTGGCCTAAAGTCGCTCCCTTCAAGTGGCAACTGTCCAAACAAATAACCAGTTTACCACACTTCAGTACAACCATCTTGCATGCAGCCAAACACATGTACATCCTTTTAAATGCACTCATGTCCAGGTCAACGCGCACCGAGCTTCTAGGATTAGAACTCCGAGTCTCCTTAGCATAGGACCATATGAGCATGTATTGTTCATTGCTATATCATTCGTTAATTTTTTTTGCCACATGTCTTGCCTTCTAGCAAGGCTGGGTGTGATGTTGATGTTAAAGTTCTTCTTGACTACCTCAATTATGGAAGAAAGGTCCCAGTCGGCCTGACTTTTAAATCTGTCTATGTAATGCGTTGCCACCTATTTGGTAGTGACATGACGGCTTTTCATCTTTCTCGAGCAAGTATGAACGTCGTTGTAGAACTTTATTTAAAACGAAGGTGTGCAACCTCCACGTCCATCCTTCCTAGCAAGCACCCCTCAACTGATGAGCGTCATTGTGGGTGAATTTTATCCCACACCCATTCTTCAACGCATGATCGACAATTTATTCTCTAATTTTGTTCAATGAACTAGACTTTTTGCCAATGCCTATACCAGCGAAGGTGCATTGTGCTTGTGGTGGGCATCTAGGCCT
Source organism: Begonia loranthoides (assembly GCA_022433065.1). Classification (NCBI taxonomy): domain Eukaryota; kingdom Viridiplantae; phylum Streptophyta; class Magnoliopsida; order Cucurbitales; family Begoniaceae; genus Begonia; species Begonia loranthoides. The sequence continues at coordinate 11,783,596 of CM039468.1, forward strand.
ACTCTTGGCCATGTCAATGTCTTTGTCACTACTGGATTGACATAATGAACAGAGGTCCTCCTCGTGTAGAGTTGCTGAGACAGAATGCAACACAATTGTAGCTTCATTTCCAATTCCACGTACCTCATTCTCATTAGCCAAAAATGTGGTTGTGGGCCCCATTTCAACTTAATGGTTAATAACAGATTCTTTAACACTCAAAGATGCCATTAATAGATTCTTTAACAGATTCTTTAACACTCTTGAGACACTGCTGCGGTTCAAGCCAAAATTACCCTTCTTTTCTAGAAAACCACGGAGCCGCGACGGTTTGTATACGAACCGACACTGCTCCACATCAGCACGTTAATGGCAAACGTGACAGCGATGTTGGCTTTGTCATTTTCCCAACGTTAGTGGTTAATTTGTTAGAAAAAAAAAGGATAGTTGTTGACTTGTCATTGACCGCAAATGATGATGGTTAATTTGTCATTTTCCCAAGTTTTTATTTAGGGAAAATGACAAATCAACCATCATCATTTACGGTTAGTGGAAAACCAACCATCATTTTTTTTTGCTAATAATTTAACCACTGAACTTTAAAAAATTGCCGCCACGAATATCACCGTTAATTTTATAAAAATCCCGTTAACTTTCTCAAAATCACATAGCAAAAGAACAAATACACATGAAAAAAAACAGAAGAACTCGTGATTTTAAAATAGATTTTCAATGGAAAAGAATTAATATTCATGGAGAATGGATTTAGAACATTTTAGATTTTGTAAAAAAATGGATATAGAAGATTCGGGTTTTATAGTTTAGAAGATTTTATAAAAGAATGTTAATGTTTGTAGTTTTCAGATAATTTACAATTGTTTTACAGTCCATGGGAGAATCACAGTTTGTCTGGATTTTTGTACAAAGAAGACAATGAATTTTACTTATTTGCAGATAAACCGGGGCAGCTTGTCGTCAAACTGCCTCGGTTCCTAGTTTATGGAACCAAAACCATAACTTTGACCTCTTCAACTTCAAATGATCATAACTTTAGCTACGAGTGTCAGAATTGGCTCCATAAGATATCAAATCAAAGATCTCTCAGAGATCTACGACGTGTTATAGAGTTTACCCATGACCCACATTTCTCGGGCCCAAAATCATGATTTTGAGCCCACAAATTTGCAATAAAAAATTTTAGACAAACCGCAAATGACAAACTGCTGCGGTTTCACGACAAACCATTGTAGTTTGTCGTCAAACTGCGGCAGTTTCAATACAAACCGCTGCGGTTTCATGACAAACTGTCGTGGTTCGTATTCAAACTGTCGCGGTTCGTCATCAAAGCGTTAACGGCAAATGTGACAGCAGTACTAGCGCCGTTAATTTTTTCATAGTTCAATGGTTAATTTATTAGCAAAAAAAGATGATGGTTGGTTTGTCAAAAACAATAAAGGATAATGGTTGTTTTGTTATTTTCCCTTTTATTTATAATATAATATAAAAATATATATACGTATTATATATATCAAACTCAAATTCAGTTTTAAAACCCGATTCGAATCTCGACTCGTTTCAAAACGCTAATTAAAAATAATTTTTTTAGTCAAAATAATTTACTAAAATATTTCCGAAATTAAATTTCTGCTTGGAAAATGCAATTCGATTGCTTTTCGAAAAAAACATACATATCGCTGCTACGCGACAAAACTGGTCAACTTTTTACCTTTGACCAAAAATTTGTAAAAAGTTTACACGTGACATTTTAAAATTATTTAAAAATCTCAAATTTTATAGTATCTCTGTCTAAAGAGATTGCTTGTAGAGTATTTCTTAAAAATTATATTGATCATTACTATCTACGCTATAATATCACTATTTTATTCTTCTCAACAATAACAAGGGGTGCCTCATTTCAAGAGTTCCCTTATCACATCCTCAAGCCAATTGAAGATCTTAAGGGGTAAGATGCTATGGACTAAGATTGATGGCTCGGGGAGTTTTCTTCTCCTCTTTCTTTTACTTCTTTATTTTTTGTTGAGGTTGTCTGGTGAGCAATGAGCGCATTGCTAATTTTAAATTTTAGGGAGCGGAGTAAGTTTAATTAGATGATTTGTTTCTCTACTTTTTCGTTGAATTTGGTTTCTAGCTATTTTCTATTTTGTGAATTAGTTTTTTTTATGCCTTTTAGTTCAAGTATAACGTTTAAAGTTTAAGTTTGGGTTTGGTTAGTTGAATAATATAAAGTGTGATATGAAATTATGCTTTACTTTTTGCTAAAGCACATTAAGGATTGCTGTCTATGAATAACTTGGTCAACTGTTGCATTAATCTGATATGAGTTAGGGGTGTTCAAACCGAATCCAAACCGATGGATCAAACCAAAATCGGCCAATATGGGTCGGAACAGATCGGTTTTGTGCAAAAAAAAATGCAAAATTCGGATGAACTGGATTTTTGGCTGTTCAACCTCGGTTTCGTATTCTCAAAACCGTGGAAACCGAATCCGAACCAGGTTTTGAAAATTTTCACTATTTTCAAAATATTTAATTTTTAATATATGAATTTTTGTATATTATTTACTTTCAACATACACAACTCAATTTATAAGATATGTTTGGAAAAAATTGTCCTCTAATTTTTTATGTGGGATTTGGTCATTTGGATTTCAACTCCTTTAATTTGTTTTTTATTTTTTTGTTTTATTTATTTATTTGGTCCTTTAGCTTTTTTAATTTAAAATTTCAACTCCCTCAACTTTTCTAATTTACAATTTCAACTCTCTTCTCTCTCGTTACACTATTTTTATTACTATTTAAATTAAAATATATTTTATTTCAATTTAATAAATAATAATCATATTAAATAAATATAAATTTTGCATGTTAATTATATATTTTATGTAATGTTGTCTATATTTCGATACCGTTGTATTATTATTAAATTTTAAAATATTAGTGAAATGTTTTTATTTTATTTGAACAAAAAAAAGTGAAAATACTTATAATATATGAAAATATTTAATATTGAGGTGTTTGGATTTACAAAAAAAATTAAAATATTCAAGACTCATTCTTTATTCTTCTCTCTATATATATATATATATGAAAAAAAAACAAAAGATAAACTGAAACCGAACCGAAATATTGGTTCCAGAACCGATTTGGTTACCCCAAAATAAAAACCCAATATAGGTTTTAAAATTTCCAAACCGAAACCGACTGGTTCGGTTTACTTTTGTATTAAAATCGAACCAAAACCGAATTTGAACACCCCTAATATGAGTTGCATTTGGGTAGTAATCACTATAGATTATTTTTCATGTGATTCCCCATGAAATTGGCACCAACTAGGTTTAGAATATTTTTGAAGTTTAAAAATTTGTCAATCATTATGTTGAGAAATTAAAGCCTTCGAGAAGTTTGAATAAGTTGGATATGTTGTTTTGAGTAGATCTTATATTGTTAGAGTTTAGATATATATCCAAGAAAGTAGGGGTGTGCAGGACCGGCCCGGTACCGGAAAACCGGACCGGAACCGGTTCAACGGTACCGGGATTGGTCCTTGAAAATGCCGGACCGGACCGGATCCGGTCCGGTACTGTCGGGACCGGTTCTACAACCGGTCCGGTACCGGGTCACGGTACCATGGAACCGGACCGGTTGTAGAACCGGTTTATGTAGTTTAATTAGAATTTTAATTTTAAAAAAACTATTAAAAAAACTATTAAAAAAACTATTACATTATATTTTAAAAACTATTACAAAAACTATTACATTATATTACAAAAACTACTACAAAAACTATTACATTATATTTAATTTTAATTTTTAATTTTAAAAAAACTATTACATTATATTATTTTTAATATTTAAAAAATTAGAAAACTAAACCGGTCCCGGACCGGAACCGGTACCGGAAATCCCGGTCCAGAACCGGACCGGAACCGGTTCTGACCGGTTCCAGTACCGGTCTTCACACAATTGGCACCGGACCGGCCGGTCCGGGACCGGATCGGTCAGAACCGGACCGGACCGGTCCCATGCACACCCCTACAAGAAAGATACATAAAATTACAAGTTTTAAGGATTATAAAAAAAATAAATAAATAAAAGAAAAGATGTAAAACTATGTGATTTTCAACTTTACTTTCATATTGTGTTAGTATCACGACTTACAAAAGATCTGAGATAAAATAGGGAACGACTTGACCTAAAGAGCCAAATTATCCGACTTTTTTTCACTTTCAGTTTTATTTTTTAGTAACAGAAGATTAAAATTTATAATTAAAAGCCAGGCCCGATAATTTGAGTATAACAAGTTTAACAGTGATATCAGATAGTATAATTGTAATAATAATCTAATAATTTTTTTAATTATTGTCATTATTTTCTTAAAAGGAAAGAAAATTATGAGAAGAAATCTCCCCCGTTTTGAAGGAAACGTTACGATCAGGAAGGTAAATTCTTCCCCATTCCTCTCTCTCGCCATTCCTCTCTCATAACGCAAATTGTTATTTCTCCTCTCAACCCCTCGGTTTCCTTTCTCCCCTCAACATCTCCCTCTGCCTCCATTTCCTCGATCTCATATCCCTGCAAAACAGACATCCCAATTCCTGACTGATTTTGGGCGAAAATTCTAGTCTCAGTGATCGAAGTAATAGTCGGTCTCAGTAAGTCAATTCTCCTCATTTGTATATCTCAATTCCATGTATACAAATATTGAAAATTTATACAAACCTTCTCCTCAGAAATTGAAGGAAAATTTTCCAACTCGGACTTTGTAAATCGAGGTTACTGAAATCGGATTTTCGTCGACAGAGGTATTCTGGACTCAACTTTGATCTCCCTTATTTCTGTTTTAGCAATTGGAATGAAATTTTGGGACTAAATGGCCGGCGATTGAAGACAAAGCTGGTAATTTTGTCACTCGGGTGCGTCGGCCACAAAATGCCTAGGCGCAACTCAGCAATGTTGAGCCGCGACGTTCGTCTTCCTCGATCTTGATGCGAGGAGCGACTGGCTGAGACTCGATGGTTGAGGCGACGACGTCCGTCATCCTTCCTGCATCTGAGTTTGAGAACGAGCTGCGATTCAGAAGTGGTGTTCATGACGCGGTTTTGTTCAGGAGCAGACCATGTTTGGTCTGATGGTGCTGCGAGCCAATGTTGGGCTCGGTCTGGTTTGCAAAATGTAGACCAGACCAATGGAAGAAAAATGCCCCAATTCAATTTTGGGCTTGAACCTGAGCTTTTGTCAGTAGGCCAACTAGTGGGTTGTGAATCAATCCGCTTTTTAGTCATATTTTGATACGTTTTTAGGGTCCAATTCAATGATTTTTGCTCATTAACGGTTGTTGATTTATTTTGAAGAAAATTTGGAGTTTTAAGGTATAAAAGTTTGACCTAGAAATTTAATACCTTAAATTTTGAATAGGTATTCAACCTTAATTAAAAAATCCGTGGACATGGATTTGAATCTTTTTGGATTTTTGGCTTTTGGTCGGTGTAAGCTCACTTCCAGGTAGAGATTATTTATGCACTGTATTTGCATACTTTTTATAAAATAATTTTTTTGAGATTAGTCTCATATTAAAACAATTCGTCTATTTTTATGACCGTCAGATTTTTATATTATATTTTTATTTTCGCTATTCATGTTTTATTCAAACATGTCTATAAATATTTGTTGATCAACTTTGGTCGTGCGAATCAAGTTTGGTCGACCCAATTTGGGGTCTATTTTGTTTTCACACATTCTACCGTGTAGAATGTGTTTGTTTGTTATTGAATGTGGTAAAAGGAGATTTTTTAAATGTCCTTGGGTTCGAATCCCTAAAGTGCAAATAGGTAATGGGAGAGCTATATGTGCCATTTCCTTGGGTTGTGAATCCTTAAACCTGATTAGGGTATTTCTTTGGCTTTTGCAATCGTTGAACATCGCTTTTATTATGTTACATGTCTATGGCATGCTGTGCTTGGAGTCTGTGAGTGACTCTATTTTCACTGTGATTTTTAATTTGTACAACAAGAGCTTATTTTAATTACGTACCACATATTAGTGAGTGATTTCATACACATGCCATTTTGTATCCCATTTTTTGAAAGAAATTTATGAAACATGAGTTTTAAATTCATGCACACTTAAACATCCTTTTAATTAAATTTTTATTTAAAAACATAATCCATATTGAGTTTAGTCAACTCAACCCAATGACAGCTTTTAAGATTTTATCAATTGGATTTTCAGTTGCCAAATCAAGTTTAGATCCGGCTAATTTTTATTTTTTATTTTATTATTCTCCCTTGAGAGATTATTATGTGAGGTGTACATTTTATTGGATGACTGTAATTCTATTTTTAATTTCTGCACAGTTATTTTCATTTTGGATTATATTGTTTTACTATTAGATATCACTTATTGGACCTATTAAGCCCATGTTTTTTGGGTCCTAGCTATAACTAATATTTAAGTCTTCCACTGTTAATTAATAAAATTTTAAGTAAAATGGGTTGCACGATTTGATTCTTTGGGTTGGGTCATTCCTTGTTCAGTCTCGGGTCCCTTTTGAGTCGTGACAATAATAATATAGCCCAAATAAAATAACTGTGCGGAAAAATAAATTAAGGATTACAATTGCTCTTAATAAAATTTACCTTACAAATATGGTCACTCAAGAATAAATTATTAAAGTGCATAAATAAAATAAAATCCTATCAGGTCTAATCTTGACTCAGCAACTAGAAGTCCAAATGATAAAATCCTTAAATGTGTCATTGGAGTGAGTTGATTAAAGTCAATAGGGATTTAATAATTTTAATTAAAAAGAGTTGTTTAAGCATGCATGAATTTAAAATTATATTTTATAAATTCGTTTTAGAAAAATATATACAAAAGGGCATGTGTTCCAAACACCCACTAATATGTAGTACGTTAGTTGTACTAATTAAAAATCCCAGTGAAATTGAAGTCACTCACGGACTACGAGCATACCATGCCATAGGCATATAACGGAATAAAAACAATGCTCGGCGATCACGAAAGTCACATAAATACTTTGATCATATTTAGGGTTTCGTGCCCAAGAATACAGCACATACAATTGTCTCATTACTCTAGTTAACAACAAATTAACACATTCTGCACGGTAGAATGTTGAAAATAAAACAGACTCGAAATCGGGTCGATCGAACTTGGTTCATGCGACCAAGTTATTCCAGAAATATTTATATGCACTTAATTTCAATGTGTACATTGAAAAATAAAAAATAATATAAAAATTTGATGTCTATAAAATAGATACATCATTTTTATATGAGACACGTCTCAAAATATTTATTTTGTAAAAATTATGTAATGCACTGCATAAAATAAATTTATACCTCGAAAATTTTGGTTCAGTTTTGCACACACAATAACCAAATTTTGGTTCTTCTTATCAAAAATTGAAATTCTCAGTCCATTTCGCTGTTCCAATTTCTCAAATCCGAGAAACCGACACCAAACCGCACCCAATTAATTAGGGTTCTTCACTCTTCTGCGCAACATCTTTGTTCCAACACTCACTCAGCAGCTTCCTCCGGACTGCTGAGCCCCCGAGCCCCAAGATCCACTCTTTGTCATCGTCGTAGTTTGTCCCAAGTTCCCGTAGCTGTTCGTCTTCGTCTTCATCCTGAATGCAGTTTGTAGAAGATAGATACTTCACAGAATAGTCGGTCTTCTTGATTCTGTCTCGATTGTGAATAGTCTTGGTAAATTATATCTCTAATGCTGCTAGATTTAGATATTATCTATCTAATTCTGGTAAATTATAACCAAATTTTGGTTCTTCTTATCAAAAATTGAAATTCTCGGTCCAGTTTGCTGTTCCAATTTCTCAAAACCGAGGAACCGACACCAAACCGCACCCAATTAATTAGGGTTCTTCACTCTTCTGCGCAACATCTTTGTTCTAACACTCACTCAGCAGCTTCCTTCGGACTGCTGAGCCCCCAAGCCCTAAGATCCACTCTTCGTCGTCGTCGTAGTTTGTCCCAAGTTCCCGTAGCTGTTCGTCTTCGTCTTCGTCTTGAATGCAGTTTGCAGAAGATAGACACTTCACAGAATAGTCGGTCTTCTTGATTCTGTCTCGATTGTGAGTAGTCTTGGTAAATTCTATCTCTAATTCTGCTAGATTTAGATATTATCTATCTAATTTTGGTAAATTATATCTCTATTCTCTAGTGCATAATAGCCTAGAAGTGGAATAGCCTCTGTTAATGAACTGTCGAAACCTTTTATTTCACTTAGATTTGTTTGCCCTCTGTAGTTTTTATACATCTGTTAATGTTTTCGGATAGTGGGTTTTATGTTGATAAATTGTCCAATTATGTTCTACATGGTCTTGCTCTAAGCTTGCTTGTTGTTATGTATCTAGTAGTCTTGATCACCATGTTCTTGTAGTTGTTCTCTAGAGATCTTGTTTCAATTATAGGGTTATTGCTCATGGTTTTTACGCATGTTTTCCTGATGCTTTCTATTATGTGGTTTTAGGTCTTGATTAATGATTTCTTCTCATGCTTTCCTCGGTTGTTTAGGTGGCTAATGGTATTGCTACTAACAAATTGTAATTGATAGTGTAAGATGAATCCTGCTCTGCATAACTAGTTGTTAATCCTTGAAGACGTCATCTCTGTGATAGATTTATACTTAAACGCTTCTCCATAAATGTTATACTGTAAGCTATATTTGTTATACTGTTAGTTAAATTGTTATTCGAGTAAAGTCACTATAAGCGATATTTCTAGTGATGAAACAAGAGCATAAATGTGGGTGGGGACCTTCGTTAGATGTGGAGGATAATATATAGCAATCACAATCAGGACGAATAGCATAAACAGTGGCCATTGTTATACTGTTATTTAAACTATTATTTTTTGGTTTTATTTCAACTGTGTATATTGTTATTTAATGGCCATTGTTGCCATCTAATAGACTAAAACTATTCGAAATTTGAGTTTTATTATAAAATTTAAATAAAAAAATTAAGTAAGGGAAAATCGGAACCGAACTGGAACCAGAGCCGAAATTATGAATCGGTCCCAGTTTGGTTCCGATTTTCCCTAGAGCTGGTTTTGGTTTTGTAATACCAAAACTGAAACCAACCGGTTCGGTGTGGTTCTATATCAAAACCGAACCGAACTGGACCATGGACACCCCTAGGTTACCGTAGGTCTAGTATTTTAATATTTGTCCAAAGATTTAAATTTGTTATTTATTCTCTAATAATAGTTTAATTATGCACCATCTAAAATATAAAAAAAAATTAATAAATCAAAATTCAAAATGTTGGCATTTGAGAGGAGTAAAGAGAGAATTTGTTTTATTTTTATATTGTAGATACTGAATTAACTTATATAAATGTCAAAAAAGCTCACTACAACTTATATATTAAAAAATCTCTGAATCAACAAAAATAATGAATTTTGAGGTTAAACAACTAATTATTTGATTAAGAAAAGATTAAATTTGTCTATCGAAGAAGAAATTCACTAAAAATGTGCATGAGTTTTCACAAGTTTACACGAGAAAATTTTTGATTGCTTAAATCTAAAAACAATTATCATAGCTATGGTTGTGATAATCGCAGATTTTTGTAAGGAAAGAAATTAAAAGGAAAGTTTTGGGGGATTTTCCTTCCCCGAATCCATGGGAGCGTTGCAAACCAAGAAAGGAAATTTTTTCCTTCCCTCCCTTTTCACTGCCATTGAAGCAGATAACTCTCTACCTCTCGCCTCACAATTCCCTCTCCTTCTTCAATTTCCTTTCTGCATACAAAATCCCCTTCCAACAGCAAAGTTCTTTGGCAAGTTTTGGAGGAGAATTCTAGGCGATCCACTCCTTGATAAGCTAATTTTTCCCTTCTCTGGAATGTTGGTTTTTGGAAAGACATTATGCTAAAATTATGCTCGGTGATTGAAAGTGTAATACCCCAAATTTCATCATCTTAGTGTGCTGGAATGTGTTTGATAGTATATTTTTGTGATTGTTGCAATTTTATTGAATGGGTTGGGGTTTATGGCCTTTGGAGGAATGAAATTTTCAAGATTATTAAAGGGGAAGGGGATAGGTCGATTAGCTTGGCTAGTTTAATCAATTGGAATATGTTCAAGGTGAAAAATAGGGGTGGTCGACCAGAATTGTGAAAGAATATGAGAATTTAGCCTCGAAAAAGCTTGCGGTCAACTAGAAGTAAAGAAGTGGTCGACTGGTAATGTAAAGGGTTGTCTAAGTAGAGATTTTGTGCCATGTTTTTATTATATGGGAAAGAGATTACTTAGCACTTCTTTGCTATATGGGTGCCACTTCCTGCTTGGATGGTTGAGGAGGGAGACTAAATCTTGTTTCCTTGGCCTTAAGAAAGGAGGAAGGAAAGAAATTGAAAGAAGAAAAGGAAAGGAAACCATGAGGGATTGAGAGATGAGAAGAAGGAGAAGATGAGAGAAAGAGAAGAAGGAGAAGAGGAGAGGAGGCTTAAAATTGGGAAGAAAAAGCATAGTGGAGAAGAAGAAAACCCAAAGAAATTTGTATCTTCTCACTTCTCCAAGGAAATTAAGGTAATAAATGATTGTATGTTATTTACCTTTTTTTGGCTACATCACAAGAGTTAGGTTGTTACTTTGATGATATGTTGTTGTGCTAGATAGAGGAAAATGTTGATGGATACTTGTTTTGAAGATATGTTGATGCACTATGACGTTTAATTACATGTGGATAAGTTGTTTGGTGTTTGTATATTGTAGATATTAAGTTAGTGTTTGATGATATGTGGGTGATAAGATGACCTATGAAATTGTGTGCATTCATTTATGTTGACGCATCATGGTTTTGAGAAAAATGTATGAAAATGGTTAATCATGCATGTGGTTTTCAATTAAGGAAAGATAAAAAAAAATTTATAACCTAATGATAAAGGCTTTGGTGGATAAGTCTCCATTGATAAAGACTTTGGATACTTAATTCATTGATAGAGATTGTGGTAGACGTGGTCCCCATTAATAGAGGCATTGGCAGATTTATTCGCCAATGATGGAGGCTATGAGTGGGGTTCCAATGATAAAACGAAAGGAAAAAATATAGAAAGGAATTAAAAATAGAAACATTTTATGAAAAGTGCATTTCATAATTCATAATGCATATCATTTCTTACTAAGCAATATGCTTATAGATTATGTCTTGTGATGTAGGTAAACATGATAAAAAAAGAAAAGAAGCAGTTGATGGAAGATTTATGCGTTCTGGATCTTGTGCTAGCTAGACTAAACGGGAAAGGAAAAAAGAAAATGTATATGGTTTTCAATTTAGGACACATTTTGTAAAAATATAAAGGCTTAAGAAAGAAAGTTTATTTATGGTATTTCATTATATTTTTTCTCAAATGTTTTATCATGAAAAGTCTTTCGCTATGCATTTTATAAAAGAAAAAGTGTTCCAATCTCAATGTTTTAATTAGAGTAAAAATGGGGCGTTACAAATATGGTATTAGAGCCAATGCGGTTTTGTCGAATGTCTACCATCACAAGCCTCAATATGAAAATACTCCATTAACTATGAGTATGTTTTGTGTTAATTGATTGTTATGTTTATTAAATTTTGATGGAATAGGAACAATATGGTGAGGGAAATGAGATAGGCTAGAGATACAAGGGATGAATTTATTAATAGATTGACAGAAGTGCTGGAACATCAAATTCAGTATATGAAAGGAATAGGGAAATGGAAGAACAGAGAAATCCATAACTTTTGGTCAAAAAATATTTATGGTGTAAAACGTTTCAACGCTTAAAGCTGCCATATTTTGAAGGAAATATACCTAATCCAACAAGTGCAGAAGAATGGATTCGAATTGTGGAAAATATGTTTGAGTATGCAAAGATTGAGGAGCAAGAGACTGTTTCATGTGTTGTGTTCATGTTGGCAAAAATACTAGCTTTTGGGAGGATTCCATGAAAATAATACATGATTTGAAGAATATGTTGTAGGAGAAATTCAAGAAATTTTTCTACGAGAAATATTTTTACCGTACCATCAAGACAAGAAAGATGGTGGAGTTTGGTCAATTATGTCAAACTAGAACAATGATGGAGTACCTATGCTAATTTGAATCATTGTCTTGTTTTGCTTCCCACTTAGTTAGCACCAATGAGTATAAAGTATATCAATTTGTTCAAGGACTTAAATTGGAAATTTATAGTGGTGTGAAGATCTCTAGTACACATGGAATATCATATACAAATATTGTAACAAAAGCCCTTGAAGTAGAAGAAGCTGAGTTTCAGGTTGCAAAGTTTAGTGAGTTTAATAGAAAAGTGGTGAAGGAAGTTCAATCACAACAATTGAGGAAGGAACAACCAGAGATAAGAGGATCTAAAAGACTTTTCACTGGAGAAGAATCACCAAGGAGTGCGAAAAGAAAGCAGGGAGACATTTTGTTCCAAAAAAAAAAGTACTGATAAATCACGAGCTGAAAAGTGTCCAAGGTGTAAAAGAAATCATTTTGGAGAATGTCTGGCTGGTTTAAAGCAATGTTTTAAATGTAATGAAAGTAGACATTTTGTCAAAGATTGTGTAGTTTTACTTAAGGAACAGAAAATTGTTGCACCAAGAGTCTTTTCTATTCTGGAAAATGCAAGTGAAGATTGGACCATTGGGGTGTAATGAGAAGTTTAAGACTAGGCTAGTTATGTATGTAAGTTAAAAACGATGTGCAATATATAATATCAGTGTTTTGCTTGTAATGTATGTGAAGTTATAATATGAGTAGTGTTTGTTTAATTTTCTTGTTGCTTAGAAATTTTTCTAGAATATGAGATTGTATGATATACGTGTTCCACAAATTTTGAGGACAAAATTTTATTAACGAGAGAGGAATGTAATACCCTGAATTTCATCATCTTAGTGTGCTTGGAATGTCTTTAATGGTATATTTTTGTGAATGCTGCAATTTTATTGAATGGATTGTGGTTTATGGTCTTTGGAGGCATGAAATATTCAAGGTTATTGAAGTGGTAGGGGATAGGTTGATCAGCTTGGCAGGTTTGATCGACTGGAATATGTGCAGGGTGAAAAATTGGGATTCTCAGGTTGTTTTGTGGTCGACCAGAATGGGGGTGGTCAACTTGAATTGTGACAGAATATGAGAATTTAGCCTCGAGAAGATTTGCGGTCAACCAAAAGTAAAGAGGTGGTCAGCCGGTAATGTAAAGGGTTTTCTAAGTAGAGATTCCATGTCATGTTTTTATTGGATGGGAAATAGATTACTCAGCACTTCTTTGCTAGAACGGTGCCACGTCTTTCTTGGATGGATGTGGAGGGAGAATATAGTTTGTTTCCTTGGCATTAAGAAAGGAAGAAGGAAAGAATCTGAGAGAAGAAAAGAAAAGGAAATCGTGAGGGATTGAGAGAAGGAGAAGAAGGAGACGAGGAGAGAAAGAGAACAAGGAGAAGAGGAGAGGAGGCTTAAACTTGGGAAGGAAAAGCATAGTGGAGAAGAAGAAAACCCTAGGAAGTTTATATCTTCTCACTTCTCCAAGGAAATTAAGGTAAAAATGATTGTATGTTATTTGTCTTTTTTTGGCTGCATCACAAAAGTTAGGTTGTAACTTTGATGATATGTCGTTGTGCTAGATAGAGGAATATGTTGATGGATACTTATTTTGAAGATATGTTGATGCGCTATGATTTAACTTATTTTGTGGATAAGCAGTTTGGTGTTTGTATGTTGTAGATGTTAAGTTAAATTGAAAAGTTAATGTTTGATAATATGCTAGGTGATAAGATGACCTATGAAATTTTATGCATTCATTTATGTACATGCATCATGGTTTCGGTGAAAATGTACGAAAATGGTTAATCATGCATGACGTTTTGAAGTAAGAAAAGATAAAGAAAATTAAGAGCCTAATGATAGAGGCTTTGGTGGATAGGTCCCCATTGATAGAGACTTTGGATACTTAACTCATTGATAGAGGTTGTAGTGGACATAGTTTCCATTGATAGAGGCATTGACCAATTTATTCCCCAATGATGGAGGCTATGAGTGGGGTTCCCATGATAAAACGAAAGGAAAAAGTATAGAAAGGAATTAAAAATAGAAACGTTTTATGAAAAGTGCATTTCATGATTCATATTGCAACTCATTTCTTATTAATCATTAGGCTTATAGATTATATCTTGTGATGTAGGTAAACATGGTAAAGAAAGGAAATGAGCAATTGATGGAGAATTTACGCGTTGTGGATTTTGTACTGGTTGGGCTAAACGGGAAAGGAAAAAAGAAAATGTATATGATTTTCAATTTAGGACACGTTTTGTAAAAATATAAAGGCTTAAGGAAGAAAGTTTGGTATTTCATTATATTCTTTTAAAATGTTTTATTAAGAAAAGTCTTCCGCTAGAAATTTTATAAAGGAAAAAGTGTTCCAATCTCAATGTTTTAATTAAAGTAAAAATAGGCGTTGTAGAAAGGAAAATTGAGTTGCTTTTAGTGCGAGTTTGAGGGAGGAACATCGAACTCTGGTAGTGTAATACCCGAAAAAAATTCAACTACATGAAAAACTCTAATGTAATGTTTGGTCATAGTGAAATGATAAGGTTATTGACGTTTATGGATAAATTGGATAACAATGGTTTGAGTGTAATTATTTGTGTTGAAAGGATTAACAGGGAATGGAGAAAATGGGAAATTGATGAGTGGTGGTCGATTAAGGAGGCAGGCAGTCGATCACCTTCATGTCAAAATATTACAGTGACCAGCAGAATTGGAAGCAGTTGATTAGTTGAAGGATGGTGATCGACCGGTTCTGAAAGGAAAATATTACAGATTACGAATTTGGCAGAGGTTGATCGGCTTCTAAGGTGATGATCGACCACTAATTCTGAAAAGTCATATTTTTGGTTGATCATTAAGGATTTGTGGTCGATCGTGGCCGTGAAAAATATAACTCTAAAGAATCATGTCGATCACAGGAAGAAGTTGATCGACCGGAATGCCAACGATCGCTCAGAAATTGTTAACCGACGTTTGAGAAATTGAAGAGATGTCTGAAATATGGAATGTCGCAACTCCTCGACTCTCTCTTAACATTATTTAGCATATAGAGGAGAGAATTCATTAGAAAGAAAACAAAAAGGAACTCTCTGGTTTTTTTGTCAAAATAGTCTGTGTTTTCTAGTTTCTCTGAAGAAGTTGGATGTTAGTTTACAGCATGTATAGGGGCTTGATTTAGTGTTGATGGGAACTGTTAGAAACCCAATATGTTAGAAATAATAATGAACATGTTGATTTCTGCCTTATTGAGATATTAGTTTACAACATGTATAAGATTGATTTAAAATTGTTCTGTTATTTCATGCTTCAATAGTTAATTGAATAAACTGCATTTTTTTCTCAAAGTATACTATGAACTATTGTGTGACATACATCCATGACATGCATCACGTGTAGAATAGTTGTGTTAGGTTGCATATGCATGCATTGCACGAGAATAAAATGTACCTAATAAACGTAAATAGACATTGGAGATAAAGAAGATTAGTGACAGTGATGTTTGGGAGAACTATGAGATGATGTATCTCTTCCC
Organism: Begonia loranthoides; assembly: GCA_022433065.1. Lineage (NCBI taxonomy): Eukaryota > Viridiplantae > Streptophyta > Magnoliopsida > Cucurbitales > Begoniaceae > Begonia > Begonia loranthoides. Next base: position 11,799,194 of record CM039468.1, read on the forward strand.
ACATAGGGATTGAGTGACGCCTAGGCTAGATCTCGAGGATGTATCTTTTCTCTACCATGAAAAATCTCCAATGATCTGAATTATAGCGAGACTTGATGAACGAGCAGAAGAGATAGGTTCTCTTCTGACATTAAAGACATGTGCATAGAGTCAGCATATGCATTTATTATCTCTTACTGGGCGTTAGTCTTATTATCTCTCCTATGATGTAGGTGATCGTTGTGATCCTAATGATGAGTTCGTGAAAGGAGTATAATGCGATGACTGCTTCTGTTACCCAGCGTAAGATGACATTGGGGGTTATGGCTCATGAATAAACTAAGTGTGGTTAAATGTTTTCAAGAACCTTAAGTAGTTTGTTTAAATTGTTTTAAACAATTTGGTTTGAAAGTTGTGGATGATGTTTGCTTAAGATAACTTTGAAGTTGTTATTGCACATTTTAATATTATAAGAATTTCTGCTTTTGTTCACTCTGATTTTCCCTTCACGTGTTTTTGAATAAGTTTTAAAAGAAAATTTTAAATGTAATTAATTTTTTATGGGAAATGGGATGTTATAGGTAGTGACGATCGGAGACTCTAGAATCATATCAAAGCAACAAACAAACAACAACCTTTACTTTTGAATTTCAGAATATTCTACAAGGAGACGATGGTATGAAAACCAAGAAGAAATCAAATGTTTTTTTATGGGATATTGATGGAAAGGTTTTGATTTTGTCCCTCTAAAAATTGGTAATTTCACCGCATTTTTGGAGAAATCCACAAATCCTTTTCGGTAGTCTTGGGGGAGAGAATGCTAAAGCACGACTCAACAAATGTTGAGCCATGGTGTGAACCATTCCCTTTGCCCTTGGCTTGTTAGACGACATGTGAAAATTGGATGTCTCGGCCAGAGACGAGTTTCTAGCATCGGGGAAGATAACGCCATGACTCATCTGTGTAAGTTAGTAACTCGGCCAGCTAGGCCGTGATACAAATTCCTTCTTGGGTTGCGGCTTAGCCATTGTTGGGCTATGTTCACACCTATTTTAGGTCGCGATCCAACCCTTTTATAGGCCATGTCTAGGGGCCTAATTTGAGCTCAAATTGAGATTTTTCTACTCAATTAATTTTGAATTTATTTTGAGCAAAAATTAAGGATTTAATATATCAAATTTTAACTCAAAAATTGATGATTTTATTTGTAGATAGATACCAAAATTATAATTTAAAAATTGTGAATTCTTGAATTTAATCTTTTTGATGATTGGGCTTTAACCGGTGGTAAGCCCACTTTGAGATAGGAATTTAATTTTATAAAGCATTGCACAGTTTTTAAAAAATAATATTTTGAGACATTTATCATATAATGTGTCCATTCTATGGCTCGTCATATTTTTATATTATATGTAATTTTTCACTGCACATATTTAATTAAGCATGTACATAAAATTTAATAAATCAACTTGGTCATGTGAACCTAATTTGATCGACTCGATTTAAGGTCCTGCTTTATTTTATACACATTCAACCATGGGAGGATGTTTTTATTTGTTGTTAACTATAGTAATGAGACAATTGTTTATGTTGTATCCCTAGGCACAAAACCTTAAACCTGATTAAGGTCTTTTTATGGCTTTCGTGATCACCAAGCATCACTGCTATTATGTGATATGTCTATGATATGATGTGCTCGGAGTCTGTGAGTGACTCTATTTTTACTGAAATTTTATATAATACAGCAATAGTCTATTTCAATTACGTTGACAATAAAATGCAAAGAGAGAAAGTCATATGTTGTTTAGTCGAACTAAGTATTTCAATCTTATTTTTTTGCTTTTGTTGAAGCAAAGAAAATGCCTAGAAGTTTGGAGTTTTAGAGACAACTTTGGTGGCGAGGTTGTGTTTCTCCTTTAATCGCTATTGTAGATGGTAATGGTTAACTTGATTTAAATGAAATTTTAGGTTTTCTTACTCATATGTTTTAAGTTTTCTTACTCATAAATTTTTAGTTTTCTCTTCAATTCAAAGGAAATTTCCACTAATAATAAATCCCTAAAATTTTTTAATCCTAATATCTCAAACTTCTCAATCTTTAACCTCACCTCCTAAATTTCGAAACTAAAACGCTCAAATGTTTCAATCGTAATTGTTACCAAAATGTTTCATTATTTAATCTTACATCTTCAACGTAGAAAGTAGAACTCCCTAATATTACAATCAAAATTTCTAAAATGTTTCAATCTTTAATTTCCTCTCTTTAGTTTGAAAACTAAAACACCTAAACATTTTGAAGTTTTAATTTCTCCACATAATTTCCCTAAAGTAAAACCATCATTTATTTTTTAATTTCTCAAACCATGGAAGTTTTAAAATTTTCTTTTTAAATTGGAAATCAAAATCTTCATATGTTTTTGAATCCCTAACTTCCCATCTTTAATTTCTCCAAATGTTGCAATTGTTGAGGGAGAATAGCGAATGGAAGAAGGAGATTTCGTTAAAACATCTAAAGATTGGGGTTTACCAAGCCAAATATTTGAGTTATATCAGAGGACTTCGAGGGTAAGTCAATCTTCAAACCATCTTCATAGTATGTTTTTTTTTAATTCAGAAATTTAATTGGAAATTCAGTTTAAACTTTGAAAATGCGAAATTGATAGCTAATAACCCATTATAATGGACGAAAATGGAATGAAATTGATATTGACTTGGTTTAACATTGTAAAGATCGGGTTTTTTTTTTCAAGAAACCTAATTTGCAATGTCGAGGAACTGATGAATCTATATGCGAGGATATGATAGTGACGATCGTCAAGTCGTGACAATGAACTGAATTTCTAGATTGTACATTTTAGCAAATTGTTGCTCTAATGTGCAGAAATAGCAAAGCCGCAACTTAGACACTAGCATGTGTGCCCATGTGTTAGCGCCATGGTGCCCCAAATTTGGCGTCACAGCTCTCAATAATTATATGATCATTTGAGCTATTTTTGGAAATTTATTTTATGGATGACCGAATTGGGTCATATACTACCAGTTATAGGATCCAATAATTATTTTAAGAGTTTTATAAATGTACTTATGAGAGTATAACTATAGGTACCAACATATTCAAATGTTGGATTGGATTTTAAGGTTACTTGTAATATCTCGATTGTCCGTAACGGAATTAAGTAAAAATAATTGGAAAATTATTTGGGTATAATTGGATAAATGAAGATTTATTTGATGATGAGAAATTTAATTGAGGAATATTTGGATAATCATTTAAGGATTTAAATTGAACTGATAATCATCGTCAAGAAATATTCGAAATAAATAGGGAATTGAAATTAGGTTAAAGATAATTTAATTAAACAAAGGATTTAGTTAAATTATTAAAGGAGCATTTGATTGGGTAAAAGAAGATTTGAATTCAAAGGAAAATTAAATGAAATTAGAGGAATTAAAATAAAGGAAAAATCAATTGGGGAAAGGATGATAGTGAACCGGTTTAGCTCAGTTCGGTGGTTCAGTTCGGCTGGAGATAAGTTATGATTGGGTTTTTTTTTTTTACTTTGAAGAAAAGAAGAAAGGAAAGGGAGGTGATTGAGAGAGTGGAACCCGTGTGCAAGAGGGAGAAGAACCGAGAGAGAGGGAGAGAGATCGGGAGACCGAGTGGGACGACATGTGAGACGAAGGAACTTGGCTCTCAGGAAGGCTTCTTTGCGACAAGAGATGCTGTCAGGTGTGCGGGCGGGATGTTGACGGTGATGCAGGTGGCGGTTAGGGCTCGGTGTCGCTGGGTCGCCTTTCAAATTGCGAATCGGAGCTTCCACTGACGGCGACTTTCGGCGCCAAATCGAGGTAAGCAGTTGAATTACACCTTGTGGAATTCGATTTGCCTAGGATTGTGGTAATTACAGAGGTAAAATCGATGAAGGAACGATTGGGCAGGAGATTTTGGCGAGCCACGGTCGATGGTCCTGCTGGTCCGCAAAAATGAACCAGTTCAATTGTTCTGCCGACACAATAGTCCATGATATTTTCCTTTACATAAGATAACTACTATAGGGGACATTGAATGCTCATCTTCAAGAGGCTGTCAAAGCCATAATTGTGCTACAGAAGAGAAATTAAGAATGTTGTCGGGTGAGGAGAAACAAAGAGGGGAGGAGCTTTTGGAGAAGTTGTGTGATAGTGAAGGGCTGAGAAGAAAAAAGAAGGTAAAGGAGGTGCAGGGTTCTCTCGGGTGTGAGCTTCTGGCGATTTGGGTGAGGAACCTCTCCTGTTTTCTTATGCATTAAGTTACGAATTAAGAAGAAAAAGAAAAGAATGTTAGAGATTATGCTTTGAGGTTTGGAGAGTTTAATGAATTTTTTGCCGCATGTATGATTGTGGTTTATGCTTAGTGTTCCTTGTGGCTCCGTTTCGGTTATGTTATTGTCAACATAGAATAATTTGGATTTATGTTTTGGGAATTGGTTTTCGATGAGGTTACAGCTTCAATATGTGTGCTATATTATTGGGAGTTTGGTCCTCTATTATTCAATCACTGCAATTGATAAGTGTGTTGTCAGTTGTATGTGATGATGATAAATAGAAATGAAGAAAAAATATTGGGATTAAGGATCTATAAATTACGGTTGCTCTCTTGGTTGTGTTTTTTTTTGCCATTGGATAATGTTTTATAGATGTTACGAAAGATTAATGTTTTGCAATGGTTTGGTTAATAGTATGTTGAACATGGATATTATGGAATTGTTGTTGGAAATTTAGCTGTGGTTCTTAGGCTTTGTTGGCTAATGGTTCCTTTGGGATTGTGATTTGGTATGGAGGATTGATTCCCTGATGTTGAGTTCTGGTTATTGCTCTGTTTGTTGGTAACTGCCTCTGAATGTTGTAGTGTCTGGAATTGATGGATTTTAGAATGAGAATGTGCTAAAAGGAGAAAAGATGAAAATAAAGTGTGAATGTTTAATGGATGGCCTGTGTGTTTACAGTTTGATAAATATTCATGCTCAGTTTAGGATTTTTGTGAATATGACTCTTTATATGCCTATTGTTATGTTGGTGCTGGTTAAGGTCATAGTTAATGAACGAAATTGAAGAAATTATACTATCTATTACGTATAAATTAGGAATTTTCTTTTAATTGGCTATAGAAAATTAATAAATATAAATTAATGAAAAAATCGTTAAGTGATAATTAAATTATTAAAGAATAAACGAGAAATAACATTATTGAAGTTTGAGTTATAATTGATAAATATATTAATAAATAAATTATAATTATTTTGAAGGTCGTAACGGGAAAAAGGATAAAGAGCTAAACTCACTAATGAATGCAGGTAAGTTGATAATTACTGTGCTTTGGTCTTCGGACCCTACATCACAAGAGTTAGGGTTTTGTTTCCTGATTGTTACCGCTTTATTGAGCATGTCTACCGCTTTGATAGAATAGGCAGATATTGAGCATATTTCACAAATTATACTACTGTTTGCTGACTGTTTATTAGAATTATGTTCTTTTAATGACATGTTTTATAGATGAGTATGTTTAAAGATTATAGAAATGTAAGTATTCGTGAACGTCATGCATCATGGTTTTCAAAACGATTTTTATGCATGAGTTTTTAAAAAGGAAATAGATAATAAATGAAACATAAATAGAATCATATGGGAACGAGAATGTGAGGACCAAGGTAAGCCCGGGGTTCTTTCTAGGGCATTCTGGGACCAAAGTTACGAGGTACAGGGTGAGCCCGAGGTTCTTTCTGGGCATTCTAGGACCAAGGTTACAAGGTATAGGGTGAGCCCGAGGTTCTTTCTGGAACATTCTGGGACCAAGGTTACGAGGTACAGGGTGAGCCCGCAGTTCTTTACGGGGCATTCTAGGACCAAGGTTGTGAGGTTCAAGGTAAGCACGAGATTCTTTTCGAGGTATTCTGGATCGTAAACAGAAAAGAAATGTGAAATGAAAACGAAAGGTTCAGGGTAAGCCCGAGGTTTTTTCCAAGGTATCCTGGATCGTAAATAGAAAAGAAATGTGAAATGAAAAGAGAAAAATAAAAGATAAAGAAAATTAAAAGAAACGAAAACAAAAAATGAAAAAGGATTTCAAAGATGCATAGCATGTTTGATATCACTTATTGAGCATTAGGCTTATTAGTTTAAGTCTTGTTGATGTAGGTACGCTCGAGAATAGAAGAATAAAATAAGGAGCAGTTGTTGAGGAATTTGCAGGGATGGATCTTGTGGCTGGCTGGACTAATGAGTAAATGATTTTGTAAAGAAATAGTTTGAGTTTGATAGTTGTTTATTCCGCTGTATTCCATAAAAGAATTTATTATGTTTTCAAAAAAATAATTATTCTGCTGCTAAAAATATTTTAAACGATTATTTCTCAATCCGATAAATTGGAAAAGAATTTTAAATGAAGGATTTAACACTCAGTTTTTAAAAGAAAAGTCTTACTCTATTTTTTATAAAAAGAAAAGTTTTAAATTTTACAACATTTTAAAAGCAAATAAAAATCGGGATGTTACAATACTGGTCTTCTACAATGTCGTGAGGTAGACATCAGTTGGTCAAAGTTTTATCTACTATATTCGGTTCTACATTTCATAATTTTCAAAATCTTACTTTGAGTTATATCTCAGGTAGTGATAACATGTCATATCTCACATCATATCAACTTTTATCATATATGTATATTTCTTCTGTACATTTACTTTTATGCATGCATTTTATTACTATTGTATTTTTCGGTCATGGATATCAGGTTTGCTTGACTCATGAGTAAGGTCATCGTTTGTTGTGCACATACTAACATTTGAGTATGTGTTTGCATGTTACGCGAGCACGTTATGAGGCAGCTTGTGAAGTTGTGTCCCTAGATAAAACTTCCTAAACCTTATCAGATTTTTTGTTTATACGTCACAATCTTCTTTATGATTGCTTTATCCTCATATGCCTATGAAATAGATGTTCATGGTTCGTTGGTGACCTCATTTTCATTGATTATTTTATAATGTATTGGTACTAATATTATTCTATTTCTTACTATATATTCATAGATTATTTTTATATAACTCTACCTATGATTCTTGAAACCTGTTTTTGGATAACTGTTTTATTTCTATGAATGTACAACTTATTTAAAACACTAGATATAGAACTTAAAATATCTAGCTTAGTATAATAGCTCACCCCTAAATGCGTACCTATTTTTTTCGATTCTTTGACAGATGGAAAGCGAGAATCCATAGCTAGAGTGAGGGGGACATCAATATCTTAGATTCTTTCTTTGTTTCGAGTATTTTTCTTTGATGAGACATTGTAGTGTGGTTATTTTACATTTGACATTTCCATCTCACTAGTATCATGGGTATTTTTGTATTATTTGTATAGACTATTTATGTTGGACTTATATTATTATATTATCATAGTGTTATTGTTAGACCTATTAGTTAATTCAAATATTTCTGGGTCTTGGCTTATTTCATGTATTATTTGGTTTCTAAGTCTTTTGTTGTAAGCCATTTAATCTTTATCATAGGTGGATCCCCCAAGGGTCAAATTGTTCCTTGTTTCCATCATGACCCTTATTTAGGCGATGACACAAAAAACATTGAGATTTTGTAAGTTTATTTGTGTTGAACTATTTTTTTATAAGATTAATATCATATCTTACATCTACTCTAAAGATGATGAGAATCGAACGCGAAACAAAAAAAACACACAGAAATAGGAACACCAAAATTTATGTTTCATGTTTGATTCTCAAGAAGTGGTATCAAAGCTTTGTTTTCGAGACTTCGTGTTTCCCTGTGTGTTGAAACATATTCTCTCTGGTCTTTCCGCATCGAACATGGTTTGTGTATTTTTTTCAAAAGCTTACAATTTTTTTTTGGAAAAAGAAAAGGAGAAAAAAAGGAAACTTGTTCCCCCTGGCATTCATCTTGTTTATGAAAATTTGTTCTTCTTTGTTATCCAACCGCCATTAGAAACTATTGCCTTGTCTATTGTGAAAGCTTCGATCTTTCCTTATTTTTGAGATCGTTTTAGACATTGTACTTCCGAGCAATAGGTTTGTCATCGGAGGATATATATTCATCGTCAGTCACCATAGGTCTACATCGCTATTCTCCATTCTCGCTATCAAGCTATTTTATTGGGATTGCCGTGAGAATGCCCAAAGTTGGATTTTTTGCTAAAGATAAAAATTATTAAAATCTTTGAGATTTTTGGAAGATTTTTGAGAGATTAAGTTTGATGATTTAAGACAAATCTTGAATCGTAGGAATATCTTAATGTTGGAGATTATTTTCGATCAAAATTCAAATTAAGTTTGAATTTTGTGGTATCTGTAATTATTCTAACGATTAGATTTGATTTGATTTAAGGGATGATTTGTTATGAAAGAAATATTTGAATATTTTAGGATATCTTTTAGAATCTTATGATATCCATAGTTTTTCGCTTTAATTTTTGGGGTGAATATTTTATTGGAATGTGTTTGTTGTGGAGATGAGATAATTAAAGTAGATCTTCCAATGTTCGATCAAAATTTGATATTTCGTTATGGAATGATAACGATAGTGGAATTACAAAGTATTTTGAATGACATATTTGATATGAAAGGTCAAGAAGCGAAATATGCTCCCAGAGATTTGGTTGACATTTTGTGGATTTGAAGATATCATCATTGTGGTTTAAGTGTTTCTAAAACCTAGTTAGCATCTATAACGACCTGATTTTTTATTTACTTTAAAAACACATTAAATTTAAAACTTTTATAAAATAATTGAATCCCTATTAAAACCCTTCAATTGAAATCAAAGTTCTTTTCTTAAAAATCCGATTATTAAAACATCTTACTTAAAATTCGTTATTTAAATCCTTATTGACAGTGAAAGACTTTATTTATAAAATCTATTTTTCTCATTTTACAGCAGAAACATAAATCATTCATGTTAAAAGACAGTAAATAAACTAGTAATTTACATTTATAAAACTCTTTTATCTCTTATTTTCCTTAGCCTAACAAGCCACAAGTCCCGCCCGTGCAAATCCTTCAACAACTACTCTTTGCTCGATTCATCATTTTCTTGTGCGTGTACCTACACTATTAGCAAACTGTGAGCCCGAGGGCTAGTAAGAAGTGAGATATGCAGTATGATATATGTCTCTCTTTCATTCTTTTTGGAATGGTTTCCACTCCAAACCAATCTTTTCTTTACGTTTCATTCTTTCATTCATAACTCATATGTCGAGCGGGAGATTGGAGGAACCCATGTGGGAGGGAATAGTCTTGATCGGTTTCTAACCACCTGTGTGTAGCTAGTCCCGTTCCTGACAAAGGGAGGGGCGTAAATCTAGCTACCTAATTAGATCCGAACTACCCGTCCGGCCCCCAACTCCCCTTCATTTCATTTATTCATTTTTCTCACGTAATGCATATGAGTACCACCCCAGAGGTGGCACTTCCTAATTGTTTCTATTATCATGATGCATGTCAATGAAAAGTAGTAATCGTAATAATATAAAAGTATGAGACATAAAACAGTAATCACAACAATATAAAAGTATGAGATATAGAAGTCTACTAACATACTATACAGACATGCTTGTTAATTCAAAGGAAGCGATAACATTATAAACATGCTTTGCTATTTAAAGGAAACAATAATATCATAGGCATGCTTGGCAATTTAAAGAAAGCGATAACAATACAGACATGCTTAGTAATTTAAAAAAAGCAATAACAATATAGACGTGATTGGCTATTCAAAAGAAACAAAAACGATATGCTAACATCCTATACATGCTTAGAGATTAAATTAATAATGTGCGAACAACATAGACATAATAAGTAAAGCAGCATAATAGAAATGCAACCAAACAATTAAAGGAAAGACACGGCTAATGGTGCAGGGACTCCACTGGCCAACGACTCTACTTAATTTCTTACCTCGAAGCTTTAACGCGTATTCGTACTTAATCTTTATCATTCTTTTCCTTTTCAATTCCTTCATAATTAAAACATTTACTTATTAATAATCATAACTTATTAATTTCACTCCTTTCCTAGCCTTAATTACATAGTAATTCTAGAAATTCGTTACCGCCTAAACGAAATATAACTCATCCCAATATCCATGTCTAACTAACTAACAACTAATTTTCTAGCAATGTAACCCAATTTCAATATATTGACTTTCCATTAACAAAACGCATAGAGCTTTATTCTCCATTCATTTACTTAACAGGATATTCTCAATTCCAACACCACTTAGGTCACTAAACAAAATAACAATATGAAATCCAAACCTCCATCGATATCATTCCCAATCAACAAGCAATAAACTACAAGGCCTTATCTACAACTTCACCATTCAAAATCCCTACAGAGTATACAATCCCAACATTCAAGAATCCAAGCATTCAATTTAAAACCTTTAATCTAGAAATACTTTGAGGGACAACACATCAACAGGTTATGTCTCTTCTATGCCATCAACCAAAACAATTGCAAAACATTATTCTTCCTAAAACTATCGCAGAAATCAAATCAAAGCTTAACCAACAGCAGACAACAGTCAAACAAATATCACACCCATTTTTCTGTCATTTCCTATAGTCCACTCTTCACATAAACACACAAGAAAGTTGAAGGAATCATTCTCACCATGAAGACCCGAGGGCAGGAAGCAGCTTCACCTCTGTCATTTTCTTCACCTCACGGCCATCAGCTCCCTTGAGAGCTCCACACATCCTCACTTCCTCTCCTCTTTTCTGAACTTCAACTCTCTTCCTCACTTCTCCAGAAGCTCTTTCTCTCCCTCTCTGTCTCAGCTCACCCGAGAGTCTTCACTGCCAGCCTTCCCTTCCATCCACTACATTTCATCTTCCTTCAAATCCATCAGAGAGGCACAACATGCCATGCTTCCGCCACAGACATCCACACCATACCCTATTATCATCATTCAACGCATGTCCCTAGTGTCAATTTCTTCAGAGCAAGAACCAGGGGAAAAGATCGGTTCGAACCAAACCGTAAGCCAGGCCCAGCTATTCCAGTCTAGACCACTAGCTCCCTGCCATCCCGACCCCTCGACCGCTCCTCCGCCATCGCCATTCCGACGTTACTAATCTTCCTTGTCGTCGCCATTCCGTCGATGCCGACCACTGAAAATCGATACTGTATCAGAGCACATCATGACCCGATGTTGTACCGATGACCCGAAGCTGCACCGGACCATCCCATGGAGCAGCTATCCTGAGCCCTAGCCCATGACCTGATGCTCCATGTCGTCGCCAACTGCTCGCTCGCTGGACCAGAGCTCAACGCCATCACCCGCGCTACGAGTTCACACCCCTCACTCGTCGTCCCTCATCTCCCAATCCCCTGTCTCTTTTTCCCTGGTTCTCTCCCTCATGTCAAAAGATGGGTATAGAATGGCGATGACACATCCCTTGGGTTTTGACTCCCTAAACCTGATCAGGTTGTTCTATGTTACAAGTTTGTCAGCGCGGAGCCTAGCTCGCCAGCAGACTCGAGTGATGATACGAGTTGTGTTGGCGCTGAGCCTAGCTCATCAGCAAACCCAGGGTGACGAGCCGGGCCTATAGACCATCGTTGCTTTGTTTATTTCATACTCATGAGGTGTTTCCCAGAAATAGTGGCTGCCTTTCTATGCGTTTGATCAAAGGAGTCCTCCAGTGATTCCCCCTTTTTGACGGATGATGGTTTTCAGTTTAAATTACAATGAATGTATTTTGATTATAGTTATCTATATGTACAACCATGTTTTATTCGATATTTCGTTGGGGGCCTTTCGAGACCAGTTTCCTTAGGTGAAAATACTTTGTAATGTTTTTGAGAAACATGCATGACTCCCTAATTCATGATTTTTGAAAAAAGAGGTAAAACAAGTTTTACATGTGCATCGTAGTTAGTATAAGTTTCTTACTGAGTTAGTCACTCACCCGAACAACCCATCCCCTCTAGGTAAATACAAGATTGCTTAGGACTATGGGCATACGATTTGAGTAGTTCCATTTATCTATTTCTTTTTCATTTAGTTGTATTTCCCTCTAATGAGGATTATTGACCATTGTAATATACTTTGATTATAATTTTGGATATATGGACATGGATGTACAATTTGGTTTAGATTTAATTTATATTACTACACTATTATCTCTTGTGATCACTATAGGTTCCATGGCCCATCTCGTGTGGGCTACGATTGTGGAATTTATTCAAGTCTTCTGCAACTACAAACTAACCTTGGGCTAGACAGTTGAGTCCTCTCCGAGGATTGAGTTGTTTGACCTGACATTTCTATCAGGGCCACCTCCGAATTGTGAAAGTTTGTTTATATGACGATTGGTCTCTAGATAGTTGCTTCTTTCCTTTGTACGCCTTCAGGCGCCATTGTGCAAAAGTCTATGAGTTGACCTTATTTTCACTGAAATTATTTTCTATGGAAAACGATGGTGATAGCATTTTTTGTATAACTATGATATAATATGTAGCATTGTTTTTTATATTCGCCTTATCAATTGCTCATAGTGCTTGTTTTTAAACTGGTAAACCGTTTTGAATATAAATCTGCACGTGCTAATGTTTTTCTAGCTCATGTTTTCAACCAATAGATAATAAAACTATTTTTCCATGCATTAGGTATAGTGGTAGTACCCCTTTTGAGTTTAGTCGCGTACTCCAAAAGACTACTTAGTCTTTATTTTTCTCAATAAACAATCGTGGGGGCCAAAACTAGGAGTAGTCAACCTTTGTGGAATTTTCATTTGTTTTCCTTCATTTCTAAGTGTTTATTTTCTTTAGTGAGGACTTGTCCTAATTTCTCCATTTTAATTTCGGGTCTATATTTAGTGTTGGATATTTTTACTTTTCTTGCACAATACTTTCCTTCAGTTTAATTTTATTATATTATTTTTATTTCTTGTGATTACTATGTGAACATCTACCCATCTTGTGTGAACTATAATTTTGATTTGGTTTTAAGTATTTTTGCTAATTAACTATATCTTGAGCTAAGCGGTCAAATTCTCTTAGAAAATAAAGTTGTTTAACTGAGCGATTTTGTTTTGGCTAGCCTCTAATTGTGAAAGACTATGTATTGTAGGATGTGGTGTGCGAAGGCTGAAGCCCAGCTGGTGGAATGGACTTGTTTTAAGATTTTCTTGTACACTAAATATATTATGATTAAGTTGTGACACTTACTTCATATTTTGATTTCATAGTTTTACAATAGTGAATTTCTTACATTTTGTCATGTTTTTAGGCTTCAACAACTTTGGTGACTGTGAGACTCTTCTTGAGGAGTCTGTTGCCCTGATTGGTAAAAAGGAACGCCGAAGAGGTAGAGATTTTATACCTTATTGTTTTGCATTTGCATACCATGGTTTTATAAAATGATATTTTATGAGTTACTAGGTATGCAAAACCGACGGGGACTGTTTTATAGCACATCAGATTTTATAATACGTATGTATGAGAGTTTTACACATTTACTTTCGTGCATAACGTTTTCATGGTATGGTGTGATATCTGATTTGGGGTCGATGAATCTTCTCGATACTTTGGACGGTCTCAAAGCCAAAGTATCATGAGGCTATCCTTGAGTACATCTTCTATTGCATGGAGATGGTTGTTTGCATGCTGTGTGAAAAGATGGGTATAGAACGGTGATGACACATCCCTTTGGGTTTCGACTCCCTAAACCTAATCAGGGTGTTCTCTGTTACAAGTTTTTCGGCGCGAAGCCTAGCTCGCCGACAAACTTGGGTGATGATATGAGTTGTGTTGGCGCTGAGCCTAGCTCATCGGCAAACCCAGGGTGATGAGCTGCGCCTGCAGACTGCCAATGCTTTCTTTATTTCATACTCATGAGGTGTTTCCCAGACGTAGTGGCCGCCTTTCTATGTGTTTGATCAAAGGAGTCCTTGAGTGATTCCTCATTTTTCACGGATGATGGTTTTTAGTTTAAATTATGACGAAGGTATTTTGAGTATAGTTTTCTATGTGTACAACCATCTTTTATTCAATATCTCATCGAGAGCTTTTCGAGACTAGTTTCCTTAATGGTGAAAATACTTTGTAATGTTTTTGAGAAACATGCATGACTCCCTAATTCATGATTTTTGATAAAAGAGGTAAAACAAGTCTTACATGCGCATCACAGTTAGTATAAGTTTCTTATTGAGTTAGTCACTCACCCAACGATCCATCCCCTCTAGGTAAATACAAGATTGCTTAGGACTATGGGCATACAATTTGAGTAATTCCATTTATCTATTTCTTTTTCGTTTAGTTGTATTTCCCTCCAATAAGGATTATTGACTATTGTAATATACTTTGGTTATAATTTTGGATATATGGACATGGATGCACAATTTGGTTTAGATTTAATTTATATTACTGCACTATTATCTCTTGTGATCACTATGGGGTCCATGGCCCATCTAGTGTGGGCTACGATTGTGGAATTTATTCAAGTCTTCTGCAACTACAAACTAACCTTGCGCCAAGCAGTTGGGTCCTCTCTGAGGATTGGGTTATTTGACCTGACATTTCTATTAGGGTCACCTCTGAATCGTGACAATTTGTTTATATGACAAATGGTCTCTAGATAGTCGCTTCTTTCCTTTGTACGTTGTTAGGCGCCATTGTGCAAAAGTCTGTGAGTTGACCTTATTTTCACTTAAACTATTTTCTATGGAAAACAGTGGTGATAGCATTTTTTGTATAACTACGATATAATATGTAGCATTGTTTTTTATATTTGCCTTATCAATTGCTCATAGAGCTTGTTTTTAAACTGGTAAACCATTTTTGAATATAAATCTACATGTGCTAATGTTTTTCTAGCTCATGTTTTCAACCAATAGATAATAAAACTATTTTTTCATACATTAGGTATGGTGGTAGTACCCTTTTTGATTTAGTCGCTCACCACAAAAGACTACTTAATCTTTATTTTTCTCAATAAAAAATCGTGGGGGCCAAAACCAGGAGTAGTCAACCCTTGTGGAATTTTCATTTGTTTTCCTTCATTTCTAAGTGTTTATTTTCTTTAGTGAGGACTTGTTCTAATTTCTCCATTTTAATTTCGAGTCTATATAATTTATATTTAGTGTTGGATATTTTTACTTTTCTTTCACGATACTTTCCTTTGGTTTAATTTTATTATATCATTTTTATTTCTTGTGATTACTATGTGAACATCGACCAATTTTGTGTGAACTATAATTTTGATTTGGTTTTAAGTATTTTTGCTAATTAACTACATTTTGAGTTGAGCGGTCAAATTCTCTT
Source organism: Begonia loranthoides (assembly GCA_022433065.1). Lineage (NCBI taxonomy): Eukaryota > Viridiplantae > Streptophyta > Magnoliopsida > Cucurbitales > Begoniaceae > Begonia > Begonia loranthoides. The sequence goes on from CM039468.1 coordinate 11,814,504, forward strand.
ATAAAATAAAGTTGTTTAACCCAACAATTTTGTTTTGGCTAGCCTCTAATTGTGAAAGACTATGTATTATAGGATGTGGGGTGCGAAGGCTGAAGCCCAGCTGTTGGAATGGACTTGTTTTAAGATTTTTTTGTACACTAAATACATTATGATTGAGTTGTGACACTTCATATTTTGATTTCATAGTTTTGCGATAGTGAATTTCTATATTATATCCTAAGTTTTTTACCATTAGAATTTTTCACGTCATATTCAAATTTTGTTTTTCCTTTTGTGGTTCGCGTGAGATTATTGCATTCTATTCTACATCATATTAGAAGATGAACTACAAGAATCTTGTTTACATGTAAGAGTAAAACATGACATGGTTCAAACTCGTCGAGACCATTTTAAAGAAAGAAATTGGTATATTTAGAAAGAAACAGTAAACTGTGAAGATGAAATGGGAAAATAAGAACCGTCACGGCAGATGACTTGGCACAACCTATGATGAGTTGCTGTATTACACTCTCACTTGAGCAGGACTTCCTTACATCCTGTGCTGTCATGGAGGATTTAGTTGAGCCGAAAACAGAGAACAGTATCAAAACTACACTATTAATTTCTCTCTACACAAAAATCTCTAATGGGAGTATGCGATTTTCATGTGGAGAAGACAGGGTGAGGCCTTGGAGGTGGCTGAGGCCTCACACTCATTTGCCATGAGTGGTTCATGTGCTCCTCAACTTGGGCGGTAGGGCTATCAGCCGTCCCTACTCCTTCCCCGTGTGGACCTTCTCCAACGTATTGCTGCACCACCAACACCGAAGCGGTGGATGAAAAATCGGAGGCCGCAAGCAGGTCTCCAATGGCCCCCAGCTCCGGACACTCGCTCCAGTCGGTCAGCCCGGCCGTGAGCGGCGACACCGTCCCTTGCCCTCTCCCAACTATGAACAGATCATGATAGTTCCCCATTGATCTTACTGAAGCCACTGTTTCTTCCCCATTATTCACCACTTTTTCTGTATAAACAACCGACTTGTTGCCCACAGTCTTCATCCTGAACTCGTTCAACAGCGCGTCGTCCAGTTGTTTTTCCGTTTCCACGCCTGTAACCACTGGGAGGGGCCTCGGGTCATCAGACTTCATCTCCTTCGGCTTGGAGACAGCTTGTGCTTCTTTTCCGGGGACAAACCGCATCACGTTGAGGCTAACTCCGGGATGCTCCGACATCCGCCATGCGTACGAGAGAGCTTCTCTATCGTCGTGACCCCCAAAGAAGAGAACCGCAACATGGTGAGAGACCTGCGCAGGAGCCAATCTAGTCGAACCACTCAACCCTCGGTCCACCAAAATCCCCACGGAGCAAGGTGCGTTTGCCATTAAAGTCTGGTTCACAGTTCGAAAAGCTGGGTTGGCTGCTTCCATTCCTCCATCCACCGTCTGCTGCTTGTGAAACGGGATTATAACGAATGCGACTCTCTTGTCTTCCGCCAAGCTGCAGATATCTTCATGCATGGTGGAGTAAGGAGAAATGGCAGTGAGCGGCTGCACCGAAACGCAGCCAGCATGCTGCTCGTAGTTCTCGAAGGCGTTGATGATGTGGTCCGACTGCGCCTGAGAGTTGTGGGAGGTGCGCCCCGACTTGTGGGTGTTATGGACGATGAGCATGGCGGAGGCACGGCCGGTGAGCTCGACCAGATGGAGGACGTAGATACAAATGGGGGATCGTCTTGTTGGGTTTGACGCTTCGAGAAGATTAATGATTGTAGGAACATTTCTGGGAGTATGAACACAAACCAAAACCCTTAGCTCAGAATCCGGTTTGGATCTCTGAATTGTCCTCTTTTTGTAGGGCGTAAATCTCCTTGCTGGCTTGTAAATTAGAGTCACTATTGGGGTTATTAGCGCAGTCATTATCAGCGACACTACCACCATTGTTGTAAATGACCTATCGTCTAACACCTACAAATCGCAAACAGAGAAGAACGAAGCACAAGTTTTTTTAGTTTTTCTTGCATTTTTTTAAGAAAAAGAACATGTTAGACGAATACGCAAATGGTTGATTACCTTGTGGTCTTTTCCGACATTAAGGATGATCATCTCAATGAGACCTTTGGTGTTCATGAGCAGACCCAGAGAGATTCCTTCGTTACAAGGCATGTGATAACAAAGGGAAGCCAAGAGAGTGCCAGCAACTTTACCAGCACCAGCAAAAAAAATGAGCAGAAGTAGAGTCCCCCAAGTTTGAGGTCCTTCAATGGCGGAAATATCTGTCTTGAGCCCACTAATGGCGAAGAAGAGAGGAAGTAGAAGCCCTGAAACAAAATCCTCAAGCTTCTCTATCAAAGTAATCCCAAGTGGTCCGTTTGGAATGACAAGACCAAAAACAAAAGCTCCAAAAATCGAATGGGTTCCAATGGTGTCCGTAATAAACCCTGAGATTATTACGCCGGTGAGAATGAGACAAATATGAAAGTCACTGAACGGTTCACCCTCCGGCGTCCGTCTAATTATCCACCCAATGGCGGGGCGAACGGCCAAGATGGAGAAGAAAACGAAGCCAACACTCATTAAAATTATCCAAATTGAAGCTAAAGAAGCCCTTTGATTTTCCGAAAGAGCAACGGCTACGGCCAGAAGTATCCAGGCACACATGTCATTGAAAAGCGCTGAAGCCATTGCAACCCTTCCGAGCTCGGTGTTAATGAGTTTCATCTCTGCAAGTACTCTAGCGAGCACGGGAAATGCAGTGACGGAGAGGGAAACGCCTATGAAGAGAATGAAAGTGCCTGTGCTCATCGAGTAATCTGTTTTATGGAAGATGAAGGAGAAGCAGACTCCTATCATGAAGGGAAGAACCATTCCTGCGGCGCCTATGGCCATGGCTTTCCGGCCAGTTCGACGGATTACAGACAGGTCCATCTCCACTCCGACCAAGAAGAGAAAATAGAGAAGACCCACATTCGCCATTGTTTCAAGCACCATTACACTTCTCAGGGGAAACATGGCGTTGGCAAATGTGGCACTCTGTCCAAGAACTGAAGGACCCAAAAGTATTCCACCCTTTTGAACATTCAACAAAACAAACAACATTAATCCTCGTTAATCGAGAAATAATCTCCAGAATCTTCCAGATTAAAATATACGGAATCAAACCCAGATCTGAAAATGAAAAAGAGGAGATGGATTATTACCAAGATTTCAGAGACGACGCGGGGTTGGCGGAAGGGTTTGAGCAGAAAAACGAGGACGCGAGTGAGAATGACGACCAGTGATAATTGCAAAACAAAGAGGGGAAGGGAGTAATCCAAAGGGTTGTCGCCTTGCCAAATGCCGTTTGTGGTTATCATCGTCGGTGCATAGCAGACGACTGCATCGTTTGTGTTGTTATCGACGGTGTTCGCCATTTTCAAACACCTCGTAATTTACCTTTCTTTATGAAGATAAACGCTGCAACGCCAATGGCATTTTAGATTCCTCTCCAGAAATTAAAATCCAATTGCAGGATTCGGGCAGACAAAAAATTGGAAGAAGCAGAGCCAATTGTGTGAAGGGAGTGGAGATCTGTTTCCGTGTTTCTTCTTTGTCTGTCCAAAAAAGGAAAGGAGAGTATAGGAGGGAGGGAGAGAGAGAGAGAGAGATTTTGGTGGCTGTCCCTGTCCGTCTCATTTGGTGCAGTTCCATTGCATGGTTTCTTGGTGCAGAACATCTAATTTAGGCAAACCGTACTGCCTCCTGCCTGCCTGCTTGCGAAACTGTGGGAAGTTATTTATATGGTTCATACACAAAGGATTGATTTGCGTTTCCCATCCCAATCAGACTCTCAAACTACTGCTTCTGGGAATTCACTTTTGAGCTTACAACACAATTGCATGCCTCTCAGAATTCAAATGTTCTCTTGGAAGGACAATATATTCTCAGAAATATTTTTTTTAAAATTATTCAAATAAAGTGACACGTGGCGCATCAAAACACACTGCTTTGTTTGTTAACCATTATTTGATAATGTGATAATTATAATTATATTAATTTTTCTAATTAAAAAAAAAAAGAAAAGAAAATATTATTTGCTCAATTCCTAAATTTCAGATTATAAATCAGAAAGTATGGCCCAAAGAAGAATGGATTGCCCATGACAGTGACTCTCTACAAGTTTTCACCCATCAATTAAACGACTCCCGAAAACAGGAAAAGTGAGCCCACTTGATGGATCAAGACCCACTCAATCTCCAAAAGATGCCATGTACAAAACATGGTACCTAGAAACTTCCATGACCACGGCATGACTTGACTTATATGTGTTATACCGGTTTCAAAAACTGGGGAAGAATGAAATGAGCCATTTCTAATCCTTTTGAAACTGCATCCCACATTATCCAGGGTCGCATAATGTAGATATGTACCCAATAAAGCATGTATCCCAGCCTCAAACAAACTAAATCTGGAAAGAATTATACCAAGACATTTATATTAACCCATAATTAAAACAGTGCAAGTAAATTGCTCAAGACTACTTCCCAAATACATGTTCAATATCAGCTATCCTGATGCCCAAAATCTTCGAAAATTCTCATAGATATTTCAGAAAAAAGAATAAAACAGATGACAATTTTATGAGTTTCAACTATATTCTAATCATAACATGAAAAAGAAAAAAAGATTAATGTCCACACAGCACAAAAGAAAAGACGGCAGCAATTCGCTATTCACACTTGATTGATCTGTATATGTGGCGAACAAACAGCAAGGCAGCACGAAAACCCACAGTACCAAGCATCAGGAAGAAACCATAGCAGATGCAAGCCATGTATCCAAAAAAGAATGAGGTTTGCATAAAGCCGGACATATCTGAACGTGCATGGTAATAATACAAGCAGTAACCATAAATAAACAAGCCAGTTGATCCACCACATAGAAATGACCTGAAGCGTAATCATGAATTTGGATCAATCATTCTATGAGATAAATACCAGTCAAAGCCATGGAACTTAGATAACAACAACCAATTTTCAAGACACTATTATTCCCAATGCCTACATCATAATCATAAATGCAGATAACATGTAATTGCATAAAACATGTAGTGTTGGTATGCTAATTTATTAGTATTCACAAACAAGGTCAAGCGACAAAAATTACAGAACTAAAAAGGCAGACAAAAGCGCATAATGCTACAATTGACATTAGAATAATATCCCATGGCTTCAGAAAACTACATGGTATGACTGATAATATTAAGAAAGCACAAACAAGTCCCAAAAAAAAACCATTTTGGGAAACATAAAGTACTTAGAACGAGGATTATTTATTTTTATCCACTATCCATGAAGGTAAAAAAATGATGTTCTAATAATAGGTTTACAAGCAAAAGATATCTTCACCAGCAAATATAATACTTTCTCAGGCTTCTCGGATTGCTATTCATGCATCTTCCTTCAACAAGATTGGTTGCAACTACTAGTGTTAAAATTAAATTATAATAAGATATAAACCAGAAAATTCTTCAAGGGAGATAATATATTGTAACATATCAAATTCAAAACCCCAATTTACAGTTTTCTTTTCCAAATTAAAAACCCTAATTTGAATTCAATTCAAAAATTAATCTAACCTAATAACGTTTTCCCCAAATCCAGCCTAACCGAAACCCAAATTAGTGTTAGATTACTAAATGGTCACGCGATTTGGAGTAATGGCAGTAAAACGGAAAACGTTTCCGTTATCCCTCATTGAATCCAGACCTCTAGAAGGTCGAATTCATGAAGAATCTCATAAGGAAATAAGTGTGAGACTCCCCTATAAATAGAGGGTCTCACCGAGGGAGGAAATCACACCAACTCAAAGAGAAATCTCGAACTCTCAAAGAAAACTCACCTCTGGCCTCGAAGAATCCTTCCCAAAGAAGCTCCTTTCCAGCCGAACTTCCCTTTCGCGACGATCTCCTCCCTCAACAACTGGCGACGACGAACACCCGACGGCAAGAGAAGCTCTCGGCACTGAACAGAGAAGGACTCTCTGTTTGAGGAAGACGAAGGACGAAGGAGGAAGAAGGAGAAGAAGACTCGGGTGGTTAATGAGGTCTGCCCGAACCGGTCCAGTTCAAGTGACTCAACCCGACCCGAACCGATCCGATCCGAACTGAAACGATCCAGCTTGATCCGACCCGACCCGAACCGACCCAGTTTCAGCCCAACCCGAACTGATCCAATTTCGACCCGAATTCGTTTTCGACCCATTTGAGGTTTTTGACGACAATGATATTCTGCCCAAACCTCTTTCAAGGATTAATATCGTTATTTTCGGGAAATTAATAGATATATTATTTTGGAAGGTTTTCGACGATTTTCAACGTTCGTTCAACACTCTAAATCATCCTAACGTCCTAACTCTCTCGGAATCCAGGTAAATGGTACACTCACGTCGTTTTGGCCACAGGCCCTACATCACAAGACATATAATATTTTCGTTATAATTATTTCGTTATTAAAGTTGTTATTTTGTTATTAGAGTTATATAGTTTTATCCTGTCACGCACGATTAGATATTGACACGTGGTATAATCAAGATAAAAACTATAGGTCATTTTGTATGTGCATGAAACTGATGGAATTGACAGAAACTGAGATGGCTAATGAAAGCCTGAACGCATGAAACCTTGTGATAGTTAATGAAAGCTTGAAACTTGGTAGTTATTTTTGAGATGGCTAATGAAAGCCTGAACGCATGAAACCTTGTGATAGCTAATGAAAGCTTGAAACTTGGTAGGGCTGGAAAATGAATTCCAACCAATATGTAACTTTCAAACTTAAAAACTTGGTAATGCATAAGATTAAACATTTATGCACGTGTTTCCACTTACTGAGTTTATCTCACGTTTTAGTCTTGTGATGTAGGTGAATTTTTAACAGATGAGGAACTTGGACTGATCGAAGATTTTCTCGAAGTAGAAGAGCATACAGAGGGGAATGTTAATTATGTGAACGATGGTTAGCAGAATGAATTTTATAACAGTTTTAGTATTTCGAGAAAACTTTATTTAATGTTTTAGTTTTTATTTGAATAAGTGTAGTATTTGGATTTCTCAATAAACTAAGTTTGATTTAATAAAGTTTTAATTAAATGTTTAATAAGATATGATTATTAGGATTAATCTAATAAATGTCTTTAAACTATTATGTTGTTTTATTAAATGCTTCCGCTATAAATAAAGATTTTATTTACTAAGTTTGTAATTTAGGGTTTTTAACGACCAAATTAAACCTAATTTTGTAAAATCAATCTGGGAAAAATTTTAGGGTTTACAAAATTGGAGAAAATATAATTTGGGGCGTTACATATATACCGCATGTGCAACTGGCAACTTGAAGCAGTTAAGAGTTTGGGTTCTTCTCATATATTCCTACTTTTTTTTCTCAGATTAGTGGCATTCTTCCTATCATGTTGGATGTTGAATTGGTAAATTTGGTCTTCATTTACCCTTTGACACTTATTAACTCTACAGACAAATATACACAGAAAAACTAAAGAGAGTTTAAAACCAATATTCCTCCCACAAATATATGGTCAAAATTTCATTTTTCATTAGGTATTCTACAAAGTTGTTTATAAACGGAAGTTCCCCTTTATCCTTTCTAAAAAGAACTAACTAGCTCCAAGTTGGTTTTTTTCTTGGAAGATTTATCATCCACTGCCATTCTACTTTTCTCTCTATGATAAGGTTTCTTGACAATATAACGCAAGGATAAATTGTGGGACATTATTACAACAAGAAAAATTAATTATATGGAAAAAAGCAATATAATTGTTTACCTCCACCACCATTCATGATCTTCAGCAGCCAGTTGAAAGTAAGTCAGGGCGACAGTGATGAATGCAGTGACAATCAAAAGAATTATGAAGACAATAAACAGAATGCTGTATATTGTATATATCTTGTGACCCCAAACACTGGCAAATATATAGTACAGCTCAATATAAATTGCACTGAAAGGGAGAAACCCTGCCATCGCCATCTGAGGAATAGTAGTACGGTACCAAGTCAGCGGCGGTATTTCTCGAGGATATTTTGTTGTACGACAGGGAGCTTGGAATTCAGCCTTGCTATTTTTCCCTGCAATACCACCCAGTACCAGCAAGGGTGATGTTACCAATGTCCATATAAGGACTATCACCACAATTGTGCCAAAGGGAAGTGCAGCAGTAGCACTATATGCAATTGCTACGGTGTTAAGAAAGCAAAATGTCAGGAACAGAGGCCCACAGAAAAGACATCCTGTCAACAACAGATTTCTCACCTTTGATGTGGAAGGCGAGGAGGATAATAATAATTAGATTACTAAACCATGTTTTTGTTGAAGATAAATGAAAAAAAACAAAAAACTAGACTTCTAGCCAATAAAATGTTTATACCATACCCAGTTTGTTCCCTCTAGTTGACAGTAGAAAGAGCTTGCTGTATATCCCGAAATACCAGATGTGAGGGCATAAATAATCACCAAGGAAGTAAATAAGGCTCCTCGGTTATATGGGTAAAATACCCCCACCAGTGCCAACATGAAAATGAATAGTGTGCTGGACGTACACAACATGTTAAAAAAATCAATGCATACATTTACTCGTGAATCTGAATTAAAGAAAATTAGATCCTTACAGTGTGAATAATTGAGTACCAGAACCAAGGGCTGCAGCAAACAATGATTTATACTTTGGGAACCGAAAAACATCACCATGGATATACTTCCATCCAGTCTCTTCTTGATCATCTGCCGCTTCTTCATCTTGTGCATACCTTTGAAAAGATCAAATCAATTGGAAATAAATACTTAAAGAATAGACCAAAATACGTTACATAGTCAAAATTACTAAAGCTACTAGTCTTACTTCATAAAATCATTCTTCAAGACTCGCATTAAAATAGTGGCTAGAAAACCAGTCAGAAGGAGAACTGTTACACATGAGTTTATTATTGAAAACCAGTGAATTTCCAAGTGGCGTGGCAAGGAAGATGACTGTGAGTACTTCTCCATCCTTCTCTCAAATGGAGTCTCTGTTTCCCTCCACTTCACTGAGTACATGAACTCAGCATCAACCTCTTTGTCTTCTGTAAGGTCCACGACTGAATGTGGATCCATTCTGGCATTAATTTCAATTACACGATCTTTATTGTAGTAAACTTCAAATTGTATATGTTTGTAGAGAAAATATTTGTATTCACTTGGATCAACTTTTTCCTCTCTATCAACCTTTCCAATGAACCCCCAAATTGGCAGGTCATCATAATACATTTGCAGGTAATAGTCTTTTTTAACGGCTGCTCGGAACTTAGCAACGTCATCCTTTGTCAGCTTCCTTCTGCACGCAACCTCAGAATCTTTCTCTTTTCGGAATTCAAGTTTATAAGGGGCACTGACAAGACGATCTCCATTCAAAACTTCACCAAGAGCTTCCTTCTTCTCTTTCACATCCCCTACCATCGAATCAATGAAACTATTAAGAAACAAACAGAAATAAACACTTCTCACCTTCAAACGAATACCAAATAATTGTTACTATGTGTAAGGAAAACTACTTAAATGCTTATATTGTTTTAAGCTTTTCACCAAGATTATAATGTTTATGAAGAACCAATGCATCCCTAGCAGACCTAAGAATAATAGTAATTCAATATATTACTTAAATTTCAACATGAAATCTACCATTTATAGTTTGCTGTCTATGTTAGGACTCCAAAAAAAAAAGAAGCAAAAATTGTCGGCAAGAGTTTGGATAAGCATTATAGAGTTGGTTGCAGTATCAATTAAAACACCCAATAACTCATGAAAGGTTAATTAATATATTAGCCTATTTATATTCATTGTCTTCTCTGACTAAATATGCTCATTGATTTATGCTTCAAAAGGGTTAGGATTGAAACTGAGCAATTAGTCAATTGTCATCGATACTTCCATTATCCAATTTGAATAAATGACACTACATTAATTATCTTAGAGAAAATATAAAGAAGAAGAAAACAGGCCCATGTTAAGAACAGAGCGTTTACTCCAATAATTGAATGAGATCAGACTTTTAACATATTTGACAGAAGTAATCCAAATATGACTTGTTTGTTATTGACTTTGGACATTCGGTTTAGGAGGGCATAAGGTTATACTTAACTGAACAATGTGATTCTATTTGTACATTTGGACATATGGTTAAGCTGTTTCCACAACATCCTCTTTATTTTTTCAAATAGTGATCTTTACTATTGATATCTAACATCTAGTGTCACACACACAGAATGTATACCTAATCTAATATAAACAATTATTCTAACTTGAATGAACAAACTGTAGGTTCTATAGCATGAAACATATTGTAAGGAAACAATATTTACAAACTATTTTGCTTCAAGCATTATGATCTTTTATCGATTTCTATCAACCAGTTACAATAAAATTACTTTTAAGGTTTCACAACAGCTTCAGGGAACGTGCTTGATTCAATTCAGCAGAAAGTTGAATATAGAAGATGATACAATATTTCCTATTACATCTGAAAATATGTTGTAGAACTTCCGAACATTTTAAGAGACATGAGAATCTTGAATGAGAAAATACTGTAAGCACAGATATATAAGCTGACCTAAGAACAAGACAACATAAATATAGTTTTCAAAAACCCATGTCAAACACTCCACTTTCGGGCCATATTTCAGGAAATAGCTTATTCTTGACTTGATGCATTGCTAGTTATAAACGGTCTTAATTTGATTCTTGTCATATATCCACTACTTAATTTAAATCTAGGACAAATCAAATTTACATGCGTAACATCAATCCTTTTAAATAAGAGATTCCCTTAAATTACTCAAAGGATTACAAATTAATCTATAACTAGCATCTCTACAATAAATGTAATTCAAATTTATTTAAATTAGTGATTAAGATTCAACAAAAATGTCTTCTTTTACTTACTCTTCTATTTAGATTTCAGCATTTTTTTCAAGATTGTTGCCGTTGCAATTACTGATAGTAAGTAAATTCTTGGCCTCCTACAAAGAAGCAATCCTTTTGCTCTATAAAAGTAGTTGTTAGTCGTAATACAAAAACAAATTGCGAGCTTTAGCCAATATTTCCTTCCAATTTGTTGGATGGGAAGAAACTTACTTGGATTCTGAGATATTTGTACATGGCAAAACAAAATTAAGAACTGAATGCCAAATGAGGACACGTATATTAAGTCTCTGAGCCACTATTTTTCATATATTTGAATCACAGAGAAATTTATGTCGCCCAAGTCATTTTTCACTTTGTCGAAAGAAAAAAAAATCAGCAAGCACAAAAATCTAATGATAGATAGTCTTTCATTCATTCATTAAATACATATCAAGAGAAATACCTGTTGAACAAAATGGAAGATCGAAATATCTGTAGGTTTCACTGAAATAAAATAGAAATTACAAGCACATTAGCATAGTAATAATCAATTTAAAAGACTAAAAAAAATTTAAAAAACACATCCTAATTATCCAAACGATAGAAAGAAGTAGCCGTCAACATTAAATTCCCGAAATGTTCCAACTTAATCGCAATTTAATTAATTCCTAAATTATAGAACAGTATTTCCGCCTGGCTACTTGTAAAGATTTTTCGCATTTTCTTCCAAAAATTTGAAGTCTTTAATAATGCCAACTCGCAGAAATAGAACATAATAAAATTGGGAAAGAGCGAAAAAATTTTCATCCAGCGCCAAAATCGATTTCGTTGAAAGAAACAGAAGAGCCAAAAAAGAAGAAAGAAATCCAAAAAGGCAGATTTCCCAGATCCGAAAGAGATCCAGAATAGAAAGGAGAAAAAGAGAGTTTTACCTGGGATTGTGAAACGGACCGACCTTATTAGCGTAAAGAGGAACCTCCTCTCCTTCATTGTAGTGGTGATCTGAGGCATGGCAGTTCAAGGAGATCAGAGAAAAAGTGATTGAAAAGGCGAGAAGCAAAACCGGTGAAGAGCTGATGGTCATGCTTGCGGTTTCTCGGAAAACGGTAAACGGAAATGGGAAATGGGAAATAGGAAATGGAGTGTCCGTATTTATGGCAGCGATCACGCAGAGCAATAGCACGCCATGAGTGAGTTTAAAACAAGAAGAGCTAGAAAAAGGAAGAGCAAACGGAGGGTAATCGAAGAAAAATTGGGTTTGGGCTTGGCTTGCGCTTGGGCTAGAATCAAACAACAGTATTTTAAAGGATGCAACCTCATTTGGTAATCTATTGGAGTTCAAAACCTCACTTTGGAGCTGATTTTAGAAGACCAAAAGTAGGGGTGGGTAAGAACCAAATCGAACCAAGAACTGACATAGAACCAAGATTTGGTTTCGGTTTGGTTCCGATTCTTGGTTCCCAAATTTATAAATGGTTCAATTTCGGTTCTTGGCTCTCCATTCCAGTTCGGTTCTCGGTTCTTAATTTATGGAACTGAGAATCAACCCATCTTGTTTAATCCAAGAGCCGAGAACCACAGCTAGGGTTAGGGTTTCAAAAATCCTTCATTTTTTTGCAACTCGAAGAGTAGAGTTGAGTGTTTTGGTGACCCTTTAAGGGGTCAGTAAATGGGTTTCTTTTCTTCCTCTTTCTTCTTCTTCAAATGACACTTTTTACACAAGCCCCTAGTTTCAAAACTTATCCTGAAGCACTTCTTGTTTCTCTATCTCTTTTTAATCTCTCTAAATGATGTTGTTCTTTGCGACTCCGATAAGTCAGTGCTTCTTCAGTTCAAGAAATGGGTTTCTGACCCCTTGGTATTACTCTCGAGCTGGAGCCCTTTCAATTTTGATCACTGTTCTTGGTTTGGTGTCTCTTGTGACTCCAATTCTCGTGTCATCTCACTCAATATTTTTGGTACTGGTAACAGAGGTAACTCCAGTGCTTTTTCGTGCTCTGATTTTACTAAATTCCTGCTTTATGGGTTAGGTATTTGGAGGAAGTGTGGGGGAAATGGTGGAATATTGGTTGAGATTTTGTGGTTTCTTACTAGGAATAGGAACCGAACAGGAAACGAGACTCTGGTCCAGTTTCGGGTCTGATTCCTTGCGGTTCTGGTTCTGGTTCTTCACTCTTGAAACCGAGAATCGAATGGTCGGTTCCAAAATGTATGGAACCGGAACCGAAACCAGAACCGAGAACCGATTTGCCCACCCCTAACCAAAAGTACTTATTTCATTATTTTAAACTACAATAAATTTGAGATTTTAGAAAATCTAATTTTTAGATTTTGTTTTTTTTAATAACTTGAGGGGATTACAAAATAATTTTTTTTTAATTTTAATCCTTCAAAATTTTAAATAATAACATTTAACCATTTATTTTCTCTAACGTTCCTTTTATTTATCTCTCTTAATTTTATTATACTTTTATGCAAAACACCTTGAGAAGTTGAAAATAAGTAGTGTTGCCATAGAAAATGTCCATAGTTGTCAAGTTCCAAGCAACTATAGGATTCTAAAACATCTTATGAATAACACCCACTCAAACTCTGTGTTCCACATATACATTTTTCTCCACACCTTGATAAAATAATATAGTCACACAATTTTTTAAGTTCGTTAACTTTCTAAAATTCTCCACGTTGATATTCCTTGTTATAGGTGCATTGAAACAAATCTTGATAGAGGCTGCTTGCCATATAGATTAATTTATGGACGAGTAGTTGTGTGACCGAAACTTCTGAAAAAGCCATAGGCCTGAGTAAGTAAAGACATACCAATGCTATTGCTTGATAGAAGCTAAGGATAATAGTTCACTAGTAAAATCTCTTATCAAATTAGAAAAAACAAACATGTGAACCTAACTCCTAATAGGTTTCACCTCAAGTGGCCCGATCACATAATTAAACGTGAGTGAGAGAAAGAGAGAGAGAGGAGTATTGTTTTAAAAAGAGATTTGAAGAAAGAGAAAAAGTGGTAATAAAATTGAACGAGAGAGAGGAAGGAAAGAAAAAAAAACTGTTTTTTAGTGTTTTTGATCTTTGCGTGCAATATCAAATGGTCGATTCTTCTTTGCTTCAACCAAGATTTCAAAAGGTTCTTTGTGTTGATGAGATCTACAATTCTATTAATTTTGATTTTCGAATAACCAGTCACTTGAGTTGTGTCACCATTATTTTGGTGAGAGCACTCTATTTTTTTTTTTCCAAGAATATTGATTCTCGAGATTTATTACTCTCAATATTATTTCCTCTAGTTTATTCTAGAAATGATTATTGTGTACCCATTGTTTTATACTAAAAGATCAAATCAAATTTTTGTCTCGTGGATGTAGGCACATTGCCGAACCATGTAAAAAATTTGGTGTCTTGTTATTTTCTATTTTATTTTGTGACCGATTACTATTTAACATAATAATCTAATTTAATCAGGCAAAGAAGAAAAAAGTATTTATTCACAACATATTGAATTTATAAATCATTTGTCCCAATAAGTGGTATAAGAGCTTAATCTATATAATCTAATTTTGTCAAGTTTTACCAAGGTTAGTAAAATTTGTGACTTTATAATTTTTTTTAATTTTTTGTGTGAATTAAAATGACTAAGGATTTAGGTTCGATGATAAAATTGAAGTCTTCAAAATTATTATATGAGGAAACCTATTGTAATATCCCAAATTCTCGTAGAGATAAGCTCAAGGCTTAAGTGATAATTTTTGGGATGATAGGAGCTGAATTAGATAATTAAGGTATTGGTCAAGGGAAACATATTTTGATAAAGTGAGTTACGATGCCCAAATTATGTCCATATTTAGTTTATGGAAACGATTAAAGTTATGGAAAACCATGTGATGGTATTTGGAGTTAAATAGGACAATATGAATTAGATTGATAGTTAGTGGAATTAGTAAGAGAAAAAAATTTGGACATATTTGGATATTTAGTGGATATTGTAAGGATAGAAAGTTTGAGAATAATAAGGTTCTTATCATTTATTGAAAAATGTACTTGGATATAATGAGGTTGAAAGTATAGAATTTATACTATTTTGAGGGCATATTGGATTTAATGAAGAATAGTGTGAAGGAAGAATGATAAAGCATATAGTATAAGTTGGTAGATGATATAAATATTCATATATATATATATATATATGGATTTAGGACATGATGGTTTGGAGAAGATGAAGTGGTTGGTATGGAGGATATTACAATTTACAATTAAGACCTTAGGTTATGGTTGCAATATATATATATAAAAGGTATACATATGTATATAAATGTCACGTTAAGGAAATACTGTGTGTATATACATATTCGGGAGAAAATCTTGTTGCGGTCGTTCGTGGTGGTCATTCGGCAAGGGGAGATTGTCCACGGCAATCGACTGCTGATTTTTAATGAAGAATTTTTGTGGTTGTTTGGCTGCATAGTGGTCGATTGACTAATTGAAGAATCGATCAAGCGCCATTTATGAAGGTCGCATGTTGATGATAACCAACGACTGGAGATGAAACGATTAATTGTCTGAACGTCTACATGCTGAAGTGTTGCGTCTGGTGGCCTTCTGTCTTCAATGGGATGGTAAAGAGCCAATGTTCGTAGCCTATAAATAGATAGGGAGGAAAACAATGTTTCACAGAGAGAAAGCTATGCGGAAACTCTGTCAAAATATTGTGAGAAATATTGCTTTTGAAATTTGTGAGGTGTGATGCTTGCTGTGTTTTGTGAAAGACAATGTAACATTCCAGTTATTCTTTCAATTTAAAACTCACGATTTTTTAACACTTTTTCTTTTAAATCACAACGGAAGACTTTTCATTTAAAAACGAATTCAAATAAGAAATGCATAAATAAACTATTTTTCATTAAACTATTTATTACTTAAAACATATCATACTGTAAAGCTTTAAAACATTGCAACAGTGGATGACTTGTATTTCTAATACTTAAAGAATTAAACATCATTTGAAAACCTCATTTATATAACGAAATACCATAACAAAAGTTCACTTTTCAAAAACCTTATTGCCAAACATTACATTTCTTCTTTAAACCTTTTTAGTCTAACCAGCCGCCAAGCCTACAATGCACAAATGCCTCATCAACTGCTATTATCTTTGATCCTTTGCATACTTATATCACATGACCTAACTATGAACCTAACGTTCAGTACGTAGTATAAAAAAAAAACATGCTCATACAATACTATTCAAACAAATACAATATTCTATTTTGTTTATCTATCTTTTACCGTTGCATTTTCCTTTCACTGTTGGGTTTTTCTTTATCTGTTTTTCCTTTGAATATCTCTTTGAGTGAGAGCAGCCTATTTAGTTTTCGAACTTACTCACCTGTTGGATGAGAGCAACCTCTTCAGTCTCCAGACTTACCCAAACGAGTTCACCTCCGGTAAGCAGCTACGATATCAACCAAAAGCTATGCTAGCGGTTGTACACATCAATGTACATCAATCAGTTTCGACATCAATCGAGAATACACTAGCAGCCATGCACATCAACGCTAATGGCCTCACTTACCATTAACTGGTCTGTTTCGACATCAATCGAGAACAAACTTTTCTTATTCTTTTACTTAATTGTCTTATATTGTTCTTCTTTCTGTGACTCATTCCCACATGAGAGCAACCTCTCAAGTCTCCAAACTCACGTAGAAACTATTCCTTTACGTTTACGTTTATTTGTAATTCATTTACGTTTGTACTTTCGTTACATTAGGAACAATGATGTAAGCATAAAATTCTATCTATCGTGTCTATTATCATAACCTTATAATGTGCATCATATCCTAATTAAAGAACCAAACTGAAATCTAAAAACATACAAGCAATCATTCAACGGTACGTTTCCAATATAACATAAGCTATGTATTGAATAAACAAACATCAAACAAACACCCCCTAATTTCCGTGATGTAGGCCCTTTCGGACAAAACACATGCAGTATTACGTACCGGAGTCCTTAGCTTTAACGAGTTATCACTTAAAATTATCTTTCGTAGAACCTATTCATAATTAATAGATATTACATTAATAATAATTATACAACTAACAAATATGACATTATTCCTTAAGTTGTTCCCTAAACTCATCATCTGTCTAATAATTTTACATGATAAAACCCATTCATCGTAAACATTATGCCTACCCATCAATGTTTATCCACCATACATTTTCTTTAATTCAAGAATAATCATCTAAAACTCAAACCCTAGACTTTTCACATGTTCGAGTTCTAACTACAATATAATTCAGAACCTACCCTATACTATATAGTCCATAACCTATTTTCCAGTTACACCACAATTAACATGTAAATTAACATTCCTAATTTCTATAATCAAATATTAATAATAGAGCCAAGCAAGTTGCTTACCAGAAGAAATACGGACTCATGAAGTGTAACGACCCAGTTTTTCGTAAATCCTTTAAAATATGTAAAAATTTGAAAATTTTCTTTTTAAAACAAAATATATCAAAGTACGTCTAACTGGATCGCTACTGACTCTTTCTTTAAAACTCGTTTAGAAAACCAATTACAAAGTGCGGAAGCGTAAATAACAAAACCCTTTGTTTAAAATCTTGTGGAAGCATATTGAAATCGTTTAAAAGGAAATCTAAGCAATGAAGTACAATATAATAAACTTAATGTGATTACAACCGTTTACTCATTTTTCTCCTTGCTTGGTGATGTGAAATGGGACTATTCAATTATTTATCAAAGATGAAAGAATATTATGAAGATCAAGCATAAGTGGAAGATCAAGAGAATAATTGATGATGCCAATTTGAATCCATCAAAAGATATCAAATCAAAGATCAAAGAAAGAAGATTTGGGGTCAAATCCTCAAAAACCCAGAGAGGATGATGCAAATTTGAATTCATCAAAAGATATCAAGTCAAAGATCATGGAAATTTTTCGAATCGGTCGAGAATCATAACAAAAGATTCACTTTTTTTTAGGAGATCTAGATTCACTTATCTAGGAGATCTAGATCCACTTATCTAGGAGATCTAGATTCATTTATTTAGATTATCTTTTATTTAATTTTCTAGTTTATGTTTTTAAATTGGCTATATATAAAGCCACCTAGTTTTATGTTTGAGGAGTTGGAGATTAATAAAAAAGAAAGCTTTTGCTTTTAAGGAATTGGAGAGATCCTTTTTCTTCATTTGGTGAGTGATATCCAAAGAACCCTTTGGTGAGTTATATCCAAAATCCCTTTCGTGTGAGTTATATCACGAAAGAAACTTGCAGCCGCGTCCTTATCCAAGGAGGTGAGAAGCGTTGCGTTCATCCATCACGTGCGGTGCATTTCGTGCGCAGATCATTTGGTATTAGAGCTAAAGTCGTCCTAACAAAAAAAAATCGTCTTTTTACACATGATGACCTGAGGAGCATCTGAAGCGGTACAAAATCCACGATGGCAGAAGACTTGTGGGAACTCGTTCTCTCACTACAACGAGATATTGCTCAATTAAAGATGAATCAAAACCAACAACGGGCTCAACTTCCTCCTCGCACCATTGTAGAAAACATCACAAGAGATGAGGTAGTAGAAAGGCCATTACTATCTTTGGAACCTCAATTAGAAGAGGAAGATGATCAGGAAGAGCAAGTACTCAATATGATAGATGACCAAGTTGACTTCATTGCCACAACAACAAAAAGGGAGCAACTTGTCCATATTTCATGCTCCAACATGAAAAAGGTGTGTCTTTTAATCAAAGATGAAGAAAATTACACAAATTTGTCTTCCATGGATTGTAAAGAAAGTTTGAGTTGGCTAAACGAAAAGGTAGACATCAAGGTACATCAAACTCGACTTAATTGTTCTTATGGAAGTTTCACTAACATATTATTTTGTGATATGATGAGTACAAGCCGTCTATTCTTAGAAATACCAAGGTTTGATGACAAGTGGTGCATACATGACAAGTCTTCAAATTTGGGCTCGATTATGGAATATAGTGACACAAGATATGATTCGAGGTCGAATCCTTTTCAACCCTGGGAGGATGATATGAAATGGGACTATTCAATTATTTATCAAAGCTCAAAGAATATTATGAAGATCAAGCATAAGTGGAAGATCAAGAGAATAATTGATGATGCCAATTTGAATCCATCAAAAGATATCAAATCAAAGATCAAAGAAAGAAGATTTGGGGTCAATTCCTCAAAAACCCGGAGAGGATGATGCAAATTTGAATTCATCAAAAGATATCAAGTCAAAGATCATGGAAATTTTTTGAATCGGTCAAGAATCATAACAAAAGATTCACTTTTTTTTAGGAGATCTAGATTCACTTATCTAGGAGATCTAGATCCACTTATCTAGGAGATTTAGATTTATTTATTTAGATTATCTTTTATTTAATTTTCTAGTTTATGTTTTTAAATTGGCTATATATAAACCACCTAGTCTTATGTTTGAGGAGTTGGAGATTAATAAAAAAGAAAGCTTTTGCTTTTAAGGAATTGGAGAGATCTTTTTTCTTCCTTTGGTGAGTGATATCCAAAGAACCCTTTGGTGAGTCATATCCAAAGTCCCTTTCGTGTGAGTTATATCACGAAAGAAACTTGATGCCGCGTCCTTATCCAAGGAGGCGAGAAGCGTTGCGTTCATCCATCACATGCGGTGCATTCCGTGCGCACATCACTTGGCCAGCCTCGAGTCTCGTGCTTGTGAAATCATCCATCCCAGTTTCGTTATGTGTTTATCATCTACTTATTATTTGTTTGTCGTTTGTACCTACACCAAATGTAAGGACGTGAGCTTACGCCCAGTAAGGAAATGGGGAAAAACAATTATACATGTCTTTCTTTAGTTCCGCTTGGAATGGGGGCCACCCAAACCAATCCTTTTATTACGTTCATTGGTTCTTTACTCGTACCTCGAGCTGGAGATTGGAGGTTGTCATTTGAGATGACCTAGTTTGATCGGCTTCTAACCTCTTGTGTGCATACTAGTCCCTTTCCCAACTAGGTGAGGGTGTATCCTAGCTGCCAAGTTAGATCTGAACTACCTATCTACCCTAACTCCCTATTCTTTCCCTTCCTGACGTATCCCGCCTTCAAGGTTCCTCCCCTTCCAGCGTATCCTGCCTTCAAGGTTCTTCCTTTCCAGCTTATCTCGTCGTCAGGGTTTCTTTCAGTTATGGGCGTGTCCCGCCCATCCTGAAACATTCTTGTTCTTAGTGTTTTTCCTCACTCATGCATGTGGGTACTACCTTGAGGGGGTACCCCCTACTTGGTTTCTATTAACGTGAATACAGCCTAACACTTTCAAATTAAATAACACATGTATGGAAAGTAAATGACAATGCTTTAAAAAAATTCACAATAAATAATAGACAGAATGAGTAATAGAGCATACTTATATATAGTGACAGTAGGGCAACATAAAATTACAAGGTGGAACTAAACATGCTATTAATCGTTTGATAAAACAAGGAACAGAGCATGCTTTTATATAGTGAAAGTGAAAATAGCATAGAAGAATGAACCAATGTTGAATTAGAACAACAAGCATGCTTTTTGGAATTTAAAGAAAACAGCAGCGATAATAAAACTACTTGAACAAAGCAATAAAACTACTTGAACTGGACAGCGAAATTGTGCAGTTTAAATGACTACTAACACGACAAGAAGTAACCACTAATTATACTTCGTCTAAGTATGCTTTAGTCAATTATACAAACGTCTAAACATGTTCTTAATCGATTTTCCAGCCGAAGAATTACGAACATATGAGCATGTTTTTAAGCGACTATGTAACAGAAAAATAAATACAAACATCTGTCATGCTTTTTAATAGGCTATAACAGCAGTGGGAAATGCCAAATGAAACAACGAAAATATGCTCTTCAACAACTATAATGAAATAGCAGTAATTGGACACAAAGCATGCTTTTATTCAACTAATGTGGCAGGACATAATGAATCAAAATGAACAACGAAAGTATGCTTTTCATCAATTAACGGAACAACAGTAAACGCCTAAGTGGTGCAACCTAGCATGCTTACTAATCATTTAAAGATGACGGTATAGCACAACAACTATCATGCCTTTAAATGGACTATAAACAACAGTGATAAAGAGAAAATTTGAGCAGAGCAGTGAAAACGTGCTTCTTAACAACTAAACAGTAATGAACAATATAGAAACGAAACAGCAACATCCAATCAACATAACTACAGAAACAACGAAAATGAACATCTTAGCATGCTTCTAAGCAATTATTTAGCAGTAGGAACAATCATCTAAGCATGGTTCATTATAACAAGTGCAACGAGTATATACATGCTTTAAGAAGATGTGTAATGCAAAAGAAATAACTGCAGATCATGCTACGACAGTGAATAACTATATATGGTGCAGAAAATAAATAGTGGGCAACATGCTCTATACCGAACCATAAATTTGACGACAATGAAGTTATGCTTTACACAGGAAGTAAATAATATTAGACATGCTTGTATAGAGAATGAAAGTAAGCAATGTGTTTATAACTACCTACTCATACAGCAATGGGTAACTTGCAATATGTCTCTACTGAAGGTAACTAGTTTAGGACATCATCAGTACACGCAAGGGTAGCATTATCTAACTTACATCAGTTCTTAAGCAGATATTTAAGCGCAGGAGCAGAGTTAGGTATGCATTGAAACATATCAACAGAGTACAACAAAGCTTATCTCGTTCATTACTTCTTTCATAGTCTCTCATTACCATACTCATCTCTGGACAATACTCTTAGCAAGCAAAGTAACGTTGAAATGGAACAGCAAGGCAACTGAGTAAAGAACTGCAGAGTTCTACAAGGTTAGGAGGAACATTTTGCAGTGACAGAAACATCCAAGAAGTTTACAGATTCTAACTATGACAACAGAGTAAATCTCCAAACACGCACACACTCGTTTACTTGGATGTAGGGTCTCCAAATGGTCAAGACTACCCCATTTTCCTTACCTTTACTGGCGTTTCCCTCACAAGAACAACAACTTCCTCACTTGGACTACCCCTCCCGCAAGAACTCCACCAGAGAGAAGAAGATATCCAGGAGAAATTGGCTTGGAGGTAAATAGGCGGGAGGAAGACTTACCTGGAGACCACCCGTATGTCCAACAGGGGGTGACAGTGGACAAGTCTCTGTTGGTCGGCCTGGTTGTGTGATTTAGTGTTGAGAGCTGCGTTCCTATTTGTTGGGCGTCGTTTTCTTGTGATTTTAAATTATTTTTGTCGCTGATTTGCTATGATTCGGACGAGTGTGGACGTAGTGGTCTCATACGCATTCGTCCACAAGAGCAAAATCCTTAGGCCAAATTGTGGCCTCAGACGAGAATTGGCATCCCCATTCTCGTTCGTACCATCCGAATTGGCATTTTGGAAGCCCATCGTCCGCATGCATCATCCGAAAGTGTCCAAGAATTGGACAGATTCAATTCAGATGATGCCTTCTCTCATCCGCAATCGTCCGAAAGTCTCCAGACTTGGACAGATTCGATGCGGACGAGTCCTGTCCTTGTTCGCATCGTCTGCACCCTCGTCCGAATGTGTCCCGAGTTGTACAAATTCGATGCGGACGCAGCATACGTCATCCGCATCGTCCAAGACCGCTTCCGAAACTTCACTGTACAGTGAAGTTAGGACAAGACATTGTGTCTTGAGTTGTCCTATACTTAAGGGTAACATGGCTAAGCACTCGCGGACGACGCTTCCTCGTCCGCATGCGCTCGAAAGTCCACAGTTCAGACACATGAGGACGCATTTTCTCGTCCTAGCTTCATCCTGATCTCTAAGGCATCCAAAATATACACATGCGAACGATGACTTCTGGTCCTCATTGTGTCCGCATGCGTCCACAACACCAAAATTCCCACTATTCTTTATCTATTCCAACTTAACTTACATTCCACAATATCTTCCCCATAAATACGCATCGTAAGACGACACGTGTAGATACGCCATGTAATGTCCTAATAACTCTAACACTCCGATTACATCACGTATACGGGAAAAATGTAATTGGATCACTCCTAGTCTTAACACTCTGAACGTCCTTGGTAATACCCCGATAATTATTCAGCTTAAAAATATCAGGGTGTTACATGAAGTGCATAAACCCAGCAAACCTTCTCTGTTATGCAACTTCTCATCACAAAACCCACAATATTTTTCTTCTCTGTAATACTATGCCCTTCATAAACTCTCTCAAACTCTTTACTCAAACTCTCCGGAGCCTCTCAACAATATCCTATAATCTCCCTCTCAAACCAATTTGACAGAGTAATCCCACTATTTTCCAACATTTTTCCTTTAAACTCTGCTGCCATCATCTCCATTTATAACCAATGTTCTACGTCTCTTCATGATCCATGTGAAGACAAAAAGACCAAAAGTTGGTGCCCCATGATTGTACAGATGCGGTCACGTCGATCTGTTTCATCTTCAAACGCATATAACGCAAACCAAAAGCTTCCAACGATGTTTTTCAGCTTCCAGGTGGCATTTAATTTGGTGGTTGATTGATTCTAGACCATGATCGACCGTCATGCTCATTTGATTAGTCACAAACCCACTTTTTAACCCACTGGTTGACCGGTGTTCATGGGAGACCAACCGCCATCCATTTTTAACCACCCGCCACTAAAAAATCAGTAAATATGTACATATATTCATATATATTTATATTCCCATTAATTTATATATATATTTATAATCTTATAACCTCATTATTAACTACTAATATTACTTCTCTTAATTCTAACTATCATCTCCTAACTCTCCAATTTATTCATGTGTTACATAAACAAACCTCATATCCAAAACTAGTACTAGATTCAATATACTCTTAATTGCAATTTGTAATATCTTCCATTAGATTTCATCTTCTCCAAACAAATATGTACTAATTCCATATATATATTTGGACATTATCTAAACCAAATTATACTATATATTCCACTATTCTTCATTTACTTTTGCCCAAGTTAAATTCCAATAATTTATAAGAATCTTATTATTCTCAATCTCTTAATCCATACAATATCCAAATAACATCCAAATATATTTTCTATTGCTAATTCCACTACAAATTGATCTAATTCATATTGTCTTCTCTAAATCTAAATACCATCACAAAATTCTCCATAACCTTAATCATTTTCCTAAACTAAATATGGAAATAATTCAGGCATTGTTATTCACTTTATCCAAAGATGTTTCACTTGACCAACATCTTAAATTGTTCAATTTAACTCCTAACATCCCAAAATCATCACATAAGCATTGTGCTTAACTCAACAAAAATTAGAGATATTACAAACAATGAGGTGAGTCTGTGAGATTATAAGTGAAATACTTCTGTGTTTTGGAAAAGAGAGAAGAGGGTTTCGTTTCTGAAGGAGCAGGGAGTGAGAAACTGTGAATATGGTTGAAGTCTTTGGAGATAAAAATTGTGTGGATTTCTATGGCTTGGTGTGAGTACCTGTGGGACTAGAGTTTTATGTCTAAAATGCTTCTGGAGTTTTGGTTTTTGTGTGAAGCAGTGAATGAGAAACTGTGGTTGAAGTCTTTATGAAAGAGAGCTGTGAGTGGAGGTATGTGTTCTTCTATTGTTTTAACATATTAGTTATGGACCTGCCGTGGTGATTAAATAATATTGGTGAAAGTATGTGTTTTGGATTTGATGGATATACTACTATGGGATTAGCATGTTACTGGTTAAGTTATTCTCGGCTTGATAATATGGTTTTGTTGGAAAGAAATATTGGTGACTACATGTGAAGCATAAAATGGAATGAATTGCTCTCCGCATGAATGAATGAATTAAACTTGTTGATGAATATTGTGTTGCTTACCGTAAGGATGTAGGTTTACATGATTCTATGCAGCAATGATTGTTAATGGGTATAGCTAGACTTTAGATAGATTAATTAGAAGTGTTATGTATGTTAGTTAAAAGATAGGATTTGAACTCCATATTAGGATTTGATGATTATTCCATTGATGCTGAGTTTGTTAAACCACTATGATTGATGAATAGGTGTGACGACCCGATTTTTTTTTCCCTCTTAAAAAAATGCATTAAATTTTGAACTTTTCATTTTTAAATCTATCTAGGTTTAAAATCAGAGTCCTTTCTAAAAATTTTGATCGTCACTTAAACCCATCTCAATTTTTCACTAAATCGTGGAAAACTACAATTATAAGAATTAGCGGAAACAGAAATAGAAATACTGCTTAAAACATTTAAAACATTAGTGTTAGTTCAAGGTCAAAAATGTAACTTACTTAATACTTAAAACAAGGGTTAATAGTTAACGTTTCGCAAAACATGCTTGTCCTTAAGTCCTTACAAAATAGACACTTTTCCTTTCCTTGGCCATACTCTTACTTGGGTTGCGCTTCCTCCAAACACACCGCAGGCTCCACGGGTAAGGCCTCCTCCTCTACTCTCGATACATTCACCTCATTACCTACACCACAAGTAAGGAAGTGCCAGTAAGAAAATGGGTTAATACAAATGCATATGACTCTCTTTAGTTCTTTTGGAATGGGGGCCACCCAAACCAATCATTTTCATTAAATTGTTGGTTCGTTGGTTCTTTACCTGTACTTCGAGTTGGAGATTGGAGGGTTCTTAGGGGATGGAATAGTTGGTTGGACCTAACCCTTTACTTGCAACTAAGTCCCCATTCTCGTCAAGGTAGGGTGTTTCGCATAGCCGCGGACTAGATCCGCTAACCATTTGCCCCCCAACTCTTGTTCTCTCTTTTTTTTTTTTATCATTTTCTTAGCATTTTCTCCTCACCTTATGCATGTGTGAGTACCACCCTGTGGTACTCCCTACTTGATTTCTATTAACATGATGCATGATCACACAACCCTCTAACTAGCACAATACATGATGTAGTATATGTGATATTAACATCAATGGAATTGCACATAAACAGAAGGTAATTAACGATGATTTAAAAGGGATAACAATTCAATGATAAAATGGCGGGATCTAAAGATACATGAAGAGAACGAAGACATACTAAAATAATTATAGAATAGTTATAAAGAACATATAGATATGGTGAACAGGGCATGCTATTAAGCAAAGGTAATAATTCAAGCATGCATTAATGATGGCATGTTACATGTGTTGGCAGAAATTAGACAATATGAGGCAAAAATAAAATAAACAATTAGAAGCATATGATGAATGAAATCAATCGACAGAACGTGCTCTTAATGACGTACTAAAACAGCAGTGTATAACGAACAAAATTGGACAACTAATTCATGCTTTTAAATGACGACTAAACAACAACAATGATATCGAATAGAACAACGGAACATGCTTCTTAAATAGCAATAAGCAGCTGTAAGAAATAACGAAACAAAATAGCGAAACATGTTTCTTAAAATAACTATAAACAGCAGCAATAATATCCAAACAGAGCAGCGAAACAGGCTTTTTAACAACTAAAAACAGCAGCAACAATATCCCAAGAGAGCAGCGAAACATACTTATTAACGACTAAAAAAAACAGCAGCAATAGTATCCGAACAGAGCAGCGAAATAAACTTGTTTATTATCGACTAAAAACAGTAGCAACAAATATCCGAACAGAGCAACGAAAAACATGCTTATTAACGACTAAAAATAGCAGCAACGATATGCTTATTAACGACTAAAAAAAGCAGCAGCAATATGGTTATTAACAACTAAAAATAGCAGCAACGATATCCGAACAGAGCAGCAAAAAATAAACTTCTTATTATAGACTAAAAACAGCAGTAATAATGTTAAAACAAAGTAGCGAAAATATTCGAACAGAACAGAAAAAAAAATATGCTTGTTATCGACTAAAAATAGCAGGGAATAATGTCGAATTAACACGGCAAAACATGCTTTTTAAACATCTAAAAACAACAGTAATAATGTTGAAACAAAGCAGCGAAAATATTCAAGCAGAATAGCGAAAAACATGCTTGTTATCAACTAAAAATAGCAGCGAATAATGTCAAATTAAAATGGTGAAACATGGTTTTTAAGCATCTAAAAACAGCAGCAATAATGTTGAAACAGAGCAGCGGAAATATTCGAACAGAATAGCGGAAAACTTGCTTATTATCGACTAAAAATAGCAGCAATAATGTTGAAACAGAGCAGTGGAAATATTCGAATAGAACAGCGAAAAACATACTTATTATCGACTAAAAACAACAGCAATATTAACAAAGGTGACTACTTATATTTTGACAGGTTATAATTAGCACCACCATAAAAAGTAGGATCACACTCCATGACATAACGCTTAACTCATTCAGTTCATCTTTCTATCGTTCAGTTCATTACCAAATTACTAATCATTCATAAACAGACAAAGACTAAACACAACAGGTATTACAACAAACAACTAGATAAAGAACCGAATTGTCTCGAAGGCAATATCGTGTTTTTTTCATACTTTCTAGATTCTTTACTTCATTAATCACTCATCCATAGTCTATCTAGGTAGAACATATATAACAGAATTAAGCAAAGCAAATCAACAAGAACAAGGTTACCAACTGAAATCTACAGAGAAGCAGTCATCTCACAACAAGGATTATGGACAACTAACAACAATCATTTCATCATAAGAGAAATTGCAAGAACTTCAAAGCAACTAGCAGCAATAAACCAACCAATACATGAACTAGTAGCAGTAATCAACTGAAGATGAACTCGACTCACACATACTTTACTTGGGTGTAGGGCCTCCAAATGGCAAAAAACTCCACACAAATCCTTACCCTTTGTTAACGATTTGACTAATGGACAGCAGGACCCCTCTGTTTCCACACCCCACTTAAGAAATTCTCTAGAGGTGAAGAACTTTCCAAAGAAGAAGGGGAGAGATGCCCTAGGAAGGAGGCATTGGCTGGAGTTAAAAAAAAAAAAGGAAGGCTCACCACTTGTAGACAGGCCGTACGCTTCGCAGAGAAGATGCAGGAGGCAGCTCTGCTAGTCGGGTTCTGGGGACAGCTTTGTGTCGGGGGATCGCACCTTCATTTGCTACGGGTCGATTTCCCACTGATTTTCCAAATTATTAGTTACCGCGGTCTGCGATTTCGCGGATGGACCAGCAGAGGTCCTCTCTCGTTGAGGACCGTTCTCGCCAGGGACGTTCGGCCTTGTGAGGGATGTGCGTCCTCCTCTCCCTCTCGGTTCCGAATGGAGTCGGCTAAAGGCCAGAACGATCTCCCTCTCGGTTCAGGATGGAGTTGGCCGAAGGCCAGATTGATTCCTTCCTCATCAACTTTCGCCTCTTCTAGAAAACACAGCCATGCCCCAAGCCCTTTTCTCCCTTTTCTTCAATTGTTTCAAACCAAACCCATAAACCACCAACATGAGCTCGCATGAACCAGTTTGGCTGAACCGGTTCTCCTTCTCCATTTAGTTTCCTTTTTATTTTATCTTAATTCCCATTATATTAATTCCTCACTTAATCTCTTTTATTTAAATTTTCCATTTTAAATTCTAGCATCATTTAATCACTCCCTAACATTTTAATCCCATCTAATCCAATACAGATCTCATTTTATCCTTCTTCCAAATTAATTATAATTACCATCTGATAAATTTCTCAAAAATTTAATAATTTAACGAATACGTCATTGGTAATACCCCGATAATTACCCAATTACACCAATGTTTCCAATTGCCCTTCAATCATCCTTATTAAATTCCAATATAAAAGTCGAGGTATTACATTCTACCATTCTTACAAAAATTTTGGTCTCCAAAATTCAGCTACCAAATAACTCGGGATACATGGTCCTCATGTCGTCTTCCTTCTCCCAAGTGGCCTCTTTGTGGGTGTGATTCTACCATAACACCTTGACTAGCGGGATTTGCTTGCATCACAACTCCTTTACCCTTGAGTTAAGGATCTGAATAGGTCTTTCATTGTAGCTCAGGTTGGCCTGTACCTCGATATTATTGAAAGGGCTCAATACAGTTGCGTCACCTAGACACTTTTTGAGCATGGATACGTGGAAGGCATTGTGTACACCCATCATGGAGTCTGGCAACTGTAGTTGATAGGCGACAAGCCCTACCTTCTTTGTAATTATAAAGGGGCTCACATATCTGGGGTTGAGCTTTCCCCTCTTCTCCAAACGAACAATGCCTTTGAAGGAAGATATCTTCAAGAACACGCTGTCTCCTTCATCAAATTCTAGGGGCCATCATCGATTATCCGCGTAGCTCTTCTAACGACTCTGGGCTGCTAACATTCTTTGCTTAATCAGGGCCATAGACTCTATCGTTTCTTGCACTATCTCAGGGCCATAGAGTGTAGCTTTGCTAACTTCATCCTGGTACAAGGGGGATCTGCACTTCCTCCCATATAGGGCTTCATAGGGTACCATCCCTATAGTAGCTTAGAAGCTATTATTATAGGAAAATTTGACCAAGGGCAGCATCTTACTCCATCCAACATGAAATTCCAATATACAAGCCCGAAGCATGTCTTCGAGCGTTCGGATCGTCCGCTGACTTTGGCCATCCGTCTAATGGGTGAAATGATGTGCTAATCTTTAATTCTGTACCCATGGCCTTTTTGAGACTCTTCCAGAATGCTGACGTAAATCGCGGGTCTCAATCAGATACAATGGAAACCAGAACACCGCGAAGTTGGGTAATCTCCTTGACATATAAATCGGCGAACTGGTTCATCTTATATGTCATAGCTACTGGCAAAAAGTGTGCCACTTTGGTCAGTCGGTCCTTGATCACCTAGATGGCATCATGACCCCTAGCTATTTTGGGCAGACAGTGACAAAATCCATGGTGATGTGCTCCTATTTCTATTCTGGTATTGGCAATGGTTGGAGGAGTCCACCCAGTCGTTGGTCCTCATCCTTCACCAGTTGGCACACATGGCATGAAGCCATATAGTCTGCAATGTCATACTTCATATTTGGCCAGAAGTAGTGAGTCTTAAGATCTCGATATATTTTGTTGCAACTAGGATGAATCGAGAAATTTGAAATATGGGCCTCACGTAAGATCTTTGTTAGCAAAGAATTGCCATTCGGCACATACCACCGAGTGTCATACTTGATCGTGCCATCAGCAGACACGGAATAATTTAGATATGCTGGCAATGTAGGATTAAGTCTGAAATCCTTGCATACATCGTCGCCTAGCTGAGTTTCCTTAATCTGCTCAAGAATAGATGGCATCAAAGTCAACTTGGCTAATACTACGTCTACTATGCTGGAATCATTTGCATATCAAACTCTTGAAAGTCTCTCAGAAGTTCGAAAGGCATTTCTTCACATACCATGCTCATTATTGCTTCCTTGCGACTAAGAGCATCCTTGACAATGTTGGCTTTTCCCAGATGATACTTGATTTCGCAGTCATAGTCTTTAACAAACTCAAGCCATCACCGCTGACGTATGTTCAATTCTTTCTAGGTGAAAATATATTTAAGGCTTTTATGATCCGAGAAAATCTCACAGCACTGCCCATAGAAATAGTGCCTCCATACTTTGAGAGTGAAGACAACAGCTGCGAGCTCTAAGTCATGAGTGAGATAGTTCCGTTCATGGGGCTTAAGCTGTTGGGACGCATAGGCGATAATCTTTCCACGTTGCATAAGAACTCCATCGAGTCCTCTCTTTGATGTGTCATAGTAGATACAAAAGTCACTACCTTCAACTGGCTATGTCAACACCGGGGCAGTTGTCAATCTGCACTTTAACTCTTGGAAACTGTTCTCG
Organism: Begonia loranthoides; assembly: GCA_022433065.1. Lineage (NCBI taxonomy): Eukaryota > Viridiplantae > Streptophyta > Magnoliopsida > Cucurbitales > Begoniaceae > Begonia > Begonia loranthoides. The sequence goes on from CM039468.1 coordinate 11,845,241, forward strand.
TAATCGCTGGACCACCAGAATTGGACGTTCTTCTTAGTCAAACTAGTAAGTGGTAGAGCGATTTATGAAAATCCGTCTATAAAGCACCTGTAATACCCGACCATTCCAAGAAAACTTCTCATGTCTCATACATTCTTTGGATGTGCCCAATTCATCCCTGCCTGTACTTTTTTCGGATCCACTGATATACCCTCTGTGGAGATCACATGGCCGAGGAAGACAACTTTGCTCAGCCAGAAGTCGCATTTAGAAAATTTCACATAGAATTGATGCTAGCTAAAAACTGATAAGGCTATCCGGAGATGCTCACAGTGTTCTGCCTCTGATTGGGAATTGACCAGGATATTGTCAATGAAGACGATAATAAATTTATCCAGGAAATCTCAAAATACTCGATTCATCAAATCCATGAAGGCTGCCAAGCGTTGGTCAACCATAAGGGCATAACCAGGAATTCATAGTGTCCGTACCTAGTGCAAAAGGCAGTCTTTTGTACATCGTCAACCTTAACCTTCAACTAATAATACCCTAACTAAAGGTCAATTTTTTAGAATACCCTGGCGCCACTCAGCTGGTCAAACAAGTCGTCAATCCTTGGCAGAGGATACTTATTCTTAATCGTCACCTTGTTCAACTCCCTATAGTCGATGCACATTCTCAGGGTTTCATCCTTCTTCTTGACGAATAAAACGGGTGCGCCCCAAGGGGAAAAGCTGGGCCGAATAAATCCCTTAGTGACCAGTTCCTCCAATTGTACTTTCAACTCCCGTAGTTCGGTGGGTGCCATACGATACAGATGTTTAGAAATAGGAGCCGTACCGGCCTGCAAGTTGATCTTGAACTCGATTTCGCAGTCTGGCTGTAGATCAGGGAGGTCGTCGAGAAAAACTTTTGGGAAATCTCGTACCACCACAACATCTTGCAACTTAGCCTCGGTGATGGTGGTAGTATCAAATACATTGACTAGGAACCCGTCACATCCATTCTTTAGCAGTTTGTTTGCCTTGAGTGCATAGATAATAGCGAATTTCCATTTCTCCTTGGTTCCTTGGAAGATGTGCAGCTCACCACTCAGAGGATGAAAACAGACTTCCTTTTTCTTGTAATTGATGATCGCATGATGTGCAGATAGCCAATCCATTCTAATTATGATATCATAGACTTTTAAATCCATGATAATTAGATCGGCCCGAAATAAACGGCCATTTATATCCACTGATAGGCCTTGAGCATCTCGTCGGTAATCAATCGATCGCCGGAAGGCAGCAACATGTGATGCATATAGTTTGTGCTATTGGAGAAAAAATTCGCTCGTTCACAGAACTTTGTAGAAATAACAAGTGCGTAGCACCCGAATCGAAAAGGACGTAAGCAGCACACTTATTTATATATATTGTCTCTGTGAGGATTAGGTAAGTTGTTTATTCTAAGGTAAAATTCCTACTCTATCTAGGAAAGGAAACAATCATAATGTATGCACAATTATTGTCTAAATGAAACATACCTGCTACCATTGATGGCTGGTCATCGTCCTCGGTCCCGTACATAGCAAAAACTCGCAGTGCCACTCCTCCTGAACCCCCAGGTTGGGTTGGGTAGACTCTGGCTCTATGTCCTGGTTTCCCACAAGAATAGCACCTCTCAGAGCTAGCCAGACACTCGCCTGAATGCACCTTCTGGCATTTTGGACAGCATTTTGCTGAGGGGTGTTGGATGCTAGTACCATCGGCCTTTTATCTGGCCTCTGTTGTGCCTCAGCCCCAACTGGGCGCTTGACTCCCTAGCTTGTAGGAGGGCCACCTCGTACTTGTTGGGCGGAATTTGCCTTCCACGCTATTTGCTAGCTTCCCTTTGTCTGGCCGCTGTGAGCTTTACCCCCTCTACAGCCAAAGCTCTGGACACCATCTTTGGATAAGTGACACCTTCGATGCTAGTCCCGATAACTCCTTCCTGAACCTCAAGTCTTATCCCTTAGACAAAATGTTGCACCTTGTGCTCCTCGGTCCCCACCAGATGTGGTGCATCACGTGATAGGGCCTCGAACTGCTGAGCATACTCTGCCACAGTTCCCAACTGGCGTATACGCATGAATTCTGTCCCTTTCTGGATACGGACGGTGTGGTTGAAGTATTTTTCGTTGAACAAATCTTTAAAATCCTTCCAAGTAAGGGCTATTGCATCCCGAGAGGCCTTGATTGTGTCCCACCAAAATCATGCCTCGTGGGTCAGGTAGTACGAGGCACACTTAACTTTTTCTGCCTCACTGATCTCTACGTTGGCAAATTTATCCTCCACGGAGCATATGCACTCCTCGGCCCCCGTAATATCAGAAACGTCCCCGTTGAAGCAGGGCGGCTTAAGCTTTTGGAACTTTTCCCACCTAGCCTCTCTCAGAACCGGCTGAATCTACATATTCTGGTGATTCCCATTACCGTTTCCATGGTCTTGCCCCATGAACCTCTCCACATAGCGGAAGTGCTGCTCCTTAAATTGGGTCTGTCTCTCCATCTGCTGAGACTGTTGTTCCACCACTGCGGCTATGCGTTTGAGAGTCTTGTTCCGACCATTATCCTCATGTCGATCGGGTGCCCAGGGTACATCTCCATCACCCTGCAAATTCCTCGTCCTCTCCTAACCATCTAAGATCTCCTACGAGTCCATGTTAAGGTAAAGTAATAAGTTTAAGGAAATAATAAGGGAAATACTTTTGTCAATCACAATCCTTTACATTTCTACACTATGCCACATTTAATTCAGTAAGCAATTTAATAGTAACAAAGAAAAACTTACAGTCATAGGGGCATTCCCCGATGAGTCTGGGTTATCTGCAGTGAAACGCACTAGATTAGTATGGCTCTGATACTAATTGTGACGACCTGATTTTTTTTTCCTCTTAAAAAAATGCATTAAATTTTGAACTTTTCGTTTTAAAATCTATCTAGGTTTAAAATCAGAGTCCTTTCTAAAAATTCTGATTGTCACTTAAACTCATCTCAAATTTTCACTAAATCGTGGAAAACTAAAATTATAAGAATTAGGGGAAATGAAAATAGAAATACTGTTAAAACATTTAAAACATTAGTGTTAGTTCAAGGTAAAAAATGTAACTTACTTAATGCTTCAAACAAAGGTTATAGCAATAGTTAACATTTTGCAAAACATGCTTGTCCCTAAGTCCTTACAAAATAGACACTTTTCCTTTCCTTAGCCATACTCTTACTCGGGTCGCGTTTCCTTCAAACACACTGCAGGCTCCACGAGTAAGGTCTCCTCCTTTGCTCCCGGTACAATCACCTCGTTACCTACACCACAAGTAAGGACATGTCAGTAAGGAAATGGGTTAATACAAATGCATATGACTCTCTTTAGTTCTTTTCGAATGGGAGCCACCCAAACCAATCATTTTCATTAAATCGTTGGCTCGTTGGTTCTTTACCCGTACTTCGAGTTGGAGATTGGAGGGTTCTTAGGGGATGGAATAGTTGGTCAGACCTAACCCTTTACTTGTAACTAAGTCCCCATTCCTGTTAAGGTAGGGGGTTTCGCCTAGCCGCAAACTAGATCTGCTACCCATCCGCCCCCGAACTCCCTTTTTTTTTTTTTATCATTTTCTTAGCATTTTCTTCTCACCTTATGCATGTGATTTCTATTAACATGATGCATGATGACACAACCTTCTAACTAGCACAATACATGATGCAGTATATGTGATATTAACATAAATGGAATTGCGCATAAATGAAAGGTAATTAACGATGATTTAAAAGGGATAACAATTCAATGATTAAATGGCGGGATCTAAAGATACATGAAGAGAACGAAGACATACTAAAATAATTATAGAACAGTTATAAAGAACATATAGATACGGTGAACAGGGCATGCTATTAAGCAAAGGTAATAATTCAAGCATGCATTAATGATGGCGCGTTACATGTGTCGGCTGAAATTAGACAATATGAGGCAAAAGTAAAATAAACATTCAGCAGCGTATGATGAACGAAATCAATCGATAGAACATGCTCTTAACGACGTACTAAAACAGCAGTGTATAAATAACAAAATCGGACAACTAATTCATCCTTTTAAATGACGACTAAACAACAACAATGATATCGAATAGGACAATGGAACATGCTTCTTAAATGGCTGTAAGCAGCAGTAAGAAATAATAAAACAAAACAGTGAAACATGCTTCTTAAAACAACTATAAACAGCAACAATAATATCCAAATAGAGAAGCAAAACATGCTTATTAATGACTAAAAATAGCAGCAACAATATCCCAACAGAGTAGCGAAACATGCTTATTAACGAATAAAAAAAACCCAGCAATAGTACTGAACAGAGCAGCGAAAAAAACATGCTTATTAGCGATTAAAAACAGCAGCAACAAATATCCGAACAGAGCAGTGAAAAACATGCTTATTAACGACTAAAAATAGCAGCAATGATATGCTTATTAATGACTAAAAAAGCAAAAAAAATATGCTTATTAACGACTAAAAATAGCAGCAACGATATTCGAACAGAGCAGCAAAAAAAGAAACTGCTTATTATTGACTAAAAATAGCAGCAATAATGTTAAAACAAAGTAGCAGAAATATTCGAACGGAATAGCGAAAAACATGCTTGTTGTCAACTAAAAACAACAGCGAATAATGTCGAATTAAAATGGCGAAACATGTTTTTTAAACATCTAAAAAGAGCAGCAATAATGTTGAAACAGAGCAATAGAAATATTCAAATAGAACAGTGAAAAACATACTTGTTATCGACTAAAAACAGCAGTGAATAATGTTGAATTAAAATGGCAAAACATGTATTTTAAACATCTAAAAACAGCAGCAATAATGTTGAAACAGAGCAACAGAAATATTCGAATAGAACAAAGAAAAACCTGCTTATTATTGCCTAAAAATTGCAGCAACAATGTTAAACCAAAGCAGCGGAAATATTCAAACAGAACAGCGAAAAACATGCTTATTATCGACTAAAAACAACAGCAATATTAACAAAGGTGACTGCTTATATTTTGATAGGTTATAATTAGCACCACCATAAGAAGTAGGATCACACTCCATGACATAACGCTTAACTCATTCAGTTCATCCTTCTATTGTTCAGTTCAATACCAAATTAGTAATCATTCATAAATAGACAAAGACTAAAAACAACAGATATTATAACAAACAACTAGATAAAGAACCGGGTCGTCTCGAAGGCAATAGCTTCTTTGTTCATACTTTCTAGATGCTTCACTTCATTAATCACTTAGCCATAGTCTATCCAGGTAAAACATATATAACAGAATTAAGCAAAGCAAATCAACAAGAACAAGGTTACCAGCTGAAATCTATAGAGAAGCAATCATCTCACAACAAGGATTATGGAGAACTAACAACAATCATTTCATCATAAGAGAAATTGCAAGAACTTCAAAGCAACTAGCAACAATAAACCAACCAGTACAGGAACTAATAGCAGTAATCAACTGAAGATGAACTCGACTCACACACAATTTACTTGGGTGTAGGGACTCCAAATGGCCAAAGACTCCCCACAAATCCTTACCCTTTGTTGATGATTTGACTCACGGATAGTAGGACCCTTCCATTTCCACACCCTGCCCAAGAAATTCTCCAGAGGTAAAGAACTGGACGAAGAAGAAAGGGAGAGATGCCCTGGGAAGGAGGCATTGGCTGGAGTTAAAAAAAAAAAAAAAGGAAGGCTCTCCTCCTGTAGACAGGCTGTACACTTCACAGAGAAGATACAGGAGGCGACTCTGTTGGTTGGGTCCTAGGGGTGGCTTCATGTCCGGGGATCGCACTTTCATTGGCTACGGGTCAATTTCCCACCGATTTTCCAAATCATTATTCGCCGCGGTCTGTGATTTCGCAGATGGACCAGCAGAGGTCCTCGCTCGCTGAGGACCATTCTCGCCAGGGATGTCCAACGTTGCGAGGGATGTGCATCCTCCTCTCCCTCTCAGTTTCGAATAGAGTCGGTTGAAGGCCTAAACGATCTCCCTCTCGGTTCAGGATGGAGTCAGGCGAAGGCCAAACTGATTCCTTCCTTATCAACTTTCGCCTCTTCCAGAAAACACAGCCATGCCCTAAGCCCTTTTCTCTCTTTTCTTCAATTGTTTCAAACCAAACCCATAAACCACTAGCATGAACCCGCGTGAACCGGTTCGGCTGAACCGGTTCTCCTTCTCCATTTAATTTCCTTTTTATTTTATCTTAATTCCCATTATATTAATTTCTCACTTAATCTCTTTTATTTAAATTTTCCATTTTAAATTCTAACCTCATTTAATCACTCCCTAACATTTAATCCCATCTAATCCAATACAGATCTCGTTTTATCCTTCTTCCAAATTAATTATAATTATCATCTGATAAATGTCTCAAAATTTTAATAATTTAACGAATACGTCATTGGTAATACCTCAATAATTACCCAATTACACCAATGTTCCCAATTACCCTTCAATCATTCTAATTAAATTCCAATATAAAAGTCAGGGTATTACAATAGGTCTATGAAGGGGAGACTTTAAGTGGTAACTCATTAAAGCTAAGGATTCTAGGTAAGTGGTACTACATGTGTTTTGTTCGAAAGGGCTTACATCACAGGAATTAAGGGGTGTTTGTTTGATGCTTATTTACTAGATGTATGGGTTGTGTTATATTTGGGAGACGTATGTTGTTTGCTTGTATGAATTGAATGTTTGTTAGATTTAAGTTCAGTTCTTTAGCTAGGAAACTACGCATGTTTTGAGGTTATGATAACACACATGATAGATAGGATTGTATGCTTGCACCATTTTCATTTGATATGCGAAAATACAAATGTAACCAAATTAAATGTAATAAACAAGTTTGAGTGAGTTCGAAAACTGAAAAGGTTGCTCTTACTCAACGGGTGGGTGAGTTCGGAAACTGAAGAGGTTGCTCTCATCCAACGAATGGGTGAGTTCAGAAACTAAACAGGTTGGTCTCACCCCAAATTATAATTAACTCATTTGGGTGAGTTCGGAAACTGAAGAGATTGCTCTCACCCCAAATTATAAATAACTCGTTTGGGTGAGTTTGGAAACTGAAGAGGTTGCTCTCATCCAACGGGTAGGTGAGTTCAGAAACTGAAGAGATTGTTCTCCCCCAAATTATAAATAACTCGTTTTGGTGAATTCAAAAACTAAAGAGGTTGCTCTCATCAACGGATGGGTGAGTTTAGAAACTGAAGAGGTTGCGTTCACCCCAAATTATAAATAACCTGTTTGGGTGAGTTTGGAGACTGAAGAAGTTGCTCTCATCAAACATGTGAGTGAGTTCAAAAACTAGAGAGGTTGCTCTCACTCAAAGTGATATTTAAAATAAATAAAAGATAGATAAACAAAACAGAAAACTGTATGGGTTTGAATAGTATTGCATGAACACGTTTTACTTTTATACCACTTACTGAGTGTTAGACTCATAGTCAGGTCCTGTGATGTAAGTATGCATGGGATGGATGATTGAAACAGTTGATGAGGCATTTGTACGTTGGGGGCTTGGTGGCTAGTTAGGCTAAAAGATTAAAGAAGAGTTGTAATGATTGGTAATAACGATTTTGAGGAAAGTGAACCTTTGTTATAGTATTTCATTTTATTAAGAAGGTTTCCAAATTGTGTTTAATTCTTTTGGTATTGTAAATGCAAGTCTTCCCCTATTGTAAATGTTTTAAAGCTTTACAGTACAACATGTTGTAAGTAATAAATGGTTTAACAAAAATGAGTTTATTTATGCATTTCTTATTTAAGCTAGTTTTCAAATGAAAAGTATTCCGCTATGATTTTAAAAGAAAAAGTTTTTAAAATCATGAGTTTTAAATTGTAAGAATAATTGGGATATTACACCTATGATGGAATATATATTAGATCTTCATGAGCCAATTAATGAGGATGCGATGACATCGAGAGGCAAGACAAATAAAAATTGAGAAATTGATGCATAAAAAATGTGTCTCTTACATCAGACGATGAGTTTATGCAAGTTTGTTTCACAGTTGTTACAAAGATTAGAGTCGATCAAGTGTGGAAGAAATCAAAATCACTCTTCACAAGTTAGAGTGCTTAGAATAAAGCTCTTATGATTAAGATACTTGTGAATTTTAAATACGTTGTGGGGTGTAGTATCAACGAGCACATAAGCGAGTTGTAAGGTTTAGTGAATTAGTTGTTGGGTATGGGTATTATGTTAGAGAATGAGCTACAAGTTTTGCTATTACTTAGTTCTATACCAGAAAATTGGAAAATACTTGTAGTTATAGTCAGAAACTCATCACTAGATATAAATTAACTCTGGATATGATTTAAGTCCATTGCTTAAAGAGGAAGTTAGAAAAATTATTTAAGTCATTCTTGTAGAGGAGGTGCTCTTACAGATAGCGTCAAAGCCAAAGTAAATATCAACATAAAATGGTTCACTAGAGGGAGATCTAAGTAAGAAAAAAAAGAGATAATGAAATATTTTTACTATGAGAAGTCGAGACATGAAAAAGAACTATAGACTATGAAAAAAATAATAATTCAAAGGAAGAGATGGTGAACATGATAATGACAAATATATTACTGCTGTTTTTTCATGCTAATGTGATTACCACCTATGATGAAGGTTATGTGAATTTGACACTCCAACTGTATATTTGGATTATTGGTTTTGATGCTTTATATCATGTTACGTCACATGGTGAATACTTCGCATTCTACACTAGTGGTGATTATAGTCAGGAAAAGATGGGAAATGTCGATGCATCAAAGATAATAAGAATTGGTGATATTAATTAGGAAACCAATTCACAACTACAAGTTAACATTGAGAGATGTTACATTCCAGATATTCTGCTAAATTTGATATCTACTGGTAAACTAGATGATGACAAGTTTTTCAATTATTTTGGTGATGGTAAATGAAAGTTTACCAAGGGTTTCATAGTTATAGCCAGAGAAAAGAAAACAAATACTCTTCACTACATACAAACGAAGTTATTAAGAAAAAAATGTCACTGCAAAGGCAGATGATATTGAGCTCTAGCATAGGATATAATGTCCCTTAGTGTAAATTTTTTTTAAATCATATAATTACTATGAGAATAAGAAGAATAAAACATGCATTTGAAAACAAACAACAGAAGATTATCTTTAGAAAACCAATTTAAAAATCCAAACCAATCAAACTTAATTAAAATTCAACATAAAATAAACATATGTCTTTCATAATACCAAACTGTCCAAAAATACTTTTATAAAAAAAATATGTTTCAACTTAAAGCCAAACACTTAAATGCATGATAAAAGTCTTTCATTATTAACCAATTAAAGATTCTTCATAATAAAACATCTTTCATGAGCTTTTATCCACCAGTCAATATCACTCTAACAATGTCACAAACTCACCTATGGAAGCACCTCTTCAACTACATCTTTTACTCATTTTGATCGTCATGTGCATTATCAACATTATCTTCACCTGCATCACAAAGTTCACTTATGAGTTTAACACGCAGTAAGAGATGCATATATGTCATGAGTATGAAATGTAATTTTGAAAAAACATATATTTTTTAGTTTTTATTATTTCTTTTCTTCCACTCAACAGTCCAGTCGTTGGGGCTAATTCAATATAGGGGAAAGTGGCACCATTTGGTTCACCTCATATGGGATAGCCAACTCAAAACTCCGCCCTACAAACGACTATTTATGTACGTTATTCAGTATTTTAGTCTTTCTTAAAGAAAACATTTTTCAGGATACATGAAATGTGCATGTGATCATACCATGCGAAACATAATAACATATTATTGGTGCAGTCTATTTTTATGTACAATTCATAACAACATTACAACATATCCTCTAGTCAACATAACGTACAACAATATAGCATATCCTTCAGTTAACAAAACATTACAGTAATATCATCAATAAACCTATTAATCTATTCATGATAGAAATCGACATCCTCGAGCAACATTATTATAAATAAGGCAATCCAAATATCCTCGAACTCATAGTCATAAGGCATCATCACCAAAATAATGACCTAACAATAAAAGTTATCCTAGAGCTTTGTGATGTAAGCCGAAAAGCTAAACCAATGCAAATATCACTTATCTTCGGATCTTAACACAATTTTTGATCACCTAAAATGGATTTCTCTTGCTTCAAGTCAATTCCCAATTGCTTCAATTCCAAAACCCTTAATTTCCTTGAAACTTTTATTACAATATACCAAATTATTAATGAAATAAAATTCCTTAAATTAGGCTATTTATGAGAAATCCCCGAAACAGGAAAATTTCCCAAATAATCTAGTCTTATTGTTAAGGATTTGACCACAAAATCCCAACAATTCCCTTTTTCCTTAATTATTAGTATGTCCTTTAAGCGTAAACAATTTTCAAATTTTTAGAAAATAGGACATATGAAAACTTTTATGAGTAAACCTTAATGATGACTTTCACGGCTCCAATTGTTACTCTCACCCACCATAGTTTCCTTCACATAAAGGACCAAAAATTATGAAATTCTAATGTGAATTAGACTTACCTTTAAAGAATTTGAGAGAAGAGGATGGAACTTTACAACTCCTAGTTCGAGAGTGAGTAGGGTTTCAGCAAAATATCTTTTTATATTTGTAGTCCACGTGATACTAATCGGTTGTTCATTAAGTTTCGGTAGACCTCAAATCTATTTGAGAGTTTTATATTTTGATTTTTTTCGATGGACCAATCAACCTCCCCTTATGTTCAGTTGACTGCTCAAACACCCGAGAGCACATTATGTCGATTTTTTGTCTGTCGATCAACCACCATCAAACAATGGTGGACCGAAATTATCACATAGAGCTATAATTTTAATTTTTACTGTACTTGTAGACCTCTACACATACCTGATTGACCGCCAAACTTCCTGAGAGCAAGGTCAATGTTTTGTACATGTTCAGCAGACCACCACAAATGTCGGTTGACCTAGCTACTTCTAAAATGCAGTGACCAGAATTTTCCTAAAAAGAATATATATATATATGCAATGAAGTATAGTTGGTCACCTTATTGATTACTTCCAATTTTATAGTTTGTTTTAGATTGAGATAAATGGTTCAAGATATTCTTTATGGTTCAAGATATTTTTTCTGGTGGAAATTCAAAGACAATAGAGAATCAGACTCCATTTTATTCTTTATGGAATGGTGGAGGGTTATACAACAAGAGAAATGAGTGATTGGGGAATTTTGGCAACCAGGACGGGCATCTGTCAAAAGGGTATAGAATGCATCCTCGGATGAGAATGCATTTGCGATATATAGGAAAAAAATGGGTGATCCACGTAATGGAATATGTCAAAAAAAAATGGGACAATGTCGTGTAATGAAGGGGGGGAGGGGTCCATATGGAAAGAAGTGAATTGAAGTATCTGCTAAGAATGAGAATCTATGGAAATAAACTTGTCCGTAGAAGTGAATTTGTCTGTGAAAGGGAATATATCCACAAAAAGGAATGTCTCCGTAGAATGGATGATGTCAAATTATAAACAAGAGACATTTGTTGTTGAAGAGGGACGTCCGTTGTAGAGAAGGATAATGTCTGTGTGGAAAGGAGTGAATTGAAGTATCTGCTAAAGAGGAGAGTCCTCAGAAAGGAATGTGTTTGTAGAATGGATGACGTTGTATTATAAAGAATGGATGTTCATTGTTGAAGAGAGATGTCCGTTATAGAGAAGGACGACATCATATTATGACAAGTAGTGAATCTGTAGAAGGGAATGTTTTGTAGCGTATAAGAAAAATGAGAAAAAAGCGTCGTCATTCAGATGGAGTATTCGTTAATGATGAGGATTTGTAGAAATGGATGAATGTGCAATGGATAAGTAAAACAAGAAAAAACTCGTCATTCGGATTGAGTATGTGCTAATGACGAGGATCTACAAAAAAAAAAGCGCATTCACAATGGATAAGTAAAATGAGATAAATATCGTCGTTCAGTTGAAGTACGCTAAAGACAACTATCCGTGAAAATGAACAGATTCACGGAGGATAAGTACAATGAGTAAAACGTCATAGTTTGGTTTGAAGGACACTGAAAAGGAGTAATTCATGAGAAAGAGCACATCCGTGGTGGATAAGTAAAGCACAAAACGTCGTCATTTGAATCAAAGGATCCATAAGGAACAGTAAATATTGCGGAAGTATAGGAGTTCGCAAAAAGGAACACGTCTGCAAAATGGAAGACATTGTCATTCTATAGATGAGGGACATCTGTCTACACCTTTGCCACAGGTATAAAAAGAGAACTTAATGAAAACCCTAGAAATTGTTTCATTGGAGTCTGAAAAAGTCATCTTTCTCTTAAACCCTTTCAAGGAAAACGAGACGTTGGAAGGCAAGACGAAATTGGAAGTGGCCAGATTTCAATTGAAGAACTTGAAGTAAGTAATGTTGTATGTACATGACCTTCAGATCTACAATACAAGGTGTTAGGGTACTGTTATGCATGCTTTGATGACGCTGGTTATATGGTGATGGATATAAAGATAGTAATGTTTTCCCTACTATATTTTATGAATGCGCACTTTGCTATGACTTATATGAGGTTAGTAATGACTCTCTACTACATTTTATCGATGTTTCTATTGTTGTGAATGAAATGTAGATGAGATTGTCTTGCATGGTTTACAATAGTTGTTTCGCTATTACTTTCATGTAAACAATGTTTAGAACGTTATATTGACTGCAGTCTATATGTTCATATGCATATTTCATGCATCACAAAAAATGTTTTCTAGAAAAGTACCGAAAGGGGTTTTTCGTGTATACATTTTTTATGAAGGAAGGATTTAAGATGAAATGAATATACGAAAGAAGATTTGGCTATTTGGTATCCATGTAGCTTTGGAGGTTTATCCCCCAACTTTGGTGGGTTTACCTTTCAATAAAGCTTTAGTAGATTTGTTCCCCAATGATTGAGCTTGGTGTCGTATCTCAATAGTAAAGAAAAAAAGAATGAACAAATGAATGGATAAGAATGAAAGACAAATTGTAAGCTTTTTCTTTTTTTCTCAAAGCATCATTTCATGTGTTCATGGTCTTATACTTGCTAAGTCTTAGACTTATAGATGAACTTTGTATTGTAGGTGAGAATGTTTTAGAAGAAAAATATACAAATAAAGTGCAATTTAAGGGAGCATGTCTGTGATGAGTATTTGGTGTTGTTGAGAAACGTTTGATAGTGGGTTAAGGCCTCAAAATAAAGAATGATTAAAATTATTTTTCTTTTATATGGATTTTGTTATGATTATGGATGATTTTAAACATTTACTTTAAAAGAAGATTTATATTTTGATAAAAAGTCTTTCGCTGACATTTTCAATTTTTATGCAAGTTAGTTACGATATTTCCATGCCACTTAAACATGTTCAAGAATTTGTTTAAAAAAAAGAAAACTTAAAGAGGATAATTGAATAAATATATGTTGTTTTTGAATATTTTGTTGTAAGTAAAAAGAGGTGTTCCACTAAAAGTGTAAAACGAGTCTCAATTTCCATCTCTCCCCAAACACATTCAATAAATAAATTTTCATGCAATTCCCAACTACATATTTCCATACCCAAATTAACACATTCAATGACAATGAAATCAACAATTTAATCATAGAAGTGTCATTACTTAACATGCCACAATGAACTAAATATTTTGGGTGTTACAATCTTTCCCCATTGATTAAATTTTGTCCTCAAAATTTCCTTCATGAAATAGCTCAGAATACTTTGCTTCCATCTCTTGTTATCTTTTCCATGTCGCCTCTTCCGATGAGTGATTTTGCCATAAAACTTTTACCAACAGATTTTGCTTAAAACTCTTTGATCTTAAAATATAAAATCTGAACAGGTTTTTCTTTGTAACTCAATGTTGGTCGAGTTTCAATATCCTCTTGCATCAACACTTGAGGGGATCAATGACACACTTCCTTAACATCGACATATGAAAAACATTGTGAAATCCTTCCATTGAAGATGGTAACTCAAGTTTGTAGATTATTTTTACTATTTTCTCCACCACAAGGAAATGTCTAACATACATCTGATTGATCTTTTTCTTTTCATCAAACCTAATAATTCCTTTAAAAGGTAAAATTTTCAAGAATATCCTATCGTCTGTCTCCAAATCCAACTATTTTCGTCAATGATCTACATAACTTTTCTGACGACTTTACACAATTAGCATTCTCTATTTAATAAGAGTCATCGTATCTATCATTTGCTGTATAATTTTGGGGCAAAATAGCTTAACTTCATCTACCTCGTCTCAATGTAGAAGTGATATGCACTTTCTTCCATTTAAAGCCTCATACGATGTCATACCAATCATGGCTTGATAGTTGTTATTCTAAGTGAACTCCACCAACGGTACCATTTTATTCAAACTAACCTGAAATTCAAGTGCATAAGCTCAAACCATGTCCTCCAATATTTGAATTATCCTCTCTAATTGGCTATGAGTTTGAGGATTAAATATTGTATGGAATTTCAGTTCTGTACTCATTGCCCTGTGTAAGCTCTTCCAAAAGGTTGAGGTAAACTTTAGATCATGATCTAATGCAATAGTGACACGAGACGACCTGCAAAAGGAAGTACGTGTTAGTAACCCACGAAGAATGACAGGGAAGGAGATGTAGACCTTTGATCGGATCCGGGAACTATCTAACGTTAGGTTCACGAATTCTAGATTTTCGAAGAAAATCTACCGATCGCGGGCAATGGTTCGGTTTTCCCTCGCTCAAACTCCCAATGGAAGTTTGAAAAGGGACAACTTACGAGTTAGCTCAAGCACCACGAGCTTGCTAACAAGGAAGTCCTCTACTTCGTCTCGGATTCGAAGATCCGGGGCGGCCGCTCGACGGAGTCGGAATCTCCTCACAGGGAAGGGAAATAGTAATATATTAATCTCGTCAAAAGTTGTCTTTCAATGCGTCTAACCATGGAAATTTATAACCTAGGTGATGATGAGTAGGGGTGATGGACGGTCGAGATGAGGCAGATGATGGACGGCCAAGATGAGGCATGTGGGTGGCAATATGCAGGCTCTTGGATGAATGTGGAATGAATGGCCGAGATTAAAGCTGGTGGAAGAACATGCATGGCGTACACGTGGCAGCTCCTTGATGTTTTCTTTGGGCTTGCTCTTTCCTTGGGCTTGAAAAGGATTGGACTTAGCCCATAACTCAATCATCACCATCTAACCTAACCAACAATCTAAATGCATGAATGAGTAAAGCTTATAACCATGCTTTACCCTCACAAAATAGGCTCAATGTTTGCCATGAAAATAAAAATAAGAAATAAATAAAAATATGCAGAATTGAAAGGTTACACGTTTGGGATGCCGGGAAGACAAATTCCCGTCTGATGAAGCTCATAACATTCACGTGTGTCCCAAGTCAAGACATGCACAGGTTGCTCCTTATCCGTTGGGACAACATCCCAAATAGAATCATCCTCGAAGTTAATACCTGCAAAAGAAACAAGATCATCAGTAATTTGGCTAAGTGACAGTAAGGACCTTGTTTGCGATCGAGTAATAGGCCTCGGTCCCCGAGGCATGTCAAATAGAAACTGGCACCCTATGCAGTCATACAATTTCCTGAATATGAAATTCAATGTACTAATTCATCGAATAAGTCATCTTGATAGGCAAAAAGTGTAATGACCTGGTTTTTATTACCTTTTAAAAATGTGCGAAATTTAAAATTTTTCTTTTCTGTTTATAAAACATTAGTGGAAGTCTTTCTTTAAAACCTTTTAAATTAAAATCAGAGTTCTTTTCTTAAAACCGAACAGTTAAAATCCCTTTTTCTTTCACTCATCACTAAAATCGTTATAAACAGTGGAAGAATATAATTATAAAATTCTTTTTCTTAAAACGTAGCGAAAGCATAAATAATTCATTTATTTATGAGCCTAACGTACCATTAACCTAACCAGCCACAAGTTTCGCCCATGCAAATCCTTCATCGACTGCTTCTTAATTTGTTCGTCAATTTCTCTCGTGCTTGTACCTACATCGCAAGTCATAAACTATGAGTCTAACGCTCAGTAAGTGATAACACCTAATATGCTAATTGCACATGCTGTGTCATTTTAAAACCATGTGCGGTTTCTCTTTTCATTCTCTTTCTTTTTATCTTTTATCTTTTCTTGCTTACGTACTTTCTTTATGTTTCTGTTTCTGTTCCAGTTTTTATATCCATTTCGGTATCCGTGATTGTACGCGTTTTCATATTTGTTCTCGTGTTTGTTTCTATATCAGTATCCGTATCTGTATCTGTATCTGTATCTATTTCCAATTATGGAAACTCATTTCTGTTTCCATTTCTATTTCTATTTCTATTCCAGTTTTCATTTTGGTATCTGTGCTCGTACTGTTTCTGTATCCATTTATGCTTTTGTTCCTCTATCCGTATCCGTTTCTCTTTTCATATATTTTTTTTCTTTTCTTTTGTTCTTGTGTCGGGCTTGTCCTACTGGTCCACAAACTTTTATCTTTTGTCTATGTGCTAGGCTTGTCCTACTGGTTCACAAGAACCTTTTTCATAGTGTTAAAGCATCATGAGCCTATCCCACATACATCTTATGCTACATGAAGATGGTTGTTTGTGTACTATGTGAAAATGGGCATTAGGGCGATGATGATGTGTTTCTCGTGTTTTGAATCGCTAAACCTGATCAGGGTGTATTGGTTGTTGATTTTACGGGTGGTGTTGTTGCCTGGCCTTCAGATCGCCATCCCTTTTTATTCCTTTTGTCTCATGAGCTGTTGTCTGGTCTTCAAATCACTGTCTTTTTATGTTGGTGTGTCAACTGAGTGACCCTCTTTTTCACTAGGATGATGTTTCCCAAACATGAAAGTTATGTAGGCATATTTTCATATATATATATCAAGATTTGATAACTCTCTCATCGATGGCTCAGGAGCCTATTTTAATTAAACCGCTAAAGTGGTTTGAATGATTTAAAACTCATGCATGTTATGATAATGACTTTGATTTGAACAGGTTTTGGAAAGAAAGGAAAAAAAACATTTTTACCTGCATTTTGTATTTAATATAACCTGGCTACTGATTTAGTTACTTACTCCAATAACCACTCCATCCCAGGTTCAGATCGTGTTGGTCATGTGTGGTGTCTAAGGTGTGGTTACTTTTGATTTGGTTTCCTTCTTGGTGTTTCTTGTTGTTTTTTTGTGAAGGTTTAATTCTTTTATTAGTTTGTTAAGTTTGTCGTATGGTGTTGAATGATTTCATTTTCTGCACAATATTTTTCTCCTTGTCTTTTAGTACGCTATTTTTAACTTTTGTTAATCACTCTGTAAACCTTGGCCCATTTATCTTGGCTTTTGAGCTTAAATTTATGTTAAGACATCCACTAACATCTTAGCCTTAGGCTAAGTGACCGGGTTCTCTTTGACAATCGAGTCATTTGACTTGGCGTTTCTATTAGGCCTACCTCTATGTTGTGACATCACATGACATAGGTTTTACATTTGCTGCTAGGACAAAAGTAAGTCCACTATTACATTTATGATTTCATAAATAATTCTAAGTATTGACTTTTTTTAACACAGTATTGTGTTTGTTATGCAGGAGTTTTCCGTGCCTTATCCAAATCGTCATTGATCATGTAGTCCATGCAGGGTTGTTTATCTTGGTTGTAATTTGATATCAATGTCTTGTCATGTATATGTTACTAAAATTTGGTTTTCTAAATCATTATAATTTGATAACAATATCTTGTTACATACATGTGATGATGAACAATGGGAATTGCACAATTCCTTATCATTTGGGATAGGTAGATACAATATGTATTGAGAAAAAAAATAAGAACAAAACTACCACTAGATAGGGCATCTAACAATCAGCGTCAAGTGCCCACAACAAATGTCCTCGGCCAAAATATGCATCAAGACTTGGTATTTGGGAATTTCTCAAAATGTCATTGCCTTTGGGCCAAGAGACAATTGTTCAATGTTGGGCTTCTACAGTTGATGTCCTTAGTCAGGGTTAGACGTTCGTGAATTCTTCAAGATATCATTGCCTCTGGACTAGGCGTCTATCATTCAATACCAGGCAGCCACTATGGATGTCATCAGCCAAAACATGCCTTGGGACTAGGCATCCAAGAATTCTTCAACATATCAGTGACTCTTGACAGGGCATCCACTGTATATCATCGGGCATCCCTTGGTGGTGTTCTAAGCCGAAATTCGCATTTTGTTCAACAATCAACGACTTAAGCACAATTTACTCATTTTATTCAATTCATCATCAAATCATTTTATCAGTGATTTAGAATAATTTATTTAACTTATTTAGTTCTTTTTCCCTTTGTCATTATGAAAAAATGGATAGAGTGACCTTTGTATTTTCTTTTTCCCCTTTAGTTATTAAAAAAACCAATCCCAGATATTCAGAATACCAATATCAAAGCAGAATAGCAATACCAATTATAGATATGCAGAATACCAATATCAAAATAGCAATAGTTAAATCAATACACTGTAAACAAAAGTAAAAACATTAATCAAAATAAAAATAATTCCAATACTTACATTACAAAAAAAATATATCATAAGTCTAAAGAGTAAAGTACATGAAAAACAAAAAAAAAAATCTAAAGGCCTATTGATGGTCCCACATTGGAAAATGAAGGAGCACTTGGATCATCCTTATACCTAGGTTTGTCGATGTATGTGTCGTCCTCGTCATTCTCTAGAAGTTTCTCAACAGCTTGAATGACACTAAGATTTTCTATTTTTGTTGTCATTCTTTCAATCATGGAAGTGAGGCCGCTAAGCAAGTTGACATAATATTCAATCTCTCTTCAATCATTGACATAGAGTGGGAGGAGTGAGGAAGAGACTAAACAACATCCTCCACAAGAACATCCTAAGTCATTAACGATACTGTAGGGGGGGTGGCCTAAGTGAATGCATGATGTGAGGGGGTCTTGAATACCCATTCACCTTCCACTTTGACTATTCTCATCCAAGGCAATGTAACATGATTGTACATATACACTGCCTTTTTCCATACAACTTGACTCATTTGAAGAAATTGTTATCTCATTATGCTCAATAGTCTTCTAAATCAAAAAACTATACGACAGATTTTTTGTGCAATTGTTGAGGATATCATACATGTGATTCAGAATCATGTATCAATGATTAAATCTCTTACCATTTCATATATTCTCAATCAAATAAAGATCTATACAACTAACATGGTCTCGATGTCCATCGCGAGGTCGAATTGTGTGAGATATCAAAATCTGTAACTAAATTTGCATAACAAAATTCTCAAAACCGTGAATCACAGAGACATTCCAACCTAACATAAATGATATGCCAACTAACAGAATCATAATCAACATTGTATTGCACGAGCTTAACATTCCATATAAACCAATAGGCTGCTAACATGACAGAGAACCAATATCCCCAAATAACAGAATAACTTAACATCTAGAGGCACCACAAAGCCTAACCAAATAGAGGAAGTCATTAGCATGATCATAATACATTTAATTAAACCAACAACAATGCACTATACTCTTCAGTCATCAATTGAATGCTCATAAATAAACAGAGAGTGTATAACCAAAACACTTTCCAACAAACAGCTTCTATAAACCCGTGGCAGAATTTACTTACTGATGTATTTATAAACTGAAATTATGGAAGGGAGATTGTTACCTTAAAACCTGAGAGAAGAGAAAACCACCATCAACAGAGGACTCTTTCCCCAGTTTCCTTCTTCTGTCTCCTCTTTCTCCTCTCTCCTTCTTCTCTTATGTTGCTCTCAACCCCTCTCTGCCTCTTTTAATCTTCACTTGAAAGCATCTCACACAAACTTCCCCTGATCCCTATATTCTTCACCTAACACCTATTAAGAGCTGCTATCTGAAAAGAGAAGCTAACATGGAGGAATCACCAAGGAAGAATTCTCAAGATTCCAATCCACCGAAGGACACGTGGGAGTGGTCGATACTACCTCTGATCGCAAATTTTCGGTCGACATTCCATGTCGACCACTCTAACATTCAAAACCAAATTTCAGCCGCTCACCCAACTGCTCCTTCACATCACCTGCTGCTTCATCGCCACTGCCATTCCTTCGCCAACCTTTGCCACGACAACTGAAAATGCAGAACCCAAAATCAATAGGGCACCAATTCAACAGTAATACTTACCTTGGTTTGGCACTGCAAAACTCCAACTCGTAGGAGCCCGTTCCAATTGCCCCGCGGGTTCAGTTGCTCCAAGCCCTAGCCCTCACAACTCATCACTTTCGTTCCTCACGTTGTCACCCTTTGCTCGCCAAACAACGCCTCGTCCATTGCATGTCTGACTCCAGCTTCCAATTGTGAGATTCGCCTCTCCCCACAATGCAAAGTCCACCACCCTTGCCTCCCAAGCTCTCTCTCTCCCTCAGCTTTTCTAAAAATTTTGGCCACGGGCCATTTGTTTTCCTTCCCAAAATCAGACCAGTGAAAACCAATTTAATCTCCCTTTTACTTTAATTCCTTTACTTTACTTTAATTAATATATATATATATATATACATGTGTCAAAAATACGTATCGTATATTAATCGACCCACTTCTAACTGCCGACTTATTCCACATCGCTTGATAATAATTGTCAGTCCGATTTAAATTCTTTAATTCTGTTTCCTAAATTAATTTTCCATAATAACATCACCATAAAATCTCTAAAATTCACAATTGTTATTATCTTTAGTCATAGCTCAATTTTAGATATTACATTCCTCCCTCTTATATAAATTGTGTCCTAGAAATTTAGCTTAACTTAACTGTTTCCTTAACTTAACAACCAAAAGAACAACTACCAATCTTAACACAAAGTACCCGAAATAACTTCTTACATTATATCTTTACCTGAACTCCTGAAGGACTTCACTACTTCTGCTTTTGCAATATACAACAACTTAGTAAAACGCTAAATCACACATCTAAATACCGATCTTACTCACCAACCTCCATCTTCATTTGCATCTTCCGCAGTAGAAAACACCTTTGATGCAACCGTTTCCTGTTTCTTAAGCCTAAACCGAATGATCTTTGACTCATACTTCATTTCAAACATTGCTTTGAGCCAGCAAGACACCCTCCAAAATGATTTCTTTTACACTTTTGACACTGCTTAGCTCTTAAAGATCCAACATTTTCTCTTTGAAACAATGTGTCTCCTTGAATACGTTTCTCATTTCCTTGTGATTCACCCTCAATGAGAGATCTCCTTGATCTTCTTATCTCTGATTGACCTTTCATCAGCTGTTGGGATTTTATTTCCTTCACTACTCTCCTATTACACCCCCTAAACTTCATAACTTAAAACTCGGCACACATAACTTTCCCTTGCTCTTCGACCTTAGTGTACCCAAAATACTCTTCATCATTCGTATTCATCCTTCCTAGTTTGTAGGATCACAAACAACTCCTTCAAAACATGGTTGCTTTAGTCGCTGAAACTTGTTGCATAATTTTTTTTTTTTTTTTTGGGAACTATTAGTTGTTGGCTTCTCCGTGCCACCTTACTTCTCTTATCATTCTATTCTTATTCAACCAACATACTTTATTGAAACCTCATGACTTAGGTAACCATGTCCTATCATGTTCCCTTACCATTTTGTTTCTATTTGACCAACAGAGTCTATTACAACTCTAATCATTGGCTCGACAATACTAACTACAGATTCAAGCTCCACTATCTCAAGTGCAGGGATCACAACACTAACTCTTCAACAACATCTATGTGCATGCCACACAATTCTATCTTCTAAATCCAAACAACTCTTTTCATTCACCTTACATTCCTTACCCTCTATCTAATCCTTTGCAATTTAGGCAACCTCACCTAATCGCCTACTTAATTTAGTTCATGCAGGATTTGCTTTTCGCCTATTTATTATTATTTTTTTAAAAAACTTTGGGCATAGTCTCCCTTCTTTTCTTACTCCCCCAAAGTTAAGTCCACATATTCTGCATTTAAAACTCAAGCAGTTCTAGTATCTACCTTTTATCATATGCATCATTATACTTAATCCAATAGAGGCAAAGTATTTACATTTATACACCCAACCCAAACAAAAACAACTTGTACATGTGTTACTCTCGCCTATACACAACTATGTCAAAAAGGAAAACTTACAAAAACAACACTTATATTATATTTTTAATGTTTTTATACCCCGAAATACTAATCTTGCATACAATAACACAAAAATACATACATTGCACATTTCTTCTAATCATATCCCACTCGTTAGGATTCTACGAACTCACTTTCCATTTGCATTTTCCAAGATCGAACATATTCCTTGTGCAACTCATGTTGGTCCTTTTCCTAGCCTTGGACAGTTCTTGACTAAATGCCCTTGCTCACCGCACTTAAAACATTGTCTTGTACCGGCTCTATGCTCACCATGATGGTTCCTTTGACAATTAGGACACAGTCCAGCATGAAGGGTTCTAACCAAAGCAGTATCTAATTCATTTCTTGCCTGCTTGTCCTTTGCGTACTGATCTTTATTGTTAAGCCCCCTTTTCATTCCTCTTTCATTTACATGCCCGTCCACCAACTGTTGTGCCTCATTATTCTTTCTAAATTTCTGATTTTCTTCCCTCTGCTTAATAACTCGATCTTCGACTTCTTCTATTGCCAAGGCTTTAGACACGATCTTTGGAATATGGCACATCTTCTGTACATATATTATTATGCCTCGATATATTTCTGATTTCAATCCTTGAATGAACTGGTATATTCGGGGGGCATTGGTAGCCACCATATGACTAGCAAACCGAGAAAGTGATTCGAACTTCTGTACGTATTCCGCAACTGAGGCAGTCTGGCGGAGATGTACAAACTCTACCAATTTCTGAGTCCTAACTGTTTGGTTGAAGTACTTATCGTAGAAAATATCTTTAAACTCCCTCCAAGTCATCACTCTTATATCCTATGCTGTTTTAACTATATCCCACCAAAACCTAGCGTCCTGGATCAAAAGATAGGCGGCGCATGAAACTTTCTCTGATTCTCCTATTCTTGTGAATTCAAACATGTCCTCAAGGGTTCTAATTCATTCATCAGCCCGATCTGGTTCTGACATACTTCCATCAAAGCTTGGTGGCTTCAACCGTATAAACTTTTCCCATCTAACTTCCTCATGTGCTACCACGGGATAGGGATTCCCATTTTCCCTTTCCATAAACCACTCTATATACTCGAAATGTTGCTCCATATATTGGGATTGCCACCACCCTACTGCGGTTAAGCGGTTGAGGACTTCATCCCTCCTACTCCGAGCACTGGCATCCTCTCGTTTCGCCTGATTATTCTCATTCCCTCAACCACTAGGTCCATTTTGTCCACCATTCCTGCCACGTGCATGTTCTCTTCTTCTTCGTCCTCTAGCCATGATATCCTTTCAATCACAAATAAAATAAAACATTTAAAACAAAAAGCAAATCTATTAACATACTTACAGTTGATGGAGTATTTTCACATCGAAACTTGTGCTGGTTGGTAGTCTACAGAATCGATTTTAAAACACGAGTGCTTTGATACAAACTTGTAACAACCTGATTTTTCTTACATTTAAAAACGTGTAAAATTTAAAATTTTTTCTTTTATAAATACAGCGGAGACCTTTCTTTCATAAATTCCTTTAAAGATAATAAGTAAAGCTCTTTTCCTTAACATCTAGAGGCACCACAAAGCCTAACCAAACAAGGGAGGTCATTAGCATAATCACAATGCATTTAACAAAACCAAAAACAATGCACTATACTCTTCAGTCGTCAATCGAATGCTCATAAATAAACAAAGAGCATATAACCAAAACACTTTCCAACAAACAGTTTCTAGAAACCCACGGCAGAATTCACTTACTGATGTATTTATAAACTAAAATTATGGAAGGAGATTGTTACCTTAAAACCTAAGAGAAGAGAAAACCACCATCTACAGAGGACTCTTTCCCCAGCTTCCTTCTTATGTCTCCTCTTTCTCCTCTCTCCTTCTTCTCCTCTGTTTCTCACAACCCCTCTCTGCCTCTTTTAATCTTCACTTGTAAGCATCCCACACAAGCTTCCCATTATGCCTATATTCTTCACCTAACATCCATCAAGAGCTGCCATCTGTAAAGAGAAGCTAACGTGGAGGAATCACCAAGGAAGATTCTCAGGATTCCAATCTGCTGGAGGACACGTGGGAGCAATCGATACTACCTCCGATCGCAAATTTTTGGTCGACATTCCATGTCGACCGCTCTAATGTTCAAACCCAAATGTCAGTCGCTCACCCAACCGCTCCTTCACATCACCCGTTGCTTCATCGCCACTGCCATTCCTTCGCCAGCCATTGCCACGACAACTGAAAATGCAGAACCCAAAATCAGCAGGGCACCAATTCAACCGTAATACTTACCTCGATTTGGTGCTGCAAAACTCCAACTCGCAGGAGCCCATTCCAGTCGCCCAGCGGGTTCGGTTGCTCCAAGCCCTAGCCCTCCTCACAACTCTTCACTTCCATTCCTCACGTCGTCACCTTCTGCTCGCCAGACAATGTCTCATCCGTCGCACGTCGGACTCCAGCTTCACGTTGCAAGATTCGCCTCTCCCCACAACGCAAAGTCCATCACCCCTACCTCCCGAGCTCTCTCTCTCCCTCAGCTTTTCTTCTAAATTTTGGTCACAGGCCATTTGTTTTTCTTTCCAAAATCAGACCGATGAAAACCAGTTTAATCTTCTTTTTATTTTAATTCTTTTACTTTACTTTAATTAATATATAGAATCACACACACACACATGTGTCAAATATATGTATCGTATATTAATCGACCCACTTCCAACTCCCGATTTATTTCAAATATCGCTTGATAATAATTCTCGATCCAATTTAAATTCTTTAATTCTGTGTTCTAAATTAATTTTTCATAATAACATCACCACAAAATCTCCCAAATTCACAATTGTTATTATCTTTAGTCATAACTAAATTCTGGATATTACAAGAGAAGAGCAAAATCAAGGAGAAAATCATTTTCTTAACTCGAAACTTGATGATTTGCATTAAAATGTCATCGATGGAGGGAGGGATTGCTACAGATCGCTAGAGTTCGCGTGGATGTATGCAGAGGGTGTCTGATCTTTTATATATGCGATGTCGCGGGTGCGGGTGCCTGGTGTTTAAGAGCGGATGTCTGCCTTTTTGTATAGGCAACTTCGCGGGCGCCCAGTCTTTTAGTAAGGGCGTCTATGGAGGAAAACCTGACATGAATTGCATGCGTCCAAAAAGTTGACATACATCTTATGTTATGAGTGACTTTCGCGGGTAGCTGCTATTTAAGTAAGGGAGCCCATCACTCACATTTTTGTAATTTTCGTGGTTGTCCGGAACTCATTTTTTAATAGAAAAAATGATAAAAATAGTTATTTTGTTAACTAATGATAATTTAAAGGTTGATTTGTTAAAAAAAATAAATTAAAAGCCAATTTATCAATAATTTGATTTTTTTTATAATTACTCCAAAAAAAGAAAAGGAAAAGGAGAATCAAAATTCTCTTTGTTGGCGATTTGTAAAAAGATAAAGGGGAAAATGACAAATCAACCATCGTGGTTTTAGGTCAATGACAAGTCAACCACTGTGGTTTAAGTCTTAACAAGTTAACCACTATCGTATGAGAAAATGATAAATTTAACATCACAGTGACGTTCGCTGTTAAAAATTAGTCAGGACGCAGACACTGCAGCAGTGTTGTGTGTTGCGAAGGAAAACACAAAGTTTTGTCTGGACGCTGCAAGGGTGTCGTGAGGACACCCATGCGGTGTCCCGGGACGCCCCTGCGGTGTCCTCACGACACCCCTGTGGGACACCCGTGTCCTCAAGACGCCCCTGCGCTGTCCTCACGACGCCCCTGCGGTCTCCTTCAAAATCAATGTTTTTATTAGATTTTCGATCTCTTCAACTTCAAACGACCATAACTTTCGCTACGAATGTCGGAATTGGACGCAGAAGGTATCAAATCGAAGCTCTTTCAGAGATCTACGACCTATTATATGATTTATCCCATGACCCTCTGTTTTGACCCCTAAATCCATCGTCTAAACCCTCAAATCTATAATTTAATATGTTTAACCTTAAACTATGTAAGACGCCACGGCGGCGTCCCAAGACACCGCCGAGGCGTCCTAGGACACCGCGGTGGCGTCCTGGGAAACTCCGGAGGTGTCCCGACTACGTTTTAACAACGAACGTAACTGCGATGGTTGATTTGTCATTTACACATATGTCAATGGTTAACTTGTTAAAATCTAAATCACAGTAGTTAACTTATTATTGATTTAAAACCACGATGGTTAATTTGTCATTTTACCAAAGATAAAGTCAAGGAAGATTCTCTCTCCTCTGCACTTGATTTTCAGCCTTCCTAGGGATGTTGATGTTCCCTCTTTTTCTTAAGTTAAATTAACAAAAACAAAAGGTAAATAACCAATGATTAGCATGTGATACATACGATAACTTTCTCTCCCTGCCCCAAAAGAAGCGAATGAGTAATTCATTGAAGACAAAATCATTATAAATTGTTAAAAGTGTAATGACTTCATTTTTATTTTGATCGAGATCAAAATTTCGTGATCATGTTTTTTAGTTGTTGTATAAATAATTTGCCTGAGTAGTAATATTGAATTTTCTTTTATTACGATTTTCCATATAAATCGCAATATTCAATTTTCTTATTTTATTTTCGTATTATTATTTGATAAATTGTTAAAGTTTAATAATTCTCTTTTCATTTAGGTTAAGTTAAGTAGAAGAGTTGGTGGTCGGTTTTATACTTTTTTTAATTATTTTATAAATAATTTATTTAAATTAAAAAATTTATTGTATATTAATTCTTTTGATATTGAATTTTCTGCTTTAACTTATAATTTTTTTGTTATAATTTTTCATATAAATCATTTTGTTTAATTTTTTTATATATATATTTTTTATATTTTAATTAATGTAAAATGCTGTTGTGATGTACTACATGTTTTACAAAAGAAAAATGACAAATCAACTATAATATTTTGCTATTAATGATAAATTAACTACTAAACTATTTTTGTTAACAAATTAACTATTAAACTATGAAAAAAAATTGTCGCTAACATCATTGTCTGTGGTGACAGCTTGGCGACGGTCCGTGGTGACTTGAGAACGATCCACTACGAATTGACCGCGATTTGTGGCGGATTGATAAGAAGTAGATTCTTTTCTTTCATTAAGTGCGATGGTAAATCTTTGCAAATCGATAATTCTCTCAATTTTCAATGGTTTTGGACACTTGAGGACTCATTTTCCATCGTCTTTTTGCGATGCACATGTAGGAAACATCTGTTTCGTCATTCGGTGCTTATTAGAGCAGATTCAGGCAGAAAAACATGTAGAGCTTCATAGTTTTGAATTGTGTAAGGGAAATTGGAAGTCTTAGAAGTGTTTTTAGGCCTCGAAAGTAGGATAAGCTACTTTTGGTAGCTTGCTAGTGTGTAGATCTCGAAAAATTATGCAAAATCAATAAAAAAAATCATCCAAATAAGTCGATTGAGCACAAAGTTATGTCTTCCAAAATTTTCGAGTAAACGATCTCTTTTTTTTTTTACCCAAATCTACTCTGATATGCACGGAATGACAAAACAGATCTCTCGTACCAGTGCATCGCGAAAAAATGATGGAAAACAAGTTCTCAAGCATCAAAAACCGTTGAAAATTGAGAGAATTATTTATCTGCAAAGATTCACCGTCTCACTAGGTGAAATAAAAGAATTTTCTTCTTATCAATCCATCGAGGATCGTGGTCAATCTGCCGTGGATCGTGGTCAATCCGCGGCGGATCGTGGTCAATCCATGGCGGATCGCGGTCAAGCCACCGCGAATCATCCTGGTAGATCGTGGTCATTAACTGCAAATGTAACGTCGATGTTTGCGGCTATATTTTTTCATAATTCACTAATTAATTTGTTAGAAAAAAAGTATAATAATTAATTTGTCATTAACAATAAAGTAAGATAGTTGGTTTGTCGTTTCCTTTTTACAAAAAAAAACTCAACTCACACACTTCAAAATGTGCACCAAACCAGATTAAAGCAAAACAAAAGTCAAAGACCTAAGATATTTTCATGGAGAAATGCTTTACTTGCATACAATCCTATCGGCTTGGAGAGGATATTCAACAAAGTGGGTGCACATGCCATCCGAGTCTTCCTTTATTGTTTTTCATTACGTTTGGTATGCTTTCAAATTGAGGAATCATTATTTTCTCTTTTTAATTTTAAATATAGTCAAACCCCTACAACAAAACTAATTCACATAATTTAATTAAATTAATCCCATCAAAAAATTAGAAGAATTCACAATTTAATTATTTATTCACAAAATACTTCGAGTTCTCTATATAATGTTCATTGTTGTTGTAAGAAATCAAACACGAAACGAAAAAAAGAAATTTCAATGCCATGATTTATATGAAAACCCTTAACAAAAAAAAAATCAAGCAGAAAAAAAAAATAACTAGTTAAAAATCAAGGTGTGATTGAATTAGGTACAACTGAATTTTGTGAATGGTTGACTTTTGCTTTCTCCGGTCAACTGCTTCAACACGATCATGGAATCTGCTTGCTCGCTGTCATTCTCCCTGTCGACCATCACTCGTCATGATCAACCACGTTCTACCTTTGAAACAAGCCTGCTCTTTGTAATTTCTCTAGTTGACCGAGGCTTCTCTTAGACAACCACTTTTTGCACTTCAAAAAAAATGGCTGCTCTCTGTAATTTTTTTGGTCAATCGCGATTTCTCCATGTCGATAGCTTTTTGCACTTCAAAAAAATGGCTACTCTCTCTAATTTTGCTAGTCGACCGCGACTCCTCTCAAGTGACCGCTTTCTACACTTCATAAATTTTGAGCACACTATAACATTTTCAGTCAACCGCGTTTCTGTTTTGGTTGACAGCCTTCGTTGATCTTAGTAACTTCATACTTTTTGTAGTCGTACCAATCGACCACCACGCTATCTTGGTCAACTGCCACTTCATATTTGTGTTGAATTAGAACTTGTGAATCTAAAAAATTTAACAATTAACTATAAGAGTTCAACAAACATGTTAGTACACTTAAATACCTGTATTAAGGGTATTTTCAATTAAAATCAATAGAATACCAATGAGAATCATATTTTCAATTTACCAACAACTTATAAATAAATAAATCATACATAATCAAAACAACTAAGCTTAATCCCTATTAAGCTAATAGATTCTAGGTTCAATATGAAGTTTCCTATTGTTCCTTGTGTTGAGTCAAAAAGTTTTGTGTTAGTCCTTCCAATCTAGTCTTGAATTCCAGTTTGGGACTCGCGTTTTTCCCTAGTGTTGATTTGAAATTTTGATGTCAGTTTGGTTTTAGATTTCAATTGTGTCTCGATTTTGGTACCTGTATCTGACGACGCGTGCTGTTGGTCGGCTAGGTTTCTATCGTCGTCGAGGTATGGATTTTATACTATATCACATTACATTGCATTATGGTTTTCAAACTTTATTTTGTGGATTGCCAAATATGAAAACCCAACGGGAAACGTTAGATAACACATCAATTTTATACTATGAATATACATGAGTTTGACCTGTTTCCTTTACGTGCATAGTATTTCAATGTGTGCTATGATATTGATACGAGATGATGAATTCTCTTGATATTTTGGACGGTCGCGATGTCAAAGTATCGTGAGACTATCCCCCTACATCTTCTATTGTGTGAAGATGTTTTATTTGTGCGCTACGTGAAAATAAGTAATAAGCTAGTGTTGACGCGCTCCTTGCATTTCGAATCTCTAAACATGATCAAGGTGTATATGTTTTGAGTTATGTTGTCACTAAATGGTTTGTCGGCAATCCTAGTAAGGGGCTAGATCTTCATATCGCACTCACAGTTCTTCCTCTAGGTTCATGAAACATTGTTATCTTCAGACTTACGTCTTTCTATGTGTTTGTATTAGAGGGGTATTTGAGTGACCCTCCTTTTTCACGGATTCTTGTTTTGACTTTTGAAAATGATGTAGGCTTTTTTTACTATAGTTGGCTAGATATCTAGTAATAGTTTGCTGATTGTTTCATCGATGGCTCGTGGAGCTTGTTTTGATGGTAAAAGATGTTTTTGAAATGATTTTAAATCCATGCACGAGTATGGTATTGACTTGAACATAGTTTTGACTAGAAAAGATAAAACTAGTTTTACATGCATTTCATTTAGTATAAGTTCCCTACTGAGTTAGTCACTCCCTTAACCACTTTTCTATCCTAGGTAATGATCGTAATGGTTAGGTGTGATATTCGAAGTGTAGTTACTTCAGAGTTGGTTTTCTAGGTGTCTCCTTGTTTTCTTCGGTGAGAGAATTTATTTCTTTTATTGGTTTGTCGTTTGATGTTGAATGACTTAATTTCCTGCATATTATTTTTCTCTTTGTTACTATTACATTATCTTTAACTCTTGTTGATTAATGGACCCTGACCAATTTGTTTTTTGTTTTGAGTTTTAATTTATGTTAAGACTTCCGCTGACATCCTAACATTGGGTTGAACGATTAAGTCATCTCTTAGAATGGAGTTGTTCAAACGTTTCTGTTAAACCCGCTTTAGGTTGTGACATACGCTCACTCCCAATTTTACCAATTTGACAAATTACCAAAAAATTACACATGATTGGGTATCAAATTATGAAAATTCGAGTTAACAATGAACAATTTAATATCAAATAACATAAAAAGTTTAGTAAAAAATTTTATTAATATAAAATTAATGAATTTTACACCTGTCCACCGTTAAAAAATGTATCAAAACCATTTATTTAGTAGTAGGAAAAGATATATTGGTTCATAAAAAGAAAAAAAAATGTGGGATTGGTGATAAAATAGAATCCTAAGTCTAAAACAATAATTTAAAAATTGATTCACTTCTCAGTCAGTGATTATTTGAAATTTGTGTGCAGAGTCTTGAGTAAAGGTGTTTTAATGGCTGCCGAAGAAGAAGATCGATAATTTGATAACAAAACCCAGAAATATGAACACACAGCAGACATAAACAATATATTTATATATATTCTCACTGTACAGAAATGGAGGTTGGTTCAGCTAATTCTCAGCCTTTGGTTCTGATAATTGTTATGGTTCCTCTGCCGTGGGTTTGGATTCTGGTGAGGGCCACCACAGCTTTCCCGGAAAGTCCTACTCCGTCGGACCATACGCATGGCCTACAAGCAAAATCCCCCACTGGATGCCTGACTGGTCTCGTCGGCGGCATCAGAATCCTGTCGTTTATCTCCTTCAACGTCACTTCCCCCTCCACTCCTCCTGGCTTCACCACCGCAAATGGATAAACCACCCTTCTCGATCCTCCTCCGACCAACTTCTTCTTCCTCTTCCCCTCTTCACCTGTACCAATTACAACCTCTTCATTTCCTCGCCAGATACATTCACTCTTCTGGTACTGAACTGAATCAGCTTCCATTTGTAATTTTTGGAAAGATAAACAAGTAATACACTCAGATTATAATTTACCTGAAAGAGAGACTGGATTTGTGGAAAATGGAGATTTTCTGTCAGAAATGAAGCGGGTGGCCGGTGGATCGTCGTTTAATTTGTAGGAAGATGAAGAAGAGTCAGGATCTTCTTCATCTTCTGACGCTTTCACCTCGGACAAAATTCTGTTCATTGATGAGCTGATTGGCTCTTCATCTGAACCAATATATTCAAAAATTCAAACTGACTGAAGTAAATTCTTCCGAAAAAAATGTACAAAAATTGGACGCAATTAAAAAGACACTAGAATTAAGGTGAGCTTGGAGCAGAGTTGTTAAATACCTGAAAACCCATTAAAACCCATTTGACAATCCGAATTCCAGAAACTTGTTTGCAGATTTGAATGGTTAGATTCCACGTCTTGAGGGTGCGCATAGAAGAGCAAACGCCTTCTTTTGTACTGTTGACTGAATTCCGCCAACGCATCTTCCAAATAACCCGTTGAGAAATCAGCTTCACTTGTTGACAATAATGGCGGATGGTAATTTCCCTCCATAACTGGATTATCATTCACACATTACAAGGACATATGAAGAAGAATCGGTTTTATCGAAAGAAAAAAACATCCAATCTGCAAATCAAAGAAATACCCATTCCCATATAGGACATCGTGTTGTCGTTGAGAAATTCGAGGTGATGATGAGAATCCCAAACCAGCTGGTTAGAGATACTACTGTCACTGTGGTAGGAATGGAGGTATTCCATGGCTTCCATGGAAGCAAAAGCTAAAATAGGTTGGATTTATTTACATGCAGGCAGCAAGTTGTTAAAAAAAAGGCGAAAAAGAAAGAGATGATTATGGAAGCATTGGGCAGTCAACTGAAGGAGGGAGAAGAAAAGGGCGTTTGCTTCTTGGGATTCTGAAAATGGGTTTTCACTTTAATACTTGAATTTTTGAAGTTTTGTTGAATGTGGGGGGCTAAATAATTGCAAGTGACATGATAATTAATAATTAATAATTATTAATTATTAATTGGTGTTGGGTGTGCATGGGAAAGCAAGTGTGTATGGAAAAGACGTGACTCTCTCCCATACATTTCAAATTTCAGCTTTTCCTTTTCCTCCCTGCTCACTCTCTCTCTCCTCTCTCTCTCTCTCCTCATCTCATATCATATGCCATTGCCAAAGCACTCCGCATCTTTTTCAAACTTTACTAAATTTGAGCACCATTTTCTACTAGTGGGACAAACTTGGGAGTCTCTCTCTACCTTCATTTTCTGGTCATTTTATACAATATGTATTAAATAGACAACATCATTAGCACATGTACTGTTTTCTTTTTGCATTGGTTTTAATTTACTTGCTATTGTTTTAATTCTCTCCTTAAATTCTTCCCTTATGACATACGAGTCATATTAAAGCAAGATGGCCTAGGATGTTAAATATGTACAATTTCAACTTCTTGGAAAACATGAATAATAATGATTCAGAATTTCATATTTTATGAGTATATGATTTATACTACTTAATGAATAAAGTCAACAGACTATATTTATACTACTTAATGAAAATTGAGATATTATGATAGATATCCTTGCGGTAATTATCCTTGTAAAATTGAGATATCAAGATACGATGCTTGTAAAATTTATAAATTTTATATTAATAAAGTCAGTAAATTATTTGTGTTTTTTGAGATCAAATTGTTCTTTGTTGACTCGAATTTTCGTAGTTCGTTAATGTTCGACGACATATAATTTTCTAATCAAATGGTGACGTGCTCCAAAAATCACAAAGAGCACTTGATTCAAATCGGCCACAATAATCTGTAATATTCCATCCACAAAACTTCAAAAGGAAATAACTCTCAATCAGACGTGAGAATTAGCTGATTTTTGGAGGTCAACAAAACAACTCGTTCATAAACGACATATCAAAAATCCAGGGCAAAAACCACTCGGAAACTCCAGATATGGCAAAAACAACACAGCCCCGTAATTAGGGTTTCCACAGATCAGATCTGGCCTCTGAAATTGAAACGAGTAGAACTCCACTTGCATACAAGCTATGAATGCCAAAATTGGAGGGTTGTAGCTCAACAATACGAATATTTTCTCAGCCAAAAATTAGGTCAAGAGGACGGCAGCAAGTCGATCGAATCAAGTAACCAATCTGTTGATTAAAGCAGAAAAATTCCCAGACAGATTATCGGCCAACAAACAAACTTTAATGAAACGACAATAATCACATGATACTCAATAAAAGATACCATTGTAGGGCAGGGGATTCAGTATGATTGAGCATACAAGCAGCTAGAACAATGATTCCCTTTAAGAGTAGCACGAAATAACAAGAGTAACCAAGGAGTCCATTTATCCTCCTACCGTGAGAGGGAAGAGATAGCTCGGCTAGATCTAAGATCAAGCACTCTCCAAAGGTTCCGATGCTTCTCCTACTTCCACACCAGAAAGACTCCACCAAGATGAAGAATTGGAGGAAATAGCAACCTTTCCAACTTGCTCAAGAAGCAATCAAAGAGCAGCAAGTTCAGGCAACAAAGGAGTTCGGCCGAAGGGGGGGTTCCATGCGGTCACTCTCACTTCAAGAATAAGGGTTTTTTATTTTTCTTCCAAAAGTGAGTCTTTCATTCCAGTAAGAGGGCTTTAAACACTAAAAGTTTTACAATAAAGAACAAAGACCAAAATGCCCTTAACATGCCAAAAATCGGGCATGAGGGCGCGGTTTACATGCAAGCCGCGCACCTCTCAAAAATAGCTCACTAAACACAAAAATCCAACCAAATAAAATCAATACATTAAGACTCGGCCAGATAAGTTTTTAAAATCAAGGAAATTGCAAGTAAACAAAGAAATAAACTATAGAAATATCGCAACCTCAAGGCAACTAAAAGTTGGAAAGAAATCAACTAATCCGTTGGTGGTGAGTCGATCCAAGTAACAACATGAAATGGCCTTTCCTTGTCCTCATGAGTAGTCTCTTCCGTAAAATCCCATAATTTAGACGTACCTGCAAAATAAGAATGTGTTAAGGAAGAAATAAGTTTCTTGGCTCGGGCACGAGTCATTGGACCCTGGATCACATCATCCTCCCAAGGTGATTGAAGATTTGACCTCAAATCCAAGGGCTGCTCCATCAAGTTTTCTTCATGCAAATCTTCCTCTCTGTGGTAAGGTGACAGGTCCTAAACATTGAAAGTAGTTGATACTCCATATTTCTATAGAAGCTCAATACGATAAGCATTGTTATTAATGCACTCTAATACTATGAAAGGACCATTAGCTCTTGATAACAGTTTGCACTTCCTTTGTTGAGGGAATCTTTCTTTTCGTAAATGCAACCACACAAGATCACCCACCTCAAAAATAATTTCTTTTTGGCCTCGGTTTGCAATTTTAGCATACTCTAAGTTCTTCCTTTCTATATTCTTCCGAACTTCTTCGTGGAGAGACTTAATTCTTGCAGCTTTGACGGCACCATCTTCACTAATATACTCGGCTACTGGGAGGGGAAGAAGATCCAGAGGAGTAAGGGGGTTGAACCCGTATACTACTTCAAAAGGAGTATGTTGTGTAGTTCCATGCACGCTACGGTTGTATGCGAATTTATCGTAGGGTAATTGCAAATCCCATTCAGTCGACCTCTTATTGAGCACCGATCTGAGCAAAGCACCAAGGGTCCGGTTTACCACTTCAGTTTGTCCGTCAGTTTGTGGATGGAAGGACGTGCTAAAAAATAGTTTAGTTCCCAGTTTGCGCCATAAGGTCTTCTAGAAAGCACTCAAGAACTTCGTATCACGATCCGATACTATAGAACGCGGACCTCCATGCAATCGAATAATCTCTTTGAAAAACAATTCAGCGATATGAGGGGGCATCGTCAGTTTTGTTACAAGCAATGAAGTGTGCCATCTTAGAGAAACGATCTACTACAACCATAATGGAGTCCTTGGCTCTAGGCGTTCGCGGGATGCCCAATATAAAGTCAATACTGAGCTCCACCCAAGGGTGAGTGGCCACGGGTAAGGGCAAATATAAGCCATGTGGGAGAACATGACTCTTTGCTTTCTTGCATATAATACACCGCTCCACAATCTTCTGAACATCGCGAAGTAAGTGTGGCCAATGAAAATGCTCTTGAATTGCCTCTATGGTTTTCTTACTACCAAAATGACTTGCCAATCCACCACAATGAGCTTCTAAAACGAGGGCCTCACGAAGGCTACAAATAGGAATGCATAACTTTACTCCTTTAAAAAGAAATCCATTCTCGACAAAATAGGAAAATTCTGCTTTACTGAGGCAGTTATGATAAATGCTACCAAAATCCATATCGTTGGGATACAACTCTTTGATCCAATTTAGACCAAAAAGTCTTACATTTAATTCCGTCAACAAAACAAACCTCCTAGAAAGAGCATCGGCGACTTGATTGGTTTCCCCTCTCTTGTATTTAATAACATATGGATATCGTTCAAGAAACTCCACCCACTTGCCATGACGTCTGTTAAGTTTTCCTTGACTTCTTATGTCCTTTAAGGCCTAATGATCTGAATGAATAATAAATTCCTTGGACAAAAGATAGTGCTGCCATACTTCCAAGGCTCGGATTACTGCAAAGAACTCCTTGTCATATGTAGAATAATTTAGGGCGGCACCCTTTAGTTTCTGACTAAAATAAGCGATAGGTTTACCCTCCTGCATAAGTACGGCTCTGATTCCCAATCTAGAAGCGTCACACTCAATCTCGAAAACCTTAGTAAAATTAGGTAGCGCTAATAGAGGAGCATTACATAGCTTATCTTTGATGGAATTGAAACTGGTCTGGCAAGCTATAGACCAACTGAACTCCCTTCCTTTCTTAGTACAGTCCGTAATAGGGGCCATAATAGAACTAAAATCCTTCATAAACCGATGGTAAAAAGATGCCAAACCATGAAAACTTCGCACCTCGGAGACACTTTTTGGAATCGCCGAGCTTCGAATAGCTTCTATCTTACTTTCATCCACTTCCACACCATTCTTAGTAATAATGAATCCCAAGAAATAAATGCGATTTTGGGCAAATGAACACTTCTTGAGATTACCATATAGTTGAGACTTGCGTAGAACTTCAAATAATAATCGTAGGTGCATGAGATGAGCCGAAAGATCCGAGCTATAGATAAGTATATCGTCGAAATAAACAACGATAAACTTTCCCAAGAAATCCTGAAGGAGATGATACATTACACGCATGAAAGTACTAGGAGCGTTGGACAATCCAAATGGCATAACAAGCCATTCATAGAGGCTGTACTTCGTCTTGAAAGTAGTCTTCCACTCATCACCTTCTCGCATTCAAATCTGGTGATAACCACTTTTTAGGTCAACCTTAGAGAAGATAGCAGCTCCACTAAGTTCATCCAGCATATCTTCCAATTTGGGAATAGGAAATCGATACTTGATAGTAATTTGGTTGATGGCTCGACTATCCACACACATACGCATCGTCCCATCCTTCTTTGGTACTAATAATGTGGGAACTGCACAAGGGCTAAGTGACTCCCTGATGTAGCCTTTATCAAGTAGCTCAGTCACCTGCTTATGTAATTCTTTAGATTCTTTTAGACTCAGTCTGTATGAAGGACGATTAGGTAAAGAAACACCAGGCATAAGATCTATCTGATGTTCAATTCCCCTCAAAGGCGGAAGTCCCTAAGGCAACTCTTCTGGAAACATATCCTCATACTCGTTAAGCAGCTCCCTAACAGATTCGGAAATGGTTCCCAGCTCTTCCCATCTATCTCGAAAAATCATAAGGACGATCGGCCCTCCTTGCAGTAAGGATCTTTTAAGATCCCTTTTTGTGATGATAAGAGACGCCTCAGTTCTACTTTTGTTCATGCTTTCATAATCTTTAACAATCTGATCCAGACTGAGAGGCGCTAGATTAATTGTTTTTCCTTTGAATTTGAAAGAATAGAAATTCGTATACCCATCATGCTTCGTTCTCCTATCGAATTGCCATGGCCTCCCAAGTAAAAGGTGGCTAGCGTTCATTGGAACAACATCAAATAAGGCCTCATCCTCATAACCTCCGATGGAAAAAGCTACCTAGACTTGCTTAGTAACTTTGATCGGATCTTTATCATTCAACCAATTGAGTCTGTAAGGGGTGGGGTGGGCCATAGTTTCAAGACTCAATTTCTCAATAACATCTGAAGAAATAACATTGGTACAACTTCCCCCATCAATAATCATTGAGAAAATCTTTTCTTTATCCATGCAACGGGTGTGAAAGATGGTTTCTCGCTGTAGCTCATCAACATGATTCTGCATAGCCATAGAACGTTTCAACACAACAAGCAAAGGCCCTTCCAGAGCATAAAAAGTTTCTTCCTCTTCCTCTTCTTTGTTAACACCCAATTCCTCTCCCTCATCTTCACTAATTATTTCATTGGTTTCTGCCGTTAGGATCATCACTTTTGCATTCGGGCATTGAGAAGCAATGTGGCCGAAACCTAAACACTTGAAACACTTGACGTCTCTAGATCTTGGCTTGCTTGCATCACCATAATTTTTCTTTTCTTCAATAGGCTTCACGTTATTAAATTTTCCATCCCCTTTTGGAGTCAGTTTTGGAAGGTTGTTGTCTCTTTGGAAAGGCCGAGTCACTCTCTCTTTAAATCTCCTCTTTCTTTGTCTTTCTATTCTCAAGGCCAATTGAATAACTTCGTCAAGGGTTTCATAAGGTTGCAATTCCACCACATCACTAATCTCCTTTTGTAATCCTCTAATAAAACAAGCTACAGTTTGTTCCATTGGTTCTTCCACTTTGCAACGAATCCTCAAAATTTCAAACTCGGTCAAATATTCATCAATCGTTAATGAGCCTTGTTTAAGGTTTTGTAGTTGGAGGAATAATTCTTGCTTGTAATGTGGAGGGAAAATCGTCTTCTCATGAGTTCCTTCAAGGCTTCCCAACTTCGGACTTCAACTTCTCCAGTTTTTCTTCTTTGTGACTTAAGGTTTTCCCACCATATACTATCATAACTGAAGAGTTCTAATGTCACCATTTGAAGCTTAGTCTTTTCGGAATAATAGTAACATTCAAAAATCCGGTCCACTTTTTCAACCCATTCCAGAAAATCACCACCATTATTGGAGCCTTTAAACTGAGGAATAGAGACCTTAACATGCCTCATATCATGCTTGCTATTCGGTTTTCTCCTCGGACTAGATGAATCACTATCATCGGCCTCCTCCCACTCTTCACCAAACTCACTAACACCATGTCCCCGTGAATCAATTGAAGTGCTAAGCCTTCTTCTAGGTCTTCTTGGAGTTCTAGGACCCCGTACATGATCATTGTCGGAAGCTTCTATCTTTTGTTGAAGTTTAAGGATCATATCAAACATCTCTCGCATACTAGGCTCAGCATGTTCACGAACTTCCTCGGGTGGTGCACTCGGGTGGTTTGTCATCTCCGGATTATTATGATAATGAGCTCCACTTCTTGTACTCATAATAATCAATTAGTAGTCCCAATAATACAGCAAAAATGTGAGCTAGCTCTGATACCAAATGACGTGCTCCAAAAATCACAAAGAGCACTTGATTAAAATCGGCCACAATAATCTGTAATATTCCGTCCACAAAACTTCAAATGGAAATAACTCCCAATCAAGACGTGAGAATTAGCTGATTTTTGGAGGTCAACAAAACAACTCGTTCATAAACGACATATCAAAAATGCAGAGCAAAAACCATTTAAAAACTTCAGATATGGCAAAAACAACACAGCCCCGTAATTAGGTTTTCCACAGATCAGATCTAGCCTCTGAAATTGAAACGAGTAGAACTCCACTTGCATACAAGCTATGAACGCCAAAATTGGAGGGTTGTAGCTCAAAAATACACATATTATCTTAGCCAAAAATCATGTCAATAGGACAGTAGCAAGTTGATCGAATCAAGTAACCAATCTGTTGATTAAAGCAGAAAAATTTCCAGACAGATTATCGGCCAACAAACAAACTTCAATGAAATGACAATAATCACTTAATACTCAATAAAAGATACCATTGTAGGGCAGGGGATTTAGTATGATTGATCAACAAGCAGCTAGAACAATGATTCCCCTTAAGAGTAGCACGAAATAACAAGAGTAACCAAGGAGTCTGTTTATCCTCCCTACCGTGAGAGGGACGAGATAGCTCGGCTTGATCTAAGATCAAACACTCTCCAAGGGTTCTGATGCTTCTCCTACTTCCACACCAGAAAGACTCCACCAAGATGAAGAATTGGAGGAAATAGAAACCTTTCCAACTTGCTCAAGAAGTAATCAAAGAGCAGCAAGTTCAGGCAACAAAGGAGTTCGGCCGAAGGGGGAGTTCCACGCGGTCACTCTCACTTCAAGAATAAGGGTTTTTTATTTTTCTTCCAAAAGTGAGTCTTTCATTCCAGCAAGAGGGCTTTAAACCTTAAAAGTTTTACAATAAAGAACAAAAACCAAAATACCCTTAACATGCCAAAAATCGGGCATGAGGGCGCGGTTTACATGCAAACCGCACACCTCTCAAAAATAGCTCACTAAACACAAAAATCCAACCAAATAAAATCGACACATCAAGACTCAGCCAGATAAGTTTTTAAAATCAAGGAAATTGCAAGTAAACAAAGAAATAAACTATAGAAATATCGCAACCTCAAGGCAACTAAAAATTGGAAAGAAATCAACTAATCCGTTGGTGGTGAGTCGATCCAAGTAACAACATGAAATGGCCTTCCCTTGTCCTCATGAGTTGTGTCTTCCGTAAAATCGCATAATTTAGACTACCTACAAAATAAAAACGTGTTAAGGAAGAAATAAGTTTCTTGGCTCGGGCACGAGTCATTGGACCCTGGATCACATCAAATGGTCAAACCAATAAAATTTATAAGTTATTGTGTGATTAAAAGTAAAAAAATTTACATTGCGTAAGTCGGAATTATCTTGATTAGAGTTTGGAATTTACGATGAATCAGAATATAAAAATTTATTTAATATTAAATTATACTGTATATTAAATAAATTTTTAATAAAATAAAAACTTTTATTTTTATATAGGGGAGGAATTCCTCCCCATTTGTTTCATACCCGGAAGAGGGAGAGAGGGAGAGAGACAGAGAAAGAAAGAGTAACTACACTAGAGTCTATCAAATGAGTTGCTTACTTCCTAACCTTCGAGTCTCTATCAATAGTACGTTCATTTTATGATCTTATGTTTCGTTCGTTTTTGTTAGCTTTTGTTATTTCATCGAAAAATTCAATTTTGAGTTTGAAAACTCGAAACCATTGGTCGAAATCAACATATGTCGATCAATTTTAAGTCCTTAATGCATTGGTATAAGTTTTGATGCAAATTTTGGTAAAAATTTGTTAGAAATTGGAGTTTTCTGACTTGAGTATCAGAAAATTGCAATTTAAGCTACGTCACAGGTTATTTCCTCTCGAGCATATCCATGAATGACACGCGTCACACTGTGGTGCTTGTTTTCTATTGGGTGTCATGGTGCGCTTGTCTCTAAGTTGTAGCGTCGGGCCAATTTTGATTCATTTGGTCCCATTTTGTTAGGCCTTGTTTTTTGGTAGTTCCTTAGGTCATTAGGCATGTTGTGAACCATTTTTTGGAGATATTAGTCAGGTCTAAATTTCCGTCGCCCAAGCACATAGTGCATCAGCGAAATTCTCAACCATTTATTGTTTTCTTCCCATTTAGGTTTCTAGTTTCAATATTGGATCCATCCATTCTCCTTAGTCTTTTGTATGAGATTTTGATGTTAGATTTGTTTTAGGTTCTATTGATGTTTCAGATTTTGAGTTTGTACCCAATAGCTTCTTCTAGCTTGTCAATAAGGCAATCGTCGTCTAGGTTGGAGTTTGTTTACTATTCTGCATATGCATCATGATTTTCAAAACCTTTATTTTTTAAGTTGTCACATATAAAAACTAACATGTAATGTTTAACTGTATGTTCGTTTTTATACTATATATACACTAGTTTTATATGTTTATTTTATGCAAGCATGATATTTCATTTTATTTCATATATATATTGGATGGACCTCTGGTTGTTTTGGGCCTTTTGTTTGATATACACCTTTCGCTACATGAAGGCGTTTTGTTTGTATGTGAGACGTGATATTGTGACATGTTAACTTAATAAAAATTAAGTTTAGTTGTTTTGATGGTGTATGATTTAATTATCTATAAGTTATTGGTACGTTGAAAATATGATTTTCATTAAGTATTATATTGATCTTCATTGAAAATACCTTCTAATAAAGGTAATGTGCTGACATATTTTGTAGAAGTCCATGTAGTTAATGTTTAAATTCTTGAGATTCACAACCTTCAATTCAACAAAAATACGAAGTGACGGTTGACCAAGGCAGAGTGGCGATCGACCCGTATGACTACAGAGAGCATAAAGTTTTTGAAATCAGTGATGGCAGTTGATTAGAGCAGAAACGCGGTCGACTAAAAATATTAAAGTGTGCTCTGAAATTTCTAAAGTGTGGAAAGCTGTCGACTTGGAGAATTCGCGGTCGACCAGACAATTTGCAGAGAGCAGCCATTTTTTCTAAAGTGTAGAATGCGATTGACCTAGAGGAGTCGCAATCGATTGTAGAAATTACAGAGAGCAGATTTTGGTTCAAATGGCATAATAAGGTTGACCATGACGAGTAACGGTCGATCGGGAGAATGACAGACAACAAGTGGATTTCATGATCACGATAAAGAGATTGATCGGGAAAGATATAGGTCAACTTTGTGTGGTAGACCTAAATGTG
This sequence comes from Begonia loranthoides, assembly GCA_022433065.1. NCBI lineage: Eukaryota > Viridiplantae > Streptophyta > Magnoliopsida > Cucurbitales > Begoniaceae > Begonia > Begonia loranthoides. Next base: position 11,887,744 of record CM039468.1, read on the forward strand.
ATTTGGTCGGCTGAATGTTCATAGAAAACTCTGTTAAGAAAAACCACCTAAATCAATTATGCAGAATATGACTTTTCCAATATTTAGTACCTGATTCAAATCACAAACAAAAATTGAGTGCAGACGCAATAACAGTCGAGTGATAATCAAGACAAATTAATCAAATCAACGCACACAAAGTTTTAGGGTAGAAAACCCCAAATTGGGTAAAAATCACGGGACCCAATTAGGCCGCTTAAAACTTCCACTATCAACAATAATAATGGGTACAATCAAGTATCAATACAGCACAATCATCATCACAAAGATGGAATCAAGAGAGTAACAAATAACAAAAGAATCTCACAATAGAATACCTAGATTTCTCTTGTTCATTTTTATCCAACCAGATAGACTTACAGAGTTCAAAAATAGATCTACACCATTCCGATTGATGCCCAAGAAGTCACAAACCTGCTGTCAAAGTTTCACGCCGATCCAACGGTCCAAACTCTGGCAAATTGAACTTTTCTGAGACTGCCTAACTAAAATTCGAAAACTGCCCCTTTCTCTCTCTCTTTTTCTTGCTGCTGTATTTTTTAGGGTTCACACACACCCCTTTTTATTTGCCTCTTCTTCTAATATTGGGCATCGGCCCTTATTTGTCCAGCCCACTATTGGGTCGAACATAACAAATTTCCCCTTCGGCTCAAAAGGTGGGCTCCAACAAGCCCACTCTTCGTCTACAAGCCTCAAGTTTTTCCTTTGGTAAAGCCTTTGTCAATATATCGGATCCGTTCTCACTAGTGTGAACTTTTGCCAAGTGCATCTGCTTCGTTTCAAGCACGTCTCGAATTCAATGATACCTCACATCAATGTGTTTTGATCTCGAATGAAATGACGAGTTTTTAGACAAATGTATAGCACTCAGACTATCACTGAATACAACATATTTCTCCTGGCGCAAACCCAATTCCTCAAGGAATCTCCTCATCCACAAAGCTTCTTTGCAATCTTTAGTAATTGCAATGTACTTAGCTTCTGTGGTGGATAGCGCAACACACTTTTGCAATTTTGATTGCCACGACACGGCTCTCCCAGCAAAGGTCATCAAGAATCCTGAAACGGACTTCCTGGAGTCAACATTGCCTGCCATGTCTAAATCAGTGTATCAAACTAGCATAGGATCACTACCACCAAAACATAAACACACTTTGGAAGTACCTCGCAGATATCTTAGTATCTACTTCACTGCTTCCCAATGGTCTTTGCTTGGATTGGAGAGAAATCAACTGACTACTCCAACGGAATGAGCAACATCAGGCGTAGTGCAAACCATGGCATACATCAAATTGCCAACCGCAGACGCATATGGAATACGACACATGTTTGCCTTTTCTTCCTTACTTGTAGGACATTGCTTTGATGTGAGCTTGAAGTGACCTGCAAGTGGAGAACAGACTGCCTTGGCCTTACACATGTTGAACTTTTCATGTACCTTCTTGATGTAGTCTTCCTGCGACAACCACAGTTTCCCATTCTTCCTATCACGAGAAATCTTCATGCCGAGAATCTTCTTTGCCGATCCCAAATGTTTCATGGCAAAAGACTTGCTCAATTCTCCTTTCAACTTAACAATCTTGCTAGTATCATGGCCTATTATCAACATATCGTCAACATACAAGAGGAGAATAATGAAGTCATCTTTGGAATATCTCTTGATAAACACACAATGATCTGATGATGTTCGGCTGTACTCGTGGCTCACCATGAATGAGTCAAACTTCTTATACCACTACCTTGGAGCTTGTTTAAGGCCATACAAGCTCTTCCTCAACTTGCACACAAGACGCTCTTTTCCTCTGACTTTGAACCCTTCAGGTTGCTCCATGTAAATTTCTTCCTCCAACTCACCATGAAGAAATGCTGTTTTCACATCAAGTTGCTCAATCTCCAGGTTCAGGCGTGCTGCTAGACCAAGAGCAACTCGGATCAAGGACATCTTTACAACTTGGTAGAATATTTCTTCAAAATCAATTCCCTTCTTCTGACCGTACCCCTTTACAACCAATCAAGCCTTGTATCTTGGTTGTGAGCTACTGATTTCGGTCTTCAACCTATAGACCCATCTATTCTTGAGAGCTTTCTTTCCTTGCGGCAGTTTCACCAAGTCATAAGTATGATTCTCGTGAAGAGATTGCAACTCTTCTTCCATGGCTTTCAACCACTCTTTCTTCTCATCAACGGAAGTTGCTTCTTGATAAGTTTCTGGCTCTCCAACATCAGTGAGCATCACGTACTCATTTGAAGAGTACCTGGTAGAAGGACGACGCTCTCTGGTAGATCTTCTCAAGAGAGGTTCGTTTGGCAGCTCTTGAACCTCTTCTTCGACTTGCTCAGTCGGCTCAACATTGTCAACTATGGGAGGCATATCATGGCTGATGCCATTGGAATTATCTAACCCCAGTTCTCCGTGATCATGACTCTCTATAGGTGTAGGAACTGAATCCAAATCAATCATATCATCATTGTACCTCTCCATTGTTTGTCTTATCATTGTCTTTGATGCATTGGTCTTCTACGAACACTGCATCTCGACTTCTAATAAGCTTTTTCTGCATTGGGTCATAGAACCTGTAGCCAAACTCATCAAGACCATAACCGACAAACACACATGGCCTTGTCTTCACATAGAGCTTCGACTGCTCATCTTTCAGAATGTGAACAAATGCTTTGCACCCAAAAACATGTAGATGAATATACGAAGGTTCCTTTCCAGACCAAACTCGATCCGGAACCTCAAAACCCAACGGAACACACGGCATGATACTCAAAACATGGACCATTGTATTGAATGCTTCACCCCAAAAGGACCTCGGCAACTGTGACTGCGAGAGCAAACATCTGACCCTTTCTACAAGTGTCCTGTTCATTCTCTCAACTAACCCATTCAACTGAGGAGTTTTCAGAGTTGTCTTTTGATGTCGAATACCTTGCTGCCTACAATACTCATCAAATGGGCCACAATACTCACCACCATTATCCGTTCGGATGCACTTAAGCTTCACACCTGTTTCTCTCTCAACACGAGCATGAAATTGTTTGAAGACGTCCAACACTTGATCTTTTGACTTCAACATATACACCCAAACCTTCCTTGAATGATTGTTGATGAAAGTCACAAAGTAAAAGGCACCACCAAGTGTTCTTGTCTTCATCGGACCACGCACATCAGAGTATACCATATCAAGTACACTCGTTTTTTGCGAGTGAGGAGCCCTCTTGAAGGAAACACTAGTTGGATTACCTGCCAAGCAATAAGCCAACCGCTTTAGAGAACCATTTTTCACACCTGAGAGAAGTTTCTTCTTAGCTAGTAGCATCAATCCCTTCTCACTCATGTGGCTAAGCCGATTGTGCCAAAGTTCTATCATGTCTTCATCATCTACCGCATTTGCGGTAGACTCTGCGATCTTCGCATGCATCACATATAATGAGGAAGATTTTTGTCCTCTCGCCACGATTAGAGAGCCTTTGGTGAGCTTTCATTTACTGTCACAAAAGGTGTTGCAAAAACCTTCATCGTCGAGCTTACCAGTGGAGATCAAATTCATGCGGATGTCGGGAATGTGCTTCACACCTCTCAAAACTAAGGTATTGCCATTGTTAGTCTCCAAACACACATTTCCCATATCAATGGCTTTGGTAACACCATCATTACCCATATTCACGCTTCCAAAGTTACCAGAAGTGTATGACATGAAGAAGTCCCTGCGCGATGTAGCGTGTATCGAAGCACCGCTATCAATTACCCAACTTGTATCTTGGCAAGCGAGATTGACGGCTTCCTCATCATAGACAATGAGAACTCATCAGTGGCTGTGGCTACCTTTTCCCCTGTATCACCCTCATCAGTCTTCTTTTCATTGTCCTTAGTATTTGGATTATCTCGAAGAAACTTTCGACAAAATCTCTTTATGTGTCCCTTCTTACCACAGTAATGACACTCAAAATTTGCATATTTTCCGCACTTACTTTTGCCTCTGCTTTTATCTTTTGGACCTCTACTTTGACTCCTCCCCCTATTTTCGGTGACTAGGATGTTTGACTGTGAAGAAGTACCCGTCGACTTTCTTCTCATCTCCTCATTCAACACACTGCTCTTGACTACATCCATAGCCAATTTACCATTCGGGGCTGAGTTGGACAACAACATTCTGAATGTCTCCCATGAGTCTGGCAAAGTACCAAGAAGTAACAATCCCTGAATCTCATCATCAAACTTGATTTTCATTTCAGCCAACTGATTTATAATCCCCTAAAATGTATTCAAGTGGTCTGTCATTGCTTTCCCATTCTGATACTTCAACCCTAATAGTTGCTTGATCAAATACCGCTTGTTGTTACCCGTCTTTCAAGCATACAACTTCTCAAGCTTGTTCCACATGCTCTGTGCATTCCTTTCCTCAATGACATGATTGAGGATGTTATCATCTACCCACTGCCGAATGTACATGCACACATGACGATGACATAATTCTCATTCAGCATTTGTTTTATTGGCCGGCTTTTCACTGGCAAATACTGGCAGAAGTCTTTCACATAAAGGAGATCTTCTATCTTTCCCTTCCAACATCATAATTGGAGCCATTCAAAGTAATCATCTGACTTGTATTGCTCTCCATGATTCGAGTAGGCACAAGAACAAGAACCTTGCTCTGATACCACTTTGCTAAGAAAAACCACCTAAATCAATTACGCGGAATATGACTTTTCCAATATTTAGTACCTGATTCAAATCGCAAACAAAAACCGAGTGCAGACGCAATAACAATCAAGTGATAATCAAGACAAATTAACCAAATCAACTCACACAAATTTTTAGCGTGAAAAACCTCAAATTGGGTAAAAACCACAGGAGTCGATTAGGCCGCTTAAAACTTCCACTATCAACAATAATAATGGGTACAACCAAGTCTTAATACAACACAATTATCATCACAAAGATGGAATCAAGAGAGTAACAAAGAACAAAAGAATCTCACAATGGAATACCTAGATTTCTTTTGTTCATTTTTATCCAACCATATAAACTTATAGAGCTCAAAAACAGATCTACGCCGTTCTGATTGATGCCCAAGAAGTCACAAACCGGCTGTCAAAGTTTCACGCTGATCCAACGGTCCAAACTCCGGCAAATTGAACTTTTCTAAGACTGCCTAGCTAAAATCCGAAAACTTCCTATTTCTCTCTCTCTTTTTCTTGCTGCTGTATTTTTTAGGGTTCTCACACACCCCTTTTTATTTGCCTCTTCTTCTAATATTGGGCATGGACCCTTATTTGTCCAGCCCACTATTGGGTCGAACATAACAAACTCGTAACGGTCATAAAGTAGTTGACCAATATAGTTGGGTGGTCGACCGACGAGTAGTTTTATTGAGAAAAAAAAACTTATAAATAGAAACACTTGCAAGTGAGAATATAACAAGAAGAGAAACCATACCAAAGTGATGTCAACTTAACTTTAGACATTTCTCTTCTACTTTTGAGTGTTTAACCTAACTCTCTCATTCCTTAACTTGAGATTATATTATTGTGAGAGTTTAGGCATTTGAGATTGTATTTTATTGTTCAAAACTTCTACTTATTTTATTTGAGAGATAGTTGAAGGGTGATGCCCGAAACATTTATGGTAAGGTTTGATTAATGTCCGGAAGATCAATAAGTTATAATGGCGAATGTTATTTTAGAAAGAAATCTTCAAATGGAAGCTTTGAAGCGCAAACATAGACAATGTTGACCAAACCACGTTAACATATCGTTATGCCAAGACTGAGGTCAAGCCGTCAACATTGGATGTTAAGCCGACCATCGGGACAACTTGTGGTTTAGTATGATTTTGTGTTCAATGCTTAGTGCTAGTTAAAAAGTAGCAAAAAATTCAAAAAACTAACCCACCTAGGCAAACATAGGTCCGAGCCTTGTTGGGGATCATCCAAAAAAACATTTCGACATTTAGATCGAGGCAAGGGCAATTGATGACCATAGCCAACTAGTACACGATATTTTGGGGCAATACTTGTAACAAACTTTGGCCGTCTAGGCTCGAAACAAAAAATATTTTATTACTTGATGAATATCAAAATATTACATTCATAGTTTTAATTTTGTTTTGAAATGTTTATTCAATTTATTTATTTTTTCATTAAATTTTATGAAAATCAGCTACAATATGACTTTTTAGCTATGTTTTCAACCTAAACCAGCTAAAATAGTTAATTGAAATAGAATAGTTAAGATTATTTTAGTTATTTTTAAACTAAATTAAAATTTTCTTAATTACTTCAATATAACAACGGGCAAATTGAAACTACTCACAAACTTCAAACACTACAACATATTTTATTATTTTTTAAAAAAAAACCTATAAAACGAGTGATTGAATTGAGTGGAATGAGAGCAGTGGTGTCCCCGATCGTACAGCTTCCACTGGATCATTTCCACAGAGTTGTTGAGATTTGGTACTAGGCCCACCATTGGGCATGCCTGTGGACCCCTCGACAAGCAACCTTTTGAGTCATTCATTTATTCCATTGTTGGTTGACCGGACCGGACCGGACCCAATTTAGATTTGAAATTATTAACTTAGATTTTAAGAAAAATATCCTCCTTGATCAATCACGGGCCGTTAAGTAGACTTTTATCTTTTTGTCTGGACATGAGCAACGGCCGTGATATTTTTATAGAGGTGAGAAGCTGAATCCAACGGCAGAGGATGTGCATCCAATCAAAAGAAAGACACATGAGATTTTGAAGAGCTGGACCCCATTCCCCTCTATATGTATAATCTCCCATTACAAAGTTAGGTGCATTATTAACTCTCTAATACGGAGATATCTACATTTTATATTAGTCACCTGGGGACCCATTGCATTTTTTTTAGATTTTTTCAAAATTTCAAAGTTAATTTATTTTCTTCTAATTCTTTTTTATTTGCAATAATTGTTATTTGTTATCTATCTGAGTTAGTTCTTTTGGGATGCACAATTCCAAATCAATTTTATGTTTTTAGATAGAAATAACAATACTAAGTAATTTGGTTTTGTAGGCTGCGGTGTTTGTCTCTGCTTTTTCTTTTATTACAAAAAAACGTGACGAGAATGTTTGTATCGTTCATTTCCTATACTTTGAAGATTTAGTTGTCCGCAAAAATTCTTCAAGGTTTGTCTTGTTGAATCCAAACTATTGGGTTTATTTTGTTAATTTCCCAAGTAGTTATTTTCACTGCTAAGTTGAAAGTCTAAGATAAACTTTACCTTATTACTAATGAGCATCAAGATCATCAAGATCTATCTTCTTTTATAAAGTTTGTTTTTCTTTTTAAATCTGAGTTGACTATTTTAAATGCTCATTTCTCAATAAGTAACAGGCCTATTACCATTTTAAAGACAAGCTAACCATGAAAGAAAATAGAAATTAAGATGCAATAAATTAATAGTAGGAACATAGTCTCTACGTATTTGTCATCAGTGGAGTTCTCCACTCCAATAATTATCACAATCTTCTTCTGACTACCTTTTTATAATTTATACACAAAGAATGACATTTTGACTGAATGCTAATAGGCCTACTGAGTGGTGCATGAGGACTCTAAGAAACTGCAATAATGCATCTGCTGAGTGATGCATTCTTCTCTATTTTCTCTGTTCTGTGCTGCAGCCAAAGACCAAAAACTTTACCATGGTCTGGTGTTAATGTTGTTGGCTTTATTGGTTTGGTGTTCATATTGTTAGCTTTATTGGATTGGTTTAGTGTCAACTTTGTTGGTCTAGTGTTTACTTTGTTGGTTTGGTTAGTGTTTGGTGTTGATTTTGGGATATGAAAGTTGAGTAGCAATTAATGTTCTTGTTGTTACTACTTTATGTTTTGGGTAAAATATGTTTTTGGTCCCTATAGTTTGGGGTGCGTTTCAATTTAGTCCAGGTAATTTTAATTGTCTCATAAAAATTCTTTTAGTTTCAGTTTCGTTTTAAAATAGTATTTTTGTCCATCACAACCATTAAATTTAACGGAAGGCGCTATGTGGTTGTATTTTTATCTATGTCATATGTCACATCACAGTGTAATGCCCTGAAATGTTTCATGTGTCATTCATAAATTCATAATATGCAAACTTTTACAGCAGAATACTATAAAAACATAAAACCATTTAAAAATTAACGTGTTAGAATCCAATAAAACCAACGTACTAAAATCCAACAAAATAAATTTCAATATCTGTGACAAAATTAAATATAAAGCAAACTCATTAACAAGATCAACTTATAAAAACATTCATTTTCTTTCATAATACCCATGGTCAATCTCGCTCCAACAATACGCGAGCTTACCTATGAGTATACTCATTCAGCTGCCACAGTATAACTTTGTCTCATCTGGTATATCAAGGATCTCATCCTCACCTACACCACAATGTTCAACTAATGAGTCTAATGTTTAGCAAGAGATGCATAACATATAGATAACATCTAATGCAGTTCATAAAGAAATCATGTCATGTTAGATATTCAGTATTTCTTTTCTTTCATTTTACAGTCTGATCGTATGGGTTATCAATGTAAGGGAGAGTGACATCATTAGGTACACCTCATGCAGGACAATCAGCTTGAACCCTGCCCATAATGATCATTTACGTTAATTCAGTTCGTATTTCATTCTTTATTATTTTTCTTAAAGGAAAAACATTTTTCATGAAATGCATATATGTATATATATACGAATAATGAACATTAGAAACAATGTGCATAATTATTATACAATAAATCAAGAACATAGAACAAACACCATTAAATACAGATGGAAAAAATAAAGGTAAGTAAAGACAGTAAGTCATAAACAAAAATCCTCAAACCATACAGTAGGTTATGGCAATCAAACTCAATACCCTCAATCCACGGTTAAACTTAAACTGCCCGAAGCATTCAAAAATCTTTTCTCCAGAATCATAGTTTTTATATGTCACCAATTATTCATACAAATTTCTACGTACCCTAATACCTTGTGATGCAGACCACACAAAAATACCTCTTACATGTGATAATAAGCAGAATCTGTAACCCACTGATCCAACTTGTGGATATGCTTAATTTCAACATAAAATGGAAAAATATAAGAACAAGAGTTACTGAAGACAAAGCTGAAAAATCATCACATGGTTTTCATCTTGTATTCTTATAAAAACTCAAGCTTTGAATACAAAACTTATCTCTAGAAACTTGAAGAGAAAATCGAAAAGAGAATTGTTCTCTTGGTCCGAGCGGCAGTGGAGGAGGTAAAGTTTCTTTCCTTATAACGTTGTATAAATAGACGGTCAAGCGTGAGGTCTAACAAGATAGAAATCTTGTAAAAACTGTGATTTAATCGTGATTAGTTAGTCCATAAAAGCGAAATCTAGTTTGCATGAATTTTGGATAATCTTCGTTTTTTTTAAAAAAAATTGTTTTGCCAAGCAGCAGACGTGTAGGCTGCCGCAGAGGGTGTCTGCTTCCCCTATTTCGACTAATGGAAGCAACCCACGTTAGCCCATATTCTTAAGTTTGCGGTCATCAATGCTACTGCGGACGTCAATCCTTCCGCAGAAGCCAATGTTGTCGCAGGATCCCAACGTGTCCGCTAAATCTTGTTTCCAAATGACATCATTCCATCCGTTTAGTTTTGTTGCCGCAGACACGAATGCTACCTCAGAAACGCATTCCAATCCTAAGTGACATCATTCGACTCAAAAACTTTCTTTCCACCTTCTGATCTGACAGAACCCTCTTTTGACTTTTAATCCAACTTTCAAGAACTCTTTCAAAATGAATCTTTTCTTTCTGTAGGAACATCTTTTTCCAGATCCAACGCTCCATATTCCTTCCTTAAACCTAATATAACGGTTCCGCGTTCATCCACATTTCTTTCGGCTCCCAACACTTCGGCAAAAACATCTACCCCAATCCGACTTGATCACAGTCGTCCAACGACTCAATTCAATGATTGCTGACACATCCGCCCTACCACTCGCTCCATGAACTCCTTTTATAAACGGTGACATTTTCTCCATGAAGGGTTGCTGCGGCTAAGTTTCTATTTTTAGCCATAAATCCAATTCTCATTTATTAATTTACTGTATTATAATTTATTTATTTACTTTATACTTTAAGATAAAATCTTAAAATTTACACGGTATAAAATTCACTAAATTGTGACACTAAATACATATATTTTTTCATTAAATCTCAAATGTTATATTACACCGCTAAAATTAGATAAAATTAAAGTACGAAAAATCAGGTTAGGGAAAAATTATATATTTAAAAGCGTAGACGTCATTCCTATTAATGTTCATAGATTAACGAACGTCCCTCCTAGAGAGCAAACGTCCGCTATTTTAGTACAGACGTCAGTATCTATGTAAATATGAAGACGCAAATATTCGTCATATAAGTACGGTCATCCACCTTCGTGTAAAGGGATATACACAGACGTACACAAGTAGGCACAGACGTCCGAGAAACATTTTTTAACGATAAACATGACCGCAACGTTTTTCTCATTCATTTTTCATAGTTCATAGTTTTATGTGTTAGCAAAATTAGTTTAAGGTTTGACTTGTAACTGATATCATAGTTCATGGGTTGTGTTGATAATTACCCTTTAAAAAATAAATCAATTTTAAAATTAAACTGAACCAAAAAATCTTATTTCAACCCATGGCGTGACATGCGACATGGATGAAAAATACAGCCACATGCTGCCTCGTTGAATTTAACAGTTTGTGATTGAAGGAAGAACTATTTAAAAACTAAATTGAACCTATAAGAACTTTTATGATACAATTGAAGCTACAATAACATAATTGAAACAAACTCCAAATTATAGAACATATTTTACCCTTATGTTTTATTTGATTTGTTTTTTGTGATCTTATTTTTTGCGTAGAATAGAAAATTTGGATGGTCATCAAAGTAAAAGGTACCGTATGAAATTTGGAATCACTTAACTAAGATATAAAATATTGATCCAAATACTAAAGACTATCCCATGCATGTCATCCATCCAAAAATGGTACATTGAATTTGAAAAAGCATATCCTTTCATGCAAAAAGCTGTTCATGCCGTAGATAGCAAGCAAAAGACATTATCTTTTAAAAAGAAAGACAGTGTAGGTGAATGCTCAAATGTCTCATCATTTAGGGTCTTAAGTGGTCAAGAATACCTTGCAAAAATGCTTATTACATATGAATTGTTGAATGGGGTGGTTTTGAAAACTAGGTTTAATATTTGGAACCAGAGTTTGTTTTGCCTTCTCAGAGAACTGTTGCAAGAGATATTGATAAGATAGATGTCAAAGAAAAAAGGGCATTTGGTAGATTACATTTTATAGAACATGTCAAAGAGTGTGTTTACTATTGACATGTGGAATCAATTCAAAATTTAAATGATCTGGTATTGACTGCACTCTTTATTGATGATGATAGAAAGTGCATAAAAAGTTATTCTTGCTTATTGCCCCTGCCAATATCTTGGTCCTTTGGAAATAAGATATCTTGCTAATCATAAAGGAGAAACCATTAACAGAGAAGTCGAAGAGTGTTTTCTTGACTAGGGTATTGAAAATGTTCTTACTATTATTGTTGACAATGCATCTTCTAACGTAGTTATTTCATATTTAATGAAAAATATGCGAAATTGGAAATGAATGGTGTTAAATGGAGAATATATGCATGTTAGATGTTTTGCACACATACTAACCTTAATAGTATGCAATAGGCTGAAAAAATATCAAGAGTTAATTATGAGAGTACAAAAACGTTGTAAAGTATGTTAGATCTTTACTTGTAAGATTACAACAATTTAAACTTTGTGTTAAGAGTGTTAAAATTACAACTGTACCGTATGCTTTGATATGCCTATCTTGTAGAATTCAACTTATTTGATATTAGACAATACTAAAAAATACGAAAAAAGCATTTGACAAGCAAGAAGAAAATGTCCGCAAAGTTTGTTATTCAATATGTTATTAAGAAGAATGACTCTTGAAAATTATTAAAACAAGTTTTGACAAGTATTGTGGAAGTTTTGATTAATCATTTTGTCTATGTGACTATTGTACTTAATTCAAGATGTAAAACAAAACATTACTTCACCATATAGATAATGGAAGAGCAGCTGATTTGTTTAATCAAGTAGAGAATATAATCAACATAATATATTTTGAGTAAAAAAGTGATTGAAATACTGAGGATCAAAGTACAAGTGATGTTAATGTCGAAAAGGCCCCAAAACCTAATGTTGAACATCGCAATGTTGTCTATTCAATGTTCTTCGATTATCCTCTTGAGCAAGATAATTCGAGTAATATGTCAAAATTGATTAATATTTGTCTGAGAAATTAATATTTGGTGGAAATTGAATTCTAGTAAGTATCCAAACAAAGACTATTGAAACTATTATATGCACTCAAATTTAGCTACAATCATTTTATAATAATGGTTCAAGTATTTTCGAGTCAATGGATGAGTTTGAAACCATTGATAAAGTTGAAGGTGTGCTGTATATCTAATTTTCTTTCTATTTTTGTTTCTTCTAATTATTAAACATGCATAACTTGACTTCAATTTGCTTAGTATTTTACTTCATAGAGTTTGTCGCAAATAATGAAAGAGGTGAAGAAGAAGATGAACACACACAACTATTAGTAGTTGACGAAGGTTTAAGTCTTTATATGATCACTAATCATTTCATATTTAATTCTATTAGATTCATGTTGTTGAAATTATTAAAGGTTGAATGTATTTGTTCAAATTGAGCTCATATTAAATGGAGTCCATTTTGATTGTTGTAAGGGTCATCTTTGGAATCAATAACTCATGTTTCCTTATTCCTTAATCTCTCTTAGATTGCTTGGTAATGAACCGGTAGAGGTTACAAATCCCAAAGAAGGCGAAGAGGATGGACAAGAGGAAGCTCTTAGAGGAAGATGGAGGCACGACGAAAAATTATACGTTTCGAGAATCACATTCTAATCATTTTTGTTTGGGATACAACCTTGTCTAAGTAATGCAAGCGATATTGCTTATATATTTGTGATTAATTTTGGATATTTTGTTGATTTGTTTGTATTTTGTTGGGATGCTGTATATTTGGACATCATTTTTTCTTAGTGTTGGTTGTTAAAGTGATGTGATTAGAACATACAATTATTTTATATAACTAAATTTTATTAGGATGAACAGAATTGAAACCAAGTTCTCCATCCCCCACAATTTGGTTTTGGTTCCCCATTCTAGAATCAAAAACTGGTTGATTATGTTCGATTCGACCTCAAAATTGGATGGAACTGTGTCCACCCCTAATTATAAAGGTAGGGCCCATCATAAGTTTCAAAGAAAAGAAAAGATAAAGAATAGAGAAAAAGTTAGTTTCATACGGAGATAAAGATTTCACAAGTTTCGCCATGGTTAGTTAAGTTTGTAATTTAATATCTTTTATTTATGTGTGGATTAAAATAACTAAGGATTCAAGTTTTACGATAAAATTAAAGTTTGATAATCATTATGTATAGAAACCTATGATGAAAGATATGTTTTGCTGTAAAGATCTTCGTGAGCTAATTAATGGTGATATAGAGAGACTGAGAGGAAAGACAAATAAAGATTGAGAAATCATTACACAAAAATGATTTGCTTCTATCCGACAGTGGGCCGAAAGTGGGAGTGCTCATAATAAAACTCTTATCATTAAGAAACTTGTAAATATGAAATACAAAAACGACTGCAGTATTAATGTGCACATGAGCCAGTTTCAAAGTCAATGAACCAATTGGGTATGAGTATCACACTGGCGGATGAGTTACAAGCTTTGATATCGTTTCATTTTATGCCAAACACATGGAAAACACTTGTAGTTATTGTTAGCAACTTAATGTCTGATGGTAAGTTAACTTTGGATATGATTAATGATTGTTTGCTGAACGAAGAATTTAGAAGAAAGGATTCAGGATATTCTTCTATTGGAGGTGCTCTTATTAGGGAGAAACAAGAAAGACAAAGTCGAAGTCAAGGCAAAGACCAACACAAAATACGTTAATTCATAGGGAAATTTAAGTAAAAAAGGAAGACAATAAAATGTTATTATTGTCTTAAGTCAAGACCTATGAAAGAAGCTGTAAATTATAGAAGAAAGAAAAATTCAAAGGAAAAGATAGTGAACATGAAACAAAGACAAAGATTATTATAATTGTTGTTGATGACAATGTTGTAATGCCCCGTAAATTTCTTATCTTAAAATGTATAGTTTGAAATATCTTTTTCTTTAAAATGCGTGACAGAAGATTTTTTCTTTCTTTTCAAATAAAACTTGTAAAGTAATAAGAACAATTTATCGGTCTTGCAATAACAACATAAGTTGTCTTTTTGGAGATACTTCCTCAACTGTATCATCTCTTTTTTATGTTTCTTTCTTTAGTGCTATAGTTTGATTTGTACCCACACCACAAGACTATCTATAAGCCTATTACTTAGTAAATAATAAATATATAAACATATCATCAATTCTGTAGAAACATGCTGCATAAATAAAGATGATATACAATTTGTAAAACCATTCTATGTTTTTTTTTCTTTTCTTTCTTTCTTTCCATATTTCAGTATATTCATCTCTGACATCAATCAAAAGCTTTGCTAGCGGTTGTACACATCCATGCACAACTATCTATCTCGACTCAAGCAAAGACTCACTAGCTACCATGCACATCAATGCACAACATCTCTTGATAGACTCGACATCAATCGAGTCGTCCATTAGTTGCCATGCACATCAATGCATAACGACCCATCACCTCCAATGTAATTAGCTCCAACATCAACCGAAAGCCTTGCTAACGGCCGTACACATCAATGCATGACGATCTGCCTCGACATCAATTGAAAACTCACTAGTGGTCATGCACATCAATGTCTAATGACCTCACACCATTGGTTGGCCTGTCCTAACATCAATCAGGATCAAACTAACAAACTCAAGCATATCCTTTAACCCTCTTTATCTTTGTTACTTGAAAAGCATATGCATGGAAAATCATTTTCATTCTTTTTCTTGAAAACATGATGCATGAACAATATACATTATCAACAAGTGTCGTATCCTCGAAGATTAATATAATTCTAACACTACATCAAACAACATATCCTTCAATATTACATGTATCAACAATTCAACCTAATAGCTAAACAAACAACATATTTTTTAGTCAATGGTATCACCATGTAATATAACACAACATATATCAATACCAACAAGCATCCATGACATAACATAATAACAATTTAACTAACCTCGCATCTTAGGGTGTAGGCCGAGAGGCCACTAGCATACAACCATTACTTAACTTAACATCCTAGCCCACTTTCCAACAGTTTATGAACTTATTCCTTGGATCTTCAATACCTCCAAGAAATCTAGACAAGGAACCACTTTCTTAAGAGCTTCCTAGCCTTCAATGGTTTCCTCACAACTGTGAAGATCTCTTTCTTAAATAATCTTTTCTCTACCTCTTAAATATTTGCAACAGGAGGTGTCACATAAATCAGGCACGAATATGCGTAGTCACAACAATTTCTCCTCTTAAAACATGACACATAACCTCATTTTAGACGACCTTTTGCATTCTCGGACGACCACACTTAAACTCCAATCGACAACTCCCTCACATTTCAAAGAAATCCTTAAACTAAACATTCCTTGGTGGATGTCCAGCCTTCCACATAAAATTGTTTAACACTAGTTGCGGTCGTCCACAACCTTATATCTAGTTGGTTGCATTTCCAAAATCTTATGTCAAGACTTTTTGCCATAGATGCCTAACCTTCCACAGAAAGTCATTTTACATAGGTTGCGGATGACCACTATCTCCTATCTGGGAGACCACAAATGCACCCAAGGCTAAAGCATTACAATAGTTCTTTAGTCTGGTCGACCATACCGTTAACCTGGTCTACAGCAAAATGACCCAAGAGCTTCTAGACATACTTCTGTGGTCTTCTGTGCTTCCGTTGATACATAAAATTGCCTTGACCCTGGTCGACCACACTCTTACTCTGGTCAACTGCAAACCTACTCGAGACACTTTATCCAATAACAAAAACCTGTGCCGAACGTTCACTTGAGATAGCGTTTTTCACTTGCAGACATCCGCTACTTTCATACATTTCTGTGAATACCCAAATTTGCCTTCAATAGGTCGACCGCTCTCTTACTCTAATCGATCGTAAATCCATCTGAGAGCAACTTAACTAAGTCTTTATACACTTAACCTTCATCCTTTCTTTAACATTAATTTATCCATATCATTAAACAACTTCTACCACCACAATTCAACCATATTAATATCCAATATCATTAAACATTAATATTACACAATTTCATAGTTAAATCCAATAAATTTTAGGGTATTACAAATGTGATTAAAAACTATGATGAAGGTTGATGTGTACTTGGATAATTGATTCTAGTGTTTCACATCATGTTAGGTCACATGACGAGTACTTCACATCATATAATGATGGTGATTATGGCCACGTAAGGATGGAAGTTTATGGCACATCAAAGATAATGAGAATTGGTGATTAATTTGAAAACTAACGGAGACTGCAAGTTGACATTGAAGAATTTCAGACATGTTCCAGATATTTGATTGAATTTGAAATCTACTAGTAAGCTATATGATGATGATTTTATCAATTATTATAGTTAAAACAAATAGAGGTTCACCAAGATTTCCATAATTATAGTCAAATAAATAAAGATCAATACTCTTTACTACTTGCAGACAAAGCAGTGTAAAGAACACGTAAATGTCACTGAAAATATGAATGATGTTGAGCTTTAAAATAAGAGACTTTGTCATATTAATGAGGGGGACTTCATGCACTTGTCAAGAAGTAGTTTTTACCTTGGTTTAGCTGCTCGAGTTTGAAGACCTGATGCATTTTGTTTGTTTGGAAAATTTCACAAGGTTGTGTTTCATATTATCTATCCCTCCAATAGACATCAAAGTATTTTATTTGTTCCATACATATATGTCTGTAGCATGCAAGATGAGACACTAGGTAGTGCATACTATTTTATCACATTTATTGACAATCACTCATAAAAGGCGTTTGTTTTTTGTTTGGAAAAAAGATCAACTATTAAAAGTTTTCAAAGAATGTCATGATATCGTATTAAACTTAGGAAGATTGTGCCTAAGAATCCATGCTAGAATGGAGTGACAAAATGAATAAATAGAACAATTCAAAAGAGAATCATTTTCTCCCCGATCAAAGTTATGTAAATCTTTTTGGGATGAATCTTTGAGGATTGCAGTAGACTTGATTAATCTTTGTAATGAATTGAATGTTTACATACGTGTAAAGGATGTTTATATGATGTATAGAAGGGATATTTATGCATGATTAGAAGTAAAATCAATGATTAGCATAAAATGGATTAGAAGCATAAACTGTTTTTCATTAACAGTTTGGATATTTACATATTATTGAGTATGCAAATGGGAATGAAATTTATGAAATTTTAGAATGATGAAATAGACATCATAAGGTAGAGAATGATATTTAAATTATGTAATTTTGGGTTTTGTAGCCGAAGTTATATTATGGAATTTAGAGTAAGTGTATTGAACACTTATGTACGGTTTCCAATCAATACTCGATTCAAACAAATCGAATGAGAATTTTAGGATGATTCCCAAGGATAAAAGTTTGCTAAGGCATTTACCAATTATAACCTGTAATAAAATGTGGTCATTAATAGGGTGGTGCCATATATCAAGTTAAATGAAGTAAGTAGTTCAAAGCTGTAAAATGTGAAAAGTGGAAAGGTAAAATGGCCTTTTGACTTTAATAATTGAGGGCAAGGTTGTAAAACTCCATGGAGCCCTCTAGAACATTGTCTTATTGAAGATAAGGAGGAGAAAAATAGTGTATCCTTTGTTGAGAAGTAGAGAGAAAAGGAGAGAAAAAAGTGAGGGTTTTGGTGAGAAAAGTTGAAAGTTAGAGGTAAAAGAGTTAGTCTTTGAGTTAGAAACTCCAGAAAAAGTGTAAAGGATACAAAGGGGATTCTAAAGAGTCCAAAAAAGAAAAAAGGAAGGTAAATTTGGAGGTTCAATCGAAGCTTGGAAGTGTTGAAGACAAGTAAATAATTCTAATCCTTAAAGAAATAAAATTTCATGATATAGGTGGAGATTTTTAGATAAAAATAGTTATTTATGATCTTTGGCACGTTTGATTTGAAATAAATATGTTTAGAATAGTTATTGAATGAGTTGTTGTAATACTCCTAATTTATCGTATTATTTATACCAGTACAATGACGATGCTCAATGATTTTGTGTTAACATGGTTGGATTGTAGTTGTAGAAGTTGTTTTTTATTATGGTCAAATTGATGTTAAGGGAGGGATGGAGAATAAATATATAAGGACTTAGTTATATTGCTCTCAGATGAATTTGCGGTCAACTAAAATATGAGGTGTGGTCGACCTGGGAAAGGTAATTTCATGTATATGCAGAAGGGCGCGGACTTCAGATCGCACATCCAGAAGCTCTGAGGGCCATTTTGTAGTCGACCAAATTGAGTGTGTGATTGACCAGTCCAAAGACAATTTAGAATGTATTCGTCTTGGGTAGTTTTGCGGTCGCTTGGTGTTGAGGGTGCGGTTGACCGATCCATAGATAGATTGAACGGATTTAGCCTCAGGTGCATTTATAGTCGACCAGATATGAGATTGCAGTTGCCCAACACAGTGAATAAACGACTTTCCGCAGAAGGTTGAGCATTTGCGGCAAATCATCCGGTAAAGGATTTTCTTTGAAATATAAAGAAGCGGTTGACTGAGAATATGAAAATTCATTCGAAATGAGGTAACATGTTATGATTTAAGAGAAGAGAAATTTGATTACTCAACATTAAAATGTTGAAGTGAATGACACCTCATGCTAAAGGCTAATAGATTAGTTATGTTAATGTTTCACTTGTGAGAATCACTTTGGAGAAGAAGCAATTCTCAGGAAGATTGCTATCTCTCTCAACTTCTTGAAGGTAAGTTGAGTTCTCTTTATGATTTTATGGAATTGTAAGAAGTTTGATTGGATTTATGGGTAGAAAATATTGAATAATATGAAATAGGTCAAAATTGCATAGTTTTAGTACATGGAAGCTAAGGTTATCTTAATGAAATTATTATGTAAAACTATTCAGCTATGTTATATTAGACACTTCAAGGAAAAGATAGACTTTGGAATTAGTAGAATCGGTTAAGTATATCTTGAGTTATGAATTGTTAAAGTTGAATGAAAACTGTGAAGGCAAAATAAAAATTGGTGCATGAATGGATGCTAATGTGGAATTTGACATGTTCTAGGTATTGAAGATCAAGAGGATAAGTTCATAAACTATTGGAAATTGTGCTAAGATATTAAGGTAAGTAATGATTGTATATTTTGGGTCTTCTGGCCTACACTATAAGATACTAGGTTATTGTAAATGTTAGTATGTTATGTTATGGTGATATGTTAAGTTCAAGATTGTTATGGATGCATTGTTGTTGTTGATTGATATTAGTATAGTTTAAAACGTAACACATGAAAACGTAAACGCAATAATGTACTCACCTGCGTCTTGGGAACTATGTCAGGAACTGTCTCATGGACTGTCTCAGGGACTATGTCGGGAACTGTCTCAGGGGCTGTCTCGGGGACTCTAAAACCCATAAATGTGTCTTGCGACCTTCCTCTGTCGTCTTTGCCTGTGGATTGGCGGCTGCCACATCCACTGGACTCTGGGCCTTCACACGTACAAAAATTGTGCCCTGCACCCCCACACCGGCCACACATCATGTTTAGATGTCTCTTAGGCAGCACTGTCCGGCTTGGGACCTCGTCCACATCCTGTATTTTTTGTTTTCGCGACCTTCCGAGACGTCTCTTGAATGATTACGGTGTAATTGGATTAATATGCGTCACATGAGGCCACATTATTTGTCCACTGAAGGGGCGGACAAAGTGGGAGTACATCGTGATGTATGTTTTCCGGTGGTAGCACTCATGCACAAAGTCCTCGGGAGATTTCCTCATGGATTGCATACATGGGACTACATGAACACATAGAATGTCAGTCAACTCCCACTAGTAACAGTTACAAGTACGCTGTCCAAATCGACATGGTATTGTTTGTTACCGTTGTTGACCTTAAATTGGGTAGCACCTAAAAACTGGGTACTCCAATTTGTCCTGCAAGTTGTAGTCTGGCAAGCCAATTCTTGACCAGTGGACACAAAAGGTCCGTCGAGTGCGCCATCTTTTTGTTTTTTTTAACGATTCTACACATGCCCTTTCGTATGATCTCGAACATACTGAGAATTGGTTTGTCCCGGGCTAGTAGGATACATGTGTTGAAGGACTCGCTTAGGTTGTTAAGGATTAAGTCGCACTTTGGAAAGAAGCAGAAGCATGTTTGACTCAGCATCTTGCATCTATTCCTCGTAGATAGTTGTGGGCTGCCAGGTCAAGCAAAAATAGCTTCGTCATCTCTCTCTCAAAGTGTGCCTTTGTTGTGGCTCTAGAAGCGGACCATATTGCATCATTGAACAACTTGCCTTTAAATTATTTTTGAAAATTGGCATACAGGTGTCGGATGCAAAATCGATAGTCCACTTGCCCTGCCATCTCTCTGATAGCTACCACCAACCCCTACAAAGATTCACAGTATGAGTCAAATATTGGTACGCAACGCGTAACATAAACATAGAAAGCAAAAGCAATCAACTGCACCTTTTGTTTGTTAGAAATTATTGTCCACCCATTGTCGGACGGGGTGTTTAGATAATCAAGCAACGATTCTAAAAACCAGCTCCAAGAATCCTTATTTTTTACTTCAACCACTGCTACAACAATCAGATACATTCCTTCGTTCCTATCGATGCTGACAGCAGTGAGCAGCTGGCCCGGAGTCGCTCCCTTCAAGTGGCAACCTTTCAAACAAATAACCGATCTACCACAATTCAACAGACCCATCTTACATGCAGCCAAACACATGCACATTCTTTTAAATGAACTTATCTCTAGCTGAACATGAAGCGAGCTTTCGGGATTAGACCTTTGAATCTCCTCTGCATAGGACCATATAAGCTTGTATTGCTCATTATCATCCCATTCATTAATTTTTTTTGCCTTATTTCTTGCCCTTCTTGCAAGGTTGGTTATGATTTTGATGTTAAAATCCTTCCTGACTATCTCAATTATGTTGACGTTGCCACCCATTTGGTAGAGGTATGACAGTTTTCCATCTTTCTCGAGCAAGTGTGAACGTTGTTATAACACTTTATTTGAAACGCCATTTCATCATGCATTTTTTAGGCGTGAATTCGCCACATGCATCCTTCATGGTAGGCAATCCTCAACCGATGAGCATCACTATGGGTGAAATTAATCATGTACCCATTCTTCAACGCATGATCGACAATTTCTTCTGTAATTTTATTCAGTGAACTATACTTTTTGCTAAGACCCATACCAGCAAACGTGCATTCTACTTATGGTGGTCATCTAAGCCTACTCTCAGTCATGTCCATGTCTTCGTCACTATTGGATTTGCATAATGAATGGAGATCCTCCTCGTCTAGAGTTGCCGAGACGGAATGCACCGTTATCACAACTTCGTCTCCAATTGCACATACCTCATTTGCCAAAACTGTGGATGTGGGCTCCACTTCAACTTGACACTTAATAACAGATTTCTCCACACTCCAAGACACCATTTGGTGTTCAACAAATGCTTCAACTTCGCCAAAATGTGGTACACTTCAGCTCTTAGAAATCTCTACAGTTCGCTAATCGCTAACAAAATCAAGAAAACAACAATAAGTGTAGTGTGAATTTATACAAGGAAGACGTGACACAATGATCATGGTGGATCATTATCAATCTGCTGCTGATCATGGTAAATCCGTGGCAGAATGTGTCTGGATCCTCCTCGAAACGTCAATATTATAATGTTATTTTTAAAAATATCGTTATGCAAAGGAACAGGAAACGTTCCGCCGTGGAACAAAATCAATATGTTTAATGGCAAACGTGACAGTCATGTTTGCAACGATTTTTTTCCATAGTTCAGTGGTTAATTTGTTAGTAAAAATAGTTTAGTGGTTGACTTGTCATTGATTACAATGTACGATGGTTGATTTATTATTTTTCCTATCATCTATGTTAGTGTCACATGACATGTTTCAGTTTAGTTTTCAATAAGATACCATGTTGATGATATCGCATATTTTGACATTTCAGTAGTGTTTAGTAAATAATAAGATCGTACACATGTTTAAACGACATTTGTGGATTCTTTTTTACGACACTTGAGAATCCTTAATCTAGAGCACATTGTTTCACTCATTGCATAAATTAGAGCCCTGGAGAAATATTTATGTGGTATTATATATGATAAATAAATATTTAGATAAATTAAATCATGAATCTACAAATTTTTTTAAAATTATTTAAGATTACTTAGACGTAGACATCTCAGAAAGGAAATGACTTGGACTTGTCTATTTAAAAATAATAAAATGTAATACCATCAATTTTTAACTATGAAATTAAGTAAAAATAATTAAAAATTAATTAAGTATTGTTAACTAATTGATTGTGGACTATTTAAATAATATAGTTAATTAAATAAAGAATTAGAAAAAAAAAACAAAATATATAAATAAAAAAAAAATGATTCTTCTCTGGAAGAAAATAGACAAGAGGGAGAGGGAGAGGGAGAGCCAATGACGGCGAGAGACGAGGCAATGGCGACGAGGCGAACGACGGGTCCGGCATGTGACTCTGTCCTGGGGGCAGACTGCTGGCCGTTGACGCGGCTTCAGTGGGAGCGAAACGGCGGAGCTAGGGCATGTTTCGTTTGGTCGCGAATCGGCGTTCTCCCCTGGGCGACAATGTTCCGGTGACGATTTTGGGTAAGCTTGGTCGATTTCCCTTCCCCTTTTACGTGTTATTGATCGGACGTGGACAGGATGTGTTGGCAGTGGCGATTTTCGCAGGGGCTGGGCGATCTCCGGTGACGGGTTGGGCTGCTGCCGGCGACCCGCGACCCGGTTGCTCCGACCTGGGTCCAATTGATTCTGAATTTGGATGCTCCGACCCGAATCCGTCTGGAACTCCATTTGGTGGTTCAGGTTGAGCCGTTGCTACCTTGGACGAATCTTCCAGCTTTACTTTCCAACTGGAAAGGTGGAGGAATTAAAGTAAAAAGGGGTCAACTATTAAATGCAGAGAAGAAAATGAAGAGATGCTGTCGGGAGAGATTTATGGCAGTGGATGGTGGGATGTTTAAAAATGGCAGAGGGGGTCTTCTTACCATTTTCCCCCTGCGTATCCAGCGTTGAAGAAAAGAAGAGCTGAGTGCTCTCTGGGCTGTTGGCCGAGAAGGATGAGGATTTGAGGGCTGAGCTTCGGGTCTGCATTGTTGGTGAGCTTTCCTCTCTGCTCTTTGGCCATTTGGTTATGTTTTTGAATGTTAAGTCCCACTTTGATATTGTGTGGTATTTTGGGGAAACTGTAGTTAACTTGGAGGTGTTCTGCTGTTGTCAATGTTGTGTTTGTTTGATTCTGAATCTGTGAATATGTTGGATGTAGCTCTGTTTTGTGATTTTGGTTATGGACATATTCCTATTATTTGGAAGATGACTTAGAGGATATTCTATGTAACTTGTTGGAACATTATGATGGATTTGGTTTTAAGTTCTGGAATGTGTTTGGTTTTATGAAGAAAAGATTTAAGTACATTGGATGTATCTCTGGATTAATACTTTGTTGCTCGAAATTATAATTTGAAATACTTAGTGGATGGATGATAAGCTGCTGGTTGGTTTGATTCTGAAATATATGACCTGTAATAGTAAGAAGTGTGTCGTGATATGTTGTTGTGGGATGATCTGATTTGACATGATAATCTGTTGGTTATTGTTTGGATCTATTTCTCTGTTGCGTATGGATCTTCTAGATGCTGGTTATGGTAGTTTGATAAAACGTTTATTGGATAATGCTCTGTTGATCTGATTAAGTATCTATGAACTCTCTGGTTGGGTGTTGTTACGAGAAACATGGATTTATGGGATGAGATAATCTGTTAATTTGAAGGATGTATTAAGTGGATCTGTTCACCATTGTAGTTATCAAAAATGCTAAAAGAGAATGTGCTAACCTATTGTTGGTGCTTAATATATTATTGAATGATGTTCCTTGCTTGGTTTGTTAATCAGTTGTTGGACATTTATGAATGTTGAAAGTGCAATATTTGGATATAAATCTGATATATATGTAGTCGGTTGGATCAATCCATGGGATCAAATGTTAGATGACTAGTTTCTTATATGAACTTCTCTACATGATTAGACAAGTTTAACTGCTGTTGGTTTTGGTTTTGATTTCAGTTCATTAATTGGAATAAAGATATCATGAGAATTGGATAAAATAGTTTTTGACTCGATTCAGATATTGTTATTGGGCTTTGGTTTATAGGCCAATAAATTATGGATAGAATCTTGTTGGTTTTCGCTATACGATAAGCTTAGTTTCTAGACGTTATTAATTGAGATTGACTAATTAAGCCAAGTTATAATTAACGAAACGGTTTCGTTTATGAAACTCTAGTAAGCGACGTATAAGAATTTAAGATAGAAA
This sequence comes from Begonia loranthoides, assembly GCA_022433065.1. Lineage (NCBI taxonomy): Eukaryota > Viridiplantae > Streptophyta > Magnoliopsida > Cucurbitales > Begoniaceae > Begonia > Begonia loranthoides. Next base: position 11,912,504 of record CM039468.1, read on the forward strand.
AAGAAGACGAGAATTAATAGATTGATTAATTGATTGGATTAATAACTAAATGTTATTATATTTTGAAGGTACTAAAAGAGAAGAGAGAAAACGATTAAGCGAGGATCATATTAAAGCTTCAAGGTAAGGAATGGGTTGTCTTGGCCTTGAGCCTTACACCCAAGTAAAGTGTGTGTGAGTTGTTTCGTGGTTTGGTTTCGGTAATGTTTATAGTTATCCTTGGTTTGAATGATATAATGCCTACATCTTCCATTAGTTGCTGAACGTACTTGTTAAGCTCGAATCAAAGAAATGATAGTTGAAATGAATAAAGAATGAAAATGGGTCCTAGATAGATTTCTAGTGACATTAAAGAGAAAGAAAAGAGAAAGAAGAAGTTAAGATGTTAGAAAAGAATGAGTTTCTTTACAGATTTCTAGTAAAGTTATATGGCGAGAAAGTCACATACAGTTTAATCTAAACGTTATCCCTTTTCTTGTCGTAAGTCTATTTGGAAGTTTTGTTCTTTTCAGTTATGAAAAAGGTATGCATGAATATTGTAAGTTGTTTCCGGCTTCCACTGTTTTATTTAAATAAGGATTTTTGTAACTCTTATTTCTTGATTCGGGTGAAGAATCTTCTAGTTTTGAATTATATGGATTCATATAGTATGTCTATTCAATTATTGACTCTCAAATATGTTTATATGTTTAGACTAGCTTTCGATGAACATGTTAGTGCCGCACGTTATTTTATTGTCTTAGTGTATTCATGTCATTTCAATTATTGTAATCCTTTTTATGCGCAAGTTTAATTATATGTTTACTTCGATGTTCATTTCAGTTTCAGTTTCCGTTAATGTACTCTATAATGTAAATGTTTCATGATAATAGAAATCAAGTAGGGGGTAACCTTCAGATGGTACCCACATGCATGAGTGAGGAAAAGAAAGAAAGAACCCTAAAGGCGGGTATATGCCGAAAAAGAAAGAAAGAACCCTAAAGGCGGGTATATGCCGGGACAGAAAGAAAGAACCCTAAAGGTGGGTATATGCCGGGACGGAAAGAAAGAACCCTAAAGGCGGGTATATGCCGGAAAAGGGAGTTGAGGTAGATGGGTAGTCCGGATCTAGCCTAACTGCTAGGATACACCCTTACCAAGTCGGGAAAGGGACTAGTACGCACATAGGAGGTTAGGTTCCGTACAGCTATGCCATCTCAAAGGAAAACCCTCAATCTCCAGGCTCGATGTACGAGTTTTTAACGAATGAGCAAAACGAACTTAATGAAAGAGTTGGTTTGGGTGGCCCTCATTCCAACAAGAACTAAAGAGAGAAATGCATATTGTTTTTCCCCATCTCCTTACTGAGCGCAAGCTCATGTTATTACTTGTGGTTTAGGTAGAATGACGAACAGATAAGAAGAAAATGATGAACACGTAACGGAGCAGGGATGAAAGATTTCACAGGCATGAGATTCGGGCTGGCAAGGCAAAAGACAAATGAAAGTAAATGGTTATGAATTAACGAAGTTAAAGAAAAGTAAACGGTATTGAATCAATGAAGAAATAGTTTAGTTTTATTTAAAAAACGAAATGATTGAATAGTTTAGTATTGTTTAGTATTTCTTTTGAAAGAATTCTCATGTTTCCGCTATGATTTAAAAAGGGATATTTTATAACGTTTTCGCAAGAATTTAAATAGATGACTTTTAACGCTTCCGCATAATTAATAAGTTGGTTTTCATGATGAGTTTTAAGAAAGAGTTAGTAGTGATTCGGATTTACGCACTCTGATTTGTTTTAAAAAGAAAATTTTAAATTTTTACGCATTTTCAGGATTTACGAAAATCTGGGTCGTTACATAAAAAGCTCATGCAATTACTTACTCAACTTCCAACTTGAAGAGAACCTTTTGGATATTCAATGGACAAAAATCAATTTATAGGCAAGAGGAACTCAATTGAAGCTTAAACTTTTGAGTTTCCTTATCTCACTTTTCAATTTTGAGTGTACATTAAGGAAGGACAACAAGAGAAACTCTACTGCAACGGTAAAATTGAAAAGAAAAATAAATAAAAAAGATGAGAAAAAAAATTAGTTTTTAAATAAATAAATTCCTAAGTATTCCTAATACGGTGAATAAGTTATTGTAGTGGAGAGTAGTTTACAAGATTGTTTGAGGGAGTGATGCATATTTAGTTAAGTAGTCTAAATTGATCTGAGCTGATAAATTCATCCTGAGAGAAACTTACCACACACACATGCGAGGATTAACAGATAAAGTGCATATTAATTTGGCAATCCTAGATTGTACATGTTAACATTGTTTAGAGTTTATTTTGTACTGCATAGTGTGTTGCAAATTATGAGACATTTAGAGCTGTTCCCATTTTTTCATTATTTCCATTATAGTTTTATTTTTGTTTTTTGCTCGAGAATTAACAAAATGTTAAGCTTGAGGGTATTTGATAAATAGGTTTTACACTTATTATTAAATAGTCACCTACATAATATTTTGTTAATTCTTAATGTTAAAAATCAAATTTATTTTGCATGAGAATCACAAATTTCATAATTTTTATGTTAAAATTGCAAAGATAATGAAAGGAAGTCAAATCTCTGCAAAAAAAAAAAAAAAACAAGGCAACGTCAGAGCAATGTTGAGGATCAAATCAGATTTATCTTAAAAAAAAATACAAGTGCAACATCAAAAAATCAAATTTCATAGAGCATTTAAAAAGATTAAATGAGATAAGTTATCTCATTTAAAATTTCAAGTCGTAGATACAAGAAGTTCAAAATGCTTCAAAAAAAATATTCCACTAGCTTTTAAAATAATTCAAGAAGATGATGCAAAAAATAAATCTCTTGTGGAGAGGATGCCCAATAAATTAAAAGAAATTAAATGAAATATTTAATCTCATTTAAAAGTTGAAGTAAGATTCATAAAAACTAAATGAGATATTATGTAATGACCCCTTACCATAAAACATTAAAACAACATATTTTTATAAAACATAACATAACAAAAGACTTTTTTTTCTAAAATTGTTTGGAAATACCGATTAATAAGCTGCTAGTAAATTTTTTTATTTAAAACTTTTTATATTTTACATTTACAAAGTACAATTTGTAAATAAAATAATTTTTTTTTAGTTTCCCATATCGATTTGTCAGCACAATATCTTCATCATGGAGATCTTTCATCAATTGCTTCTTTCTTCCTCTATGGTTGATGGCAGTACAATGATTACCTACCTCATAAGAAATAAAATGTTAGTCTAACGCTCAATAAAAAATGCATTTACAATATGAACATGATATGCATTTTCATAAAACACGTAGTACTTTTTTTTCTTTCCTTTCTTTTCTTTTCGTTTCGTTTCATGCTTCAATCTCATCATTGGGACCATGTCCACCAAAACTTTTGGTTCTGACATTGATATACATCATCAAAGCTAAATAAAAATCATTAAAGATCATGACTCACCCAAAACTACATCAATGACCAAAACCGTCAAAGTTACATTGATGGTGGTATTACCAAAGCTTCTTACTTATCTTCATATTGTTCTGTATCTTTCTTACATAAAAACATAGTATGATAAAATATTTTCGTATTCTTTCTTGAAAACCATGATATATGAACATTAAATACATACAATGTAACCTATCATCTATCATCAATACAACATATCTTCAAGTTAATAATTACCATTATACACAAAGCTTAACATCTAAAACAAACATCATATTCGAAATTCAACAATTACCATCACATACAAAACTTAATATCTAAAACAAATAGCATATCCTCATATCATCAATAACCCTATTCTTATGATGTAGGCCTGAAGACAAAATATATACGAACATTTATTACCTTATGATTTTAGCATGGTTATAACAATTTAAGCAAGTATTTCCTTGAACTGAAAAACTTAAAACACGTTAAACTTCACATTAGTATCAATTCAAAGACTTGTAGCTTAAAACATGCATAACTTTTAATATACACAACCAAATCTCTTAATTCCACAACCTAAACTTGTCCCACAGAGTGTCTATTAACATAACAAATTAGCTTGAATAAATTCTTATACATGCTTAAGATAAAACACATCAAAACTCAATCTAATATGCACTAATTTCTAGTTTTCTCTTCATTGTTTTTATCCAACTTCAAAAATTTATAACTTGAGACATGCTTAACCAATTCATTTAGTTCTAGAGTCTATATTTTCCTTGAGATATCTAATATAACATATTAAAATGGTTTTGAATTTGAAATTCATTGAGATGACCATTAGATTTCAAGTACCAAAACTGCACAATTTAAACCAATGTTACAATATATGCAATAACATGCCTATTGTAAAAATTTATTCTAATGCATAACAACTAACATGTTTTACCAATATTTTCATACATTTATAAGGCATAGAAAACAAATCAAAACTCAATTTCAGATTTTCAAATCATAAACCTCTTAACATCCATTTCATATCTTCTATTATTTCAACACATGAATTCAACCAAATTCTTAAAATTCCTTTAAACCTTAAAAAAATACTCATCTTACCTTCAAAAGAGAGAGCAGTTTTCTTGAGAGTTTCGCTGGAGTTTCTAAACATAAAAATGGTGACACTTCCTGGACATGTCAACCCATAAAAATGATGTGTCATCCCTTGATGTTGATGTGTCACAATTATTAATTTCTTTGCTTAGTTAGCATGTTTTCCATCCTTAGAACATGACACCTAAACCTATTTATAGGTGACTTTTCAACTTTTCAGTCGCCGCTATCGTTTTTGGTCATCCACATTATTACTTTTCAAAGGAAATTCATTATCGGATATCCACCATGAATGCCAATCTATTCAAGGACACTACACATCCGCTGCAAAAAATCTACATATTCGTTGCAGAAAGCCCACACATAAGTTGCAAACGACCGCTATCTATATGTTTGGTTGATTGCGACACCACTCATGGCTTACACATTACACTTTGTCTTTGGATAGGTTGATCGCACACTCAAATCTCGGTCAACCGCAATATAAACCGAGAGCGAATCCAAGTTTCTTATATGCATTTAGGATGTTCACACCCTTCTGCGCTTCTGCGGATCCCAACATTTTTGCGGATCCCCATAGTTACCTTGCACCGGTCGACCGCTAATTGATACCCCGGTCGATTGCAAATTTTTCCTAGAGTAATTGAAATAAGTCTTTGTACATTAACCCCCAATCTTACTTTAACATCAATTAATACAATAAAATTTTGGGTATTATATATTGTCTCATTTGAAATACATAATAGATGACTATGCAAGAATAGAAAATATAAAAGGAGTCTTGCAGTAAATCAAGTGAACAAATGTTTACGAAGAGCAGATAAAATGAGTTTAGGAGCCATAAAAATGTCAATTTGAAAATTTGACGTACCTTGAGAACATGGCATCACCAGTTCAACCAAGCTTCTAGAGATTTGTTTTCTCTTTTACCTTTGCTTGTTTAGTCTTTTATTATTCCTTTTGTGATCTATCTATTCAGGGAGTCAACTTTTAATTATATTTTAATTTATTTGAATGCATTTAATTTAGTCATGAACTAATGTCGTTATATTAGAGTTCAATGAAACCAAAACACTTAATTTAGTTTAAAGTTCTTCTTTTTTAATGTAGTTACTTATGAATTAAATTTTTTTAAAAAAATAATTAAATTATATGTGATATGATATATTATTCTTAAAATCTTATGACTTGTTATATCAATGCATGTGCTTGCGTGATTAAATTCGACAACATTTATGTTTCGTGTCACACACTCAACATTATGAAAATAAAAACCATATGTAAAATAACAACTAAACATGTGCACAATGTAAATTTGTACATAATTGAACAATATGTCCATTAGTAACCATTCAGCGACATAATAGGTCAATATTTTGAATATTAATGGATAATCGAATTGAATACTAAAAAAAATAAAGCATATCATGTTTTGCGTGAGAACTCTCAAAGGTAAAAAACTATGGACATATAAAAAAAATTTACAAAGGTAAAAACTATGGACATATAAAAAAAATTTACGATGTTAAACCAAAGTATAAAATGTAATAATTTAGGAAGTTTTGGCTATGACCCCTAAATTTTTTTTTTTTACTAATTAAACCTTAAATTTTAATTAGTTAGCGACCAACAAAATAACATTAAAAAATTGTCAAATTTTAAAATATAAATATAAATAAAAATATAAAAATTTACATGTTTCCTTTGACGAAGGACTCTCTCTGGTTTACTTTTAAATTTTATGTTTTAATATTACTATGATATTTACGTGAAATTTATTTTTTATTAATATAATAATTAAAATAAGTATAAATATTTAAAAGGGTAAATGACAAATCAACCATCGTGATTTGAGGTCAATAACAAATCAACCACTATGGTATTTTTTTTGAACAAGTTAACTACTCACGTATGTTAAAATGACAAATCTAACATTACGTAGACGTTTACCGTTAAAAAGCTGGGTGTCAACGTTCGAATGCCAGAACGCCCCGCTCTGGCGTTCTAAATTCAGAACACCCAACGCGGGGCGTTCTGATTTTATGAAGAATTCAGAATGCCTAACGCGGCGTTCTAAAGAATTCAGAACGCCCAACGGCGTTTTGAATAAATCAGAACGCCCCATGGCGTTCTGAAGGGGCGTTCTGAAGAAAATCAGAATGCTAGCGGGGAGACACCGCGAATTTTTGTGGTGTCTGGTGCGAAGATTAAAACCGGATAATTCCATCACTTACAGTCACTGTAAGTACTAAGTGGGACGTCTCTCTCTCTCTCTCTCTAAGAACGCCGCAAAGCTAAGAGGAGCAGGTTGTCTTGTAGCGAAGGCACAACATTAAATTGAAAGATATAATCGGATATCTCCGTGGGAGAAGAAGAGACCCATGAAGCTTGATATCAATGGCGGTGACTGCGGAGATGTTGTTCCGTTGCCTCTTTCTCCTTTCGACGTCAATGGCTCTGGCACCACTACGATTATGATTAAAAACATTCCTAATCAGTTCAAGTAATCTCCTTCTCTAATCTGGTTTTTCATTTTTCCCCGCTATCGCATCTACACTATAAAATTTTAAACTTTTTTCTCTGTTTTCTTTTCCTGGTTATTTTACCATTAAACTTGTCGTCTCTAATCATCTATCACTGCATGGAAATGCATGAGCTCATAATCCGTCGCTATAAGTGCTACTGCGCCATTAAAACTAACCTTTATGACACTCAAGTTTGTGTTTGACGAGCAGGAGGCGTGATATCCTGCACATTTTGGACGAACATTACCGATCGGAGAACAGCAACGCTCAGTCATTGTTCGACCCGTTTCGGTCGGAATACGGTTTTGTCTATGTGCCGATGGATTTCAAATCTCAAGTCCAAGCCCATTGACTAATCAATCTTTGAGTCAAAGGAGATTGTCGCGTTAATTGTTTGTATTTATTATCGATTCTATCAGGAAGTTTTGGTTTCAGGGGAAGATTTCAAATCTTGGCTATGCTTTTGTCAACTTTACCACCACAAATGCGGCTTCCAAGTTTTCTGAAGTCTACCATAATCTCCCATGGCAGGTTTCAGTCAACAAAAAAGTCTGCAAAATTTTCGTCCCCAAGCTACAGGTTAGACAAACTAAGATCTGTTAAAAGCTTTCTCGTGATGACTTTACATTCGAAAATATTCAGGGATTACATAAAACCGCAAAAATTGTTGTCATACCAGACACCGTGATTTTCACTGTGGCTTCGCACCAGACACCGCGAAAATTTGCGGTGTCTCACCATACACTGCGAAAATTTGCGGTGTCTCACCATACACCGCAATTTTTGCGATGTCTTCGTACCAGACACCGTGAAAATTCCCGGTGTCTCACCAGACACCACGACCAGACACCTCGAAAATTCGCGGTGTCTCCCCGCAGGCATTCTGATTTTCTTCAGAACGCCCCACGGCGTTATAAATTCTTTAGAATGCCGCGTTGGGTTTTCTGAATTCTTCAGAAAATCAGAACGCTTTGCGTTGGGCGTTCTGAATTCAGAACGTCGGAATGGGGCGTTCCGGCGTTCGGACGTTAGCACCCAACTTTTTAACGGTAAACATCTACGTGATGTTGGATTTGTCATTTTAACATACGTGAGTGGTTAACTTGTTAAAAAAAATACCATAGTGGTTGACTTGTCATTGACCTCAAACCACGATGGTTGATTTGTCATTTACCCTATTTAAAATGAGATATTCGTCCTTTTAATATATTATAAAGGGGAAAATGACAAATCAACCATCGTGGTTTTAGGTCAATGACAAGTTAACCACTGTGGTTTAAGTCTTAACAAGTTAACCACTGTGGTTTAAGTTTTAACAAGTTAACCACTAACGTATGAGAACATGACAAATTTAACATCGCAGTGACGTTCGTCGTTAAAAATTAGTTAGGACGCCGCTGCGGTGTCTTGGGACGCCGCTGCGGTGTCTTGGGACACCGCAGCAGTGTCGTGTGTTGCGAAGGAAAACACAAAGTTTTGTCTGGACGCCGCAGGTGTGTCGTGAGGACGCCCCTGCGGTGTCCCGGGACCCCCCTGTGGTTTCCTTCAAAATCAATGTTTTTATTAGATTTTTGACCTCTTCAACTTCAAACGACCATAACTTTCACTACGAGTGTCGAAATTAGACGCAGAAGGTATCAAATCGAAGCTCTCTCAGAGATCTACAACCAGTCATGCAAATTATCCCTTGACCCCCTGTTTCGACCCCTAAATCCATCATCTAAGCCTTCAAATCTGCAATTTAACATGTTTAACCTTAAACTATGTAAGACGCCGCGACGGCGTCCCAAGACACCGCCGAGGCGTCCTAGGACACCGCGGTGGCATCTCGGGAAACCCCAGCGGTGTCCCGACTACGTTTTAACCACAGTGGTTGACTTGTCATTGAATTGAAACCACAATGGTTGATTTGTTATTTTCCCTATTATAAAAGTGAAAGATAACATATCATCGGTAGCTGCCAGTGCCTTGTCCCTTCGTTGATCCATTCCCCCTAATTAATTGCCTGCCTTTTCTTTTCACCTCCATTCTTTCTCTAGATTCAATGGCGCCAAGGCGGGAAGATGACTGGGATAGATTTCAAGAAGTTGAGGAAAGATGGGATTTCAATGGAGGATTCGGAGAAAGGTTTATGGAGATTATTCGACCCTTCCCTACAAATAGAAATTCCAAAGAGTATAGAAGAGTTCGGAGATATGGCGGTGGAGTTGTTTGGATGCATCTACAATGTTAGATACATGGGCCGATTTTGCGATGGTTTGAAGGGTGGAGAGACAGGGCAGGTAAAGATGGCCGAACTTCTGGAAGTCAAGGAAATGAGCACTGCACATAGAGCTGGTTCCGACAGCCTGTGGACACAGTCAATGTTTTTTTGTTGAGTCAAACTGTCAGCATTTTGGGGCGAGATTTTAAAAGGTCAAATGGTGACCAAATACATATGACTTATGGATTTTGATATCCAAGGAGTCTACTTTCTGATGGTTCAAGTTTCAAGTCGTTTGAAGTTTTGTAAAAGAAGTTATGACGTTTTTAGTAATCAAGGGTAAGAAATTGTTGTGGTGTTTCGTTTTCTATTTTATGTTTATTGCTTTCATTATTGTGCGAATTTCAAGAGTCTTATATGAGTTTATAAATATTGTATTGTGTTCATTTGAGAAAAATAGAGAGAAATACAAATATTGAAGAAGTATTGGAGTAGTGATATTTTTTTCTCTCCAAAACAAACACTCCATTTTTTTTTATCAAATTGGTATTAGAGCATGTCGTACTATGAGAGCACATCATTGGAACAAATGTTGCTGCCACGACTCACCAAAATGAACTCCGATAATTGGAGCATTCAAATGCATGTGTTGCTTGGTGCACAGGATGCATGGGAAGTAGTCGAAACCGATTTCACAGAGATGAAAGCCACTGGCTCCTGAACAGCAAATCAATTAAAAGCGTTGAAAGAAACGCGAATGAAGGACAAGATCGCTCTCTATCTCTTGTTTTAAGCGGTAGATGAGTCGGGTTTTGAGAAGATTGCTGGTGCATCAACTTCGAAGGAAGCATGAGACACTTTGCAAAAAGTGTTCAAGGGTGCCGATCAAATTAAACAATGCGGCTTCAAACTCTTCATGGCGAATTGGAGGCCATGATGATGAAGGAGTTGGAAGACATATCAACCTACATCATGTGTGTGCAAATGGTGGTGAATCATCTTAAACGCAATGGAGAAATCCTCACAAATGCAAGGGTGGTGGAGAAAATTCTTCGATCATTGACCGAGAATTTTGAGAATCTTGTATGCGCAATTGAGGAGTCGAAGAATTTGGAAGTGATGACCGTCGATGAACTCGCGGGCTCTCTTGAGGCACATGAACAAAAGAAGAAGATGAAGACACAAGAAGTCTTGGAGAAGGCCTTACAAATGAAGATGACTATCAAGGAGGATAAGGCAATGTACGCGCAATACAATTGAGGAAGAGGATTCGGCCGTGGAGGTCATGGTTCTGGTTGCGGCAGAGGCCGTGATCGTGAAAATAATTGCGAAGAGAAGGGCGAGACCAACTACAAAACTAGTGTGGACGAGGACGCGGTAGTGGAAGAGGTGGCCGGTTGAATCGTTCAACTATCAAGTGTTACAACTACGGCAAGTATGCACACTATGCAAAGGACTGCTACTCTGAGAAGAAGGTGGAAGAAAACGTGAATCTAGTCGCGAAAGATGAGACAAAAGACAATGACATTCTCATGACGGCCCAAAAGGACACCAATCCGTATAGCAACGCAATGTGCTATCTCAACGCCGGCGCTAGCTATCATATGTGTGGACACAAACATCTCTTTGTTGATATGCAAGAGATTAAAGAAGGACACATGTTTTTTGGAGACACATCGAAGGTCCAAGTCAAAGGCCGAGGAAAAATATGTTTTTCAAAAAAGGATGGAAATAAAGGAACAATGGAAGATGTCTACTATGTACCCTACTTAAAGAGTAACATTCTTAGCATTGGTCAATTATTGGAGAAGGGATGTTCGGTCTTCATGAAAGCCTAGATGTTGCACTTGAAGAACAAATATGGTCGCTTGCTCGCACACATGAAGATGGCAAAGAATCGAATGTCCAAACTCAACTTAAAGAATGTATGAGAAAGGTGTTTGCAAGTAAATATGGAGGACAAAGCATGGCTTTGACAATTACGCTTTGGGCACTTACATTACGGCGGCTTAAAAGAGTAAGCAAAGAAGGAAATGGTCCATGGGCTACCGGACATGGACTACACCAAGAAATTTTGCGAGGGATGCATACTCGGCAAATAAGTAAGGAGTACAATTCAAAAGAAGCAGAATATCATGCAAGGAGATCTCTCGAGTTGGTACACATCGACATATGCGGCCTGATCACACCGTAGTCTTTTAGTGAGAGGAGGTATTTTATCACTTTCATTGACGATTATACAATGAAGACTTAGGTTTATTTCTTGAAGGAAAATTCGGAAGCATTTGAGGTGTTTAAGAAATTCAAGATGCTAGTGGAGAAGACGACCGGTCTTTACATCAAGGCTTTACGATCGGATCGAGGCAGAGAGTACATGTCAACTACTTTCACCAGCTATTGAGAGGAACAAGTAATCAAAAGATTCTTGACCACACCTTACTCACCTAAAAAAAATGGTGTGGTCGAAACAAAAAATCAAACAGTTCTCAATATGGTTCAGCCGATGTTGAAGAGCAAAGACATGCCGAAGGAATTTTGGGCTGAAGCAGTGCAATGTGTTGTATATATTCAAAATCAATGGCCACATGCAATATTGGCAAATCAAACACTGCAAGAAGTTTGGAGAGGCCATAAACCAACTGTATCACATTTTAAGGTGTTTGGTAGTGTAGCTTACACGTATGTACATAATCAAAGAAGAACCAAACTTGGTGATAAAAGTAAGAAGTATGTGTTCATCGGGTATGACGAGAAGATGAAGGCTTTCAAACTGTTTGACAAATTGAAAAAAAAGGTGGTGGTTAGCCGAAATGTACAAGTGAATGAAGAAATTATATGGGATTGTTAGAACCAAAAGGAGGCAACACAAGTGAAGGAGAACGATCAACCATTGCACCAATAATCACACCAACAATCTCTCAAGCATCTGACGATGAAGGAGAGCCGAGACAACCAAGGATGCAGAGTCTACAAGATCTATACGACTCGACGAATGAAGTGCATTTGGTTTGCTTATTAGCAAATGCGGAAAATATTGCTTTTGAGAAGACCATGAGAGACAAGAGGTGGAAAGCCACGATAGATGACGAGATAAATGCAATCAAAAGAAATGCAACATTGGACTTGGTGGAGTTACCGAAAGGATGTCAACCCACAGGAGTAAAATGGGTGTACAAGAAAAAGATGAATGCCAAAGAAGAGATTGAAAGATACAAAACACGCCTAGTTGCAAAAGGCTATAAACAAAAGTAGTGGATCAACTATGATGAAGTTTTTGCTCTGGTTGCAAGAATGGAGAACATTCGATTTCTTATATCTCAAGCGGTGTAATTCAAGTGCTCAATCTATCTAATGGATGTGAAGTCCACATTTCTAAATGGAGTGCTTGAAGAAGAAGTCTATGTTGAGCAACCTCCCGGATTCATGAAAGTCAGAAAGAAGAGCAAAGTCTTGAAGTTAAAGAATGCGCTATATGGGCTAAAGCAAGTACCTCGAGCATGGAACACCTGAATCGACACCTACTTCAAGAAGAATGGATTCATACAATGTCTTAATGAACATGCGTTGTATGTGAAGAAAGAAGAAGAGAACCTGTTGTTTGTTGCTTTTTATGTTGATGATCTTATCTTCATGGAGAACAACTAGAATATGATATAATAATTCAAAGAAGCTATGACGCAAGAATTCGAAATGACGGACTTGGGATTGATGAAGTACTTTCTTGGTCTTGAGATTAGACAAGGAAAGTCTAAAATTCTTGTGTCACAAGAAGCATGTGCGAAGGACATTTTGAAGAAGAGCAAAATAGAAGATTGCAAGCAGGTAGCAACACCGATGGAGCTCGGTACAAATTTCTCTAAATTTGAGGGGGGAGATCAAGTAAATGTAAGTGACTACTGTAGTTTGGTTGGGAGTCTACAGTATATCACATGCACAAGGCCAAACATTGCATATAGTGTCAGCATAGTGAGTTGATACATGGAGGATCCAACACCTAAAAGCTATTAAGAGAATTCTTCGTTACATTCAAGGAACAGAGTCACTCGGGTTACTCTACTCAAAGACAAACGAATACAAGCTGGTTGGTTACTCTGATAGTGATTGGTGCAAAGATGTAGATGACCGAAAAAGTACAGCGGGATATGTGTTTTATATGGGAGACACGACATTCACATGGCTTTCGAGGAAACAGCTAATCGTGACTTTGTCGACATGCGAGGCGAAGTATGTGGCTATATCTTTGTGTGTGTGCCACGCAATTTGGCTAAGAAATTTGCTACATGAGTTGAATCTCAAGCAACATGAGGCAACTGAAATACGAGTTGACAACAAATCGACAATTGAATTGGCAAAGAATCAGGTTAACCATAAGAGGAGTAAGCATATGGATGTTCGTTTTCATTTTATTAGAGAACATGTTAAAAAATGAGAAGTGTGAATGAGTCACGTTACGAGTCGTGACCAAGTGGCAGACATTTTTACAAAGCCGCTGCAAACAGTGCTATTTGAAAACTTTAAGAAGATGATCGTAATGAAGGATCGAAAATATTTGAGTTTAAGGGAGGAATTTGTTGAGAATTAAACTCAAACGGTCAACATTTTGGGGCAAGAATTTGAAGGGTTAAATGGCAACCAAATTAAAAGTATGACCTATGAATTGTGATGCCTCGGATGTCTACTTTTTTATGGTTTAAGTTTCAAGTCATTTGGAGTTCTCTATAAGAAGTTAAGACGTTTTTAGTAACTAATGGTCAGAAATTGCTGTGATGTTCTGTATTCTATTTAAGTATGTTTATTGTTTTAATTATTGTGCAAATTTTAAGAGTCTTATCTGAGTTTATAAATATTGTATTGTGCTCATTTGAGAAAAAGAAAGAGAAATACAAATATTGAAGAAGCATTGGAGTAGTGATCTTTTTTTTTTCTCTTGAAAACAAACACTTCATTTTTTATCATTTTTTAAGATAATCGAGAAATTCCACATTCCGAAGGAGCAGTACGATGGATTCGTGTATGGACTTAGCATCCAAATGGCACCGCTGGAAGCATTCTACTTGGAAGATAATAGATGCCCTTTCAGTTTGCCGCTGGAAGCATTCTACGTGGACAATAATGGTGAGCTATGTTGAGTAGGATTCAATTACAGAGTTTGTTGATTCACACACAAAAACATAATAGGAAGAACCTCATCCATTTTGGTTTTGTAAAAATTAAGGGTGGAAATCGATTTGGTTAGAATCGGGTAACCTAACCAAACCAATCATTTTGATTGGTTCAGTTCGATTTTGATATGAAAAAAAATAAAATATAGGATCAAACTGAACAGAACCAAACCAATCATTTCAGTTCGGTTCTCAGTTGTAAGTAAGGAAAACCAAACCAAACCAAACCAAAAATAAAATTAAACCTGAAAACCTATTTGAGTCACTAATTTAATTCTAATTTTTTCAATGAAATACTACACAGAAATATAGTTACATAGAATTCATTGATTTCTGCCAATTTAATAAACGGGTCACCACATACTGTTATTTGGTTGTTTCTAGATATGTTAAAGCTGGGAATAGCTCCAACTACTTTTAGTTTATCTTCAGTTGTAATAGGTTGCTCATAGTTAGAGGCAGGAGAGCTTGGAACTCAATTACATGGATTAATTATAAAAATAGGTTTTTAGCCTAATGTTGTTTTGGGAATATTAGTTGAATATTGTCTTTTGTGGATATTTGTTGGGACTTTTGAAAATGTGGATGTTTGCTTGGTACCGTATGTTCTCAGTTTTGACTTTTTGTGAAGTTTAGTTAAATCATTGTTTGATTAAATCATTATTTGATTGATATTGTTTAAAAGCTATAATATGAAGACCAAAATCAATACTTTAGTTTTTAAACTTATAAAATGGAGCATAAAACAATGTTATTAAATAGTTTTACTAAGCCTAAAAACTGCCAAAATGGGGCCCAAAAGCAAGCCCAAAACCAGATACCCAAATTTCGAAGTTTACAAAAAAAAACCAAACCAAACCGAGGTTCTATTTTCGACTCAGTTTCTTGCTGTCCTAGGTTCAGTTTTGGTTTTAAAATTATAAAACCAAACCGACTCGATTCTGTTCTATTTTGGCAAAAAACCAAACCAACCCAAGCTATTTCCACCCCTAATAAAAATCACAAGTTTATAAATTTAAATGAATCGGTTTTTTCTTTTTTTAAACTGATCTACAATTTAAACAATTTTGGCTTATCAATAAAATAATCAACAATAAAAAAAATTATGTAAATATTATTGTAACATTTTTTTTTTAAATTTCAATTTTTTTATAGAGGATGACACATTTCAGAAAATACTCTTTTCCTTCCTGTAGCAGAAAATATATTTTCTATAGTAGAAACCTATTTTACTCAACTAAATTTCGTAAAATATTAATTGCATTAGTAATTAATTTTTGAAATTTTGATCTAATTTGGTAATTAGTTACCACGTAATTAATTATAATGTTAAATTAATTAACTAATTTATTAATAATGTAATTAATTTTGAAATTAACTGTGAACTTAATTTTTGTAGCGAAAATGTATTTTCGCATAATATTAATTAATTCTTTAGATACTCGTAATTAATTATCAATTAGCAAATTATAAAGTAAAATTAATTACAAAATTAATTACTTATTTAATTAATTTAGAAATTAATTTTTGAAAATACTCTTTTTGCTGTAGAAAGTGTATCTTTCAAATTGGAAAATGTATGTTCTACAGCTGCGAAAAGTGTATGTTTCGCAGCAAAAACGTATTTTCTGCATTGAAAACGTATTTTTTGTAAAATATTAATTAAATTGGTAATTAAGTTTTGAGATATTGGTGAAATTAATTACCATAAAATTAATTATAATATGAAATTAGTTACTAATTTAATTAACTTTGAAATTTTGACAAATTAATTTTTGAAAATAGTCTTTTCTCATATCTTCTGCAGTGGAAAGTTGGAAAGTGTATGTTTTGTAGCGGAAACTTATTTTTCACAACAAAAACGTATTTTTGACAAAGTATTAATTAAATTTTTAGGTAATTTTTGAGATACTCGTGGTAATTAATTATCAAATTAATTATAAAGTAATTAATTATAAGATGAAATTAATTAATACTAAGTGGAAAATAACTTTTCTGCAATTACTAGTAATTAATTACCAAATTGGAGGAGTATTTTAAAAATTAATATTCTACGAAAAATACATTTCTAATGAGGCTACTTATTAAAAACAAATCTGGATTTACAATAGGCATATAATTAGCATTATAATGCATATCCAATCCTTACAACAAAAAGCATTACTATTAAAAGACAATTCTCATCGAACAGGCAAGAAGCACCAGTGTTCTAGTGGGGTGATGAAGAATATGCCTTGAGATTGCAATTAAAATGTGTACGAAGGAGGAAGGGTGTTGGTTGCTAATAGATTAAACTTTTAAGTTTTAAGTGTCAGAAAACATAGTTTAGGGTATTTCTGTCAAGACCTCCGAAATTCAAGATCTATATTGATATTTACCATTCATCTAAATTAGTTCATCTTGAAAGTTATCTATCAAGTTTTCAAAGACATAAAGCAGTCAACAGGAGGTTGCATAAGGGATCGAGTGGAAGCATACCCCGAGAGCAATAAATTTTTGAAGTCTTGCTGAAGCGGTCAACTAGTAAGATAGACCAGTCTGGCATAGATCATTCGAAAAACCTCCTGAGAGCATCTAATTTCTGAATCACCTATAGCTATCGATTGGGGGGAATATTTGGTTGACTGTGATTGCATTATTTGCTCAATTAAAAAAAATTAATAAGGGAAAAATTTCCTCCGCTAATTAAGTGGGAGCATTTTGAATCAGAGAAGGAAATTCCTTCTTTCCTTCCCCTCTGCTCCTCTAATTTAACAAAGAGCATTTTCCTTTCGTTCCACATTATCACGCTCGCTTCTCTATGTCTCTCTTTGTCTCTCACCCTTTCCCCTTTGTCTCCCTCCCTCAGCGATTTCTTTTCCACAAAATAGAAGCTTTTTTAGGCAAATTGGGTGAAGGAGTGGGGGTCAATTTCAAAATCTGTGACAGAGACTTTATCGACCTTGGTAAGTCAATTCTATGTAATTCTAAACTATGGCAGAAAGATTGAAATTTTTTTTTACACAAATTTTACTCTCAGTGTTGAAGGGGAAAATGTAACAACCCGATACTAACTTTTCTCGTCAAGCAATGTAATTAAACTTTGGAGATAAAATTTCATGATACAACTCGTTTCTTTACGCGTTAAGAGGTGGCTTGTAAATTCATGGGAATTTATTCGGGTGATAGTCAAGTTGAAAATGTGAAGGGAATGGAATTTTGGTCTTTTTGGACGACTTCGATCGATTTCTGACAAGGCGAATGTTGTGCATTTGAATCTGTCTGAATTTTGGACGAATTCGGACTACTTTTATCGATTTTGGACAAGGCGAACGTTGTTCATTTGAATCTGTCTGAATCTGTCCGAATTCTGGACGAACTTGGACGACGGGGACGAAACCTCGGACGTCATTTTTACGTCTGAATTCTGAATTCGGATAGTAAGGGCAGAATTTGGACGCATCCTCTCGTCCGTATCCTCACTGTACAGCGACAAAACTGATTTAAAATCAGAAGGAGAACGACGTCTAACCAATAAAAAAACATGGCTTCTTAACACGAAATCGCACGATGATGGCTGACCAACAAAGATTTGTCCACTTTTCCCCCTCTGCCACATGTACGATGTGTCCCAAGGGAGCCCTATTTCTTCAGCCTTCATCTCCTTCTTCCTCATTTTCTATTATTCCTAGAGGGGCTAGTGGGTTTCTGCGTTGAGGGTTTCGCCAGGGGAGCTGCCGTCCGTTTGAGTCATCATCAGAGTAAGGTAAGGATATGGGTAGTCGGTGGCCATTTGGAGGCCCTACACCCAAGTATACGTTGTGTGAGTGATTGGTTTTTGTGATATAACTCTGCAGTTCTTGTAATGCCTTTGGTTTTGCTGTGTAGAAGTGAAAATGCACATTTTGCTACTCTTGTTGTTTGCAATTCCGTTGTTATGTTTGATGAGAAGCATGAGTAGTTGTTTGTGATTTCCGCTGTTATATCTGATTAAAGCATGCTTAGATATTTATGTTCTTCCGCTGTCATAATTGATTTAAAACATGATTAGTTGAACATATCTCCTGCCGTTTTATTTTAGTCCTTAAAAGCATGTTTAGTCTTTTGTGTAGTCGATTAAAAAGCATGGTAGATGTTCGTAATTATTTTCTGTTACATAGTCGGATGAAAGCATGCTTAATGTTCCCCTACTACTATTCCGTTGAGTTGATTTAAAAGCATATTTTCATTGTTCGCTCTGATTAATACTCGCTACTATTTTAGTCGTTCGAACGTATGTCCTGTCATGTTAATTTGACGCAGGGTGGACACACTCAGAGTGGAGCTAGTGGACACTCAGTGATACTTCTTATGTTGCTGGGCACTCAGGCTTTTATATTTTTCATACATGTGCAGAGTCTGGACATTTGAGGAGGAGCTACCCAGTGAATCCTAAACTTTCATAGACTAATTCAGTGTCTGCTCAATTAGCTTCTGTTAGACCTGGAGATACCAAAGGATTTTCTAGACAGAATCAGTGTAGTTATTATGGATCACAGAGCTTTACTTCACCGCAGCTAGTCAGTTATAGATCGCCATTGCTGTATCAACCTGCTAGTAAAGACTTTCAGAGGTTTACTAGGTATCAGCAGAATTATGCATTTAGTGCCACTCCTACAGGATCTACTAGTATGATGGCATTCATCGAGTGGTGGATTTGGTGGCAAAGAGAAGATGATTGACCAAGTTTATGCAGTTTTAGGATCTAAGTCTATTGATCAGTCTGGCTAGGGCTTCATTAATGGCACACTCCCTTTATTTAATATTTTGGTGCTTGTATTATTTGATACTGGTACTACACATTTATTTGTTTCTACATCTCTTGTTCGTGTTATGGGTGTGACTGTAGATAAGCTAGAAAATTCTTTGATTTTGAGCACTCTCAATAATAAGAGATATGAAATGTATCTCATTGTTTGATATGTTGCCCTTATTGTTGGGGGGCACGAACTATCGATTGATCTGATAGTTATACCTATGGATCGGTTTGATTTAATCTTATGTATCGGTTTGATTTAATCCTATGTATGGATTGGTTGAACCTATATAAAGCTAAGATCAACTATGATCGTAGAAATATCACCCTTACGTTGGAAGATGGGAAAATCCAGTGCATCTGTAATACATGAAATTTTCACAAATAGTTTAATTAAGTAATACATCAATTTAGAGATTAATAGATTAAATGGAGTATGTAATGAAGAAATTAAAATAGTAAAATTATTAGAATTATTGAAATTAGAAAAGATTAAGTACATAATTTTATTTGATATGTAATAAAATAAAATGTGAACTATTAAGGAATTAGGAAAATTTAAGCAAATAATTTTATTTTATAGGTAATAAAATAAAATAAGAAATTATAAAGGAATTAAGGAATATTAAGTAAGTAATTTTGTTTTATAGGTAATAAAATAAAATAGGGATTTTTGAGTAATTAGGAAAGCCAAGAATTAGTAAAGAATATTGTTTAATAATTCATGGTTAAAATAAAGTTTAAATTGTTAATTTAATAATATATACGATAGAATTAAGGAAAAGAATTAATTATTAGTTTAATAGTTTAATTATGAAAATTAAGGAAATATAATGTAAGAGATCAGATGCAATAGAGGCCATTGGATGTGGTTTAAGGATGACTGAGATCATTTAGGATGGAGAAAGATGCTTCGCAGAAGTGTTTGATGCAGAAGGACGTTGCACCATTAAATAGGCTTAGCAGAAGAAACGTGGGTCGTTGGATTTACGAAAAGATGTTTTCTGTAGAAGTGTTTGATGCGTTTGAGTGTGGGAATGTTCTAGACCATAATATTTGATTTGCGGAAGGAACGAGAACTGTTAGATTTAGAAAATATTCTTCAGTGAGAATGTTTGGTGCCGCGTGGACATAGAAGAATGATGAGTCATTAGATCAGGTTGAGTGAAGGAAATGTAAGGAGTTGGATTAGGAAAAGATTCTCTAACAGAAAAGGAAGAGGTCTTTCTAAAGCATTAAGTAAGTTAGAAACGTCATCGTTAGACTTATTAAGTTGCAGTCCGCGGGAGTATTAGCGTTTGCTGATGGGTTTTAGCGATAAATTAGTACACATGGCAAATGATGGGCCTTTGATTAGGGTTCCCGCGGAAGAGTTGGCTTCCGCGACTGTGTTTGTATCTGCAGTTGCTTTAGCGATCACAAATATGAGTTTTAGAGCTAATGTGTTTGTTGGCCATTGGTCGAGCAAGTTTTGTGGACGTCTGCTACGACTCTCTGTGCGTTTGCACTAACTCGGGCATGTTTAAAATAAGGTAACTTTCCAGATTTCTTTCAAGCTATGTGTTGATTCTTAGACAGCTTAGGAAATGATAGAATTTAGACGTGATTTCGTGGGATTTTATCCCTCAAAGTACTTTGGCTAGTGTTCTATATATTAGAGGGTTTGAGTTATACTTTAATCACCCAAGAACCTCCATGGACGAGAGAGCTTTCTCTCAAGCACTAGGGTGAGACCTGTCCTTCAAGTCTTCGAGGTAGGTTCCACAGTTTAGTTTGCATAGTAGTTTTGACACTAGTTAATGGTTGAGTTATTCCTTTAGTAATTAACTCTTTGTTTCTTAAAAAGAGAAGTTAGCGTAGGAAGAAGTTTAAGAACAATTTGACAACCATTGAGATGTTCAAATAAGAGATGTTTGCTTGTGCTCGGCCTTTGGCCTTCATCACCAAGACGCTGTGGTATTGTGTGTTTTGATTATTATTTTGTCTATGATGCCTTAGGGCTGTTGTTCGATGATATAATACTGGTTTACAATTTATGTTTGAGAATATGATGCTTGTTTACAATTTATTTAGATGTTGATCGAGGATGTGTTATGTGATGTTTGCTTGTGATATTATTCTGTGATGCCTATGGGCTGTTGATCGAGGATATGTTATGTGATGTTTGTCTTATAATGTTGTTCTTTAATGCCTACAGATTGTTGATCAATGATATGTTTATTGTTATGTTTATTCATGTTAGATTGTTATGTATGTTTCATGCATCATGTTTTTCAAAAAAAGAACAAAAATGGTTTTCATGTAAAAAAGACAGAACAAAACTTAAGATATGTTGAAAGGTTGAGGAAAGGTTATCCCAAACGTTGGTTCTATGAGGGATAATCCCATTGGCATGATTAGATCAAGGCTTGGCTGAAGTTCACCAAGTGGTTTTGCATTGAGTGCACAACACTAACAGAGGTCCCGGTAAGGGAGATTGTCTCCCCAAAGTTCACGAGACTTAGTGGTGTATTTCCTATAGTCATGCCTACTCTTCCTATTAGAATCCCAACAAAGGTTGCGAGAATAATTAAAAGAAATAAATAACAAAAAGACATGTTTTACGAAAAGTGCTTTGCATATTTATATAATTTTGTGCATATTTTACTGAGCATTAGGCTCATAATTTGCACTTTGTGATGTAAATAATAATGAACTTATAGAGGAACAAGATGATAGAAACAATTGATAGCACTGATGAAGAGAAATTCTCATGGGTGAAGATAGAGCATTGTCAGAGCAAAGTTGACTCGTTGGTAGGATTAAAGGAAAGATGAATTTTAATAATAAGTTATAAAGCTTTTAATTATGTTTATTGTTGTAGAAACATCTTTATAAATGCTTTTGTTCAATTAAATTATGGATTTTACTATGTTTTAGTTAAATGAGTTTGTTGAGGCTTCCGCTACAATTGTTTTTAAAAGAGTATTTAATAAATGTTGAGTTTTACTAAGCTTTTCTTAAAAAAAATTGTTTTTAATTACTTTCACTGTGTACGATTTTAAAGGTACGATTTTTTTTAAGGTGTATTTAAAGAAAATGAGCAAGAAAAAGAGTTTTAACGCTTTGGGGCGTTACAACATCCATGTAATATCCATATTTTCCTATTGATCTCGTTCTATGAGTTTCTTTGGGTGATTGGAGGAGATTAGAACTTTATGAGAACATTTTTGTTATTAGCAGCGACTTTGATATGGTCAGGTAGGATTTTGATTTGTCAGTGGTTTGTGGCCACCTTGATATTTTTCCTATGAAACTACATGGGTTGTCACCCAACCATGAGATTGAGTTTTGCATTGATGTGGTGCTTGACACTGCTCCAATTTCAATTGCTATGTACTACATGGTTTCTGCTGAATTGAGAACCCAGTTGAATGATATACTACAAAAAATGTTTATTCAGAATAGTATTTTGTCGTGAGGTGCACCCGTTTTATCTGCCAAAAAGCACGATGGTTCGCTTCACCTATGCATCAGTTACCGAAAATTGAATCAAGAGACAGTCAAGAACAAGTATCTAATACCAAGAATTGATTACTTATATGATCAGCTAGGAGGATCTATATATTTTTCGAAGATCAATCTGAGATCTGGTTATCATCAACTGAAGATTCGTGAGGAAGATATTCTTAAGATGGCCTTTCGAATTCGATATGGACACTTTGAATTTATGGTGCTTCCGTTTGGATTGACTAATGCACTATCTACTTTTGTGGACTTTATGAATCGAGTCTTTTGGCCTTATCTTGACCAGTTCGTAGTAGTCTTCATCGATGATATTATGATATATTCTAAATCTTTCGATGAGCATATAGACATCTAAGAATTGTTCCACAGTCGCTAATGGAGCATCAGTTGTATGCAAAGCAAGAAAATTGCAATTTTTAGATGACTAAAGTGAAACTTTTAGCCCATGTTGTTTCCCAAAATGGCATCTTCGTGGATCCAACTAAGAATGAGGTCGTGTTAGAGTGGAAGCTACCCAAAAACGTTACTAGGGTGTCTAGCTTCTTGGGTCTTACTAGTTATTATCATCGATTCGTGCAAAATTTTTCTTTTATTGCTATGCCGCTAACGTAGTTGACTAGAGAGAATGTGCAATTTATTTAGAATGAAAAGTGTCAGACAACTTTTGATGAACTCAAATAGAGAATGTGATGAGAGTTTGTCTTATGTAGTATATGCAGATACATCGGGAGTTGGCTCGGGTTGCGTTCTAATGTAGTAGGATAAAGTGATACATCTCGGTAATTAAAGAATCATTAGCGAAACATCTATTATTTTTTCCTTGAAGATTAGGCGAAGCTATTTGTATGGTGCTAAATTTGATATATTTTTGAAATACAAGGTTCAACGTGATTTGAATCTCCGACAACGTCGATGGATGGAGTATATGAAGGACTATGATTTTTCTCTAAAATATCATCTTGGAAAGGCTAATGCTATAGCTGATGCCTTGATTCGTTATCCTCAAAGGCTTTTTTCTTGTCTTGTGTTAGATGATTAAAAAAGGTATTTATTTATTGAAGATTATGAGCTATAGTACTAAGAGGATGGTCATACAGTTTTAGTTTTTAATTTAGTAGCAACCTCTACACTTTTGCAATGTGTGAAAGAATTGTAGAGGTTTGATAATGAGTTAATAGAAAGATTTGAGAAGATTCAAGCTGGTGAGCAATTTGATGGTTGGGAGATCAGTTCTGATAGGTTTCTATTTTTCAAAAATTAAGTTGTGGTCTCTAGTGATTTGGATTTGAGGGAGGTAGTCTTAGCAGAAAGCCATAAGTCTAAATTGGCTATTTATCCCGTAAGCACGAAAATGTATCATTACTTGAAGTATTAGTATTGGTGGATTGGGATGACATAGGATGTAGCAGAATATATATCAAGGTGTTTAACTTGTCAATAGATTAAAGCTAAATATCAAAAGCCAACTAGATTGTTACAGCCTCTGCCTATCTCTGAGTGAAAATGATATCAAATTACCATGGATTTCATGACTAGCTTGCCTATGTGAGCACAAGAATGAAGTGGACAAATGTTTGGGATGAAAATCAGAAGAAGAAAGATGGGTCAAGGATGAGGAAGGCTATTGGAGGTTTGGATAGATAAGAGAAAAGCTAAAAAAACCAATAATCGTTGGATTTGATCAAGGACGTTTGACTATGGAAGATGAACGGCTAGAAGATTCAATGGGAGGAGCAGGTATCTAGGTTAAGAGAGAGGGATATCAGGTATGAATAGAGATCTAGCAGAGAGTATAATGGTCATTAGATAAAGTCGAAAGAGGAAGGAGGGCTGCTAGATGAGAAAGGATTTCCAAAGCAAGAAAAAAAAGTGTTACCGAAGCAAAGGGAGAAATAGATTTCCACGAATAGAAAGGCTTTCGCGGAAAGGATCGAAAATTTTAAAGAGAGTATGGGCAAAGGGTGAGACATGTGGTGGTTGGGAATGAACAGGCTTGGTTTCCGAGGTAGGGTAAAGTCACGTGGAAGGAACATGTGACTTAAATCAGTCAACCTGACCGTTCGATAGATCGAGTGGAAAGAAAACAGAGTGTTGGATGGGAATCTTTAGTGTCCACCAAACGAAAGATTCATAGTGGGAGCGACGGATGCAGAGGGAGCGGCATGAATCAAAGGCTGAGAGGGTGCCCGCAAAAGGAAAGAGACATGTGGACGGCTAACGATGCAGGCTGAGTGTCCGCGACAGTAGAGGCTTCTGTGGAGAACAACCATGTACAAAAATTCACAAAGAGGGAGCTCTGCTTTGTGAAGATTGATGGATACAAAACTACCAGTGACTAAACAATTGAACCTTCCTCTAAAGACAAAACGAAGGTACGATGAAGTGGAACATAAAACAAACCAAGGAACAACAAGTTGGTTTGGAAACTGCCTAGTTACAGTTCCAACTTCAAAGGTGACCTTGAGAAACAAGGAGATGCTCAAACTTGAATTGGAACTTCATAAGTTTTCTAATCCTTTAATGGGGATGTCTACCTCAAGAAAGAGGTGGAGAAAGGATTAGCAATAAGAGGAATCACCTAAAACTCACAAATGGGGTGAAATCAATTTTGATACATACAGGCTTAATAGGATATGACTCACTGAAGAAGGATGAGGCTACGGAGAAACTCCACAAGTTCAAACAAACGTTCTGTTTTCTCAAATTCAACTCCCTAAACAAAGGCCATAAGTGAGGTTTAAATACCATTACTAATTAGAGTTAAATCTTAATGACCAAAGTACAAAAATAACTCTTTAAATAAACAACCCATACGGCTAAAATCACTCAAGCTAAAACTATCCTAACATAACATTTAAACTATTACAAAATAAAATAAAATAAGATAAAACATTGAAAAAAAACTAGGCAAAGTCTGTGGCACATCACCTAAGGCAATGCAGAAATTTGATGTTGTATGGGTGATTGTTAATAGATTGATAAAAATCTACACATTTTATTCTGGTCAAAATGGATTTTTCTTTGACGAAGCTAAGTAAGTTGTATATCGAGAGCATATTTCATCTTCACTGTGCTCCCTCGAGTATTGTTTGTGATAGAGATTTGAGATTCAAGTCAAAATTTTAGAGATCCCTTCAAAGAGCTTTGGACACATAGCTTAATTTAAGTATAACGTATCATCCTCATATGGACAGTCAGTCTAAGCGTACGATCCAGATTCTAAAGGATATGTTGAGATCTTGTATTATGGATTGAGTTGATAGTTGAGTGAATCACTTGCCTTTAATGGAGTTTGTTTATAACAACAACTATCATACCAATATCGGTATTTTGCCATATGAAGCTTTGTATGGGAAACCGTCTAGATCACCTTTATGTTGAGCTAAAATCATGGAGCGTGTCACTCTCAGGCCTAATTTGATTCAAGAGACAACTGAGAAGATCCAAGTGATCAAAGAGAATTCTAGATCGTGAGATCAGAGTTATGCGTGAAATACCACTTGTTTGAGTTCAGCGGAAGAAACATAGTGAAAGAGAAGTTACTTGAAAAATTGAATCTGAGATGATGACTAGGTAACCATGTTTGCTCAATGGTATACTTGAGATAGTTCTAAATTTCAGGGACGAATGTAATATCTGCTCAATTCAAAAAAAAATTAATTAGGGAAGAATTTCCTCCCCCAATTCGATGGAAGCATTTCGAATTGGGGAAGGAAATTCCTTCTTTCCTTCCTCTCCGTGATGCACCACAGAAGAGTTTAAGGAAGAATATCACCTGTGCGGTTGATCTATCGAAGGAGGTTAACGACCACAAGCTTCAACAAATAAACAGGGTGGTCGATCAGCAACTGCAGAGAATGATCGGGATGTATACAAATTCGGTCGTCCGCAAATTTGAAGGTAAAAAGTGGTCAATCAACTAAAGGAGGGGAGATCTACCGGTTGACAAAACTTTCTAAAACTTTGCCGCAAACACTTTAAGGAAACTCCAACTTTGGAAATCAATATCTTGCTAAATCTAGAAGCTCTCTTCATGAAATTTGGATAGCAAAATGTTCAATGAATTAAGAATAATCCCTCTAAAAATAATAGCAAGAAACGCCTTCAATATGGAAATGTGCACGGATGAATTAGTTTGGCCGAAAATAGAAGAAATCACAACTTGCACCTTCATATGAAGAATTTCACCAATATAATCCTTCTTAAAAGTTGTATACCACCTCACATGCCCTTCCTCCAAGAAGTAAGAACACAGATGCTAATAAGAAAGGTTACTCAACTCACAAAATAACCTTAATTTGTGATATCACACCACAATGAACTTTGGATAGAACACACCAAAGGGTAAAGAAGAATCACTTCAATTTCAAGAGAAGTAAAAGCTTTCAATATTCAAATTCAATTGTCTAAAACACTTACACTAGGTGGCTTTATATAGCCAACTACAAACTATAGAATAGAAAATAACAAGATAGGAAACAAGCTAATACTCAGCCATATACATACCAATTTCTAAACTAGACTTTAGGCAACTTACTAAAGTAATTATTTAATTTGTTTCTTGTTTCTTTTTCTCCAAGTTTTGATGGTTTTTGACAGCTACTTTCTCTTCAAGTTTTGGCCACTTGGAGGGTTTCCTTGTGCATGCAATCTTCGGCTTTCCTTTTGTCTTCTAGCTTGGCCACTTAGGATGGTTTCTATATCTCTTCTTGCTTTGTCCTTTCTTGATCTTTAAGCTTGGCTTCTTGGGGTTCTTTCCATAGTAAAATATGTGTGAGCTTTCCTTGGTCTTTATGGGTTGGTAGCTCCTCCATTTTACCCATTATTGAGTTACCTTCCAAATAATTAGAAAGGTAAGTATTGATGAGTCTTTGGGCTCTAGCTCTTGTGATTGAACCTTGTAGTCCATCACTCTGCTCCTCCAATTTAACAGAGGGCATTTTCCTTTCGTTCCACCTTATCACTCTCACTTCTCGCTATCTCTCTTCGCCTCTCATCCTTTCCCCCAATCTCCTTCCCTTGGTGATTTCTTTTCCGCAAAACAGAAGCTTCTCTCGGCAAATTGGGTGAAGGAGTGAAGGTCGATTTCAGAATTTGTGACCAAGACTTTATCAACCTTGGTAAGTCAATTCTATGTAATTCTAAACTATGACGGAAAGATTAAAAAAACAATTTACACAAATTTTACTCTTGATGTGGGAGGGGAAAAATCGAGTTTTTCTTGGTATGGTTGGAAAGAGGAAACTTAAGCCCCTCTCAGTTCGATTTGAGTTCTACTAGTGATCAAAAAATCAAAATTGGAGGCATGAAAAATCTGATTTAAAACTCTCATTTTTAATCTATGTTGTGGTTGTTTTTCCCGATAAAAATTGAATTTTCTTTCTATAAATCATACCTTGTGTTTGATTGTGGTGTTGGATTCTGCTCCTGTCGGTTTGTTGGATGATAATCTAGCAGGAAGGATCATTGCAGACAGTGTCAATGAGGACGACGTTGTCCTAGGCAATATGTCCATCATTCAACTGGACCATGGTCCATTTTGGGTCACGATTCTGCAAGTGTTGAGCTTTGGTCCACACTTAATTTGGGTTGCGGTCCAACCACATTTGGCTCATATTCATGGGCCTATTTTAGGTCCGATTTCAGGGTTTTACATCCAATTAATTATGGATTATTTTTAAGTGAAAATTTGGGAATTTTGATGTATAAATTTGATGACTTTATTTTTATATAGGTACTATTCAAGGTTGACTTTATGCACGACTTGAACCCAAAATTTGATGACTTTATTTTTATATAGGTACCAACAAATTAAATTAAAATCGTGGACTCTAAAAAATTAGACTTTTGGATAATTGGGCTTAGGCTGGTGATAAACCCACTTCGAGGTAGGGATTTATTTATATGCACAATATTACTTAAATTTTTTAAAAATAATATTTTGAGACGTGTCTCATATAAATTACATGTCCATTTTATGA
This sequence comes from Begonia loranthoides, assembly GCA_022433065.1. Classification (NCBI taxonomy): domain Eukaryota; kingdom Viridiplantae; phylum Streptophyta; class Magnoliopsida; order Cucurbitales; family Begoniaceae; genus Begonia; species Begonia loranthoides. Next base: position 11,941,211 of record CM039468.1, read on the forward strand.
CTTGTCAGATTTTTATATTATATGTAGTTTTTCATTGTACACATTTTTTTTACAAAAGCATGCATATAAAAATTACTATATCAACTTAGTCGTGTGAGCCAAGTTTGATCGACCTAATTTGGGGTCCTATTTTACTTTATGCACATTCTTCTGTAGAAGGATGTATTTGTTTGTTGTTTGAAACAGTTATATGTGTTGTGTCCTTAGGCGCAAAACTCTAAACCTGATCAGGGTCTTTATGTGGCTTTCGCGATTGCCGAGCATCACTTTTACCATGTGATATGTCTATGTCTAAAAGTTTACGTTTCATAAGTTCATTTTTTAGAAAATTGTACAGAAGAGCACACATTTAAAACAATTCATTATAATGTGCTACGTAAATAAAATAGATCATTGTTATACTATATAAAATCTCAATAAAATAGTCACTCATGGACTCCGTTTTAAATTAATTATTGAATATAAAATTTGATCCCTATTAAGTTCTGTAAACCCACCCCAATGACAATCTTGCACGACTTTATCAGCACGATTTTAAGTTGCCAAATCAAGAATAAAATTTTGGCGGGACTTATTTTATTTTCAGCACTTTAATAATTTTCTCTTAAGAGACATTTTGTGAGGTGGATTTTATCATAAATAATTGTAATTTCTATTTTTCCATTTTTAATTTCGTACAGTTTCTATTTGGATCTTATTGCTATGCTATCTAAATATTATTTGTTGGACATGTTTAGCCCATGTTTTGTTTGACCTTGACATGTAATAAATGTTCCAAGACTTACGCTGTTAATTAAGAAAATTAAGTCAAACGGTTCAATTCTTTTGGGCTGAATCGTTTCTCGTTTTATTTCGGGTCTCTTGCGGGTCGTGACAGTGATAGTAGGCTAGTGGATATATATTGTAATGGTTTGAAAATTTGTATATGTAGGTAAGGGTATTAAATTAGTAGAAAAGTAATAATTATGTACAAAATGAATTTAAGCTTAAATTATTTTTGCTAAACAATTTGGATATTTTTATATTGTTGAATATGCAAATGTAAATAGAATTTTATGAAATTTTAACATGATAACATAGATATCGTAAGGAAGATATTGACACTTAAATTGTGAAATTTGGAATTTTATAGTCAAAGTTATGTAACTTGAAAGTTACACTAAATGTATGTAATACTTATATACGATTTGAAATAAATAATTAATTCAAACAAATCAAATAAAAATTTAAGAGTGATCCCTAAAATAAAAGTTTCCTAAGACATACCTATGTTGTCATATAGTAAAATAGCACTAATAGGGTGATGCCCAAGTCAAGATGAAGGAAACAACTCAAAATGTAAAATATGAGAATAAAAATGACAAGTTGGTCATTTTACCTCAATGATTAAGGCCAAACTTGTAAATCATTTAGGACATCTCTAGAACTTTAATATATGAAATTAAAATGAAGAAAATCGTGGTTACTTGAAGTGAAGAGACAGAGAGAAATAGAGAAAAACAAAATAAGAGAAAGAAAAAGGGTTTTAGAGAGACAAGTGGAAAATTGAAGTGAATAAGTGAAATTTTGAAATAAAAACGCAAGGAAAATGTAACGCCTCGTAGTGTTAAACCCTTTTTTTTTTAAATATTTGTGTTCATAGAAAATTGGATCCTTTAGAAAGCATATGACACAAGTCTTTAAGAAAACCTCTTTTAAAATCAAAGCTTAGTAAAACCCAACTTTTATTAATTATCTTTTCATATTCCTTTAAAAACCTTGCAGCAGAAGTCTTTAAGAAATTCATTTAGAAAATAAATGTAGTAAATCCCATCTTTAAAATAACCAAGAATATTTATAAAATGTTTCTATTTAAATATGACAGAAATGAACATAAATCTCAACAAAGAGTTTACATTATCAAAATTCATATTTTCTTTAATCCTCACCCACGTGTCAACTTCACTTTGACAACGCTCTAGCTTCACCCATTATAATTCCTCTTCAACCGTGCTATCAACAAGTCTTTTGCATCATGCTCATTAATCTTCATCACTTCCTACAATAAAACATATCAACACTCTCGCGGAAGCATCTTCTCTCTAATCCAACAACTCACACTTCATTCGCTAAAACGATCCAACGACTCAACATTCATCCGCAAGAAACACTTCCACGAGGAATCTTTCTCTAATCCTGATCAATCACAGCGGTCCCCAACTCTCATCCGACAGCTCCTACTACATTCGATCACTCCAACCTTTATTTTCCTAATTTTCCAGCATAAACACTAACCTAACACTTCAACTTTCTGCCCTAAACGTTATTACATATTATTTCTTTAATAATTCTAGTACATTTAATTTTCCAAATTTCTTAATAATTATTTACTTAATTTTCCCTAATTCTTGAATAGTTTCTATTTTATTTTATTACCTATAAAATAAAATTCCTTCTTTAAATATTTCCTAATTTCCAAAACTTATTTAGTTATTCTATTATTTTAAAGTATTCATTAAAATTCTCCAACTATCAATAATTAACCTATTAAATTTCAAATCATCGTATTACTTAATTAAACTATCCGTGAAAATTCTCGGGTGTTATATTCTTTCTTCCTTAAATAAATTTTGTCCCCAAAATTTGTCATACAAATGTTCTAGATATCTTCTTATTTTTAGATGGTAAAACCTAAAATCTCATATTTTTTTCCTCAAAATTTCTACCTTATTAGTCTAGAATTGATCATGTTAAATCTTGAAGTACTTTTCCTTATTTTGTGACATATGGAACCTTCTTTTCTACTAAGTATAAAGGGTGTAAAACATTAAAATTTCTTTCTAAGGGCATTTTCGAATGTAATATTAAGAGCTAATAGAGTTATTATCCTCAATCATAGTGTAATTAATCATAGTGTAATTAACTAAGAATTTATTAACTCCTCAAAACAATTTCTAGGAATCAAGCTTAAGTTTATTCATTTGTACACAAGTTTCAACCGTTTAACATCCTCAATTTGATACTCTTAGTTACATCCTTTGATCCGAAGTAGCTTTTATTCTCTTTCTGATCTTTCCAAGTCCCAAGTTAAGCTATCTAATAACTACAATTTGTTACATTTAAATAATTTGTTGGTCTTTAATAACTAGAGATGTTCAAAAATTCTAAATTTTTACTACTATCTTGCAAGGTGACTTACTTATCTAATGTTTTCCATTCAACCTAGCGCAAGATTTTAAGAATGTTTTTAGAAAATTTCCAATTTTAGCGTTTCCAACACTTTAAAATTATTTATTTCTTAACATTCACAAATTTATATACTTTTTATCTTTTCCCCAATGTACAATCACTCGGTACAACATAAATTTTCTCTCAAGTTACCGTATTTGTCGACTAAATTGTTATCTACGATTGTGCTAAGATCCTTTCATCCATATGTTGTTGCTAAATTTATTTCATGAAATCCTTATACTCATGGTCTATTTGTATAAAACCACTATTCTTAAAATATTATTATTATTTTCGAATCAAATCTAATCTTATATTTTCTTAATCAATTATTCTCTTAATTTAGTAGTTGAATACAATTTATACTTAATTTTCTCTATTTTGTTTTGATCAATTATAGCCTCAAAATTTAATAATTTATCAGTTACAATCTAATTCCTATGTCCTCAATGGATGATCATTCTAACTATATAGTTGAATGTAAATCTTATTCTTAAGCTCATCAACTTTAATTCAAACAATTGTAATCTCAATATTTAGTGATTTTTCAATTAATGTAATATCTCGATTTTATAATAGAATTAAACAATTAATTGAGTATTATCGAGAAGTTATTGAGAAAAACCAAATGGAAGAAAGTGAATGGGACTGATAACGGTCATCGAATAATTTTGGAATAAGTCAAGAATTAGAAGTGAATTGAAAATAATTTAAGAATTTAATTAAAGGATTGTGGAAAATAGGGGGAAAAGTTAAAAGTAAAATAATTTTAAATTGATTTAATTTAAAATAGAAAAGAATTAATTAATTAATTAATTAATTTTAAAAAAAAACATAAAACAATAAATGAAAAGGAATGGCCAGAGAGGCCATTCCTTCACGTTCAAAACACAAGAAGGACGAAACAGGGGAGAGAAGGGAGAGAGGGCCGAGTCGAGATCTCGCCGGCCGACGACTCGCTACGGCCGGGCTTCGCGTGGGTGGACGGCGTACGGGCTGCGCCGACGGGCACGGAGCGCCGTGCGGTGCGGCGTGCAGCGTCGGCGTGCGACAGGTTTGATTTCAACGAGCTCGGGTGTGACGGACTGCCGGGTTTGCAGGACACAAAGTGGTTTAGCTCTATCGAAAGCTCATACGGGGTTACGTGGCCAAGGTGAGTCACTTGTCTTGGTCTTTACTGGATGGATTTTGGGCAGTGAATGCCGTGGGTGCCGAGTCCTTTGTGGACCTCGCACTGTCCGCGGATCTACAACACGTTGTTATTAGCAATTACTCAAAATAGGTGGCAATTATACTGGTTAGATGATTGTCTACCTGCTGCCATAAGTTTTTGCCTGTTAAAAAGAGAGAGGCCGAGAGGGTGACGGGAGAAAATTCCAGTGGTTGAGCTAAAACGAGTCGTGGGTTTACACTGCATTTTTCACTACAGAGAGGACCTTCATTGGTTGATACGGTAAGGAATTGGGTGTTGGCATTCCAAAAGCCCTACCCACAAGTAAAAGTTGTATGTTTGAGTTCAATTGAATGATTTATGTTAAGTTTTGTGTTGTTTTCCTTTCCATTTGGTTGCTTGATATGTAGTCAGCTACTCTTGGCTTGTTAATACCAATTTGTGTTTGTTTTTAACGTATGTAACTCCGTTTGGAGTTTGGGACTGGTTAGGATTATATGTTAGTTGTTTGTGCTACTATCAAGTTCCACTTTCTTAGTTAGTTTTACTTGATTTCTAGTTGTAACCATCTTGTTTTCTCTGAGCATAATGTGTGTTTAGTTGTTGTTTCTTCAAGCATGATAAAATGTTTTGTTGTAAGTCATATTGTAGATTGTTTTAGCTCAATTGTAATACAATCGTAACCTTGTAAGTAGACAAAGTCAATGTTAAACATAATCAACTTGTCCTTAGAATGATTCAAATTTCTGTCAAGTAGAAAATAAGATCACACGTCTTGTTGATAGGTTGTATGCTTAGTAGATTTCTTTTATTAGCATGAAATAGGGTGGAATTCGCTGTTATCTTGAGAAATTACAGCATATGCTTTAGTGTACAGATTTGGATGAGAGAGTAGTTCTATAAGCATGTGTATATGTCCAATTATCGATATAAGTTGTCATACTATCATCTAGAATTAGTATATCCAAAAACATGTAATTGACTAGATTAGATTTTTGGTTAATTAATTTACATGTTTATACTTGAAATCACTCTTTTAGATTTTCAAAGTATAGTTACCTGTTTTGCTGTTTAGTTAATCAAACCATTGTTTTTGAGAGGTATTATATATTGCAATGTGCTGAATGTAATGCGAATTGTTGGTAGACTTGATTGCTTTCTTGATAGTTTCAAGATTTTATGTTAGTTTGACTGTTAAATGCCAAATTGATTGTTAGAGTCTAAGGGTTGCGAGTTCATGGTCTTAGAAACCCTTAGGAAATACCACGAATGGGTTGGTATTCATAATGTGAGTAAAATAACTAATAACGTACGTAAGGGAATTAGCTACCGGGTTAATGGTTCAGATCTCATCGGTAGACTCGGTAAACTAAACGTAAGATTTTCCCGCCCATGGGATTGAAAAGAAAAGCTTGTCTACTCTAGGGTGTTAGATGCCGAGTTTCCCTCCATTGCCTGCTAGGGTTCTCTAATCTCCCAACTCGATCCACGAGTTTAAAAGATGTAACAGTGAGTAAAGAACGGTTGGGCGGATTCCTTTCCGACATAATCAGTTAGAGGCATTTGTTGTGCTTTGTTGTTTGTTTTCCAATTCCTTACTAAGCCTTTTTAGGCTTACAGTGTCTACTTGTGGTGTAGGTGATTGTAATGAATTGATTAATCCTGGAGCGGATGAGGAAGCGTTCCACGTGGAGGAGGCGAGTTATCCGACGAAGTAGACCTGTGTGGCCGTGGCTCTCCAATGGAATTTATGTTTTACAAAGTTTTATTTAAATTCCAACTTGGTTTGTAAAAATAATTGTGTTTCCGCATTTAACTCTGATAAACGTTTTTATTTAAGATATGTGTTTTCGTTATTCGCTCTATTTAATTAACAAGTAATTTTAGTAATATCTTCGAGTATAAAAAAAAATAAAAAAATAAAAAAAAAAATTTGTAAAGAAAAAGAGTTTTAAATTGACGGGTCGTCACAATTAATATCTAATCTCTATGTTCCCCCAAACAATAATTGATCGACACTAAACACTCTACTATGAAATTTGTACCTTAGGTCTACAATTTTATTTCAATTAACTATATCCTCAAAATTTCATAAGTCTTCAACTATGACAACATTTAAAACAATAAACTCTAACACATAATTTATACCTAGGTTCCTCGACTTCACTTCCATTGATTAAAATCCAAAAATTCCCAATGTCATATATTATGGCTCAATATCTATTTCTCCTCAAGCAATGATCAATCTAAAATTTAAATTTCAAATTCCTTTAATTCTATGCCCTATATTTTTTTAAAGGTGGCCTCCTAGCTTTGCTTTATAGGTTAAGTCAATCCAAACCTTGATACTCAAACCTTGTTATCACAAAATTTATTTCCTTCAATGTCTTAGGAACCCTTGCATCTCTATATCCCTCAACCCCTCTCTAGTCACTTTTATCACAATCCTTCTTAATGGTAATAACCTCTTAACTTGGTATCACTTGGGGAAAACGATATCATTATCCTTCTAAATAATCTTATCAAAAATCCACACTGATTACTCGGTTACCTATAGCTATATCAAAACCCTCACGCTCAAAACTATAACTAACTTTATTTTCTACTTCTAAATTTGTTACCTATTTCTAAAAGCAAAAGCAAATACAATTATCCTATCACTATAAACAATATAAGCAACCGACAGGTCTTCAAACATTTTATAATACAAGGAATAATAATTAAACAATCATATGCAATATTAAACAATACTTACAGTTGAAAAAGTATTCTCATGTGTGAGGCTTGTGTTGTCAAGCAGTCTACAAAACTGATTTTAACCTGGGTGCTCTGATACCATTTTGTAACTCCCGTAACATTAAACACCCCCCCCCCCCCCCCTTTTTTTTAATAAAAACATTACGTTCGTAGAAAACCAAGTCCTTTAGAAAATGTACCACACAAGTCTTTAAGAAAACCTTTTTTGAAATCAGAGCTTAGTAAAACTCAACTTTTATTTATTATCTTTTCATATTCCTTTAAAAACCTTACAGCGGAAGTCTTTAAGAAATTCATTTAGAAACTAAACATAGTAAATCCCATTTTTAAAATAACCAAAAGCATTTATAAAATGTTTCTATTTAAATTTGACAGAAATGAACATAAATTTCAACAAAGAGTTTACATTATCAAAATTCATATTTTCTTTAATCCTCACCCACGGGTCAATTTCACTTCAACAACGCTTTAGCTTCACCCATGATAACTCCTATTCAACAACGCTATTGACAAGTCTTTTGCATCATGCTCTTTAATCTTCATCACTTCCTACACTAAAAAAGGATCAATACTCCCACGAAAGCATCTTCTCTCTAATCTAATGACTCAAACTTCATCCGCTAAATCAATCCAACAACTCAGCGTTCATCCGTGAGAAACACTTCTGCGAGGAATCTTTCTCCAATTCTGATCAATCACAGTCGTCCCAAACTCTCATCCGACATCTCATACTGCATCCGATCACTCCAACTTTTATTTTCTTTATTCTTCAGCATAAACCCTAACCCAACACTTCAATTTTCTTCCCTAAATGTTGTTACATATTATTTCTTTAATAATTCTAATACATTTAGTTTTCCTAATTCCTTAATAATTGTTTACTTAATCTTCCAAAATTCTTTAATAATTTCTATTTTATTTTATTACCTATAAAATAAAATTCATTCTTTAAATCTTTTCTAATTTCCAATACTTATTTAGTTATTCTATTATTTTAAAGTCTTCATTAAAATTCTCCAACTATCAATAATTAACCTCTTAAATTCCAAATCATCGTATTACTTAATTAAACTATTCGTGAAAATTCTCGGGTGTTATAAAAAAAGTGTAGGGAACGTGAAGAGGATTCTAAAGAGTTCAAAAAGTAAGGAAGAAAGTAAGTTTGTAAACTAAAGTCCAAGATTGGAAGTGTTAAACACCAAGTAAATAATTCTAATCTTTAAAGAATTATATTTCCATGAAATTTTCATGATATAGGTGGGGAATTTAGTATAAGAGTTGTTGATTATGAACTTTGGATATATTTGGCTTGAGAATAACATGTTATGGTTGATATTGAATGATTTGAAATGAGTTTGAATTTTCAAAGTCTAGAGCACATTTCCATAGAAGAACTTTAGTTTCAAAATATGTTGGGAGCGGACGCCTGTGGATGGATTTTGGACGACCATAAGTTGTAAATTTTAGAACATTTTCTTTATCTTTTTAATCTATTTTGATAATCATTTGGCCTATAAATGAAACATAGTTTGAAACATAAGTAGAGATATTTAGTTAGATGTGTAATACCAAATCATACATCATTCATATTTGTTTAATAACAAGATTTTCATGATTCATGCACATGCATTATTAATATGTATCTATTTACATTCAATAAATGCATAGAATGAATGCTCAAATCATGCATCATGAAATTATGTATATCTACTCAAAAATTGGGATAGTGATAAAGATTTTCCACCCAAAAAGACGACATATGTACACAATTATACTAACTACATTATGATATCGTTGTATTATATTATCTAGGTATCCTAAAATAGGATCTAACTCTATGTAATCCAAACAAAAATTTACCATAATTAGGTCCAAATAAACTTTTGTGTTTCAATTAGTGTACAAAACTACTAATCATATGATTTTCATTTAAACCAAACATTAAAACTATTATATTGTTATTTACAACACTTGAGCCACTAATTTTGACTCTCACATACAACCTACACACTTATGCACAACAGAAACAAAATCCACACACTTGAGACCTAAAGGTTTCGAGTCTTAAATCTACCATGAGTGTTGAGCCTCTTTTCCTTGGAGATGTCTTGGCCTTGTATTTTTAATTCTCACCCATATTTGAAAAATAGAAATCACAATGGGGTGTACTAACAAAGCTCAATAAGTAAGACTAATACTCGAGAATTATAATCTCATGTAATTTGCAAGTATAAGACCAACTCCTATCACCTAGATCAACATTTAGACTATTATTCCAATTCACAATGATATGCATATGAATATCACACAATGATTTTCTTTTCCTCATCAATGTAATGATAATTGAATCAATGCATATGCTCCATTTGATTTATACAGTAATATTATTAACAAATACCATATTACCATACTATATGAATGTTAATATGTATGATCATAATTCATCATACATAAAGCCTCACACAACCATGTAACCATATTATACTCACTATTTTTTCCAATAAGTGCATACATATCAAGATATACCTCCGGAAGGTTAGGGATTTACAACTCAAAGGAAACCCACAATCAATCCCGTTATATTTTCCACTTTACATATGTCACACAATACATAGCTGGAGAGATATATTTAGTTCAAATGTGTAATATCCCAACAACGTTTTTCCTATACACGTGATGTAATTAATTGTTAGGATAATTAAAATATTACATTGCGTATCTATACATGTTGAATTGTGATATGTATTTATGGGAAAATATTATGGGACAAAAGTTAAGTTGGAAAATTGAAGAGATAAGCTAGATTTTGATAATTCGGACGAATGCGGATGACATGAGGACGCATTATGTCATCCGCAAGTGCATTGCATGGCGTCCATGCACTTTGGGATGCATGAGGACAAGAATTTGATTCCTAAATGCATCTGATGGTGGACTTTCGGACGCATGCAGACAACTTGCGGATGAGAGATGTCGTCCGCAAGTGCATAGCCATGTCACCCCACTTTGGGATGACTCAAGACACGATTTTGCATCCTGACTTTGTCTGCGTCGCTGACTTTCGGATGAGTCCAAACGTATGGGGACGCGGGTAGCCTTGTCCGCATTGAATCTATCCTAATCCTGGACTCTTGTGGATGATGCAGACGTGAGGCGCAAACGCCAGATCACATCCCCAGTGCCTGTGCGGACGACTCTAGATAGGAGTCACCTCTATTTGCAGACTCCACTTCGTCCAAATGTCACATTTGGACGAATGCGGACGAGGGTTTGGACACCACTTCTCATCCGCACACGCTTATCTGGCAGCAAAATAGTGCACTTTCAGACTCATGCGGACGAGACCAATGCGTCGCACTCGTCCGAAAATGCCTAAATCTGCATAAATTTAGGGATTTAAATCAGACAACTTGTTGCGTAGTCATTTACTACGCATGGGAAAGGAGGAAGAAAGTCGCTCCCTCCATCCTAGAGCACGCGAAGTCGCCCTCCTCCCTCCCCTATGCGTACGGATTGTCTCCTTAGGTAAGCTCCCACATATTTATCTTCAGCAAACTTCTTCTCCTGAATCTCTTTTTCTTCTTCTCCTTTGTTCAGTTCCTGCGTGAAGTGTTGTGCTAGGAGTAGGAGTTGGCTGTCCATGTAGTGAATCGTTAGTTGAGGGTAAGGAATTTGGGGTAGTCTTTGGTCATTTGGAAGCCCTACACCCAAGTAAAGTGTGTGTGCATGAATGTTCTTGCTATGGATTTCTGTAGTTTCCTTGAGCTACTTTAAGTTTCTATAAACCTTTTCGAGATGCTCTATTAGATATCTTGCTGTAGTTGCTTCTAGTCTTGTTGAAAATCTTCCCTAGCTGTTTAAATCTCTGTGAACTTCGTTAATGAAATTTTCTCTTATTGCAATGACTTCCCTACGATTTAGGCGATGGAAAATAGACAACGAACTGCTACAATATAGATTCACAACGTGAACTGATAAAAAAAAATTGTCTAAGAGAATGATATGCACGCATGAATTGTTAGCAAAATTTCCTGAACATTAACTCTGTTTTGCTTCTCATATTTTGTTCATATTACTCGTCAATTAGTAAATGTAACTAATAAATGTTGTTGCTTTTTGGTTCTGGCTAGGAGATATAAACATCTTTGTTTTGATTAGCAATGATTTATTTAGTACGTTTCTTTCCATATCGAACTACAAAGGATGTCTTCGATCGTTATTTGTTAAGTAGTTTTCCTAGAAGGGCTTATTCGGCATGTTTAGGTTGATTAATTTCTGAGCCTATTTCCAATGCATGTTGAATCAAATAACTCATTGTACCCTTCGTTGTAGAAGCATCTTTTGTGTGCTTTAATCCATTGATTTTGTTTTGTGGTTACTGTCAAAATGCTAAGCACGTATGCACGTTTCGTTCCACTGTCATAATTGTGTTCGTTGTTACATACATAAGCACGTATGTCCAAGTCTATCTTTCCTGCATATTTAGTTGCTGTCAAAGATATAAAGTACGTATATTCCTTTTCATTCGCTGTTGTACTTAGTATTCGCTGTCGGAGTTTGAAACACGTTTGCACGCTCCATTTTGCTGATTATATTTGCATCCGATGTTAATGTATAAAACACGCATGTTCATGACTAATTTCTTGCCAAGCTTAGTACTCGTTGTAAAGTTTTAAAGCTTGCTCGTTCGTTTTCGTTGCTGTTATCTTTTACACTCACTGTTATGTTCAGCATTTTAAAAAGCATGATCTGTAACTTTATTCCGTCGTTTTCCATTATGTTTTATCGTCGTTTAAGAAGCACATTTCGTTGTCCCATTTTGATATTATTCGCCGCTGTTTATAGTCGCTTGAGAGGCATGTTTCGGGTTTATTACTGCTGTTTATAGTTGTTAGGAAGCATGATTCGCTGTTTTGTCTCGTTATTGTTTACTGCTATTGATAGCCGTTTAAGAAGCATGTTATATTGTTCTATTTCGTTACTGTATGCTGCTATGTATGGTTGAAGAATGATTTCGTTAATCCATTCCATTATTGTACGCTGCTGTATATGGTCATTAAAAGCCATATTCTGTCATTATATCCCGTTGATTGTACGCCACTGTAGTTACCTTGTAATTATTCAAACATGTCTTCATTCTCCTTTATGTACCTTTAGATTTTGTCGTTTAACTTCTGATCTATCATTTCTTCAAATTACGGTCATTTACGTTCCATGAATGCGCTGTTTAGTTCCTTTAAGTTATTTCTATTTACCTTCCATGAATGCACTGCTTAATTTCCCCTTAAATTACTGTTATTTACTCTCCATGTATGCGCTGTCTGATTCATTATGTCATCATACATCATGTTAATAGAAACCAATAGGGAGTGTCACCTCGGGGTGGTACTCACAAGCATTGGGAAAGGGAAAACGATAAGAAAATGAAAGAAAAGAAAAAGAAAAGGGAGTTGGGGGTGGATGGGTAGCAGCTCTAGCCTGCAGCTAGGTGAAGCCCCCTACCTTGACGAAAACGAGGACTTAGTTGCAAGTAAAAGATTAGGTCCGGTCAACTATTCCATCCCCTAAGACTCCTCCAATCTCCAGCTCGAAGTATGAGTAAAGAATAAATGATACGAACGAAAGTAAGGAAAGATTGGTTTGGGTGGGCCCCATTCCAAATGGACGAAAGAGAGTCATATGCATGTGTATTAACTCATTTCCTAACTGAGTCATTAGGCTCACGTCCATACTTGTGGTGTAGATAATGAAATGATTGTGTCAGGAGCAGAGGAGGCCTTACCCGTGGAGCTTGCGGTGTATCCGGAGAAAACGCGACTAGAGTAGAAGTGTGGCACAAGAGAAGAAATAAAGTATTTATATTATGGTTTAATGGTAAACTGGTTTGTAAAACAGTAACTACTATTCTGAACCTTAAATCAAGTATGTTACACTTTAAACCCTAAACTTTGAATGTTTTAAATAATATTTTCAATTATGTTTCCACTAACTTTATAATTATAGTTTGCATGATTTAATTGATTGTTTTAAATGAGTTAGTGACGATCGGATTTTCAAGGCACTCTAATTTTGAATTGAAAAGATTTTAGTCATTTATCAAAATTTTGAATTTTTTTCTACATTTTAAGATAATAGAGAAAATTCGAGTCGTTACAGAATGTGATCAATCATACCTTCTGTGTTACCTTTTGTACATATACATAATTTCATGATATATGATTTCAGCAGTCATTTTATACTTACATTGAATGCATACAAATACATATTAATGATGCATGTACATAAATGAGACAAATCTTATTAATAGACAGGTACGAATGATGTATGATTTGGTATCACACATCTAACTAGTTATCTCTACTTAAGTTTCAAACTATGTTCCATTTATAGGCCAATTAATTATCAAAATAGATTAAAAATGTAAGGAAAATGTTCTAAATACATAATACATAGCTGGCGAGATATATTGGGTTTATATATGACCAATCATATTTTTGTGTTACCTTTTGTATATATACATAATTTCATGATATAAGATTTGAGCATTCATTTTATACATATATTGAATGCATAGAAATACATATTAATAATGCATGTACATAAATTAGACAAATCTTATTAATAAATAAGGACGAATGATGTATGATTTATTATCACACATCTAACTAGATATGTTTACTTATGTTTCAAACTATGTTCCATTTGTAGGCTAATTAATTATCAAAATAGATTAAAAATGTAAGGAAAATGTTCTAAAATTTACTACTTATGGTAGTCCACAACCCATCTGCAAGCGTCCGCTCCCAGCATATTTCGAAATTAAAGTTCATTTTTGGAAATCCGTCTGGACTTTAGAAATTCAAACCCATCCCAAATCATTGAATATCAAGTATAACATGATATTCTCAAGCCAAATATATCCAAAATTCATAATCAACAACTCTTATACTAAATTCTCCCCTATGTTATGAAAATTTCATGAAATTCAAAATTCTTAAGAATTATAATTACTTATGCATTTGATATTTCCAAGCTTGGATTTGAGTTTCCAAACTTACTTTCTTTCTTCCTTTTTAGTCGTTTTAGAATTCTCTTCCCTTTTTCTATACTTTTTCCATGAGTTCTATTTAAAATCCCACTTCTTCATCTTTAATTTTCCATCTTTCTCTCTATTCTTTCTCTTCTCTGTTTTTCTATATTTCTTAACTACAAGTAGTCACGATTTTCTACATATTTATCTCATATATTAAAGTTATACAGATCTCCTTGATGATTTACAAGTTTGGTCTCAATCATTGAGGTCAAATGACCAATTTTTCATTTTTCTTCTTATATTTTATACTTTGAGTTATTTGTTTCAGCTTGATATGTGGCACCACCTTATTAGTGACTCTATTTTACTACATGACATCATAGATATATATCTTAGAAAACTTTTATGCATAGGGATTATTCTTAAATTCTTACTCGATTTGTCTAAATTGAGTATTTATCAGACACCATACATAAGTGTTCCATACACTTAGTTTAACTTTCAAATTACATAATTTCAGCTACAGAACTCCAAATTTCACAATTTTAGTGTCATTCTCTTCCTTAATATATAAATTTATCACCTTAAAATTACATAAAATTCCATTTATATTTATTTATTCAACAATATAAAAATATCTAAACTGCTAAGGAAAAATAGTTTATGATTAAATCCATTTTATGCATGATTATTAACTTCCTACTAATTTAATTGTCTTCTTATATTTGCATAATTTCTACATAAACAAAATTTCAAACCTTTACAATATATATCCACTGGTCTACCACCCCGGTTGATCACATATTCTCTTGGTCAATCACTTCACATGATTCAGAAATTGGATACTCTCAGGAGGTTTTTCGGACGATCCTCTATTATGATCGATCTACCTTATTGGTGAACCCATGCTGATCCTGTCAACCGCTTCAACAAGTCTTTGAAACTTTGTTGCTCTCGGGTATGCTTCCAAACAACTCCTTGTGTAATCTTTGATTGACCGCTTTACGTTTTTGAAAACTTCATACTCTTGCATATGGCTTCAGATGACCGCTTAACTTAAACAGGTCGACTGCACCATTGCATTCTTCCTCGAGAATTTCATCTCAAAATTTGAATTCACTTACCTTCTCAATCAACTTTTGAAGTTAATACTTAATAATATCTCTAAAACCAATTATGAAAACTTTTACCTTCCAAAATCAACTTTTGAAGTTAATACTTAATAATATCTCTAAAACCAATTATGAAAACTTTTCCAATTAATTGGTAATTATATCATTGAGCGCGGATACATCTTGACGTCGACTTTCAGATTCCTTTGCCCCACACGTCTGTTATATTCGAGGGAGATGCATCATTTTCTTCTTCGTAGGTAAAACGAGAAACCAAGGAATGGGTTCTCTTGAGGACGAGAGATCGCTTTTGGAGGATGGTCTTTTACAGGTTCTCAACTCTTCGTCTTTCCTCTTTCCTGTAATTATCTCATAGTTTTCTGCGGAATCTGTGAGGAGTTATTGTTACATTAGTTTGTGGATTGTTTTGGACGAATAGTTGGATTGATTGTGTGAATTTGAGGATTTCGAGTCTCATATAACAATAGGGAAGCGTTTTTTTTGGGGAACCTAATTTGGGGATTCGAGAACGACGGTACGATTTTTGGGCTCAAGACAACAAGCTGAAATTGTATTTTCTGTCCTGATTTGGGATTACTAAATATCAGTCATTCGGGTTATTTAAGTAGGGTTCTTCTTTGACTTTTATTTTATTGGGAGTGACTTAAAAAAAGAGGCCCAAATAGATGAACTTCCTCTCAAAATCTAAGTTCAGTGTCATCAACGATGAAACTTCCCAAACATGCAGTTTGCTAGAGCATCCTGGGGATAAAATTTTGATGCATGGGCTGTTCAGGAGTTTGAGTTTGTTTTAGAAAGAACTAGTTTTACAATCATTGATTAATGCGAAAAAAATTGTTCAAATCTATCCAAATTGCGAGGCTATTATGTAAATTATCAGTTACCTTAGTTAAAGTTTGATTTTCCTAATTTTTCTTTGACGAATTGCTTTATGTTTGTTTTTTATGCTTGATTGTTGGGTTATAATTTTGATTTGACTAGTGAAAAGTCTATTTTTATTTGATCTAGTCTGCAATTTTTGGATATGCGATTATTCATTGCACATGTTACAGACGAAATACTATCCAGAATTTCAATTATTTTTCCATGATATGTCATCCTCTAACTTTTGACGACATTATTCTTGGTTGTCTTTCTGGTAACCTGCCTAAGCCATGGGGTATAATGACATTGGTTGTGGTACATAACATGTGAAAAATGTCATGCTAGTGAAAGTAAAATGGAGCTTGCCTCATTATATTATTTGCTAGGTTGATTGCTTGTTGATTTCAGCTTTTTGGAGGTGCTGGGTTCCTTACAAATTCATTCTTCATTTTCACACTTATTCATTCTACGACTTGGAATATCCTCTTATTTGCGATTTAGATCTTGTCATCAATATATTATGTGAATTGCAGCTAATCCTTGAAGTTTTTTCTCAAATTGATATCTTCAATCTCCAATTCCATTTGAAGATTTTCACATTTCACTTGTTTTAATATGTTGTCTAAATTTTCTCTCTTTTCTTGTTTTTTTCCATCTGATGAACATATATGAAGGAAAGTTTTGGATAATTAATTTTATGAGCATTCAATTTTTAAATTTTATGTTCAGAATGAAGGCAGTGGACTATACACGGGAGATGGTTCTGTTGATTTTAGTGGGAAGCCTGTTATGAGGCAGAATACTGGAAATTGGAAAGCATGCCCTTTCATTTTGGGTAATATTTTTCTCTTTTTATCGTCTTTCATGTTGAAATTCTCTGGTCGTTACTCATTCATTCAAGCGTTAACTTTTCAGTATTGTATTCTGCAACTATGTTTTTCATGATTTTTCTCATTGGCTAATTTCACATTTTTGTTAAGTAAAAAATGTTGATACTGATGCGGCAGAAATTGAATGACAGGAACCGAGGGTTGTGAACGATTGGCCTATTATGGGATTGCTACTAACCTTGTTACTTATCTTACTAACAAGTTACATGAGGGCAATGTTTCTGCTGCTAGAAATGTTACCACATGGCAAGGCACTTGCTATCTCACACCCCTTATTGGAGCCGTCTTGGCAGATGCTTACTGGGGAAGATACTGGACTATTGCTACATTTTCCACAATTTACTTCATTGTATGTAAAACTGAAGTGATCATTTCACCCGCAAATATTAAAGTGTTAATTTTGTTTTAATTCAATGAATCAACATAGAGCTAGAATGTGCTTAGCTTTTATTTCATCTTTTTCATATCATGCCTGCAACTCTTATTTGTGAAAATGTGTTATTAGTTTGGGTTGGTGTGCTGAAGGATTCTTTGTTTGTCATATAAAAAATCTATAATATTTGTGTGTGGGCATGTTTTGATGAATATGATATGGGAGGTGGTCTAATTATGCACCAACTATATTTTAGAGATGAATTGATTTTAAAATGGTTCAGTGACAAAGAATTATTGTTTTTATAAGAAAGTCCGTGACAAATAATATGCCATTAGTATGTTAAACTTTATTGGATCATCAGACTCATACGAGGTGTAAACTACGCACAACCCGTTTGTCTGACTTTCAATATGATTTTTCCATCTAAATGTTTATGCTAATTTATTTAAAATTCATAGTGAATTGTACCAGCAGAAAGTAGGGGTAACATTGCATTATGAAACATTAGACTGAGGTATTTTGGTTAGTGCTGGTGAAGGCACATTAGCTATGCTGTGACGGTTTTATATTGATACTTGTGTTAACTTCAATTTTCATCTCTGATTTATGATATTTCTCAATTGACATGGCATTGGCTAACTTGTATGCTATGCAGGGGATGTGTATATTGACTCTCTCTGCATCAGTTCCTGCACTAAAACCCATCGAATGCACGGGCTCCAATTGTCCATCTGCTACTCCAGTTCAATATGGTGTATTCTTCTTTGGACTCTATATGATTGCACTTGGTACAGGTGGAATCAAACCATGCGTGTCATCTTTTGGGGCTGACCAGTTTGATGACACTGATTCTAAGGAGAGGGTCAAGAAAGGATCCTTCTTTAATTGGTTTTACTTTTCTATAAATATAGGTGCCCTTATATCAAGCAGTTTATTGGTCTGGATTCAAGACAATGCTGGTTGGGGTCTTGGATTTGGTATACCTGCCGTCTTTATGGGCCTTGCTATTGCAAGTTTCTTTTCTGGTACTGCACTCTACAGGTTTCAAAAACCAGGGGGAAGCCCTTTAACGAGGGTTTGCCAGGTTTTGGTCGCTTCATTTCATAAACGAAATCTGGAGGTTCCTAAAGACTCTACTCTTCTTTATGAAACTCAAGATAAATGTTCTGCAATAGAAGGAAGTCGTAAATTGGAGCACACTGATGAACTGAAGTAAGTAAGCTTCTTGCTGTGAAGTTTGTGCAATCTAATTGTATGATAACACTTCCCAGCTAATTCACAAGGAAAGATAGATTAAGAGATAGTCCTTTTCAATAAATACATCAAGATGCATTTCCACTAAGGCCATATTTCTTTTCGTCTTTCTTGTGCGTGGGAAATTGGGATTTTAGATTAAATAATAGCGAAGAAATGACGATTTTAATGTGGGAATCCCAATTGGAAAGAAATTGAAATTGCATATTTGATGTATCTAACTCATTTTTCACAAAACTATTGTTCTGCAGGTGTCTTGATAAAGCTGCTGTGGTCTCAGATGCCGAGACAAAACGTGGGGATTTCTCAAACCAATGGAGGCTATGCAGTGTCACGCAGGTGGAGGAATTAAAGATTCTTGTCCGAATGTTTCCAATCTGGGCAACTGGAATTGTGTTTTCTGCTGTATATGCCCAAATGTCTACGATGTTTGTCGAACAGGGGACGATGATGAACACTACTATCGGTTCTTTCACTATTCCTCCAGCCTCCCTCTCAACTTTCGACGTAATTAGCGTTATTTTCTGGGTGCCAGTTTATGATCGGGTGGTCGTGCCATTTGCAAGAAAATTTACAGGCAAGGAGAGGGGATTCTCTGAGTTGCAGAGGATGGGAATTGGCCTTTTCATTTCAGTTTTATGCATGTCTGCTGCTGCTATAGTTGAGATAAACCGACTAAGGGTGGCAAGAGAGCTCGGATTGGTCGATGAAGAAGTTGCAGTGCCAGTCAGTATCTTATGGCAAATTCCCCAATACTTCTTGTTGGGTGCAGCTGAGGTTTTCACCTTTATTGGGCAGCTGGAGTTCTTCTACGACCAATCGCCAGACGCCATGCGGAGTTTGTGCAGTGCATTGTCTCTTCTAACGACATCGTTGGGCAATTATCTTAGCTCCTTTATCCTCACTGTCGTGACTTACTACACTACATTGGATGGCCGGGCTGGGTGGATACCGGACAACTTAAACAAGGGCCATTTAGATTATTTCTTCTGGCTTCTGGCCGGACTCAGCTTCGCCAACATGTTGGTTTATATAGTGTGTGCCAAAAAATACAGGCACAAGAAGGCTTCTTAAGACCCTGTTCTTCCATCAATGTTGTATGTATATATCTCAAATATCTTGTTATATGTTGTATTTTAATATTAAAAAAATATATGCAATAGTGTCGTGCTTTAATGGTGCTTTTGTTTTTCTAGAGACGAGTTTAGCGCAACGGTTGCAGAATTGGAGGAATCACGATCGATTCTCGCTTCTTCTTGCAAATCTCTGTTAATTATCGAGATCTGTCTTCTCAAATCTTACTATTTTGGAGAGAGAGAGGCAGGCGCCAACGGGATTATTTTAATGAATTTAACAAATTTTCAAGCCGCCTAGTTGGATTTGCTGATAATCTAACATTAAAAATCTAAAATTAACATAACAACCACTCAATTATTGAGATCAATTAACAAAACATTCAACTAATGAAAGTTTCTTTTACAATTCGATTAGTAAGCAATTTTATTTGCAATAGAATTTAGGGAAATTGACAAAATAACCACTAGACTATGAAATCAATGATAAGTCAACCACTAAATAATTTTCACTAACAAATAAAACACTCAACCATGAAAAATGAACGAAACAAACATCGTTGTTACATTTTTCATTAAATAACGTTTTCTTTATGCTGCAGAACATTGTCTTTCCGCTGCGAAAAGTGAGTCATTGAAATAGAACTCAAGAAAGACGACTTTTCTCAAAGGAAAGACGACGTCTTTCCAATCAAACTGTGAATTCTTTTTAGTAATTTAATGTCTTTGAGGAAGAGGAACTCGAGGAAGAAAAGAAAAGGCTTTGATTGATCGCTGATAATTGTTGATTTGCATCGATTTATCAAACTTTAGTTCTTCCATCAAATTATTGTTTTAAATTCGGATTAAATAGCAATAAAATACTAAAATTGTTGAGAGGAAAAATGTTTGTCTTCGTTAGTGATTATTTAAACAGAAATGTGGGAATCTCTATTTGTATTTGTAGCGGTGACTTAGATTTACACGTGTTAATGTCTACTTCCTAATGGTTAATAATTTGTCAAGCTAAGTGGTGACGTGGTAAGTCGATTAGCATGCAGTATAAATTGTCATACATGGATACAGAAGGGTTTAAGAGAGATTCTAGTTTTGTACTCTGTTTGTGTTCAAGAAAACAGGGTGTTTCAGAGTGATACTGTTCACGTGAAGGGAGAAGACTTGACGTTGGTTCTCTGGTTCTTCGATTCTTTCTTCTGTAAGATCGTTCTTTCATATATGATTGCTATAAGTCAATTCTTGTATCTGTAACCTTGATTCAAGTAATAAGAAGGAAAGCTCGGGGTGTTCACCCGTGGATGTAGGACATTCAAGTCCGAACCACGTAAATTTTGTGTGTGTTGTTTTGCTTATTTCTTTTGCTCAAGATTGTTGTTCGATATTGTTGTATTCTTTGAACGTGAACACCACAATTGGTGCGGTGAGCATGGATCGAAAGTTCAATTGAATAAAGACTGTATCGGTTTCTTGATGGCGCGCTTTGAGGTTGATAAGTTCACCGGCAACAATGACTTTAGTCTTTGGAGGGTAAAAATGAACGCTCTGTTAGTACACCAAGGTCTAGCTGAGGCCATTCATGAAAAGGCCATCAAGATTCTTAAAGAAACAGACAAGACCAAGGCTGCAGATGTTGAATCAAAGGTATATAGTGCCATTCTCTTAAGTCTCGGAGATGAGGTAGTAAGAGAGGTTACAGAAGAAGAAGAAGCTCTCTCAGTCTGGCGGAAGTTAGAGGCTTTCTACGTGAAATGATCTTTGGCCAATAGGTTGTACCTAAAGAAGAAACTTTATACGTTAACTATGGAGGATACAAAAGAGATGAGAAAACATCTCGATGATTTCAATAAGATTCTCCTAGACCTGAGTAGTCTTGATGTGAAAATTGAGGAAGAAGATCAGACTTAGCTCATTACCTAAATTCTATGAGCACTTCGTTGATACTATGCTATATGAAAAGCAAACGCTCATAATTGCCGAAGTAAAGGCGGCACTGAACTCTAAGGAGCTGCAAAAATGATCTGACAACAAAGACCACTCGGAGGGAGAGGGGTTGTTCACTAGAGGAAGATCACAGCATAGAGATCACAAGAACACACGAGGAAAGACCAGATCAAAATCCAAAAATGGAAGGAGATGCTTCTTCTGTCACAAAGAAGGCCACCTAAAAAGAGATTGCTTTGAGAGGAAGCGTAAACAGAATGAGAAGAAGAATGAAAGAGGGGATGTTGGTGTTGCATCCAATGGCTATGAATCGTCAGAGGTCTTAGTAGCCTCAACTACAGATTCGAGTGATATGTGGGTGTTGGATTCAGGATGCTCCTTCCACATGACACCACGCAAAGAATGGTTACAAGGCTTCACAAATTCTGCAGGTGGGAAGGTTCTGCTTGGTGATAATAAATCTTGTGACATTGAAGGAGAGGGATACCTCCGAATTCTTATGCATGATGGTTCAATTAGAGTGTTACAGAATGTAAGATTTGTCCCACAGCTGAAAAGGAACTTGCTATCAATAGGCATGCTGGATAAATCAGGTTGCTCTGTTCGGATTGAAAATGGAATAATGAAAGTCTTCAAAGGTATTCTTGCTGTGATGAAGGGTAACCTACAAAATGGATTATACGTTCTACAAGGGAAAACCATAATTGCTGAGGCAGCTTCAGTCATCAAATATCAACAAACGAATTCTGAATTATGGCATCTCAGACTAGCTCATATAAGTGAAAAAGGTCTCAATGAGCTGAACAAACAGAACCTTCTGACAGATTTTAAAGAATCTGAACTTAAGTTTTGTGAAAATTGCATACTTGGAAAGAGTAGTCATGTGAAGTTCAACAGATCCGTCCATAAGTCTCAGAACATCCTGGATTATATTCATTATGACGTATGGGGGCCAGAAAGGATAGCATCAAAGGGAGGAGCACATTATTTCTTATCCATAATTGATGACTTCTCTAGGAGACATTAGGTATACTGTCTTAAAGCAAAGGATCGGGTCTTCAATACATTCAAGATCTGGAAAACTATGGTAGCAAATCAAACGTCAAGAAGAGTGAAAAAACTCCGAACAGACAATGGAATGGAGTTTTGTTCTAGGGAGTTTGATGACTACTGTAAAACTGAAGGGATAGTTAGGCACCACACAATGAGTTATACGCCACAACAAAATGGTTTGGCAGAGAGGATGAATCAAACAATACTTGAAAGGGTACGATTTATGCTTATCACAGCAGGGATGCCAAGGACATTCTGGTTTGAAGCTGTAAAAATAGCAGCATACCTAATTAATCTATCCCCATCATCTGCATTAGACTTTAAAACCCCGTTCCAAAAATGGCACAACCATTCTGCAGATTATAATAATTTGCGGGTGTTTGGGTGTGCAGCATACGCACACTGTAAACAGAACAAGCTTAAACCAAGGTCTAAAAAATGTGTGTTCCTTGGTTATCAGAAAGGGGTGAAGGGGTACAGACTATGGCTACTCTAACCAGGACATCAAAAGGTCATAATCAGGCGAGACGTTGTATTCAATGAAGGTGAATTTCCATTAAAGACAGTGGATAATATATCCCTTGGAGAGCAATCTGATGTATTTTTTAAAGATCAGGTTGAGGTGGAGTTACTTGAGAAAAATACAGAATCCTCATTACAGGAAGCTCAAGTAGAATCTGAACATCATCAAATTGATGAGCCGGAACCAAAAAATGAGGAGGATCCTCTGGAATATCAGCTAACAAGAGATAGGTCCAGGAGAATAATAAAACTAGTCCAACGACTGGGTTATGCTGATATAATAGCATATGCACTACTTGTGTCGTGTGACTTAGCAAGGAATGAGCCAGCCTCATATCAACAAGCAATGGTGTGTCCAGACTCTGAAATGTGGAAAAGAGCAATGGAGGAAGATATGGAATCTCTAATGAAGAACAAGACTTGGGCCCTTGTCAAACGACCTCCTCTACAGAAAATAATAGGTTGTAAATGGGTTTACAAGTTAAAGGAAGGATTAAATCCTGCAGATCAGCCTAAATATAAAGCTAGATTGGTTGCAAAGGGATTTTCACAGAGGAAGGGGATAGATTAAACTGAAGTTTTCTCTCCTGTGGTTAAACGGACTTCCATAAGAATTCTCTTGTCCATTGTGGCCGTTCAAGATCTGGAGTTAGAACAGATGGATGTAAAAACTGCGTTTTTACATGGTAATATTGAAGAAAGAATATATCTTGCACAACCGGAAGGGTTTGAATCCCGTGACACCTCTCAAGTATGTATGCTGCATAAATCACTATATGGCCTAAAGCAGTCACCCCGGCAGTGGAACAAGTGTTTTAATTTCTTTGCAACTGCAATTAGTTTTAGGAGAAGCAACTATGATCAGTGTGTTTATAAAAGAGGAAATGGAATCTCAGAGGTTATCTTTATGCTGCTGTATGTTGATGATATACTTATTGCAGGGAAGAATTCTGAGGCAATCTCAAAGTTAAAGGCAGACCTTAGCAAAGAATTTGACATGAAGGATCTTGGATAGGCCAAAAGGATTCTGGGCATAGAAATTTATAGAAACAGAAATGATAAAACTATCTATTTGTCACATAAGCACTATCTTACAAAGGTCTTGAATAGATTTGTATTTGGAAGGGAAAAATCTGTTGCAACACCTTTGGGAGCTCATTTCAAATTAAGTAAAAATCAATGCCCACGACTGAAGTAGAAAAAGCAGTGGATGGATCGGATCCCTTATTCAAACCTACTGGGAAGCCTTATGTATGCGATGCTCTCCATAAGGCCTGATATCTCTTATGCAGTAAGTGTGACTAGCAGGTTTATGTCAAATCTGGGGAAAGCTCACTGGCACACGTTAAAATGGATAATGAGGTATATTTCAGGATCTCTTAATATCAAGCTAAAGTTGGGAGGACTGAAACTGAATAAAAAGATAATAGCCGGATTCGTAGATGCGGACTATGCAGGATGTATTGACACAAAGAAGTCAATTTCAGGCTATGTATTTACTATGTTCGGGGGAGCAATCTATTGGAAGGCAACTCTGCAAAAAGTGGTAGCTTTATCAACCACAGAGTCGGAGTACATGTCAGCATGTGAAGGTATTAAGGAAGCAATGTGGCTGCAAGGTTTGGTATAGGATTTTGGTATTGATAGTTCAAACATGATTGTTTACTGTGATAACCAAAGTGCAGTGTATTTAGCGAAGAATCCCGTTTTTCATAGCAAGACGAAACACATTGATGTTAAATACCACTTCATAAGAGAGGTAATTTCTTATGGGAAAATTCACTTGGAGAAGGTGGGTACGGATAATAATCCAGCAGATATGTTTACTAAGGTTTTACTGATAGCTAAGTTCAAGCGTTGCTTGAACTTAGTGAATATAAAGGAAGAATAAACTTCTGTGAAAATGATGATACAATCGTTCGAGTGTTTCTTATTGGAAAATCTGTGTCAAGGTGGAGAATTGTAGCGGTGACTCAGATTTACACGTGTTAATGTCTACTTCCTGATGGTTAATAATTTGTCAAGCGAAGTGGTGATGTGGTAAGTTGATTAGCATGCAGTATAAGTTGTCATGCATGGATATAGAAGGGTTTAAGAGAGATTCTAGTTTTGTACTTTTGTGTTCAAGAAAACAGGGTGTTTCAGAGTGATACTGTTCACGTGAAGGGAGAAGACTTGACATTGGTTCTCTGGTTCTTCGATTCTTTCTTCTATAAGATCGTTCTTTCATATATGATTGCTATAAGTCAATTCTTGTATCTGTAACCTTGATTCAAGTAATAAGAAGGAAAGCTCAGCATGTTCATCAGTGGATGTAGGACATTCAAGTCCGAACCACGTAAATTTTGTGTGTTGTTTTTCTTATTCCTTTTGCTCAAGATTGTTGTTCAATATTGTTGTATTCTTTGAACGCGAACACCACAGTATTATGAAAAACTCAGGCAAAAATCATAGTAATTTATTCAAAATCCATGAGAAAAAACATTTTCAAGAGAAACTTTCCTACTATTTCATTTTCGGAGTAAAGGCGCTGTTAATGACGATATTTACGTAATTTACTTTCCATAGTTAATATTTTATTTGTTAACAAAAATTATTTAAAGTTTAACTAATCATTGACTCCATAATTCATAATTGAGTAGCTAGTTTTGTTAATTTCCTTAGAATTTATATTATCTACAAATCATATAATGTACAGCGATTTAAAAGAGAGATAAAATTACACCGACAGTGAAATTGAGGATCAGCTCAAGGATAAACATGAACATTCGGCAGTACGTGGCCCTTAACCCAAAATTGACGTAGTACATGACTCATGACCCAAGCCACAGACATACGAGGGGGTTTATTAGGATTGATCTTCGAAGTTAATTATTTCCTTATTTGCTATTTCTTTTAGTTAGAGTTTGAAGCCTATTTAAAGGGGCGTGATGAACTTTGTGGTGACAATCTCCCTCCTTCACTCGTTGATATATGAGTTGAAATGGGTAAATGATGCATAAATTAGAGCAATTTGTGTAGCTTTTACTTTCTACAATCGAAATTCATTAAAACATTAGACGCAATAATGTGGTAATTTGATTTCTAAATATAAACTGAAAGAATTCAAGAGGATGTGCACGTAGCATATACATTTTCCTGGGTAATAATCTTATATGACATCAAGGAACAACCACCAAACAAACTAAAATGTCTTTATGAGTGACTTTTTCCTGACGTACAGAACTATTTTACACGCAATCTAGCTCCTCTCGGCTCACAAGGACACCTTCATTCCAATATTCCGCAGACCTACACACAATTTGGAAAAGGGAGTCAAAAATTGAAATCGCAATGGCTGCATTAATTTGAAGACAAGGGCAGTGCCATCTTCTATTGTACAAATACTGAGTACAAATAATATTTACCAAACGTATGTAAATGGAGATCAATTTAACATTACATATCAAACGACAATCAAACTTCATCCAATTACTAGAAGAACTTACTAAGGAGACAGGTCATATATAGGTCCAAACAAGGATTTTCCACAAATTTTGATCTCCCTGGAGAGATGTTACTCAAATCCAATTTGTTAAACTCTTATTTGAGCTCATAATTTTGTTGTCTAATTGAAATCGTTTCACTCACACACATCAAATAGACCACATGGACAGGCAGCATTATCAGTTTCCTAAAACAAAAAAATCTGTCTGGTATTACTCACCTATTGAAGTTGCAGAGAATATTGGTTTTCCTACTGAATTTGTAGAGAACATAGGTAAAAATCTGATTCATATACTTCTTCAATAGCAGGTAATGTGTATACGGCAGGAATCCTAATGCACTAAACTAGAGAATATACAAAAGCATGCCTAGGTCTTGTCCATATTCATCACAATTCACAGGGTAAGCTTGATCACAGACCACTCGCAAGCATATTTGTGACTATTTCAATACCTAAAAGGTCTATGAGTGCTATCATCCTATAATCCACCAAAGCCTTCTATCAAATTAACATACGTAAGGGTGAGAAACAAGTGGCCAAGGAAAGAGAAAGACATGAATATAGAAATGGCATTTTCAGGGAAGGGGGTTCATTGTGAAAATGGCGTACTGCAAGAAAGAGGGTAACAACGTGTGTGCATTGGAATGCGTAGATGCCCACATGGCATGTACCAGTAGAGGCAATAGAATAGAATAGTTATTTCAAAATTTTGTATGGAACAAAGAAGTTCTCTTCAAGATTTTAACTGTTCGTTTTGGACTTTTGCAAAGAGAAGTTGCATATGACCAATCAAATCCAAAAGAGGTCTTTACAAGGCTTTATCCCCATATTGTTGTTTCTCATGCAAGGCTCATGATAAAACTAGCATGCATAACAATCTAGAGTGAATTTGCTAGATGTTTATGGTCACATTTCTTTTCTTCTTCCAATCAAACTCTAGGAGATTACTTCGATATGGAAAGTTTCATCAATAATACTATTTTTATATTGAAAGTTTCATCAATAATACTTTCATTATGGAGGAAAAAAAAAATGAAGATAAACTTAATTTGTAGAATTGGTATTCTAGCTATCATTTGGGTCACTCAGCTCTATAACAATGAGATTTTATCAAACTATTTTTTTTATAAGAAACTTTGGGTCACTTAATATAATAATCCTATCCTTCCAAACCTTTCCCTTTCGTTTCTCCCTACAGTCCGTCAACTACCTTAAACTAGCGGATCAAATACAACCTATTAATTTAATCAACAAATTCCAAATGGCACTTTATTGCCTACTCTTGCTCAATGTGTTAGCTTTGTGAGACAGCGCCTTGACACTACACCTTCTGTGTATGGCACCAGATATTGGCATGGAGGTCGAGACGACTGCAATGGCAACCTTCCTCATATATTTCTTTTCCCTTGTCCCCTCATACCTTTTTTCTCATAGAATAGAACTTTTTATTTGCATCTTATCAAATTATTGCTAAATGAACACATAACTCTAAATATTCTAAAAATTATTCATTCACCATGACCATTTCGAATTGTATAGACGAATCTCAACATAGATTTGTCTTCGCCAAGTTGCTTGCATGTTTTTGTTTTTTAATAGAAAATTGAATGTGTAGATAAAATAGAAAAAAAAATACAAGGAGAATACAAGTAATTCTCTCTATGAAACACAAATAAAAAACACCGGTAGATGAGGCAGCTATGACTATCCAGTTGGATATAATCATAGCAAAATAACAAAACCTAAATTGTTCCCTAAACTACTTAGAAAAACTGATAATTTCCATAAATCACTAATATTTGAACTGTCTTTATAAAGATTAAGTGGCAATATAACTAGATGTGAAAAAGCCAATTTTCCAAAGAGTTTTTACCTCATTATTTTTAGCTTTCCATTCAAAGATAGTATGTTTTTTAGAGAATTACTTATATTCACATTGTCCGTTATAAATATTTCTAACAAAAAATTTTGTTTCTTATAAAAAGAGAGGCAATAATCTCAAATCAACATTCGCAATAGTCAGTTCTCCTGTTTTGGGAAAAATCAAATCATAAATGAGAGGAATAATCCTTGATTTACATCTTGTATATTTCCTTATTTTCCATAATTTGTAATTTGCACTAATTAGGGAATTACTTGCACTAATTAAATATGAATTTTACATTGGTTGAAATATAAATCAGTTATCTGGAGTTCTAAACTGATAGATACAACAATAAGAGTGAAAATATTTCTACTTTTTATCACATTAAAACTATAATTCCTTTCAAACGAACTACAACGAATTTAACTCCGACGTAAGGCAAAAGAGTATAATCAACGTACTAACCTTGTGCCATCGACATCAATACAAAGGAACTGGCCATGGCGCCATCCATCTTGAAAAAGACCAAAAAATACTTCACCAGACTTTGAATAGAATCTGCCTTCACCATGAGCCTTTCCCTTCCAAAAGTTTGCAAACCAACGGTCTTCAGTATGAAAATAAAACCATCCCTGGTGATTAAAACTCAATTACATTCATGGTACTAACACATTAAAAAAATACATTTTAAAAAATATATTGTATCTAACATTCAATGCGAAGCATATAGATAAAATGGTAACTTAGAATGACTACTGAGGCAGAGCAAAGATTCACTACATAGAAAAAAGTAGCAGTCCTGAAGAATCTACCAAAAAGCATATTATTTTAGGATTTGCATAATTTGTATCTTCACAAATATTCTCTTCTATTGCTTTCAACTGAGTTTATTACCTTTATTCACATTCGTGTTTATAATTTTCTTCCATAGAGCCTTGCAACGGTCACTTTTTTAAATAGTAATTTGTTATCTATGAATATTCAATTGTTAATGAAGACATTCATATTAATTCAAAGTGAACCGAAAAATTTCTCTCAATGAAATGTACCTAACTTCACAACTATTTATTATGATACGAAGAGTTCTACTATAGAAAATAGATTTTAAGTACTCTTCCTGGGTTTGCTCGATACAAATTTATGGCTAAAACTGAAAAAAGCCAAATAAAAGAGCACTATTTCCTTCCTTCAACTTAATTAGTCGACTATAGCTAGACACTTCAGGTGATTTGCTCTTGCTCAGTTAATTAACATATTGCATTGATTTTACTCTTTCAACAATTGACATCAAATGTTGCCAACAAAAGACAAGTTAAAAGACAGAGCGCCTTGGTCATAAAGACAACCTTTCCATGCATCACATCATCCCTCCATGATCCCTGGTACACATCTCCATTGATGAAGTAGAATGTCCCCAAACCTGATCTTTTGCCACAGCGCCACATACCATCATATATGCTACCATCTCCAAAAGCTAAACGACCCTGGATATTTCATATCTAAATTGTCATTTTTCCTCCTATGAACAAGCAAATGAAACTAGAAACTTAGTCTACTTCGTCGTATTGAACTAATACCTTCCCTTCTGGAAGACCTCCTTGGCATCGTCCCCTGTAAATTCCACCTCTATATCGCATCTCAAGAACAGGACTCCATTTTTTTGGTGGATTGCGTTCTGCTTCCTAAGAGCAGATGAGGCAATGACAATGGAGAATGACTTTCAATGCATAACATGTAAGAGATACAATGTGCACCAAAAAAAAGATTGGTTTCTGAGTTAACTACCCTTCAGTTAAATTGTAAAGACACTTGTAATCATAACAAGTTATATATAAAATTGAATTGAACCAAATGAACCATGGATTGTGTTATTTGACACCAATGGTTCGTTTTCTTCTCGCAACATGAAAATTCAAAGAAAATCTCCCACTTTCTCCGCTAAGGTCAGAATTATTATTCTAGAATTTCAGCCTATTATTTAAAACTTTGCTTCATGGCACCATCTATTATCATACTAGAAAAAAAAATAACACTGGTTTTATAATTGTTTACTTTGGTCTTCAGAAAATTTTCATTTAATTATACAAATATTTTTACTTAATAAATATATGAAATAAAAAATGATATCCATAGTATCAACATAAACACAAGGATATAATTTCTAATATATTTATTTCAATTAATTACTTTGCCAAAAAACATATAAACTTTGATCCTAAGCTCATTGTGGGATTAACACATGTAGACACTACATGCATCAAAATGCAAGGAGAAGAGAACTATGTTAATGTAGAATGATAAAATTATCAAAGGCAAGGAAATTACCAACATGGATGAAGCACGAATAGATAAGACTCCTTGCTTCTTAGATAAGTCATAGTACTTTCCCTTAGATGAGCTATATAAGTCTCTCATTTCTTCAAAACTTGAATTAGTCAATGTGTTCCCAAGAGAGACACTAGGACTATCTACTGGAACTTTAGAATTATCTTCGCTTTTCATATCTACAAGCGAAATTAGAAATGAATTTTTGTCACTGCCTTCCACTTCTGCTGGAGGCCTTACCCCTACTGGAAGATCAAAACTGCAAATGTTACTAGCAGGATCGACTTCAGAATTAGCTGCAATTTCACTGGCCCGCAGTTGTGCATTTTGATATACAGGATCCAAGTTCCATCTGGACAGTGGCATCCTTTCAAAGGGCTTACCTAGGTAATACAATATGAACCAGATTAATATAGAGTAAGTAAAGCATACTTTTCGACTGATCTAACTTTTGAGAAAACTTGTTTCTGAAGATAGCTTGATTTACTATATTTTTTTAATACATTATAATAAATTGATGTTCTTTATATATAGTAACTGTTTAGAGGAATGAATATTGTTTTCATCAATACTTCAAAGTGAAGAAACCTACAAATTCAAAAAGATCTTTCTAATTAGGAAATTTCTTAAACTAACCATAATATTGTGGTAACAATATTTACACTTAATATTTTCCAAGGTAGGAGTTGGTCGTGCCTGACTTGCTGACGATGTCTTGAAATGTTGCATTTATAAGTCCTTTCATTAGTGTCAAAAAATAAAATTGAGAAAATAATTTTTCTAGATTATTATTCTCATAAACATCAAATATTTAACCAAAAAACTAAATCTCAAACCCAGTATCTATGGCCTCAAAAAACTTAAACCTAATGTGGTGTAGAAGAATATATTTGTTTCTTGATAAAAATGAAAAAGTAAAGGAATCACAAAGAAATAATTCTAAAAAATGATTAAATTCAATTAATTGTCAAAAATCTCTCTAATATTCAGCCCAATCCTTTAAATAGAGTTTAAATTATAATTTAAAAACTCTAATGTGATCAAATAAATCTTTATGAAAACTTCTAAAAAAATAAAACAAAGATAATTTATTTATAAGAAAATAAAGCAAATAAAATATTAAAAATAATAGTCTTGGGCTTGGATTATACTACATCAATCTCCTCTCCTTGAAAAGAAACTCATCATCGAGTTTTGTTGCTACAAGAACTCTTATTGGATCGAATATGATTCAATATTTACTGCTTCAAAAATTAAGTTTGATAAATACTATACCACACTTTTTTTAAGCTTGGTGGAGATATCAATACTTGCTTTAAATTGATCTCATTCACCGTTTACTATACTTTGTTGTTGAAAAAATATTTGTTTTTGAGATAGGACAAACTCATCATGTTTATTGAAAACACCTGTTGGTTCGCCCAACACCCTGGCTAACTTGTTCAAAAAATCATCACCAATGTCAGATTCACCAATCTCATATTTAATATCATATGCTAAAAGTTTGCTGAAAACAATATGATCATTAGGTTGAAAAGTGTTTTAATCTTATGATTCGCATTTGAAATCACAAGAATCGACGATATGCAAGGTCCATTTGTGGCTGAATAATTATTTTCTGGACTGAACAATGATTGTTGTTCATCGCCATCATAGATTCCAAATGATGGCCCATCATTCTAATTGTGGACAACAATTGGTTGATTCTTAGACAAAAATTCGTAGCTTTCCAACATCTTATTGGTCAGATGAATAATCCGTTTTTTGTGCTGCAACCATCGTAAATCTTCAATTTCATCATTGTAAGAGTAAAGGTCTCTCATCTTCAATCGTCATTTTGCACGTTCGCATCTCTCGTTAACAACAAATGTAATAACAATTTGCGTGATATTGCAAAGGAGTTTTTTGGTTTCAACAAGATTGTGATCAATTCTGTCACATCGTTGATTAAACCTATCGAGCCACTTGCTGACGTTGGTGATTCGTTTTCTACTAGAACCATCTTTAGCCAACAGATCGAGACAAAATCCTTGCTCTGATAACAATTTGATGCATCATAAATTTGTTTCATAAATGAAACGTAAAAGTCAAGAAATAACAAAAACACCATTTTCAAAAAGGGATAAATTGAATCAATTAATAAATTTGATATAATTATTGTTCGATTATTGCATCTCAAAGAGTAGATTGCAATACATTAACTGATATGAGAATAGAAAACATATTTGAGAGTGCTAGTTTAGTTAGTTTGTGTAAATTGAATGTAAGTTACTATTAGCGAATTGTGAAACTTTTTTATGCCAATTTGAAATTATCCACCCGACCATTAGAGTTAAAAACTTATATGTGTTAAACGAAAGTTAAGGTTGACTCCTAATGATATTAACTAAGTGCTTGGATGTTCGACGGAGGAATCAAGCGAACAATATTACCACGTATCTCAAGATCTAGATTCCATTAGACAAGTAAAAAGTTTGACAGTGCTTCGACAATTGCACTACAATCTCGAGATTGAAGCGTTCAAGAAGCCAAAATTCAAAGAATTGAACATCAAAGCCCAAGTGATCCATAATATGATGACACACTATTCTATCTCAGGATGGGCATCGTAATCATGTTAGGTGTCTGGATTTCTATGTGAGGGAGAAAATGTTCAACTGAAAGAGGGTGAACATCAGTTATGTGATTTTGAGTCACATGTATGATGTCTTCAACAACCCGGCCAAAAGTCTTCCACATAATTTGAATAGTTCCAAATTGACATAAAAATATTTCAAACTCACAGTAACTTCCACAAAATTACACAAATCAACTAATCCCTAACTTTAAAACATGTTTTCTATTCTCACATCAGTCAAAGTATCGAAATCTACTCTTCTAGATACAATAATCTACTCTTCTAATAAACTCACAAATGATCATAATGTGAGTGTTAATTTCCTTATGCACCTTGCAAAAGGGGCAACAATGGAGGACAGGGCTAGAAAGAGATTTCTCTTCTGCATTTGACATTTAACTTTTATTTAACAAGGATCCAAGCAAATACTTGGATTTTGCATTGACGCAATATTAAGAAGTCGCATTACAGTTGGTGCTTTGTCTGCGTGGGTATGCAAGTTTTCACGGAAAGACAATCACTTTGAAGCTCAAAGACTCCAATATTATAGCAAATGTAGACAGCCTAAAAGAACAAAAAGAAATAGAATGAATGCCTCTGATAGTGTAGCCAACTCATCCACAAGAAAAAAACAGAAGGAAATCCTTTAAAGAGTTTTTTCCCAGCCAAAAGAAAAAAAGGGACTTGGCAATAACGACAGATTGAATTAGAGGCAGACAACCGAAGATAAAAAAAGGAAACTTGGTCAGCAATAAAAATAAGTTTCTAACGTAAACCTAGAATATTTTATCTACAATAATTTTCAGAATAAAATATTTGTACTACTTTCCTAATAAATAAAGATACTCATAATATGGAAATAATGATATGAAACATATTTTTCAAAAATAATCAATTATTCCCAGATCAAATATCTTCTCATATATTAACAAAAAACATAAAGTGTTATCTAATAAAAGTGTTATCAGCAAGACTTGTAAATTAGAATTGAACAGTGAATTTTTATCAAAAGAAATATTTAATTCAAATAGAAATGTGATGAGTATATGATAAGATTGAGACAATTATTAATCTAATTGAAATAAGATTTCCATTGTATTTGATCCAAAAATAAAATAAACACAGATAAAAAGCTAGTATCAACAGCAATTAGAAATTTCAATCCTTTGACAATAAATGTCTCAAAAAGCTTATTACCTTTGATGATAAAATTATCAAAATTGGAATTTTTTGCATCTTTTTCTAACAATCCAGCTTCACCTCCTTCAGATCCACTGCATAACTCCAACAAATGTAAGAGAGTATAAAAATCACTGATAAACATTTATGAGTGCATGACATTAAAAAAAGAAGCATAAAATAAAACCAAAAAAGCAAACCTTGAAGTGTAGTGTTCATCCACTAAGTTTTGTGATCCTCTACTGACGTCAAACTGATCCGAATTTTCAGACATGCCTTGTAAAAACATCCTAGTTTCCAACTCATCTTGTGAATTTAGAATTGGGTAACTTCCTTGAGTTTCATTCTGTTGCACTTTATTTCTCCATAAAAGGTCAAATAGAAAAGGTAGACGTTGGGCCAATTTTGACAGAATGCTTCTCTTTTGAGTTTTTTCCTGATTTGTAAATCTGTAACCACACAATTGCCATGGAGAAAATTAGTGGTTCTATGGTGTGCATGGCTTGTGGTCTCAAGGACAACAGGAATTTGGGACAAAATAGGGTTATCTTTTGGACTATATACAATCCATGATAGTGCGTGGAGGAGATTTTTATGTAGTTAGGCTATCCTAGGAGCAATCCATTTCAGGTGGAATTACTCGCAGTTGCAACTATCCATTTAAGCTTTTTGGACTACGCTTTTCGACAAGGAAGGAAGAAGTAGCTAAAAACTTCGAAGATTCAACTTCCCCACAACTACATGGGTCTTTTTTTTATCAGAAACGAAATAGTAAAAAAAAAAATACACAAAGAGACGAGGGAAAAAGAAATTCTTTATTACAAGTCTTTTTAGAACTTAAAAAAAAATAATTTCCCTCCAATTGGATAAAATTACCACAATGGCACAGGTTCTTTGATTACATCTCATCTTCGAAGCATCGACACCAGATAAAAGTAATTTGTAGGACAACATCAACTTCTTTGTTGCAAAGCAAGTTTATAATTCCCAAGTCTTTTAAGAACGATTCTAATTGGATAGACAATTGAAACCTGAAGGCGTTTATCATGTTTTTTACCCTTTGGGAGATTTACATATAATCCTCTCATACATTCTAACATAATTAGTTTCTTAAAAAAAAAAAGCTCAAAGCTAATGATTCCACGCATTTATAGAGTTCAAAGAACTTATCTATAAGAAAATTGATACATAAATTGGTAGATATTGAGATAATCGTAGGAACCATTTAAGAAGGAAACAAAAACCATGAATTGAATAACACAGATTATTAATGTGAACTCTAAAAAGGGAAAATTATTACCCGATAGTCAAAACTGTTGTCATTAGCAAGTTGGGCTCCATATTTTGTTCACAACTTGTAGATAAAATAAGTTCTCTAGAATATCCAGTTATTTTGCGAAATGTATGTAAAAAGGCATCTATATCTCCATCATCAAGCTGCCGTGAGCTAGCAAGGATGCATATAACTACCCCTCCCGACATCTAGTAGGAGAAAAAAATCAAATATTACAAAAACGAAAAAAAAAGTCACTGCTAGCGTGGGGATGAAGTACACTTCCATGTTTCAAAAAACAAACATGCTTCATCACATCATTTTAGGTGAAAAATAAAGTTGTTGATAGTTGCATGACCTTAGGCCTAGTCTGGAAACCAACTTAATTTTATGTGAAGTAGCCTGATTTCATGAAGAATATTTCATGGAAATCAACCAATTTTTAAGGATTTAATGTTAGCACTAAGATGATTATTTATTTTTTCTTTTAAACCAATTTGTGTATCACAAGTGTCAATTTTTAGGGATCTAATGTTAGCATTAACATTTCTATTTTCAGAAAATATTACGAAATCCTATTAAGGAAAAATTGTCCTTCCAGCTACTCTTATTAATAGACTTTAGGATTCAAAAAGTTCCTCAAGGTGCTCTTAACCAAAGATTTCAGGAATTAGATGATCTACCCCTGAAATCTTTGGTTATGTTATTTAATCACACAAACATTGTAGAGCGAAGCTAGACTGACTCTCAAATGTATCCTTGTAGGGTATTCCTCCACCAGAAAGAATTTTAAGTGTTATCATCCAGATGCCATTTTTTTTTTTTATTTCTACAGATATTACATTTATAAAAAAACCATAATTATATTTCACTGAAGATGATCTTCATCAAGAGATCATTTGTGAAAATTAACGTCGGCCTTTATTGCCAAGTTGTACTTTTTCCCTGGTCGTCTATCTCTATCTTTATCTCTTCTCTTTCTTCGTTTTATCAATCTGCAGCACTACCAGAGCTTTCAAGCTCCAAAGTTATCACCTTTCAAGTGAGGGATTTCATGAGAATTTTCATAATCACGTTGACAAAGCAACATGTAACCTACAGCTAACTGTCAACTCGGGAAAGGCAACTCCTGAAATATTTTATTTTTCCTCCTAAAAGTTTCGGTGCCAAAACCAAAAATACAACTTGGCAGCATCCTCCTTAACTTGTAGCCTTCATTAGCAGCCTTCTCCTTCAATCTTTGTCGACTA
The DNA here is from genome assembly GCA_022433065.1 of Begonia loranthoides. Lineage (NCBI taxonomy): Eukaryota > Viridiplantae > Streptophyta > Magnoliopsida > Cucurbitales > Begoniaceae > Begonia > Begonia loranthoides. The sequence goes on from CM039468.1 coordinate 11,978,477, forward strand.
ATCAATGTTACGAGTTTTCGAGACTTGTTACCATCCTACATTGTTGGCACCTCAGATTACGGTAACCATAAGATTTTTTGTCATTCTTTTTTTTTTCTTTTCGGTAGTATGCTCACCTACTGGTACTCAGCTTGGTGTCCTCACTTATTTTGCTTTAGAGGAGATACCCAATTTTTAACCGACAATGGATATTGATATTTGAAACAAATCATAAGATGTTGATAGACCTATTCAAATAATTAAATAGTGTTTAATTAAAAATATTTTAGAAAATATTTTTAGAATTAATTATAGTGGATTGAAAATATGTGTTTTAAATTATTATCCACTTATTTAAAATGTCTTTTAGGATTCAAGTGTCTTTTAAAATTTCTAGATATTTATTTAATTATATATTTTAGTATTCTGTTGTATTTGTTATTTAAGCGGATAAAAGTAGTATAAGAAGGAATTAATATTTTGGGAAAATTGTCTAAGGGGAGAGCTAGCAGACCTCTTGAACGTTTCGTTATTTTGTAATTTCATTACGAAATTATATGGGATACGTATCAATGGTATCAAAGTAAAAATATCCTGGAGATTATAAATTGGGTCAACTTTGCGAGCAAATTCGATTAGAGATGAGTTCTTTCCCTGATGAAATTTCTCACGAAATTAAGTCGTTGAAAGCGGAGGTGGCTTTGCTCTTGACTTGAAGACGGTTGTGGCTTTGAAAGCTAACATGACTAGAATCTTAGAACAACTGAGTCTTCTCACTATGATCCAACAAGGAAGAGAAATCTATAGTGCTGTCAGTCCGAGTGAGCAGAAGGTTGAGGAACACGAATTTGAACCGTAAGCGAGCAAAAAGGCTGGATCCGAACTGGAAGAAGTTGTGAGCCTGTCGGAAAAAATGGCAGTGCCAGAACTCTATCATGTTTGGTCGACATCGACTGTTGGCGAAGAAAAAATGACGGAGAGAGATGGTGAAGGGTTGCACGTGAAGATCGACGAGTCGTGGTTGGTTGCAACAAATCTCAACGACTTAACGGTGGAAGGCTCGATGAGAGGAGGTCAACACCGATCTGAGGTGGAGGAAGAACGTGGAGGAAAGAGTATTCACCTCTGATCTAACCAATGAAAAGACAAGGACTTTCACTTTATTTTTGTCAATTCTATTGAACGACCAAGACTATGGTGGGAGGTACAATTTAAGATCATACACCTTGAAGACAATGAGCACTTTGGGCGGCGGGAATTGATAGACCCATTTAAATAATTAAATAGTAGGGTAAATGACAAATCAACCATCGTGGTTTGTGGTCAATGACAAGTCAACCACTATGATATTTTTTCTAACAAGTTAACCACTGACGTATGGAAAAATGACAAAACCAACATCGCGGTTACGTTCGCCGTTAACAAGTTGACGTGAGACACGCGGTGTCTCAAGACACCGTGGTGACTCAACCTCAGCCAGAAACCACGAAAGATCGCGGTCTCTGATCGTGGTCTCTGTCTGATCGTAGTCTCTGTGAGACCAGAGACCGCGATCTCTCGCGGTCTCTACCCTATTTGTTCTTCGTCTTCTTCTGGGCGTCGATAATTGCTTTTTCAATTATTGCTTTTTCAATTTTTTTAGAATTTCTGAGTCTATTTTCTAATTTGAAACTGCATGAACGTGGTTGAAAAATTAGTTTGGAACTATTGTTAGAGATTAATAGATAAAAATCGTTTTTTAATGAATTGATAAGTTAAAATAGGTAGAAGGTCACGTTGTTTTCCTTACTAGCCTTTGTTTTTTGTCTTTCTCATAGCTAGCCACGCTCACACAGACAGCAAAGAGAGCAGAGAGAGGAGGGAGAGGAGGGAGAGGGGCGAGAGAGAACAGGGACAAAGAAGAAGACGAAGAAGAAACTGAGACCGCGGTCTCTGGTCTCTGAGACCGTTGTCTCTGGTCTCTGAGACCGCGATCTCGCGGTCTCTTGTCTCTGAGATTGCGATCTCGCCGTCTCTAGTCTCACAGAGACCGCGATCTCGCGGTCTCGGGTCTCAGAGACCGCGATCTCACTGTCTCTAGTCTCACAGAGACCGCGATCTCGCGGTCTCTAGTCTCTAAGACCGCGATCTCGCGGTATCTGGTCTCACAGAGACCACGAGAGTTGAAGAGGATCGTGATGTGTGGCGTGTAGTTGAGGTCACTAATTGACTGGTTAATTGCATTTGTTCCTTGAATTAGAGATGTGCACTGTACTCTGCAATTAGAGATGTGATTTTCCAAGAAAAAGAGTAACTCATAGGGACAACCTCCTGTAATTGATGTGAGTTTTCGTTTCAATTGTACTTGTGCATCTCTTTCAAAGGCGTTTTATATACAACAAAGATAAATGCTTGAAACTGGTACATTTTGTAGGAGAAAAATCATGGAAAAGTGGGAAGAAACAGACCTAAAAAATGGAGGTTATAGAGCGGAGAAGCAACCTGTCTGATATGCAAAATTCCCACAGAGACACAGAGACCGCGATCTCGCGGTGTCTTGAATCAAGACACCTCAAGACACCGCGAGATCGCGGTCTCTGTGTCTCTATGGGAACTTTGCATATCAGACAGGTTGCTAAAGACACCTCAATAGTGTGAGGTGTCTTGACTCAAGACACCTCAAGACATTGCGATGTCTTGACTCAAGACACCGCGGTTTGTTTTTTTCTTAAAATTAAATGGCATCCCGTTAGTAGACAAAACACCGCGCGCCATGTCATCTTGTTAACGGCGAACGTGACAGTGATGTTTGCTTTGTCATTTTTCCATACGTCAGTGGTTAACTTGTTAGAAAAAATACCATAGTGGTTGACTTGTCATTGACCGCAAACCACTGATGGTTGATTTGTCATTTACCCTAAATAGTATTTAATTAAAAATATTTTAGAAAATGTTTTTAAAATTAATTGTAGTGGAGTGAAATGATGTTTTTTAAATTATTATCCACTTATTTAAAGTGTCTTTTAGGATTCCTAGATATTTATTTAATTATATCTTTTAGTATTCTGTTGTATTTGTTATTTAAGGGGATGAAAGTAGCATGAGAAGGGATGAATATTTTGGAAAAATTGTCTAAAAGGAGAGCTAGCAGACCTCTTAAACGTCTCACTATTTTGTAATTTCATTACGAAATTATATGAAGTACATATCAGATGCCTACAGATGAAGAGAGTTGATAACAAACTCTAAGATTTGCCTAGTTGTTGATAAAGATTTAGGTTAAAATGTCATTTTTCATTCTAGTCATTATGTATTTCAACTAAATGACTCTAGGAGGATGATTGGATGTGCTAGAGATCGGAGCCAACTATACTTCCTTGACCATACTTGTCTTTTGTAGTATCGAATTGGAAAAATTACCTCGTTCACTTATTTCTAAACATGTTCCGTTCAATAAAGAGCAAAATAAAGTTTACCATCATAGACTTGGCTAATCAAATTTATGTTTCTATCTTTATTTAAACGTCTAAATACTACTAGTTTTCATTCTAACCGATGTGAATTTGCTAAATACAAGTGTACATCTTTTTCAAACACCATTCATAATAAGGATTTTAGACGTTCTGTGAGGCTCTGTAGAAATAGAGAGTGAGAGCAGCTGAGAGAGAGGAAGGAGAAAACGTGAGGAAGAGAGAGAGACGCCTCTGTGAAGGAAGGGAAAGTGGTAGAGGAGAAGAGGAAGCTGAGGAGAAAAAGGATAAGAATAAGGAAATGGAAGGGTGGTGCGCTCTGGTGTTCTGGCTTCTCGAGTGAGCTTCAGGTAATGCACGCTTTCTTCTCTATTTTATGGATTTTGGATATATGCTCTCTGTCCTATTTATGGGTGCTTCTCACTGTTGGTTATCGTTTGTTTAGTACGCTCACTGTTAGGTTTTGTTGAGAAATACCGTTGGATGTATGTTCTGTGTATGGAATTTATAGGAATAAAAGTAGAAGATAAAAGTGCGATGATTTATGCTCTGTTAATGTATTATTCTGCCGATTACATTTCAGCCTTTGATTTGGTTCTGCAATCGAGAGTATTGTTTGATGTTAATAAAGCTCTATGTATTATTGATAATGGAATATTAATATGTTGTTGAAATGTTGGTTCCCTATTTTGATGGTCACGGTTGGAATATGCTTTGTTGGTTTTAGAAATGATTTTGGTTGCTTGACTGTGAAGTGTTGATTGAGAAAGATTGTAGGAAGTCTCTATTGAATTGTGTGCCGAAAAGTAAAGAGGTTAGGGAGGAAAGTTATTGGTATTCTGCTATTATTTGGATTAGGATATTCTGTTACGAAATGATTGAGAGATAACAGTATTAAAGTTGAGGTTCATAATTGGTGGTTATTAATAATAAGATGTTATTGATTTTGAAGGTATTAAGAAGAAGAAATGATAAAGTGCAGAAACACGTTACAGAGCGAGGTAAGTTATATGCATGTGTTTTGCTGAAATACCTACATCGCAAGAATTAGGAATTGCATGTAGACTGTTTACTACTTTCATAGATTATTAAGTTAGGTTGTGATCATATTCTGAGGATTATATTAATGTTTGATGTTGTATTTATTAGAATTATGTTATTTTAATGATATGATTATTAGATTTTACAAAAATTGATATTAAATATGTTTTGAAGCCTATATAGAGAAGATTAAACTGTATGCATTCACGAGCATCATGCATCATGGTTTTCAAACGATATACAAATAGTTTTCATGCATGATTTTAAAAAATGGTTTAATAGATGCTCATACATATTATATATATGGTGTTCTCAAGAGCTGATTACCCGAAGCGGGCGACCATCATTTGGACTGTTGAAATATCCATTTTATTATTGAAAGTAAAACAGACAATAAATAAATTAAACGGAATAAACGTAAATAATCGTTTTTGTGGTCCGGAAGGTTAAATTCGGCACAGAAACCAAAGATAAGTAAACAGACGTTTTTGTGGTTCGACAGGGTAAGTCTGGCACAAAAACTAAAGATAAATAAATAGATTTTTTGTGGTTCGGTAAGTAATGTCCGGCACAGAAACAAAAGAAATATAATTAAACGGTTTTTGTGATCCGGTAAGTAATGTTTGGCACAGAAACAAATTTTATTATATCTTTCAAATGGTTTTAAGAACTAAATAGTCTTCTGCTACGCAATTGAAAGGAATAGGATTTAAGTAAAAAAGAAAATTTTTAAATTTTACACATTTTTAAATATAAAATAAACTGGGTCGTTACAACAATATTCTTTTCTCAATTGATGGAACAAAGGTTCAAAATTTGATTGATATTGTGAAAATATTTGGTCTATTGTCTGGTCTCAGATTAAATATCAACAAGAGGGATATAGTGAACATTAATATCAAGGAGAATATGATGAACAATTTTGCTGCACTGCCTAATTACAGAAAAGGTAGTTGGTCTTGAGCTTATTTGGGTCTTCCACTAGGAGATAACCTGCTATCTTCTTCTTTTTGGCAGACTGTGATTCAAAAAGAAAGAGATTAGATGGGCAAAAAAAAGATGTTTTTCAAAGGAGGTAGACTTACCCTAATCCATGCAGTTCTTAATTGTATATCAACTTACTATCTATCTCTTTTTAAACTTCATTGCAAAATGCCCAATACGTTTGATAAATTGTTCTAAAACTTCTTTTAGGAAGAAAATGATAATGATACTAAACCTAATCTTATCCATTGGAGGCATTGGTGACTTTGAAATCGGAAATAAAACGTTATTAGGAAAATGGTTTTATAGATTTCCTATGGAGTGTGATTCTCTATGGCAAACCATGATCAAAAGCAAATATAGTACTCAAATTTTTAATTGGACAATGAATCTAGCTAATTGTGTCTCTTTTCGTAATCCATAGAAATATATTTCTCTTTATTTTGCATCTTTTTAGGATTGCATTGAATTTAAAGTGGATAGTAGAACCTCAATCCGCTTTTTGGAGGGGGCATATTGATGGGAAATACGCCTTTATGTGCTAAATTTCCAGACATTTTTCGCATCTCTTGTGACGAAAATCAAGTCATTGCCTCACTCTACAACATGGTTCATTCACACAATAACCCTTGGTTGTTGACCTTTCGAAAAGATTTGACCTGCATAGAACTATGCAACATGGATAGTCTCTAGGGGGTTATCAGTTCCTTTTCCCCAAGATAGAATGCCCTAGATTATTGTAGATAGACGTTGAAGCCCTCTGCTAATTTATCATCTTGATCTTTTTTCTCTCAACTCACTTTCTCTCCTTCTGTCAACTTTCTTTTCTATAAATTCACATAAAAGAAAAGAATTTCCTCCAAAATTCAAGTTTTTGCTTGAGTTTTGTGAAAGTAAAGTTGTATACAAGTGATCAAATTCATAGGAGAATTCCCTCTTGAGCCTTTCGTTCACATTGTTGTCACTTCTGTAAGGCCGAGAGCGAAACTAACAATCCCATTAAAATCCAATGTGAAGTAGCTAGACAGTTATAGCAGTGTCTTTTTTTCTTATTTCAAGAGGTCAATGGAAATTCATGTTGATATTGGGAGAATCATTAATGATGTTTCTATTATGAACAGAAGATATATGAAGAAAATTTTACTTTGGAGATTCAATATTCTAGCTATTTGCTGGGCTATTTGGATTCATCACAATGAGATTTTATTTGAAGATAAATCTTAAAAGAGTGATTTTTTGAATAACGTTAATTTTCTTATTACTAAGTGAGCTCATAGCTTAAAAAATTTTATAAGTTATTAAGAGAAATTATTTTTCACTAATGTCCTGAGATGATTGCAAGAGAAGATTTCTTTCTCTCCCGTCTCTTTGTACAGTTTTTTCTTAATGAATATCGTTTCTTATAAAAAAAAATGTCTATACTCTAACTATTATAATAAACTCTTTTTATAGAGTTTTCAATGGTAACACAAAATGAAATAAATAGGGTAAAAAATTAATAAATTAAAAAACTAATGAATTAGAAAACTAACATAAATAGAAAACTTAATAAAATAGAAAATAAAGTAAAATAAGAAACTAAAAAATAAGAAATTAGTAAAGTATAAAATTAATGTGGATCATCATCGTGTACTACATCACTAAAGAATAGATAAATCAAACTACTTTCTTTCAAAAGGAAGAAATAGTTCGCAAATCACCTTTTGTTTATGCTCCACAAAAAATGGAGTTGCTAAAAGAACCTAGTTAAGCTTGTGCCTAAGTCTTTTTGGGGATAATCAATCCTTACAACTATTTGCAATATTAATTGTTTACTTTCAAGGGTTTTGACATAGATGAGTCCAATTGAAATGTTGTCCTCATTGTGTCAGTGACTGAGAAAATGACCTTCCAATTGCCCTTCTAGAATGAACCCATGAGTTCATTAAACAACCTCTATCCTTTCTCAAATTTCTTATCGTTCCAAAAATTTTCTCCATCATATAAAGTATTCCTAGTGAGCATAACATCATTCCTATCCTTACAACTTTATTTGAAGTACTATTTATGCACTATGCAGTAGAGAAAACACACTATGAATGTGAAAATCGACAATGTTTGGTTAAGCATCTAGCAAAGAATTTCGAAAACGATACGCTAGGAAGATTAAATAATATGACTGTAGCACACTACAAACAAGGAATTATTATATCGTAGCAAAAATATGTTATAGACCTTGCCAAAAAATAGTATGACAATATAGCCAGTACTTTGAAATATTCTAACCTTAGACTTGAAAATGTACAAAAAGATATGACATGGATGGGAAAGGTATCAATGCTTAGTGGGAACTGGGAAGATTCATATACTTAAGTCATACTCGTTATGATATAGTATATCCAATGAATGTGTTTGGTTAGTTTATGCATAATCCAAATTATTCATTTACAAGCAGTGAATCGGGTTCTATAAGACCTTAAAAAGACACCAAGAAGAGGTATATTATTGTTTGAAATATACACAGTTGATGATTATGCTGGATTAGTTGGTCATAGAAGGTCGACCTTTAGATGTTGTACTTTTTTGGTGAGAATCTTATGACAGAGTAAGTAAGAGACAAGACCAAATTGCTTGTTGAAGTGCAGAGACCAAATTTTGAACAATCATTTAGGGACTATGTGAAGTATTATGATTGAGCATAATTTGAAGAAGATTGAAGATTAGAGATATTCATGAATTGTGTTAGAAGCTTATTTATACTGTTGTAATAGGGTGAATCAATGGATATCAAAAATCAATTGTCCTAAACTTTTTTCTAAGATTTTTGTCACCTTATTTGCTTTTAACCACCATGTGCCAAAGTGCATCAGTTTCCTAAGGAAGTCTCCACAACATTGCCAATATTGATGCCCCATTAACCATTGTAGTGATCACTATATCCAATCAAACTAAAGGAGCATTCTTTCCTTCTTCACAATGCTCCCAAAGGAACCTCTCACTATTTTGTCCATCATCTTGGCAATTACAGGAATGTTGTCGGCAACACTGAAGATAAGCGTTAGCCTACCCCTCTAAAAAACATCAATTTTTTTTATCCATCGAGTCATTTCTTTATCTTTTGAATCACTAGATCCCAAAAGCTACTAAAAAGCGATTTCCACTTGGTGATAAGCTTGGATAAGTAAAGGGCCAATTACGTTTTCTTCATCATGTAACGTCAGTTATTCAACCAACCATCTCTTCCACATTGGTAGGCACAATATCACCAGCAGGTGTGAAATATGTATGTTTTCATAACCCACTTGACATCCCTCATTTGAATTGAGACTGCATGCTCTTTCAAGCATTTTTCCAACAACGTCTTAAATTAGAAGAAAGACAAAAGGTGATACAGGATCCCCTTGTCTTAAACCTCAGGTAGATCTAAACTTTCACCTTAGTCTTCTATTAATTAGGATTGAAAATTTTGAGCTGCAAAAACACCCTCCAATCCTATTTGTCGTCGTGAATCAAAACCTTTCTAAGATGAAATCCTAAAACCCAAGGTTTTTTCGTAGTGAGTTTTAAGGAAAATTCACTTATTTTCCTAATTTGCATTCTTTATCAGTTCCATTTGCCGTAAGAGAAAATACAAAATATGTCAATTTTGGTAAACAAAAGCACTTTGTTATCTTGAAATAGTATCTCCAATGACCTCTCAATCTATAAGAAATGACCTTTTTTAGTACTTTGTAGATGCTCAAAAGTACACTTCTGTGGCACATTGGTAGGCACAATATCACCAGCAGGTGTGAAATATGTATGTTTTCATAACCCACTTGACATCCCTCAGTTGAATTGAGACTGCATGCTCTTTCAAGCATTTTTCCAACAACGTCTTAAATCAGAAGAAAGACAAAAGGTGATACAGGATCCCCTTGTCTTAAACCTCAGGTAGATCTAAACTTTCACCTTAGTCTTCTATTAATTAGGATTGAAAATTTTGAGCTGCAAAAACACCCTCCAATCCTATTTGTCGTCGTGAATCAAAACCTTTCTAAGATGAAGTCCTAAAACCCAAGGTCTTTTCGTAGTGAGTTTTAAGGAAAATTCACTTATTTTCCTAATTTGCATTCTTTATCAGTTCTATTTGCCGTAAGAGAAAATACAAAATATGTCAATTTTGGTAAACAAAAGCACTTCGTTATCTTGAAATAGTATCTCCAATGACCTCTCAATCTATAAGAAAGGACCTTTTTTAGTACTTTGTAGATGCTCAAAAGTACACTTATGTGGCATGTACTCACCTAATTTCTGCATGTAGTTGTTCTAGGAGATAAGGCATAAATAGGTCACGTTGGTTGTTATGTTTGTGACATCTTTGTGATAAAACTCCATAAACACCTTAAAAAGATCAACTTCAATAACTTTCTAGGGAAAAACTAGCCATTAAGGTGTTTAGGGAGTTTTATCACAAAGGTGTGGCAAATGAAAGTGTACTTTCGTAGACATTTTCTGAGAAGGAAATGATGGAAGGTCAAGTCCTCATCTAATTAATTAGGAGTTCGTTACTAATGCTAAATGGAAAAGGGACATTGGGATTTGTAAGTTTCAAGCTAGGAACAATGCTCTGTTGGGAAAATGGTAGTGGAGATTTCCTTTAGAGACTGACTTATTGTAGCATGCTGTGAATAAGAGCAAGTATAGCCTCATGACTTTTGACTAGGCTACTTATCGAGCTAATCGCGTCTCATTTTACAATCTTTGGAAACATATTTCTCTCTATTTTTTATTTTTTCAAAATTGCATTGCTTTTAAGGTAGGGAACGGAATCCTGGTTTGGCTATGGGATGATAGATGGATTGGGGATGTTCCTTTCTATGCTCGTTTTCCAAGCATTTATTGAAACGCCCCGAAATTTATCATCTATATTTTTATGCAAAATATACGTACATTTTTAAATATTTTATATTTAGCTTTTGACAAACTTTTACATGGCAGAAGACTTTTTTCATAAAACACGTTATGATTCAAACAACATTGTTTCATAAAATCTTTTCATGTGTATAAAACATTCATTAAAATATTATACAATCAACACATCATCCATATCTTTAAACATGAGTTTTATCGTCAAACTCATTACCTACATCACAAAATTCACTTATGAGTCTAGGTCTCATTAAGTAATGCATGAACAATATGAACATGATCTACATTTTTTGTAAAAGCGTTAGTGGTTCTATTCTTTCCCTTTTCTTTCTCATTTTTTCTTCTTCTTTCATTTCTTTTTTTTCATTTTACCGTTTAAGAGAAAGGAGACACGATTATGGAAAACACATCACTTACATGTCGTGAACTTCGGCAAGATAGTCTCAATTCCATAAGATCTTCCTTAGTTGTCACATTTATCATGCACAACAACCTCACAATCTTTGTCGAAGTTTCTGTGGATGATGACCTCACAACCTTTGTCAAGATTCTAGTACATGACGACCTGATGAACTTTAACCAGGCCCCTACAATACAGTCCAACGGGGCTTATCCCTCATAGGTCCAATCTTTGTGACAGTCTGTCCTCAACCCCTCGTATCTTTATTACGTATATTTATTTCTGTTTTAATCTTTCTTACATGAAAATAATTTTCGTTCATTTCTTAAAAACATGTTGCATGAGAATGAATGCACCATTTAATATATCTTAACATATTATCTAACAACGTACTATTAACCAAATATCATTAAAAACAACATAGCACATCGACGATCAAACTCGGTCAACTTCATCATAAATGCTATCAGTCAGTTTCATCAAATAATGCAATATATTCTTGAACATATTATCAATCAATAACAACATATTAACATCCACTAGCCTCATCTAATCACCCTAGTAGATTGTGATGTAGGCCAAAAAGAGTCGTACACATACAACATCACTTACCTAGAAACTTTAACACAACCGTCACAATTTGCTCAGTTTTCCTACTTCTATCTTATTTTTCCTTCCATCTCCTATCAATTAGATATAATTTCACTAAGTATTTAGAGAAATAACAAGAATTATCCGTTAAGTTGAGGTGTCAAACTTCCAATTGAGTATTTCACCCAAAACAATAAGGAAAATACTTAGTTATTCTATAAAATTATGTCATCTTGCCATTAAAAATTGACAACCTTTCAACTTTTCGATCGCTGGCACATCCGTTATGCAAACCAATGTATCTCACTCATTTTCCAAATGTCTGCACGAGCATTTCACGTGATGAAATAGAAGTCCGGACAATCCGCTTCTGAGAAGTATTTAAACCCCAGACGTCTGCACACTTGTGGAAACATACGTGTTTGCTGTGGATCTCCGCTTTACACTTAAAAATTTTGCAAACACAACTCATGTGTTGCCACTTGTCCTTCCGAAAACACACTTTCGGGAATACCCAACACTTCCGCGAACGCCAACATCAAATATACGCGGACACTCGCCTATCCAGGGAGTTAAAGTTCAGTGGTCCACCTTTTTAACCAAGGATGTCTACACTCAATCCATCTTCCTATTTTTCAATATCCAACAACTTTTAACAAATTTTACTCCATCACCTTTCAGGTGATATATATATATATATATCATTTTATACCAGAAATCACAAGTTAAATTTTCAGGTGTTACATTTATTGCTTGTCTCGTAATAAAAATCTTTCTATGGTCTCTCTTTTCACACAGATGCAGCTCACAATCCTTTAGATCTTTCCTTCCGAAAGAGAGATGAATATCTTTGAGCTTATCGAGTTTTTTGCTTTTCATGCAGCTATTTCTTCCTTCTCTTCAAATTGACTGTCTTCGACACCAAAAGATGAATTTTTTGACCCTTCAACAAACTTTTCTTCAAGATCTTTCTTCTCTCAGCTTACTTCTATTTCTACCATGAATTTCTACTTTTTTAACTTTGTTTGGAAGAAAAGAGTACCAACCAAAATCCAAGTTTTTTCTTGGATTCTTATATATGAAAAGTTACATACTTGTGATCAAATCCAAAAAGAAAACCATTTCTTGGCTGTTTCTCCGCATTGTTATTCTTTTTGTAAAGAGTATGAGGAAACTAATACTTACCTCATTATGATTAATTGGGAGCTAATTAGAGACATTTGGAGACAATTTTTTTTTCTCTTCAATCAGACTATTGGGGTGCATTATGACATTTAAAGTTTTCTTAGTAAAATCTTTAATAGGAATAAAAGATCAAAGAAGTAAAAGTTAATATTAAAATTAGGAGCTTAGTCTATTTTTTGAATTATCTGACTATATCGCAATATTGTTATCTTCGAAAAAAAAGAGCTAATTACAAACTTTTGAAAAATACTACTTTCACCATTGCTAAATAATTTATTATTTGAAATTTTTTAGAATTTATCTTTTGTCTTTCTAATTAAAGAGCAATTGCTTTAAATTGAGGGTTTTCTTCTTGAGAAATGTTCTTCCTTTCTCCTTTTTGTATCTTCTCTCTATCAATATATTCGTTTCTTATAAAAAACATAAAATTCTATGAATTTTGAAAAAACTTCATAGTGGAACAAAGGACCTCGAGCTTTGACTTTATCCCAATAAAAGGCAAACCTTTGAATTTCTTCTTCTCCAAAACTTCTTGTAAGACAATTTGCTATGATAGGATAAATAGGTAAACAATTGAGACCATCATGCTGTAGACGATGGCCAAGAGTTTTGTATAGACCTTCTAGAAACCATACAACTTCTTAAACCATAACTACCTTCTATAATGGAGGAATCGTCTTGGCATACCAACCTATTCATAAGTTTGTCTACCTTTCTTATGGTAGCCACATGGTGAAAGATTCTAGTATTGTTATCTCATTCGATAATACCTTTAATCATCCATGATTGTGCACAATCCTTTGCAACATTAAACAAAAAAACTCTTTAAAATTGACATATATTTCACAAAAGAAAAACTAAACAATGGCTTGATTTGTAATTCATGTGTCCTCTAAAAGACAACTTGAAGATGTATTTAACAAGAGTTTGAGTAGTTCATATTTTCAGTCAATAATCACCAATTTATTAATAGAAAATGTCTATTCACCAAATTTAAGAGGAAGAAAAGGAAAGCAACATAATTCTATGAGAAGTAGCCAGATTTCATGAAAAATATTTCATGGAAAGCTACCAATTTTTATGGCTCAAATGTTGGCACTGGGACGATTACTTTTTGTTCTCTTTTAGATGAATTTAATATAAATTAGTCATGTATTCTGATAAACCACAATAAGAAGGAACAATTTGTAACATAGATTTAGGTCCTTTTAAATTCAGAAACCTAGAGAGTAGTTAAATAAATTTTCCTATTTTATTTATAATAAGAGATGTATCCAATTTATAGGAATTTAGTGGTTTTGAATGTCTTTTTTCACAAATAGGAGAAATTTATAGTAATTGGATAGAATTAGATATGAATAGAGAATGGAAGCACTTTTATAAGATGTATGGAAGCATAAGTATTAATGCTCCTAAAAATTTGAAAATAAAAGGATGAGTTGTGCATGGGAACAAACCTTTACACCATCATTTAGAAAATGGCAGTCATAAATTGATTGCAAAATAGAAGTTCTGAGACTGTAACCAGCTCCAAATCCAACCTTTCCTTCCTCATAGGTTTCCAAAATCTGCAATGTAGATTAGTTAGCTTTTGGGGAAAAGAAATTATGTAAATGATATTTAGAGTTTTTAAGCAAAAAAAATTTCATTCCTGAGTATATCACCCAGGTTTGAATAGAATGAAGGATGAATTTGGAACAGTCCAATCATTGAATAAATAAGAAACAACCAACAGTAGTGGTCAAAAAGAATTACGGTCTTACTCTAACAATTTCCCCCCTTTTGATTTCTTTCACATGATCATGAGATTCACTCATGAGTTTTCTTTGCATTTCCTGAAAATAAACTAGATAAAGTGATAAAGAAATTGAACAAAATTCTTCAACATTTAAATTCAGGATAGACAACTTACAGACATGATAAAAGTCATAGCATTGATGGCCAAAAGAACAGCATTATTGGAAGTTTTCACAGCCTCATCAAGAGTAACAAAGTCCTTTTTGAGAAGTTCATCGGTGTTGATATCTGTATGTGAAAATAAAAACCCTAATTTGCTACCTCATTATTCATAAAAGGATTGAACTAAATCATCAGCTTTACCATAAAACTGTGGAACATCTTGTCACATCCCTAGAAATAATTTAGGGAATTGATTTCTATTGTTTCTTAACTCTTCCAATTACAACCATATAAATTAACTTCTAACAACAATCCTAAAATATCTAATCAACACCTAATTCTACAAAAAAAATATTACCCAACTTTCCTAATCAATGAAACTTTTCTAATTAATAAAAATATTCATCATATGGAAAATATTTTCCAGCACTCCCTCTCAAGTTGGTGAATAGGTATTTTCCAAAACTTCTTGATAAAGTGTGGCTATCAATTTTGTCGGACGATATCTTTCATTATATTTTGATTCATGAGTATCTTTAGTTATTGGGAAAGTTAGGTTTATTAAGAAAGTTGTCATATTTCATTCCGACAATTATGGTTGATTAGATATTTTATAATTATATTAAAGGGCTGTGTATATGATTGTAATTGTGTGAATTAATAATTTTATATTTACTCTTTATTCCTACTTTCTATTTTTAATTTTTGACGTGACAAATATTGATTTATACAATTAATAACTTCTTTTAATTATTTATAATTTATTGCATTAATTATACTAATCAATATTTTTCACGTCAAGAAGTAAAAATTAAAAAATATGAATAAAAAATAAATGTAGCATTACTATAAAAAAAATATAGAAATCAATACTCCTAAACCTTTTTCTAACAAGGTATCATAGCCACAAATATTCGGTTTTCAAGTGTTTTTGCCTCCCTATGGCTTCAGTTGTACTGCTGCTACAAGACTCTCAAACTCGGTCAAATGTGACCTTAATTGTTAGCGCACCTCCTATTGGATGGCCTTTATAGCTGATAAAATCGCCTCCATCAACATCTCCATCCAAACAAGAAGACACAACAACCTCTCTCTAATGACCTTTATAACCGAAATTGAGAAGCTACCTTCTTCCATCCACAGACTGAAATCATGACCAGAAATCATGACTTTTTGGCATCGACACCAAGATTCAAAAGCTTTTGATGTTTTTTGTTTGTTGTTAGGATTCACAAGTCTTAGGCATTGGTACATGTATCTTTTCAAAGTATTTAAATCAAAACGGAGTGAAAACTCATCGAGTATGTAAATGTACATACTTTTCTTTATCG
Source organism: Begonia loranthoides (assembly GCA_022433065.1). NCBI lineage: Eukaryota > Viridiplantae > Streptophyta > Magnoliopsida > Cucurbitales > Begoniaceae > Begonia > Begonia loranthoides. The sequence goes on from CM039468.1 coordinate 11,994,226, forward strand.
AAATTATTGAATTCGTGAGATAAAATCTCCATTGTTTTTTTTTATAAGAAATTTTGTAATGAAAATAAAAGGTTAAAAGAAATAGGGAGAGGAGAATTCCACCGGATCAAGATTCATCTGGTGAAAATTATTTTTTTCCGCTTAGAAATAATCATATTAAAATAGTAACTTCTAAAATACTTAGAGTTATAAGTTGTTTGATTGTTCTATTCTTTGACCTCATTCACGGCTTAAAGGCTTTCCATGGAGCTTCCAGCATTTGTCATGTGCGAGTGGTTTTTTGCATAGGGTGCACCAAAGATTATCTTTGAAGCCATGGTTTTTGGGCCTTTGATGAATGAGATCTGCCAAAGCCATGACTAACTCAAAGTTGGTGAAAGTGTTACAAACTCGAATAGTTTAATAAAATACAAAATGAAATTACAAAAGAACGCAGACATTTGAGAGGTCTGCTAGCTCTTCCCTATAATATTTTTCCCAAAATTATCAATTCCCCAACCCCTTACAACTACTTTCTTAAATAAAGACACCAACAGAAAACCAAAAAACTTTAACATAAATATCTAAAAATACTAAGAGATTTTTCTAAAAATACTAACAGACGGTTTAGAAATTCTAAAAGACATTATAATTTAATTTGTCATTTTTGTCTTCCTTGCATAAGTAAATTTAGAGGTAGTGACGTATCAATACCCCTTTCCAAATATGCACATTGTCCTCAAGGTACATGATTTTTTGTGCTCCTTTCTCTTTAATCCTTCAACTCATTGTCAGTTAAATATATGACTGTAATACCCGTGTTCCTCCATTTTCCTCGTTATTGTAAATTGGATCCATTTTTGGTAATCAATGACATTTTTGGAGTTGGTTATGTTTAATTTAAGTGTTGGAATAAGTGGTTATAAATTAGAGTAAGTGTGGAAGTAGTTTGTTAGGTTTTTATTGTGATTTCTCGGGTTGGGGACGCAGAGGACGCAGTTCTGCGTCCTCACTTGCCTCTTTTGCGGACGCCGCGGACGAGGAGGACGGCATTTCTTGCGTCCGGTTCGCCTCTGGACTATCCTGTTTGATGCGGACGGTTCAAGCGGACGCTGCGGACGAAAGTTTTAGCGTCCGGTTCGCCTCTGGACTATCCTGCTTGATGCGGACGGTTCAAGCGGACGATGCGGACGCCATCTTTAGCGTCCGATTTGCCTCTGTTTTGCCTTATGCGGACGCTGAGTGAGGACGATGATTGGCGTCCGCAAGATCGCAGAATCGCGGGATTGAGTGGGTCAACCACTCCATCTCCATGCCATCCCTTATGCATTGACCCTCAATCGTCCCCCTATGATGGACTCGACCTTAGGCACCTAAATTAAGGGTTTTAATTGCCTAGGGAGGGTTAGGGTATGGGGAAGGGGATGGGTTGATGACTTTTACCCCATTTATTTGAGTAAAATATGCAATTAATGGCACCTTGCAATAAAAGCCCTCCTCCCACGAAAATTGGAGTTCATTTTGGATAAAAAAACCTGCTGGAGAGTGTGTGGTGGTGAAGTGTGCTTTGGTAGAGGAGAAAGTGTGAGGAAAAAGCTTGGAGTCAAGGTTTTTGCACAAGAATTGTAAGGGATTTCTACACCTCCGAGTTTCCACAAGAAAACCAAGGTAAGGAATAGGTCTTGGCATTCCAAATGCCCTACACCACAAGTAATGGCCTCTTGTTTAGGTCCAAAAGTAGGAATATATGTTGGTTGTTTAGGTTTCCTTCATTTTGTTGCATAAATGCTAGTTTCCACTTTGTCAATGCTAAAGTTTAAGTCAAATGCATGTCTTTGGATTATTGAATTAGCATAGCATGAAATCTTGGATTGATTAGCATCCTATTGTGCTCGTTTTATGCATGCAACTCCGTTCGGAGTTTGGGACTGGTTAGGATTAGAAAGGCACCTAAATTGCCTAAGATTTTCCATGCTTTTAAGTTTGGTTAATTGAAAATGTAGGATGCACGTATGCCAGATTTAATCGAGTAATCCCGTTTATATATTTCATGCTAGGTTTGAGTTCCTTGTTTCATAATGCCTATTAATTATGTTTTCATTGAATTGCCCTATTAATGTGAATTGTTAGAGTTTAAGGATGAAGTTCATGGTCTTAGCAACCTTAGGAAATACCACCACTTGGGAGGTATTCATGATGTGAGCGAAATGAATTAATAAAGTATGTAAAAGGGAGATAGAGACCGGGTTAATGGGTCGGAATTTAATCGGTGGACAAAATGAAAGATGTTCCCGCCCATGGGATTTATGTGAAACGAAACGAAACGAAACGAAACAAAACGAAACGAAACAAAATGAATGATGGTCCACTCTAGGGTATTGGATTCCGAAACTCACCCCCATTGCCCGCTAGGGTTCCCTAATCTCCCCACTCGATCCTTTTCGAGTAAAAGATGACGATAAGTAAAGACGGTTGGTTGAAACCCTTCCGATTGCATATGAGTGAGAGGCATTTGATGTGTTATTGTATTGTTTGTTTTCATTCCTTACTAAGCCTGTTTTTGGGCTTACAGTGTCTACTTGTGGTGTAGGTAACTATGAGTCAATCTATCCAGAGGTTGACGAAGGGGAGTTTCCCGTGGAGGAGGCGAGTTATCCGGCGAGGTAGACTTGTGGTTGTGGCCCTCCTAAGTAAAAATGGTTGTTTTAATTAAGTCCATTTAAGGTCAAATGTTTTGATTTAGTTGTCCTATTTTGGCTTGTACAACCTAATGTTTAAATTCCGCTTAAGAACTTTGATTTGGTTTTATGAATGAATGCTCTAGTTTTAAAAAGGAAAATTTTATTTCCGCTATGTTTTTATTTATGAAAAAGGGGTTTTAAAAGACGGGTCGTTACAATGACAATCTTGTCTTCAATTCGTTGTATTGTCAACATGATTTGTCTCAACCCAGGTGGTCTAAAAACCATTAATTTTGCTCGAATTTCCATCCGCCAACCATTCATAAATTGGGCCTCCAATATGTGATCAGGAATGTCCCGAAATGGAGCAGTCAACTTTTCGAATTGCAACCTATACTCTCTCACTGTTCCCTCTTGTCGTACTACCTAATACTGTTCCTTAATGTGAATTGCGAAATTGACCTAAGAGTCGATCTCTTAGATCCACCCAACTTCGAAATGGTTGTCTTCCATCCTCCCACTAATACCAAGCCAGAACCTTTCCATCAAGGTGCACAACAACTACATCTATTTTTTCAATCTCCATTAAACGTTGAAAGACAAAAAAATGCTCGACCCTGAATACCCAATCATTGGGGTCTCCATTTTCGAACACCGTCATCTCCAAGTTTTTAAGTCGACCATCCCCGGCTAAAACTCCGATTACCTCCTCCGACCGAAGGCGAAAGAAAAAATCATTTTCCACTACACGGTCCATGCCGTTCAACCCACCGCGGATGCTGGTTTCTGCATCTATTGATTTGTGGGGAATTGGGTCTTGCCAAGTTGGCAACCCATCTCGCATGTTTATGAGCAGCCATATTTTCATTCAACATTTCCTTCTCGAGATTTTTTCCACCTTTAGCAACCCAAGAACGTTCCACTTCTGCGCGAAGAGAAAACTCAGCTCTTGGATGAACTCCATCTCCCGTCGCCCGAAGCTCGCTGCGCAACGCGCGATTCCTCAGCACGAAGTTTGTCGCGCAAACTCACTGTTCGTATCTTGTCCCCTCCCTCACATTCTGAAATCAAACTCACTGTTGGTACTTCAATTCTCTCCGAGAATGACATGGCCTTGTGTTGTATGCTGAAGTATTTTTCAGCACAGAAAACCCACCCTTTGGATCCACACCATTGAAAATTGGTAAATAATCCCGATTAATCATTGACAGCACATTTTCATCTCTCCTTAGACTCCTTTCCGCAGCCACATTTCTCTGTAATCCCCCAAAGCTGGTCAAAGGTTGACATCCCTCCGATTTCGCCACCAGTCTTGCAATTTGTTCTTGAAACCAAAATATTTCGCTCAATCGAGGAAATCTTCTCGATTTTGTGTAATTCCTCCTTAATTTGCAATCTCTTTCTGCCATTTTGTCATGCTTTTCTGTTGAGATTCCAACCTAGTGATCATTTTCTTCATCTCCCAAGATTTGCTCTGATACCAAACTGATACATTCACGATATTTCATGTATATTTCCTTTCAAGAAATCAGTATTAGAATAGGATAGTTTTAGTACACACTACACACACAGCGAAGGGATTTCGAGAGCCTTCACTCTCCACAAGACTCTACAATTTCCCTGATATTTGTCTTCCCTTATTTCCCCCCTATTTAACTGCTTGTAAGAGCTGGAAAACTACCTCTTTTCAGTATCCAACTGACTAGAGTAACTACAATTAGTCTCCTATTTTTCCTTACTACCATTCCTATATAAGTGAGCCCTAAAGGGAGGCCTATCAGTTGGTAGTAGAGACAATGAGAAGCAATGACCAAAAACAAAGGCCAAACTTTTCAAAAGCAGGAAAAGTTCTCGTCGTCGCAATAACATTGTGAAAACTCTTGTACCATGTCAAATCCTTAAAAATAGTTTATGGTATGAATTTTTATTATTGTTTAACTATCCCAATTATAATCATATAAATATGTTTCTAACAGTCTTCTAATATCAAATCACCATTAATAATAAGTATAATATATTATGCAATTTCCCTAATTAATAAAGACACATGTTGTACGGAAAACATTTTCAATCACAATTTTCTACACCATAACCAACTAATCTTATAAACTTCTATGGAAAACACCTATGTTGTCCCTCTAAGAAACTGAGTTATCAGTAGAGCCATAGGGCACTGGATTATCACACTTGCACTCACAAAATCAAAATATATATTCCCATATCACTTACCGATAAATAAACTCGTGTACTCCTTTAGTTTTCCCACCAAATTTTTCACCTGAAAAGTAAGCTGGAATTTACATATTGATGCATAAAAATTCATTTTTTACAAGAAACATAATGACAATCCATAAAAATTTAACATGATGCCTACAAATTTACCAAACAATCTGTACATTAAATTTTTCAAAAAATTCTCACTTTATATAACATAATACATTGAAAAGAATATATTAGCAGCCATTGGTGAGATAAACGCCTTAAATAAGTTCATTTTTTTACAGTAAAGATCATTTTAATCATGCAGAGCAGTAATGTCCTGTTAGTTGTATCTGATCGAGTATCATTACAAGTAGTACTAGTAAAATATATATATAAATTACAACATTATTTCATTTCTTTCTGATTATACTATTAGAACTTAACTTCCTTTACTCTATTTATTTGAATATAAAATCAAAGTTTCCATTAAAATTTTGAATCTTCTTTTTTATCTCTGATTCCTCCATAATTTCCACAAACACAAGTCCCACTTTCTATAGGTTTATAGCAATGGTCATCTCAATCCTACTCTAATAAACTAAGCTAAGTTATGAATAATATATATATATATATATATATATATATATATATATATATTACATATATATTAAAGTTATGGGACCTTAGAAAGTGTTAGAAGTGATTTTTATGGATTATTAAAGTTTAAGGAACAGCATTTGTGTCTTGCTGTAGTATATTCTTGAATCATACTAAAGAACCATGAAGTATCACCGCTCCAATACCTCATCTTTTCGCCTCTGTCCTTCAAAACTGAAAGGTTTTAATATAACCATAGCAGTAAATCCATTCCCTGATCTCACCGTTTTGACAAGTTCTATAGCTGCAGTGTGATCCAAACCATATCCAGCACTGATTACCTAAAGAAGACAATAATAGAATTAGTGTCTAGATTTCGAAATAGAGAATGCAACATATGAAGATAGGCTAATGTATTAACAAGCTACTATAACATGCGATACAATAAAATACAGGACAGCACATTTAAAGTCTTTGGCATTTGGCTTTTCAAAGAGAGATGATTGATTTTGTGTTATTCGAGCTCTCCAATTTGCATGTGATTATTTCTTCTTTTGGGGATGCTATTGACACTTGAAAATGAACATAGCATCTTCCGCAAACTTTTCTCAAGATCTTTCTTCTTTCCCCTCCAGTCTACTTATCCCTTGAGCTTTATGTGCTACAACTTTATATAGAAAAACAGAGTTTCTTCCAACATTCAAGTATTTGCATTGATTGTAATAGAAAAAAGTTGTATACGATTGATCAAACTAAAGGGAAACTGCTCAAAGCCTCTATTATTGCATTGTTGTTCCTACTTGAAGCATCATGATGAAGATAATAACTACGTTATGGTCATGTGAGTTTATTCTAGGCATATGATTGCAATTCCTTTCCCTCCTCAACCAGAGTTTGGAGTTGTATTTAAGATTTTGAGCCCCAAAAACCATGCCAAGATTATGGAGTATTCATCATCCCATGTGGCAAAAGTGCAATTGTCTGGCTTTAGCCACGAGCATCAAAGGTGGGTGCTTTTTCCTTTTCTTTTAATATGACACAAACTAATTGTTATCACTTGAGATAATTTTTTCCATCTAATCTATATGTTGCTAGATACTTGGCAAATCCCAGGCGGCCTGTGATCTGACTCCCATCATCGATAGGCACCTTATGATTTTTTTCAATATCCATCAACCAACAATAAAGACGGAATTTAAAAAGGAAATTTGAATGCTTGAAGATAGAAGTGGCCTTCAGATATCAGAGAAAGGAGCAAACAAAAGCTGACGTAAGTAGACAGTAACAGTGAAGAATGATAGTGAACAGTGACTATCAGCAAACAGTAAACATTGACTAACAATATTTCCAGAATGGAGACTGCTGATTTTTTTTAATTTTAAAATGGGGATATTTTCTGTTTACTGTGAGCTAAGCTCAGATAGCATCTTAGAAATTTGGAAAAATGACAAATCAACCATCATCCTTTACTGTTAGTGACAAACCAACCATCATCCTTTATTGTTAGTGACAAACCAACCATCATCTTTTTTTTGCTAACAATTTAACCACTGAACTTTAGAAAATTGCCGCCACAAACATTATCGTTAAATTTCTAAAAATCGCAGTGCAAAAGAACAAATACCCATGAAAAAAAATGAAAAGAACTCATAATTTTATAATATATTTTTAATGGAAAAGAGTTAATATCCATGAAGAATGGGTTTAGAAGATTTTTGATTGGATTTTGTAAAAGAATGGATTTAGAAGATTTCAGGTTTTATAATTTAGAAGATTTTGCAAAAAAATATTAATGTTTGTAGTTTTCAGATGATTTACAATTGTTTTACAGTTCATGGGAGAATCACAGTTTGTCTGGGTTTTTGTACAAAGAAGAAAAAAATAATGAATTTTTTTCATTTGCAGATGAACCGCGACGGTTTGTCATGAGACCGTTGCGATTTGTCATGAGACCGCTGCGGTTCGTAGTGAAACCGCCGCGATTCGTCTTGAAACTGCCACGGTTCGTCATCAAGCAGCAACGGTCTCATGACAAACCGCTGCGGTGTTAGAATTGGTGAAACGCTGCCGTTCGTAGAGTCTTTTGACCTCTTCACCTTCAAAGGACCATAACTTTGGCTATGAGTGTCAGAATTTGCTCCATAATATATCAAATCAAAGTTCTCTCAGATATCTACGACTTGTCACAGGGTTTAGCCTGTGACCCACATTTCTCGTGCCCAAAATTGCACGTTTAAGCCCTCAAATTTGAAATCAAAGATTTTAGACAAACCGCAAGTCATGAGACCGCGACGGTTTGTCGGCAGTTTGACGACAAACCACGGCAGTTTCAAGACAAACCGCCGCAGTCTCACGACAAACCGTTGTGGTTTGTCGTCAAACTGTTGCGGTCTCATGGCATCCGCCGCTGTTCGTCATCAAAGCATTTAACGGAAAACGTGACAGTGATGTTATCGGCGTTATTTTTCTATAGTTCAGTGGTTAATTTGTTAGCAAAAAAAAATAATGGTTGGTTTGTCACTGACAGTAAAGAATGATGGTTGATTTGTCATTCCCCCTAGAAATTTAATAAAGGGTTTAAGAGAATTGAATTCTATAGATTTAATAAAGGGTTTTAAGAGAATTGAATTTTATCATTACCCAATTTACACAATTACAATCACATAAATAAACTTCTAACACAATTTTAGAAGATCTAACCAACCAAACACCATATGCAGAAGAAAACACAACAGCATCTCCGTTGCTGACCATGAACTACCGAAAACCTAGCTAGCTCTGTCGCCGATCATGAATTTTCAAAGCACGTCTGACCACAATTTGTAAATTCTCAAAACCTAGATAGCTCGACACCCTCTTTGACCATGCAATTTCTAACAATGAAAATTCACCAACCACGTAATTTCTCACAACCAAAAAACTTAGCAAGTTATGTCCATATCATCTCCAACCATGCAACATTCTTAGGCCACAAAATTTCAACAACTGACTACACTACAATAAGAGCAAAAGCAATTCTGATAGAAGGATGATAGGAGAGAAGAATTTAGAAGGTTCTTTTTAACAAAAAATCGCTATCCTTCAATTTTGGCAAGAGGATAGATTGCATAAACAATAGTAGAAATTTCTAGCTGTAGAGCCAGAGACCAGGAGGCGGTGGACTAGAGTTGTAAGAAAAATGAGAAAAATGAAGATTGTTGGCTATAAAGCAGTTTTGGTCTCGAGAATAATATTGGACAAATTGACTCACAAGTGACAAGACATTGACAAAATAAAAATCAAACACCTTAGTTCTCAAAATTTTTTGTAAATAGAACTTTTAAGATAACAAATGTGAATGGCATGAAGGTTAACTTTATTGAAAAAAGTTCAAGGGAAACATACAATTGGGACATAGAATTCAAATGTATAATAGATGATAGAAGTTGTTTTGCAGACTTCAAAGACAGCAACAAAAGAATCTTTGTTAAAACACGATGTAGAAGTGGATTTAATATTATTGTAGAAAAAATAATCATCAATAGATTCGTTTTTGTAAAAATAGGGAAAATGACAAATTAACCATCGTGGTTTGCGATCAATGACAAGTCAACCACTATCTTTTATTTTCTAACAAATTAACCACTGACGTATGGGAAAATGACAAAGCAAACATCGCTGTCACGTTTGCCATTAACAAGCTGATCTAGAGCTGCAGCGATCCGTAGAAAGAAGGCCAAATTTGGCCTAGACGCCGCTGCGATTGCTCGAGACGCCGTAGCGGCGTCCATCAAAACGCCAGGGCGGCATCCCGCAGCTTGTTACTAGAAAAATGTTTGATCACAAAATTGAAGGTTTAAACGCGTGATTTTGGGGCCAAGAAATGGGGGACATGGGGTAAACCCGATAACAAGTGATAGATCTCTGAGAGAGCTTCGATTTGATACTTTTTGGAGCCGATTTCGACACTTGTAGCAAAAGTTATGGTCCTTTGAAGTTGAAAAGGTCAAAAATCTAATAAAAACATTGGATTCGAAAAACATATACACAGTGTAGCCATGAAACTCTCTGTTTTTCATGCATGGCTACTTCAAAATCCACCAGGGTTTTTCATGAGATCGCCGTAGCGGCGTCCAGGCCAAATTTGACCTCCTTTTTTTGAAAAACCACGGCGATGCGGCGTTTTATCTACGAACCGCCGCGGCACCCTGTCAGCTTCTTAACGGCGAACGTGACAACAATGTTGGCTTTGTCATTTTCCCATACGTCAGTGGTTAATTTGTTAGAAAATAAAGGATAGTAGTTGACTTGTCATTGATCGCAAACCACAATAGTTAATTTGTCAATTTCCCGTAAAAATATCTAACATGTTGAATTGAGGAAGAAGAAGATTTAAAAAGGCTCCAAGAGACAAAGAAGGAGCTTGGAGTAATTGACATGTTGCCCATACATAAGGGTTCATGGAATAAGTCCATTTATTCTTCCTACCAATCAGTGAAATAATATTGTCATAAGACATGCAACTCATTATTATTGAGAAGACTAGAGATAAGGAAAAGAACCAACAGCCATACAGTACACCATCAATCATCCTAAAGAATGAACATATAGAGACAATAAGTTATGACAACAATAATCAATTGTGGATTGAAAAGATGAAAATGCAGTGGCTTGCACTCAGGAAACGTGAAACTAGTAGTTCAGGAGGCATTAAAAGAACTTTATTACAATTAGATGTTACACTTGCTCCATTTCATTCTAATATGGTGCCAATCTTCAATAAGCACTGTACAGACAAAGAGAAACTCTAAGGTGTGAAAGTTTTCTGGTGCAAAAAATACCTCTGGTGACGTTTGTGGCATGGAATGAAGGTAATCTTGTAGGCACTAAGGAAGTGTGTAGTGGGAGATGGATGGTCATTCGGGGTGTTCTCTATAGTATGTGGTCTCATAACACATGGAGAGAAGTGGGCAATTTATGTGAAGGATTATTGGATATTGATATCCATACAAAGTTGAATAAAAGACTTTCAGAGGCTAGAATCAAGGTTATAGCTTTGGAGAATTGTCATATCCCCAAAACAACAACACTAGGAATTTTCAGTAAATAATGCAACCAATGTATGAAAACCTTTTTATAATAATTGGGCGTCGTGAATCAACTCCATCTAAAATGGAAAAGAAAGATATCAGCCATAGAAGAGGAAAGACCAAGCCACAAAAAGGAGCATCAGGCTACGACACTATCTCCACCTCTTTCACCTCAACATGTGATTGCATATGAGTCAAAGTTTATACACATAAACACTATAAAGGAAGGTATCCCTCCCTTACTCTCCATAATGAAATAACAAAAGCTAGAGAAAAGGAAGTAACGTGTGAAAAGAAAAAGGCTCTCTCAATCTTGGACTTAGGAAATCTTAGTAGTACCCTTAACTTGCATTCTGACATTCATGTATAAACAAAGAGAATATCTCAAAATTGCGAAATGTTTACGATTATGGAAAGTGGATCTATGACTAAACAACATCCAAGCCAACACAAGTCTAGCAATTGTTTATCTACTTTAGAGTTGAATGATAAAGCTTGAACAATTGAATATCGAATAAAGCCATTCACATTTACCTCGTTTTGTCCAAGGAGGATTGGATTCGATGAGAACAGTTTTACAAAAGTTGAGCTTATCAATAGTACAGAGAGAATCAGCACATCAGTGAATATTGTGACTACTCTAGTTGTTTCTGGGGAGCATTCTGTTCCCTCTAAAGCTTATAAGTTGGTATGTTTGAGAATTGGGGTCTAGTTCGAAGAGAAAAGTGATCAAAGAAATCATAAATAAGGAGAATCCTGAGATTGCAATATTACAATAGACGAAGTTTGCATCTTTTAGTAATACTAGGATTTGCACATGCAATGCACGTGTGCATCATAACTGTAAACATATAGTAATAAATATACTATTGTAAGATTTAAGAAATTTTTTTAGAAAAGTAGAGTTTTTTAAACATAAAATAACAATCATTGTAAACAACACAATTGTTTAGCGAAACAACAGCTAAAATATATCAAGTATGGTCCTGCTTAAACAAAGAAAAAACAGCAACACAAAAATAAACAATGCACAATACATATTTGGAGTATGTCCACAGAGGAATTCAACTTTAAATAAATTAAACGTCTTCGAAGGAGTCATAGAAACTAAAGTGAGTACAAATATTAGATACAATTTTAGTCTTTCGTGGAATCAGAGTGTGACGATAATGCTTGTGATGGGTATGATTATCTAGTGTGGTGGGAGTAGGTAGCAATTGGATTCTTAACAAGTTTCGTTGATGGCATGAGAATAGCAGATCCTGACGGTGAAGTAGAAAAGAAGGAAATGCACTGTATAGAATTTTAATGGTAGAGAACTTTGGAACCTTGAATTTGGCACGCTCTTGTTCATCTACCTTCAATTTGAATAGTTGGATGAAAATAAAAATTAAGAAATTTAACAGTTGGGTTAAAAGTCACGTGAAGTCAGTTTTTAGAGCATCAATAAACTTGGGTTAAATGTCAAATTGCTTCTTCCGGGCAAAGATTTAATTGATTTCTGGTGTGAAATCAAAAAACCTTTCCCAGGTTTTTATGGTCTAAAATGTAGGATCTTAGAGAGCAGAATGGCCTACAAATGGGTTTAATAGATGTTGATAGTTGGCTCACGTAAGAGCAATAATTATAGAGCAGTCTAAGTTCAATACTTCTGTAAAAAAACAAATTCAAATGTTATGATCTTCTTTATAAAGCAAAGGTAGCCCATTTGTAGATGCCAAGAAAAAGCCTGACATTAATAAATTCAGGGTTTTGGTTATAAAACTCTTTCACTTGTTGCTGTCAGGTTGTTCATAGTTTGTTTTGGTCAGTTTTTTTCCTCTACATTGTCTGTCGGTGTTTTTTACCACAATGATCCTATCTGTTGTGTTTGAAGAATTAAATTTGATTTTATTCATTTTTTTCTTTGTTTTCATAAAGCTATACTTATGCAAGATAGTTACACAAAACAAAACAGCTTAAATGCAAAACAATTTCAATGCCCAAAACTAAACTAGTTCAACGCATTCTTAATTATAAAAGAGGAGCTAAAAAATTATAAGCATTTTCAATGAAAAATGAGTACCTTGACAACCAGAATCTGAGTTGGAATAGAAATTCTTGTTTTGGCGATTTCAACGAGAAATTGAACAAGGGAGCATGGTTTAATATGAGAACTCTAAACAGTGGACCAAGACAAAGCTCTCTCTCTCGACTGGGGAGAAAACGTCTTCAGCAGTGGTCAAGAAAATTCAAGACAATCTTCTTCGATCTTTTTATTTGCAACAAAACATGAGGGACTACAAGAAGTACTACTGCAGGGAGGGTAAACCTCTCTCTCAATCTTCACACAAAGTACTTAAAAATACTGAGAGTCTCTCAAAGAAATCACAAAAAGTACCTACAGTACTACAACTGTAGAGTGAGTAAATCTCCCTCTCAATCTTCTCAATTAAAGACAAACTTCTCTACCATTCCCTATGTCTTATAGACCACGCTATAGAGATTGGGTTAGGCAGGACTTCTTTGAGTTGAGACACTTGCGCAGGAAGGTTTAATTTTCATTTTCATTTTCATTTAAAAAGTGATGGAAGAAAATAGAGGGCATTCCCCCTTTTACTTTATAAAAAGTACCATACAACAAAACAGAGAGACTACTCAAAGTACAACTGTAGGTAGGGTAAATCTCTCTCCCAATCTTCACACAAAGTACTGAGTGGTAAATCTCTCTCTCGAAAAGTACCTAAAGTACTACTGCAGAGTTGGTAAATCTCCTTCTCAATTTTTTCAATTAAAAACAATTTCCTTTACCATTCCCTATGTCTTTTAGACCACACTTTTGAGAGTGGGTAAGGTAGGACTTCTTTGAGTTGAGACTTTGATGCATCAAGGTTTTAATTTTCATTTTTATCTAAAAAATGAAGAAAGAAAATAGGGAGATCCTCCCTTTTCAATTGTATGTTAGAAAGTGGCCTCAAAAGTATGGGGCTTTCGTTTTAAAAAGTAGGTTTTTCTACAAGCAGAAGGGAGTTTGGTGGGCATTTTATGATGTGGGATGTGCGAAGTATATCCATTGGTGTTATTTGTTTATTTCTCCATTTCCATTAAGAACAACAATGGAGGAACCAATAATGGGTGGTTATCAAGGGTTTATGGTCCATGTTCACAGATAAATCATAAAGAATTTCTGTTTGGTTTTTGCTATCCTAATTGGTGAGTGGAGAGAGATTTCAATGTCAATTAAATTTTCCTCTAAAAAATCCATACAAGAAATTGCAACATGGAGTATGAAAATGTTCGATAACTTTATTTATGATGTTCAATTGAGAGACATTCCCTTGGATAATTGGTTTTATAACATTGTGACATAATTCCTGATATTTTTTATTTCAAATGGGGCTTTAGTCCTTTCCGATTTGAAAATTTGTAGCTATCTAGCCGTAATAGTGTCACAAATATCAAAATTTTGTAGGATAGGTGCAATCTACAGGGTTAGGAGAGATTTAAGTTTATGCAAAGCTCTAGGAAGTTAAAGCTGAAATCAAAAAGTGAAACTTATCCACATTTGTTGATATAAGAGCAAAAAATATACATTTCAAAGCAGAACTAAGTCTCTTGACGCCACCATAGACGATCTGAGTCGCTTAGATGACACTCTATTAAGGTAAATTTTATAGAAATTCTTATTTTAGAAACTCAATAGTTGAGACAAAAGATCATACTTGAGGGGTTCAGTAAGTGCAACAACAATACCATAGTCTTCCACAAAATAATGACGAGAAGAAAGACTAATAAATTTATAAATCGATTAGTCTGTAATAATGGAAATATCATTGTAGAAGAGGGGAACCTTGTGATAGACCTCATATAAATAATTAATTAGAATTTAATTACGAATATTCTAGAAGATATTTTTGGAATAATTGTAGTGATGAAATAGTATCATTTAAATTGATATCACTTAAGATTCTCTAAAAGATATTTATTTAAAAGACGAAATAAAAGTGTTGAAGGATGATATAGGACAGGGTTGTGGCCCAAGCTCATAAATCTATGATCAAATCATTGATCAACCATTTGAAAAAATTGATCTAGAAATTAGTTAAATTCACAAAACCCTCCACAATATTCCGCATATGATAACTGCATCGATTTACAAGAATCGACAAAATCGTAGAAATCAAATATTCGATTTTAGTGAATCAGACAAAGAGAGAGAACTTGATGAACTTTGGAAAACAAACGTCATAAAAAATTAGTCAACTGGTCCATAGTCATAAGGACAAACTGATGCATGTACAACCAAGGAGGACAAAATGTTTGGAAAAACATATATTAGAAAGAGGGATAGGGTTGGTATTTGATATACTTATGGTTGAACGGTTATTGTGTGTGCAGTTTGGGAGAGAAGGATGCGAGTTTAAAAAGGTAGAAAATAATAGAAGAGGTGTGTTGTGAATTTTCAGAAAAGAATTGTAAGAAGTTATTCTTCTTCCGAGTCTATAACTAAACAGATTTATGGTGTGTTTATGTAATCTGTGTTTTTTGTTTCACGCAACAATTTGGTATCAGAGCCAATAAAGAAACCCACAAACCTTGATGATCGGCTGGAGGATTTTGAACGAGAAATTGGCGTTTTGAAAATAGAGATTGTATAGTTGGGAAACCAGATTTCTAAGGTAGAGGAGAGCATTGGCATCTTACCGGAACTGGTGAATGAGATCAAACTCCTTCGCAACTTGTCTCATGGTAACCCAGAAGACGGCACAAGTGGGGGTTGTTCCCATTACAAGGGCAAAGGTGTTGGGCCTCCATTTGATGACACCAGTCAATGGAAGGACCACCCTAAACCGGAGACGTTACAGACATCTACGGTGAACTATTATCACTCTTCCGATCGTCCTCCAAAGCGTCGGTTTGGCCGACCTTTTCACAAGCCGTTGGGTAGTCGCCGAGGACTGGGAAGACACTCTTCACTCGCTATGGAAGACAGCAGTTCCAGGAGACAATGGGAACACAGCCTGCCTCACGTGGACATCACAGTTTTTGAAGGAGAAGGTTGGTCTTCCTGGTTAAAACGAGTGGAGCATTTTTTTCCGGGCGAACAGGGTACACCCAGATCACCGTATACCTACCATCGCTGATTTTTTGATTGGTAGAGCCTGAGATTTTTATGATTAGATATTAGAGGAAGAACCTGAAATGGATTGGGATGAATTGAAATATGCTTTGGGCCAACGTTTTGGTCCCAAAGAATATAAATCTATCCAGGAGCAGTTAATGGGCTTAAAACAGGTGGCAATGTGACAGATTATGGAGATCGATTTCAAGATTTGGCAGTCCGGATTCGGGGAATGGACAGAGAAGCTATATTTGGAGCCTTTTAAATGGGCTATCAACCGATTTGCAAGATGATATATGTATTTTACAACCCAATAATGTGTATGAACCTCTTATGCTAGCTTTGAAATATGAGGCCAAGTTTCAAACTCAATACAAGAGACAAGAATATCAACTCAATAATCCGACTTCTTAGTCCAATAAGTCTATCTCTTCCATTCAAATTAACAAACTCATTTCTACGGAATTCTCCGAACCTTCTTGCCAGTTTCAACTAGGGTTGCTATCACTGCTGTATTTGGTTTCTACTACTGAAGTTAATCATCTGAATCCAACTCAAATCGAACGAAACAGAAGAAGGGATGCTAATCTCTGTTATCGTTGTGGAGATAAATGGGAAACTAGACATCGTTGTAAATCTGGCCTGAAGCTGCTCGATAGTCAAACAGCTGATGAAACTAGTTTGCAAGCTAAATCCTTAAATGAAGCAGAAATAGTTGAGAAGGAAGATGCATCTTGGGAACCTGTTCCAAATTTACAATTTCGTTTTTCAAATATGGACCTTGAGAACAAGGTATGTTCCAACGGGGGGAAGTAATGATGCATGTACAGCCAAAGAGGACAAAATGCTTGGAAAACCATATATTAAAAAGAGGGATAGGAATGGTATTCGATATACTTATGGTTGAACGGTTATTGTGTGTGCAGTTAGTCTGTGTGTGCAATTTGGGAGAGAGGGATGCAAGTTTAAAAAGGTAGAAAATAACAGAAGAGGTATATTGTGAATTTTCAGAAAAGAATTGTAAGAAGTTCTTTTTTCGAGTCTATAACCAAACAGATTTGTGTTGTGTTTATGTAATGTGTGTGTTTTTTTTCACGCAACACAAGCCATCTCCGATTTGTGACGACAATCGACAACAACAAATGTTCAACCCAAAAGGCAGTCATCCAACAACGATAGACCTTGCACATCATCGATTCTTCTAGTTCCAAGGTCGAATCATGAGATTCAAACCCTAAAATGCGATTTTGTTTCTTTAGACATTATCCAACCTAATGATCACTTCTTCTTGTTGTTAACACTTGACGATGTTAAATCTGAAACTTGTGATGATTTTTTGAACTAGACAGATGGGATGTTAGGCGAGTCAACAGGCATTTTCGATAATTGTAATAAGTTTGTCCCACCTCAAAAACATATATTTTTTAAACAACAAAGCAATGCAAACGTCGAATGTGGCAAAACGAAACTAAATTTGTTTGAGCAACTTAAAGAATCAAACTTTATTATTGAGTTCGAGATTTGTGATCTATTTCAAACAAGTATTGATGTCCCACCGAGGTTCAAAAAAGTGTGCATGGTATTTATCAAATTTAATTTTTGAGACAATGAAAACCGAATTCATATTTGATTCAGGAAGAGTTTTTTACACCTACAGAACTCAAGAACGAGTTTTTTTCAAGAGGAAGAGATTAATGTAAGACAAACCATGATTCCATTAGATTTTCTTTTTTATTATTTCCTATTTTGTTAGTTTCCTAGTTTAATTCGCATCTTATTATATTTAAGTTTCCTATTTCCTTAAGTTGAAGGAAACTTTTGATAATCAATAAAATTATCCCTATTTGAGAGGTGTTTCGCTGTTATTTCTTTTTCCTGTTTCGAATATGAAACAAAACTTTTGTTGCACCACTTAGTCTCCAAATAACTTCATCTTCTCCATGTCTCTTTCCTCCATAATAAAGGCATTGTTAATGAAACTTTCAATATTATAGTATGTTCTCTTAATCAAGTTAAAGAGAAGAAGAAACATATATATAAATGTTTGAAAAACTCACATTGAATCACTATGTAATGGCTAGTTTCATCTTGAACCTTACAAATCAAACAACAATGAAAAGATAAGGATTCAAAAGGATTCTTCTTTTAAATTTGATCACACATACAATTTTCCTATAACTAAAATCTAAGCGAATACTTTGGTCATAGAGGGAATTAAATTATCCCATATAAAATTGTAAAAAGGAAAGTTGATAGACAGAGAAATGTGGCAGCCCACCTTGTGAAGGCAAAAATGGCCCAGGCGAAGGTCCGGCCCACGCCAGTGGGAATGCACAATCTCACATCGCATCAAAGAGTGGAAAACGCATGGTTTATAAGTAGATTTCTCTTCCATACCTAGTGCAACACATTTTTGGCTAACTCCAATAACAAAATTATCCGGGATTTGGCCCAAAGCGGACAATATTGTATTGGGAGGACTAGGGACGTTACAAATGGTATCAAAGCCAAAGCCTAACCGGAAATGTGGTCGACAAAGACATTAGGCCCCAAGAGGGGAGATTGTGGCAGCCCGCCTTATGAAGGCAAGAATGACTCAAGTGAAGATCTGGCTCATACCAATGGAAGCGCACAATCTCATATCGCTTGGAATAGTGGAAAATATATGGTTTATAAGTAGAGTTCTCCTCCCTACCTAGTACAACGCGTTTTAGGTTAACCCCAAAACTAAAACTGTGCATGCTTCGGCGCAAATCAGCCAATATTATACTAGGGGGCTAGGGACGTTACAAGAAGTAAGTTGTGCGAAGAATGATTTCGAAGAGAAGTTTTCTATGCGAAGTTCACCATCAATTTTAAATTTATAATAGACTCATCTAATTAAATGAAGTTTTATGTCATGACCATTACCTTCTCAAAAGAAATCTTATCAATTTGTCCAGTATATTTGCCAACTTGCGAAGAAGTTTGGAAAGATAGAGAAGAAGTAGGAATAGTATCAAGTTCTACCTAAATCACACGTAAGTCCACCTCTCTTAAAAAATCAATCTTTTTTTCATTTGTCAAAATTTTTTCCGAACTTACTGTAATATAGGCTACCAAAAAGAACAAGATAGTGGGTTCCCATCAAGAGGGTGACCCAAAATACGTACAGGGTCACTTTTCTTTCGTGCATTTGTCATCTTAGCAAATATGTCCAACTCTTTTCATGAAAATTATGACCACTACGTCACTTTTAATGAGGTTTAATTTGAGGCAAATAATTCAAAAATTTTTACAAAATACATCTAATATTGTATCTTGGTTTCATCATCGTTAAGGAAAAAAATAATAGCATCAAAAAATTGAAGATGAAAGATGTGTACGGCGACTTAACTCACTTTGAATCTTGCAATTAAATT
The DNA here is from genome assembly GCA_022433065.1 of Begonia loranthoides. Lineage (NCBI taxonomy): Eukaryota > Viridiplantae > Streptophyta > Magnoliopsida > Cucurbitales > Begoniaceae > Begonia > Begonia loranthoides. The sequence continues at coordinate 12,013,256 of CM039468.1, forward strand.
GAGGACTTTAGTTTTTGCCAACATCTTCCCTAGAACAATACTGATAAATAAATTAGGGTGAAAATGAATCTCATTACATAAGCTCTCTATTAGCTTGGAATTTAACTCTCATAAGGTCAATAATAAAAACTAAAAAATTTGAAGAACATAAGCAACATGAAATCTACTTTCTTTGCCGAGCATCAAACTTTGTTATTATAAGAACAAAATCAAGGAAAAAGCACCTCCAAATAACATCTACTCGCATGGCCTTTTGTTCTTTCGAAACAGTCTCCAATAACTCCCTTAATCCGAGAAGACACACCTTTGCAAAAATTTTATATAAACTAGTGGACAAACTAATTATTAATCTATAGTCTTTCAACTTTTTTGAATGACATTTCTCGGAATCAGGCATATACAGTTCTCATTTGTCTTAACATTTACCACCCAATTTCAATGGAATTTGTCAAAACCTTAAGCAAATCATTTTTAATCACCTCCCCAAAGTTTTGGAAAAAAAAATGATGAAATCATCTAGTCCAACCTTTATCTCTATCAATATCACATACAGCTCTATTAATTTTGTCTTCATCGAACTTTCTAGAAAAGTGAGTAATGATATTGGGATAAATGGCGTACTAATCAAGACCAGTGATTTTCTTTTTAACTAAAGAAAATTTGTTCTTTATTCATTGTTCTTGGACGGGTAAACCTATCTCTCCTCGGCTTTTTGCAACTTTTCATGTTTAATATAAATCTTTTCTTACAAAAAAAAAACATCTACATTATTGTATTTGCAACTACACAAGTTAACATGCACCTTTATTCCATTTACAAAGAGTTTGATAAGGAATTTTTTCCTTATTCAATCTGAATAACCATAATCCTTCAAAATCAATACCACCATTTCATACTCCCGACAGCAAATGTTTCTTACCAAGACTGATCTCACCAATAAAAGAAAAAAAAATAGCAAGTGCAATATGAAAGAGGTAAAACAAATTGAATGAGACTAAATACCTGCGGCTGGACATGCAGAAAAAAGATGAGCTAACATAATAATAAAGAACAATGATTTATTTCTTTTATAATTTAATCAGGCAAATTAAGCTAATGAAAATGAAAAACAAAGCAGTTTAACAGGGCATTTAGCAGGCTTTTAACACATGACACAACAGCAACTTTAAAAGGCATAAACATAAGGGCCAGAGTTAAGGAATGTACAAACAAGAATAATGGCCTTCGAATATGACTGCATGGTTAATGGAACTTCAATAGCCCTTGGAGTAAAATCTGCAAGACAAATTGACAACACAATTTATAAAAGACTCAAAAAATTAAATTATTATGTGTGTGTTTGTGTAATCTAAACCTATTTACACAAGATCCCTGACTTAAGGGATTCCCAATAACTTCTGATTCTAGCAATACAGTCAATAAAAACATTCCCAGAATAACTAACATAAATCATATTTTTCCACAATATCTATTTCCAAAATAGGATTAAACTTGACCCTCGAGATGTGAAAAGTATCTCTGTGAGCTACTCCACTAAAAATGGATACAAAAACTACCACCCACTAACAAAGAGGTTATATATTTACATTATGAAGTTGTTCCATATTAATAAACTCTTCTCTTCAATGGAACTTGTGAGGAGAGAAAGATTATTCACTATAAAAATTCCCATCCGTAAATCTGCAAATTATTTTTCTTCATTACTTGAAACAATAATGCTCCAGCTATATCTGAAGACATTACTATTAAATCATTGAAGGTATATTGTATGAGGAAAGACCTCACTTTGGAGTCTAAGCATCTTCAAGAATCAAAGTCAAAGCCCAATTAATACACTTTATTCGATCTTTCAAAAGCCATCCAAAAAGAAAAAAAATATTTGGTACTCACCATCCCATGTCTAATGTCTGTTTTTAAAAATATTTACACATAAAAATCTTCTCACGAAGCTATATGCTATTTCTATTCTACAACATTGAGTTGAGGCATGTGGGGTGAAAACTAGAAACAAGGTGTGAGGGTACGGATAGAATTGAAAGCTTTTGAGAAAGATGGTACTTCGGATATAATAGAGTCACCAAATGGAAAAAAAATTAGGTGCAAATGAAATTTTACCATTAAATAAAAAAAAATGGTTCCTTAGAGAAAAATAAGACGAGATTGGTAACAAAATGTCACACTCAAACTTCAAGGGAAGGTTGCCCTAGTAGTAAAGAAGAGATGCGGTGGAGAAGGCATTATTTTAAAAATAATAATTTAGAGGTTGAACATCTTTCATTTGTACACATTCTTTTAGATGAGCATCTTCCTTTTGTACATATTCTTTTGTTTAAATAAATATTTTTATTGCTGATCAAAAATAATAATTTCATGATTGTGCGCATGTGTCAAAGTGTTTTTTTTTTACTTATCTATATTGGAGATACAATATAATCTTGTGTATATAATAATAGATATTAACCTTTTGCATTGCACCTTTGCTGCAATTGCACCTTGTGAGAATCTTGAGCCACAATACTCCTGTAAAAAAGCCTCATAAAGATAGACGCTAATTGATCCAACAGTCAAAGTATTAACATTTCTATGGGATATAATAATTAATAAATATCATACGAAAATTTTACTTGCCAGTTAACATGAAAAAAAATATATATATATTTTACAGTTAACATGAAAAAAATATATATATTTTACAGCATGCCGACTTGCCTAGTTCACAATATCATGAGAAAAAATTCAAAAACCTTTGGATATACATAAACATAACTAGTAACGATATTCAACATTTGTTCATGAAGAAATTGAGTCATGTAGTAACTCATGTCAACAAGAAGACTTGAGCTGACCTGAGGTGAGATGTTTAGAGCTCCGCCCAAACAGGGAGACCGCCCAACAAAAAACGACTGGAAGCGCCTATTTGATGAATATAGTAGACTGAGTGCCTCGAGAAAGATGGGTAGATGAAGTTATGGTGTTTTTCAATGGCAGCTGGGCAATTTCCCGTCGAGGAAAATGTTGATTTCAAAGGGGGAGTATTGTTGGAAAATTAGTTAAAGGGAGTATTTTGGAAATTAATATTAGAGTAGTTATTATAAATAGAAGAGAAGGGGAGTGAATTGAGAATTATGAATATTAATGAATGAATATGTTATCTTAGTTTCTTAGAGTTTTTTGAGTTTTTGGCATTGTTGTGAAACTTGTTAGTTTTAAGGTTCTTATTCTCATTTATTTTGCTTTAATGGAGTTTTATCCTCATCATTATTTAATCTTCCCAGTGTGGTTTTCCTTTAAAACCATCACTTGAAATGGTCTACTTCGGTTTAGGGTCCTTGATTACATCTTATATGTTCTTCAAGACATCAACATTAGAGACAAGTGACAAGAAATTAATTGTGAGATTGGATGTTGGTCGCCAATTTAAACACCCTTTTGAAGAGCAATTGGAACATCCAAATCACTATCATTTTGTGTTAGTATACGTGTGAAGGATAGCAAAACTAAAATCTTCCAAATTACCTGCACTCGGATGCAAAAATGGTTGTTCATGAAAGTTAATAGTGTTTTTATCTCATCAATTGTATCCTTTGAAAGTGGCAAAGATGTTAGAAAAATTAGCAAGAGAATTTTTTTGGATGGTAATGATGACGACAATAAATTACATTTGAATAAATGGAAGACTGTTATCAATTCAAAATCAAAGGGAGGCCTTGGCATAGAAAACTTCAAAGTTAGAAAAAACGTGTTGTTGGGAAAATGACTTTGAAGATTTCCTATAGAGTGTAATTCGCTATCACATGTTGTGGCCAAAAGTAAATATGGAACTCATCCCTTTGCCTAAGCAACAAATTTGGTTAATCGTGTCTTTTTTCACAATCCTTGAAAATATATTACTCTTTTTTTTTCATCTTTTCAAGATTACATTGGTCATAAAGTGAATTCGCTTTAAGAAGATAGGTGGGTGGGAGAAGAACCGTTATGTGTCAAATTCCCACACATTTATCGACTCTCACGTGATAAAAATCAAGTTATTGTTTCTCCTCGTTCAACAATCCATGGGACCTAACCTTTCAAAGAGATATAACCTACTCAAAGTTAGGCAAATTTAGTTATCTACATGCAATTGTATATTTTCTCTCCTTCACAGAAAATGTTATTGATTCTCGAAAATGAGTTTTGAAACCATCTGCAAATTCTCTTCAAATTTCTTCTTCTTCTTACAGCTTGCTTCTATCTCTCCAATGAGTTTTCTTTTTGTCACTTTATATGGAAGAAAGGAGTTCCATATAAAATCTAAGTTTTAGCTTGAATTTTGGTTAGAGGAAAATAATATACTAATGACCAAATCTAAAAAATGAATCCTTCTAGAGTCTTATCTCTTTATTGTTATCCTTTCTGTAAGACACAGAATGAAACTAGCAATTACATAATGATTCAATATAAGTTTATTAAATGTTTATGAATACATCTTTCTTCTCATCTTTATACCACACTTTGGAAGCTACTCTAATAGATGAAGCTTTATCGACGATAGCTTTATTATGGAGAAAGGCACAATAAGAAGATGAAGCTTATTTGGAGATTGAGAACTTAGAGACTGAGAACTCTAACTATATTTTGGACTATTTTGCTTTATTGAAATGAGATTATTTTTGTTAATAAGTTTTCTAAAACTATTTATGGAATATGGTTAACTTTCTTATTGTTAAGTGACTTTATAACTCTAAGTATTTTAAAAATTACCGTTTTAATATAGTTATTTCCAACTATAAGAAAATTATTTTTTACCAATTGTTTCATTTTCAAGTGGAGTTCTTTTCCTCGGCATCATGTAATTTTTAGCGTTTTAAAGTTTTTCAGAAATTCCATGAAACTTACTTGTGTCTCATCCCCAAAAAAGAAAATTTTGAAAATTTGAAAGACTAAATACCTCTTAACTTGGTGTCAAGCCTCCACAAAATTGTGGCCTAGATTTTGTCTTCCCATCTAAAAGACTTTATTGGAGAGACAATCTCTAAGGAACAATGAGCCTTTATGACAGGACGTAATATTTTTATTTTTTTCTAACTACTAATGGAAGTGTTTGAGGACTATAAACGTAAGAAGAAGAAGAAAAAGGTGGTTTTTTAAATTGACTTTGAGAAAACTAATGATCATGTTGATTGGGGTTTCTTTGACTTTCTTATATGGATAAAAGGTTTTGATTAGCAGAGAAGGAAGTGGATTTTAAGTTACTTGTACTCTTTAAACTTCTCTATCCTTATAAATGAAAAATCTAGAGGTAAATTTCAAGCTTTAAGAGGGCTTAGACAAAGAGACCCTCTTTTCCCGTTTCTATTCATTCTTATTGGTGATGTCCTTGGAAGGATGTTAGAGTGAAATTAGGGGTGTTCATGGTTCGGTTCGGTTTGGTTTTGATATGGAACCGAAACGAACCGTTTAGTTTCAGTTTTGGCATGCAAAAACCGAAATCGGTTTTTCAGTTATTAAGAACCGAACCGGAACCGAACCAGAATTTCGGTTCCAGTTCCGATTTTGCATACTTTTTTTTTTAATTTAAAAATAATAAATTGAGGGGTAAATTTAGATGAATTGATTCAGCTTTAAACCAAAAAACAAACAAAAAAAAGAAGGATCAAGAGAGACTAAACATCATAACCAACTATAACCATCTATAATTGTGATCTTGACTATCAGTATAGGTTATGATCACAACCCACCGCCTCCATCAACTTTTCAGTTCAACAATGGTAAAAGAACACAAACGAAGTCATTAAAGACACACAACAAGACTCTCTCCATGTCCTTTCTTCGCTACTTTCAAATCTCTAGTCTGTCCACAGATCCCACGCTTACCAAACACCCACCCACACGAACAGCAATATTAAAAAGACAAAATACCTGTCAAAAGCAAAAAAACAACAATATAGACGCAAGAATCCTGCTTCTTATCATAATCTAGGGCCAGTTATCATTACTTACCAACATTATCACGATTGCTAAGATTTCTTAGCAATAAACGGAAGAAAGTCAGCAATAAACTAATCCAGGTGTGGGTGTGTGTGGATTTGCCCCTTACTGGAAATATTGTCGTTCTCAGAGGAAAATAGCGACAATCGAACACCTCTCTGCTCACCTGCTCGATTCATTGAAACACGTCTGAATCGCCGAGGTAGAAAGCATGATTAGGGATTTATATTCGCTCTACGCGAACAACGCAAATTGGCCGACCAGGGTTCTGATGGGCAAGTGCATTGAGCAGCTAACTCTGAACATTATCACCAGAGTAATCGCCGGAAAAAAGTACGAACACTCAACTATTGACAGGCGGGACACATAACAAAAATGGAAGTCTGGACTAGAGACTAGAACTCTGAAGTCTAATTGGTAGAATGAAGAGAAGCGGCGCGAAGAAGAACAGCTTACAACCCTAAATATATTACACGGTTCGATTTCGGTTTGTCAGTTTTGAGAAACCAAAACCGAAAACCGAACCAAAAGTCCAGGTTCTCTCCCAACATGAACTGAAACTCGGTTTTTAAGTGTGCAAAACCGACCAGAACCGACAAACACTTGATAGAGGGATTCAAAATTAAGCGTGATGTAGTTTAACACTTCTCACCTTCAATTTGTTGATGGCACCAACTTATTTTCTATTGAGAATGACTTTAAAATCCAAAATTTGGTAGATGTGGTTAAAATTTTTGGATTGACTCTAAAATCCAAGATTTGGTAGATGTGGTTAAAATTTTTGGATTGCTTTCTAATCTCAAACTAAGACTTAACAAGAGTGTTATCGTGAAAATTAATGTTGATGAAAATAGTATCCATAGATTTGTCACTATGACTAATTGCAAGAACGGTTCCTGCAATTTTGCTTATCTAGGTCTTCTTCGAGTTTTTGGGATCCAGCTTCACAGAAAGTTAGGAAATGCTTAGATGGCTAAAAAAAAATGCTATTTTTCTAGAGGTGGTAGACTTAATTTGATTCATGTGGTGCTCGATAGCATCCCAACTTACTATCTCTCTCTGTCTCTTCAAACTCTTGAGTAAGGTCCCTAAGATTTTGAATAAAATAGTTAGAGATTTCTTTTGGGAAGAAAATGATGGAGGGTCAAAACCTCATTTGATTTGGTGCGAGGTTGTTATCAATCCTAAATTGTACAGGGGCCTTGGGATTAATAACTTTTAGGTTAAGAACAAAGCGTTGTTGGGTAAATTGTTATGGCAATTTCATGAGAGACTAATTTCTTGTGGCATGCAATGATTAAGAATAAATATGGTCTCACGACTTTTGGCATGCAGTGATTAAGAATAAATATGGTCTCATTTCGCAATCCTTCAAGACACATTTCTCTCTGTTTTTCATCTTTTCAGGAATGCATTTCTTTTAAGGTGGAGAAAGGATCTCTGGTCCAATTCGGGGAAGATATGTGGATTGAAGACGCTCCTTTTTTAGTTATTTTTCCAAGCATCTATCATCTCTCTCACAATAAAATTTACTCTATTGTCTCCCTATTTAATACAAATGAAAATCACAATTATTGGCATCTCACGTTTCGTAGAGAAATGAATACCCCAGAGTTAGTTGTTCATGAGGTGATTCATTTTTTCTCTCTAAGAACGAGTATTGCCCACACTAGAAAATGGCTTTGTATTCCTTCTTCAAGCTTTTGCTCGAGATATTTCTTTTCTCGGGTCACTTCTGCTTCTTCCAATGATTCCTTTTTTTTCTTAACCATGTTTGGAAGAAACAAGTTCCAACCAAAATTCAAGCATTTGCATGGATTCTTGTTAAGGAAAAGTTATATAGTTACGATCAAATGCAAAAGATAAACTATTTTTTGGCTCTCTCCCCGCATTGTTGTCTCTTCTACAAGGCTCATGCAGAAACTAACACTCACATTATGATTAATTGTGCGTTTATCATAGGCATTTGAGTGCAATTTCTTTCTCTTTTCAATCAAACAACAGGAATGCATTATGACATTCAAAGTTTTCTTAACGATGTTTTTTAGAGGTAAAATCTAAGAAGCGGAAGCTAATTTTAAGATTAAGTGTTTTTGCTATTTTTGGAGCTACATGGCTTCAACGCAATGATATCCCTTTCAAGGACAAGAAGCCAATAGATGATCTTTGAGATAAAATTAATTTCATTATTTGTAAGTGGGCTTATTGTTCTAATTTATTTGATATTTATCCTTTAAGTGTCATTCTTTTTATTGAGAAAGAAATTGTTTTAAATTAAGTATTTTTACTCTCTCTTTGTTCTTGAGATGAGTTTTTCCCCTCTCTTCTTTTGTAATTTCCTTTTCTTTCAATATATTTCATCTCTTATAGAAAAATACAAAGTTTCATATAAAAAATGCATCCCTCGAAATGAGTTGTCATAATCACTATTCTTGTTTGTCACATCAATTTGTATAGGAGATAGATTTTTCTTTGTCTCATCTTTATATGTGGCTAGGAAACAGGTGAATCCTCTTACCTCATTATTGTTAAGGTGATTCTCAAGGTTTGATCTCCATCTACAATTTCTCCACAAAGGTTAGCCTTGGAATGGTACGTGTTCATTCAAATTTTGTGAACATAAGGACATCAAATTTTGTGATTTGGGATTGATAACACTTATAAAAGGTAGGATTTTAGCATAAAAAGGAATCTGATTTTGAACCTTGACAAGAGCACACCTTCAACCTTCGCTGATTGAGCTAAACCAATCTTAATAATAAAACTTCACACTTTTTTCATATTGAATCAAAGACTTGTGCTATTTCCTATTTGACAGTGAAGAATAGAGTAGTAACAAAAAAAAATCAAGATTCAAAAATAAAAAGGGTTTCTCAGGGAATTACCAGAATCGGAGAAATGAAGCCTGGAAAGGCGAATCAAGACAAAAGTCAAGAACCGCTTCTTTTCTGCTGCCAATGCCAATCACCTCAACATGCTCAGAACCTCCCCAGAAATCTCCAGAATTCATGTACCTCTCTGCATTTTCATCGTCGTGTACGCTAAACTTGCTGCTAGATACAGAATCTTTTACAACCAATCGCACTAATGGCTTTGACTTCGAACTTTCATCTAGTATTAAACCACGCAGTTTGGTGAAAAAGAATGAAGAATGGGGGAAGAGGAATAAAGGCGGCCTTGGAACCGGCAATAAGCCGGCAATTGTAGGGAACTCCATTCAAAGATTTTCTCAAGCTGTGGCATTCGATTGGTATGCCCCTGATTCACACAGTGAATTTAGGAATTTCGGAGCGCCAGTGGTAGGGTTATCCTCGGTACCGGTCCGGTCCAATTTTACAGCAGACCAGCACCAGACCGGTCAGTACTGATTCTATATTTTAAAGACCGGTACCGATCGCATGGAGATTCGGTACCAATCCGGTACCAAACTGGGTTTTCTGATACTGTACCGGTTTGATACCGATTTGATATCATTTTTTTTAAATATTAAAAAATATAATATAAAATGATAATAATATAAAATGCAAAAACATCCTTACAGTAAAAAATTCACCTCATACCCCCAACAAAAAGAACCACCCTTTTACACTTCATAGCCAAGAGCTTCCTATGTGCCTAAGAAATTTTTAAAAAAATCAAAATTCAGTTTAGCAAAGTAAGCAGAGAGGGAAGTCAAGAGATACCGTAATTAACACTGCAAACAATTCATACCAAATGCTAGCAGATAAGGTTAGCTTACATGGGCTGTCAATTTCAACAATTTCAAGCTAATTTCATCCAACAATTTCATTCGACAATTTCCAGCCAATTTTATTCAACCGATTCACAATTCATATTTCAAGCCAATTCAACAATTTCACTCAAGCCAATTTCAACAAAAACCAATTTCATTTATAAGAATTGTCTGATTACCAATGTTTCTTTTAGTATAAGAAAACTTTTGATTTAAAAACAACATAAACAAGAGAATTAGATAGCAATCACAAGAATTAGATAGCCATGGCTGCCGTGGTGAAGTGAAGGTCGAAGAAGCCCTCAGCTCAACACTCATCTGATCTAAACATCCAACAGATTATATGTACCAATATGCAAAACACTAAACATTCAACCATTACCAGAACAGATTATATGTACCAATATGCAAAACACTAAACAGAACAGAGTAGACTAGAGTGCTAACCAAGCTAGCAGTGGCAGTGGCGACGGACAGAGGTCGGAGCTCAGAGCTGGCAGTGGCAGACGAAAGAAGCTCGGAGCTGGCAGTGGCAACTGGCGACGGTCGACGGACAGAGCTCGGAGCTGGCACCTGGCAAAGGCTGACGACGGAGCTCGCTGGTCGCTGGCAGAGGCTGGAGTCTGGCTGGCAGTGGCGATGGTCGTTGACGGAGCTCGTTGCACTGGTCGGTGGTAGCTGGTCCGAGGCTGGAGAGTGGAGAAGGGCGCGACGAGGTCGAGGAGTCAAGGTCGAGGAGACTGGATTAGGGAAGGCTTAGGCGACGATGAATTGGATTAGGGGTCTGGTGTTGCCAGTTGCCCTAAATATAAATGGCCAGTTCTACACGGTACCAGTTCTATGGTACCGTGTACCGAGGACCAGACCGTGTAGAACCAGTCCCGATAGTACCGAACCAGATCCGATTCGGTACTCCATTTACACGGACCAAACCCGGTACCGAAGGACCGGTACCGGTCTGGTTCTTCGGTACTGGGCCGGTTCTGCACACCCCTAGCCAGAGGAACGTTGTGTGGTCATTTTGCCTTTTAGATAGCAATCACAAGATTAAGCTTATTACTATTTTAGGGAAATTAACATTGCAGACCCTATAGTTCGTGATCAATGATAAATCAAATCTTAGAGAATTTTTTTAACAACTAAAACTCTTAACTATGGAAAATTCTCACCAGCGACCTCGCAGTCACGATTCCCATCCAGGATCGTCGACTTTAACGCCTTGATTTCGTCTCTGTCAAGCACCATCGAACGGAGACGAAGGACGTCAAGTCTCGTCCCTCCTTGAAGTTTAAAGAAGATGGACGATGGCGAGAGTTGGCGGACGATGGCGGTTTCGTCTCTGTTAAGCTTGTGAGCCGTTGGATCGCAAAATGTACGGCCATGATTGAATTTGGCGATTCCCAAAGGCGACGGACGGATGGACGACAATCCTGGCAGTTGGATCAAGTGAGGGACGTCTCTTGTCTGGATCGATGGCCAGGATTGAATCTGGCATCATCCAGAGGGGAGGGACAGACGTCCCTCCCTGGCCATTGGATCTAGAGGTGGACGTTTGTCTCTCAAGCCAACGGCTAGGACTGAATATGGCGTCTTCTAGATTCGACGGACGGACGTCCCTCCCTGGCCGTTGGATCGAGCGACGGACGTCCCTCCTCTGGATCGATTAATGGCCAGGATTGAATCCAAATTAACTGTCACGTGCAAGGCACACGCGATTTTAAAACGCGTGAATTCCCTCATTAAGACAGACGTCCCTTGCCATGAAACGGACTTCCGTAGGCCAATACTACGTCGTTCTGCCCTCAATGGACACCTCTCGCCTTTAGACGGCATCGTTTAGGCCATGACAGATGTCCCTCTTAATAGTTAATACGACGGACATCCGTCCCTCTTGGATTTCATTCAAATCTATCTTTAGACAACGTCGTCTAGGCCATGACGGATGTCCATCTTAATACGACGGACGTCCGTTCCTCTCGGATTTAATTCTCTGGACACTAAACGACAGCGTTTTCCTCTCAACGGACGACGAAAAGCTGCCTTATAATTGTGATGGGCGTCCCTTGCCCTAGATGTTCCAGAGAGAATCCCCGAGAAAATTCCCCCGATGAACTCCCAAGTTTTGGAGCGGAAAATGGCGCCGAAAGCAGGTCAAGTGTCGAAGAAGCATAAGGTGGTGGCTCCCTCCAAGACCGCGGGTCCAGTGCGCGTGTCTGCAGAACCCGGGTTGTTCAGCTCGCCCTCCTCCAAAGAACGGTACGATAATGACATTGTAGCCCGTGCAATAATCATATCTAGGAAGGTAGATTTTAATTCGTTTCGCTGATTTTGGATTGAAGGACATGTTTGAGCGAATTGGTTTGGATAAATTGTGCACGATGGGGGGTTATTACTGTGAGAGGGCTGTAAAACTGTTTTGTGCAAATTTGGAGTTGGACATCTCCAGTAACAGAGAGTTGAGTACTTTTCTATATGGAAAACAAATTAGGATAACTCTAGGACAGTTGAATGAGCTTACTGGATGCTCCACAGAGGAGCCGTTGGAGGAGTATTTCCATGTGTCGAAGGACCTCGATTTTGTAAAACAAGGAGAAGGTCTTGCATTGCTAAAGTGATTGGTCCGCAATCCTACAGCTGTTGAATCTTTCTTCCTAGCCAAATCAAAAAACTTCGATGCTAAAGCAAGAGTCATCCATCACATGATCACCCACATAGTTGTGCCTCATGATGGAGATAGAGACCTTGTCACCACCATGGATCTCTACATGATGGAGAAGCTCTACAATGGGAAGAGGTTCAACCTTACATACGTCATCATGCAGCAAATGAAGGCAACTTTGAATAGTGCAAGGAAGAATCTCTCGTATATTTGTTGACAGCAGCGGGTTGGCTGTCCTTCACATGGAGCGTCGAACCAATGAAAAACCACTTGACATGTACAATCAAGTGACATTGGCTTGGATGGGGTTGCAAAAAGTACGAGGGAAGTGGGTATTCAGAGGAGAGGTTGCAGGCAGTTGCACCTCTTGCACCTCGTCCTTCCACGTCAGCTGCACCTCCGCCTTCCACGTCCACTGCACTAATTCCATGGATGGCAGATACACAATCATCATATCACGTGGAGGTGGAGGAAGATTTTGTGCGTCCTACGGTAGACGATGCACCTCCCCCTTCTTAGTCTCGCCATCCATACTCATTAGTGAGGAGAGGTGGTAGTGGCTTGTCGCCCAACTTGGCGAGATTCAAGCCAAGTTGGATAGACAGGTTAGCCAACTTGGTGAGCTTCAAGCCATTGTACTACAAATGAAAGAAGTACAGACGCATATGGCAACCGCTCCTCCAGCAGCCGAGCCAACTCCTCCATCAGCTTCTCCTGCATCTTTCGATGCCAGTCTGGACGAATGCCAGTATGTCTTTGAGTTTACATGCACTTTCCTTATATGCATTAGTACTGTTGATTAACAATGTGTTACAATTGTGCATGTCTCCTATCATCAGGCAACTGTCCCCTCCTCCAACCCTTGCCAAATTTCAGAAGATTTTGGGAACGGGTCCTCTAGTGACAGGTCCTACAGCAGGTTGAAGGATAACAATGCAAGTGATATGTCTTCAAATTGATTTTGTACAATGTGTTGAATTTACACTTACACTGATTTTCCATTGCAGTCGGTGAAATTGATGGACGAGTTCATGACACTTGCACTGTTAAATACGAAGAACAATAAGGAGATGTGTGCTATACTTTGCGGCTCCAAGGTAAGAAGTAATGTGATTTCAAACTTATTCTCAATTGTGATCTGAAAATGTATGTTGTGCGTCGTGTTGTCCATTTGCAGGGTGAAAATATATGCTCAATAACAACCATTCTCGTGCCAAAGCATGATGCAGCTACGGACTGGGTAAGAATGTTTAACCCATGTATAATATATTGTATTGAAAACAACTATCTATATAAATAAATCGCGTTCTTAATATGCAATGCACGATGACAAGTGAGGAGGACACCACAGAGATTCAAATAAGGGAGGGGTTGTTGACACTTGGTTGGATCCATGTAAGACACTTTTTGTATTCATTCATGCAATCATACATGGAGTAATATTTCTTTCTCATGCAGTGCCATCCGGAGCTGGGTTGTTTCATGTCATCGATTGACGTGCACACCCAGTATGCGTATCAATTGCTAATGCCAGAGGCAATTGCAATTGTCATGGCACCGACAAACAAAAAGCGGTATTTTTTTCAACCCTGCACTTTGAATGAAATGACAAACTAATTTGGTCTCCCAATTGCAGCCAACATGACATATTTCAAGTCTCTCAGCCTTTAGGGTGGTCGGTGATTCATCTCCATGATCCGCATAGTCAGGAGGACATGTATGAGGAGACTACTCATGTCAAGATGAGTTCCGACTTGAAGTTCAAGGTCATCGATATCTAGAACAATGAGCCATCCATTTTAGAAGATGCACCAGCAATACAACATGCACCAGCTAAAGAAGTTACACCACCTGTAACATATATAAGAACTACAAGAGGAGCAAGAAGTGCAAGAAGTACAAGAAGTGCTCGAACATTAAATAAGTGGCTCAATTGAGTTTTTTTTGTAAAGTTTGTTGTTGTATATTATTTTTTTAAAAGTTTATTGTTGTGATTTCTGCTATTGGGTTTTGTTTGTAGTGATATCTGTTGTTGGGTTTTGCAAATTGGTTGTTGGTTTTGGCCAATGGACGGCCCAAACAGGTCGAGGGCTGTCTATTGGTCGATGAGAGACGTCTGTTCTGCTACGAGGGACGTCTGTCACGTAATAACGGACATCTGTCATACAATAACGGACGTCCGTGAGGTGTAGACGGACGTCCGTTAAACTATGACGGACGTCTGTCCTGTTGGATAGTAACTCAATAAAAATTACAACGCATTACAATGCATTACATATGTTCAAATAAGATAGTAACTCAATAATATTTGTTAAAAATTCCACCGCATTGCATATGTACACATAAGATAGTAACTCAATAATATTCGGGGTATTACATATGTACAAGTAGGATACTAACAAATACATAACAACATGGTTAAGGATGCGGGTGTGAGGTGACGGACTCCTGCATAACACAAAAGCAATATAATGTCAGACAAAATGCACATAGTGAGAACAACGTATGAAAGCATAACAATCTAAGCACCTGGGTATCAGCGACAATGGTAAAACCCATGAAGGTATCGTGTGAGCATTCTACTCTGCCACTACCACTTGTCATGCCAGCTGCTGAGCCTCCACCTTGACAAGAGTGGACATTGTGGCCCACACCGTGACAATGTCTGCATGTCATAGGGACATGTCTCCTGCTGAGTACCGTGCGACTACGGGGCTTGTTCGCATCCCGAACTCTTTGTTTTTTAGGCTGACCTAGGAGTCTCTTAACCGGCGGCGGCAGAATTTGCAACTGGTTTGTTTCAGGCAACATGTGGTGGCCACTGACAGGTCGGGCAAAGTGGGAGTACATCCTCATAAATGTGTCCAGATGGTACCATACATGCATATAATCCTCAGCTGAAGTCCTTATAAAATTGATGCACGGGATGACATGCACGCATGGGATTCCAGTCAGCTCCCACTGGTAACTATTACAAGTGCGCGTGTCCAGATCGAATACGTACCATTCATTACCGTTATTGACCTGAAACTGATTAGCTCCTCTAGGTGCTGGACACCGATTCCGAGCTGCATGTTGCAGATTAGCAAGCTTCTTTGTGGTCTTAGGACACAATAGATCCATTGCTTCAACCATCTGGTTATGTTTCTTAACGATCCTAGTCATTATGCCCGTTCTAATCATCTCGAACATTGTGAGGATTGGTTTGTCCCGGGTTGGCAAAAGGCAGACATTGTAGCACTCGCTCAAATTATTAAGGCTCATGTAGCACTTTGGGACAGAACTGAAAGCATGTTTTGACCAACAACTTGGGTTAAGTTTCTACAAATATACGTGTGCTGACTGATCGAGTGCAAGTAGTTTATTCATCTCCTTCTGATATTGCAATGATGTTATGACCCTAGCTGCCTTCCACATGATATCATTGTACTGCATACCTAGAAATTGTTTTTTTTTTAAATTGGCATACAAGTGTTTAAGGTAGAAACGATGCTCAGCTCCTGGCGCATATTGTTCAATAGCAGGCATCAACCCTTTCTGTCGGTTGGAAATAAATGTCCACCCCATGCCTATGTCACTGTCTATTTCCAAAAGCAAGCAGCACAAAAACCAGGTCTAAGAGTCTCTACATTCTGATTCAACAAGTGCCACAGCAACTAGATAAATTCCGTCATTGGTGTCAATGTTGATGGCTGTGAGCAATTGGCCTTGGCACGACCCCTTCAGGTGACAGCCATCCAAGCAAATGATGGGTCTACCAAACTCCGTCAGCCCTCTCTTGCACGCATCCAAACACATGTACATCCTTTTAAATACTGGACTTGGACGAGGCATAAGCTCAGCAACAACAATGTGCTACCGGGATTAGGAATTCAAATCTCTTCTGTGTAGGACCACAGTTGCTTGTACTGTTTATCACCATCCCTTTCGTTGAGGTTTAATGCTAAATGTCTGGCCCTTCTGGCAAGACTCGGGAAAATATTGACATTAAAGTCCTTCTAAACAATCTCAATAATTGAAGGTAGGTCCCACGTGGGTTGACTTTTAAATCTATCCAAATATTGGGTTGCCACCCATTTGTAAGAAGCGTGTCGGCTTTTCATTTGTCGTGCACATGTGTGTGCATCATTATAACTCTTAATTTGAAAGGTCACCTCACCTTTCATCTTTAAAGCGTGAAGCCGCCAACTACATACATCGTTGCACACAGTAGTCAACTGATGACGTTCACTTTTGACAAACTTCATCATCATCTAAGTCACATACTGAACGTAGCTCCGAGTCCATAGATACTGAGATTGAATGCAGTTTTATACCAGCTTCATGATAGAACCACCGATTATCATTGGTCTCTACTGCAGAAATAAGAATAGGATCCACTTTCATTCTGAAGTCAATGGATTCTTCAACAATAGATGAAGCAACACCCCTTGACTCCATGTGAAGTGCAACACTCTGTTCGTTCGATTGTGTTGAGGGAGTTGGTCAGGGGAAGACAAAATTTCTCTCTCAAATATCTAGGGCAAAGGATGGACTTATGGTGTTCGATTTTTATATAAGGCAGAAGAAACAAACTTATTATCTAGGGCTAGGGTATGAAATTCGAGAGAGACGGACGTCCATCGTATTAAGACAGACGTCCATGATGGCCTAAATGACGACTTCTAAAGGTAGATTTGATTGAAATCCAAGAGTGATGGACATCCATCATATTAAGTCGGACGCCCGTCATGGCCTAGACGACGCAGTCTAAAGGCGAGAGGCGTCCATTGAGGGCAGAATGACGTAGTATTGGTAGACGGACATCCGTTCCAGGGCGAGGGATGTTCACCTTAATTGAAGGAATTCGCGCGTTTTAAAATCGCGTGTGCCTTGCACTTGACAATTAATTTCGAGTCAATTCTGGCCGTCGATCCAAAGGAAGGACGTTTGTCTCTCAATCCAACGGCCAGGGAGGGACGTCCATCTATCAAATTAGGAAGACGCCAGATTAAATCTTGGGAGCTGATCCAGGGAATGGATGTCCGTCACTTGATCCAACGACCAGGGAGGGACGTCTGTCTGTTCAATCTAGAAGACTCCAGCTTCAATCCTGGCCGTCGATCCAGATGAGGGACATCCCTCGCTCAATCCAACGGCCAGAATTCTCATCTGTCCGTTGCCTTAGGGAAATGCCAACGAGCTAGGGATTCAATCCTGGTTGTCCATTTCACGATCCAACGGCTAACGAGCTTGACAGAGACGAAACCGCCTTCGTCTGCCCTCACTCGCCATCCATCGTCCATCTTCTTCAAACTTCCAAGAGGGACGACACCTGACGTCTTTTGACGATGCTTAAAAAAATGAAACTGAGGTGTTAAAGTCGACGGTCCTGGACGTGAATTAGGGGTGGAAATGGTTCAGTTCGGTTCCGTTTTTGGCCAAAATAAAACCGAACTGACGCAGTTCAGTTTTGTAATTTTAAAACCAAAACCGAACCAAGGACAGCAAGAAACCGAGTAGGAAACCAAATCTTGGTTTTTGTTTTCATTGGTTCGGTTTGGTTTTTTTCTAGACTTTGAAATTTGGATATTTTGTTTTGGGCTCAGTTTTGGTGGTTTTTAGGCTTAGTTTTTGGTGTTTATTATGCTCCATTTTATGGGTTTAAAAGATATGTTTTGGGCACCATATTATTGCTTTAAAACAATATCATTCAGACAATAATGTAATAAATAATAATTTAATAAAACAATCATTTAATTAAATAATGATTTAACCAATCTTCACAAAAAGCCAAAACTAAGTAAACATCCTCATTCCCAAAAGTCCTAAGAAATATCCACAAAAAAATATTAAATAAAGATTTAATTATGCCAACAATCAAATATTTAATTATGTCAACCATCGAATTTAATTAAACTTTCCAAAAGGCCAAAACCAAAGAACATAAAGTCTCAAGCAAATATCCACAAAAGAATAGAACCGATAAATTGAAAATCATTAAAGTCCCAAGTAAAAAAATAGGAACCGAACTTGGAACCGAACCGAGTCGGTTCGATTTTGAAAAAGAAAAATATTTTCGATTAAATTAGAATTGGAATTAACTCAATTAGAGAAGAAAAATTGAAATTAAATTAGTCACTCAAGTAGGTTTTCAACTTTACTTTTATTTTCGGTTCGGTTCAGTTTTTCTCACTTACAACCATGAACCGAACTGAAATGATCAGTTTGGTTCTGTTCGGTCCTATATTTTATTTTTTTTCATATCAAAACCGAACCGATTTCCACCCCTAACAGGAAACTTGACTGTGAGGTCGCCGACGAGAATTTTTCATAGTTCAGGATTTTAGTTGTTAAAAAAAATTCTCCAAAGTTTGACTTGTCCTTGATCGCGAACTATAGGATCTGTAGTGTTAATTTCCCTACTTTTTATTTATGGGCAAAATTCTATATTAACCCCTCACTTATTTTACTCACAGTTTCAATTTTAAATTAATTTTAGGGAAAATGACAAATCAACCATCATTTTTTACTGTTAGTGACAAACCAACTATCATTTTTTTTTTCTAACAAATAAACCACTAAACTATGGAAAAATCATGTTGCTAACATCGCTGTCATGCTTGCTGTTAAATGCTTTGACGACGAACCGCCACGATTTGACGACGAACTGCAGCGGTTTGTCCAAACTGCTGCAGTTTGTCATCAAACCACTACACCTTGTCGTGAAACTGCAACAGTTTGTCTTGAAACTGCCACAGTTCATCGTCAAGTCGCAGCGGCTTGATGACAAACCCTAGTGGTTTCACGACAAATCGCCAATATTTCTTTCCTTTCACCTACTACGATAGTGAATCTTTGTAGATTGATAATTCTCTCAATTTTCAACGGTTTTGGACGCTTGAGGACTCGTTTTCAATAGTTTTTTTTGCGATGCACAGGTAGGAGAGATTTGTTTTGCCATTAGGTACATAACAAAGCAAATTCGGGCAGAAAAACGAGCGAAGCTTCATGATTTTGAATTGTGTAAGGGAAATTGGAGGACTTAAAAGGATTTTTAGGCCTTCAAAGTGGGACAAGGTGCCATAGGCACTTTGCCACTGTGTAGATCTCGTAAATTTGTGTGAAATCAAAAAAGAATTCGTCCAAGTCGGTCAACTGAGCACGAAGTTATGGTCTTCCAAAGTTTTCGAACAAACGATCTCATTTTTTTCTTGCCCGAATCTGCTTTGATAAGCACTAAATACCAAAACAGATCTCTCCTACATGTGCATTGCAAAAAAACAATGAAAAATGAGTCCTCAAGCGTCCAAAACCGTTGAAAATTGAGAGAGTTATCGACGTGCAAAGATTCAACATTGCGGTACGTGAAAGAAGAGAATTTTCTTCTTGACGACAAACCGCCACGGTTTTTCGTCAAACTGTCATGGTTCGTCGTCAAATTGCAATGGTTTTTTGTCAAATAGCCTCGGTTTGTTGTCAAGTTGCTGCAGTTTGTCGACGAACCGCCGCGGTTTGTCGTTAAGTAGCTGCGGTTTGTCGACGAACCATGGCGGTGTGACGACAAATCACGGCGGTTCCTCACCAAGCCGCCGTGGTTCGTCGTCAAAGCGTTTAACGACAAACGTGACAGCAATGTTTGCAGCGTCATTTTTTCATAGTTTAGTGGTTAATTTGTTAACAAAAAAAGGATTATGGTTGGTTTGTCACTGATAGTAAAGAATGATGGTTGCTATGTCATTTTCCCTTAATTTTATAAATGAATTGTACCTAGAATCCACTAAAAAAAGCATATGCCATGGGGCCTTAACTTTTTAATGTTGACTTGTGTCAACCACCATGTTGGAACTTTAAGATAGCCTCACTCTCATCTTCCCGAGCTAGCCGAACGATGACGTATATCTCAGGCACAACATTTCTCACCTCTTGGAAGTATAGATGAGATCAAATTTTTTCATTAACAAAAGCTTCAGATTAAAGACTGAGAAAAAAAAGCAGTGATTTGGTCGTTCAAAAAAAACTCAGAATTCATTGTTTCATCTAAAAGCTTGAAGAATTTAACTTCGCAAGGCTTCTAATAAGAATGTGAATCCATGTTGTTGTTCCTAAAGAAGTGACTTTTTGATGCATCACGGTGAAAGAGACAATGGATTTGTCTTCAATATCCTCACTTGATTTAAAATTTTAATCTTTTTTTTTTCTAGATGTATAATCAAAAAATACATTAAAAATGCAGATTATATCAATGTATCCAATGTGCTACGAGACCTGTCAACTCACAATCAAATATGCAGATTTTCTAACATTAATGCAAGTATTTATTTTTATAGGTGATCATAGAGAAGAGTACATTAAAAGTCTACTTTCAATATCTTTCCATCCACTAGCATACATATGTATCATGAAGATGTTCAAAGTGAAGAATAAGTGGAAGGTCTACAAGTTTGAAGATTTATGAAGACTACCTAAATGTGCTTACATTTTGACCTTCTTTGAGTACTTGTTATTTTTTGCAAGCTTCACGATCTCATATAAAAAATTAAACTTCATAACAATTGTAGTTGACTTTCCAATCTTTCCAGATTGGGTTATTTTGTTAAATTTAGAGATCATTTTCTATGCTAAAAGTTCCTTGAACAGAGAGCTTCAATTCTGCCAAAGAAGCCTAAATATCCTTAGTCGGAGTTAAAGCCAAATCCATTTAGAGAATGAACGTGAAGTTAATTTCCATAGACTCATTATTGCATTCAAAATTTGGGGAATTGTTTGAAAATTATGAGTTATTTTATTCTAATTTGTATTAGTTTCAAAATGCCATGTGTGGTGTCACTTAGCTAGAGAATATTCTAGGCGAGTATATGTGTTTTGTGAAAGTTTTTTGGTAATATTTCTTGAGAACACAAGCCCTCTTTTCATGGGGCTTTTTAAGCTCCTTTAAGGCTGGTTTGCAAGGGATTTTGATTTAGTAAAACTCAAAGCCAAGCTTTCTTTTTGCTTTTATCCCCATCTCAATCTACTTGTTTTCAACCAATTTTGACTTCTATTTGTTGTGTTTGATTTTTTGTGAGACTTGAGTCATTTTCCATACTACAACTTTCTTCCCTCTATTCCCAACAAGGTAAAATCATAGTAAAGCTATTGAAACTCATGAACCATCAAGTCGAAGTACTCCTTTTCATTGAAGGCAATCATTGAAGTCGAAGGTTGGGCATCTCTATAGACTAGTTTGCTTCCATTCGGATATATCTCCTTCGTCCTTGTTTATATTTCAACCAAATTTAGAGGATGTCTTCTACACATATTGGACACCGGGTTGTCCAAAAAGCAAAAGAAGATTCATCCATTTGACTGACTTTTTGTATCGACAAAATTAGCCCAAATCTATGAGATAGTTTGGGCCGCAAGCATTGCAGCCATTCAATGATTTGGTTATAACTTCTTCATCCATACAAATTTGACCAAGATATTTTGAGGTTTTTTTCTTCACTTCTTTGTTATTAAGGTGTCCAAAAATTGTGTTATAATTCGTTCATTAGAAGTGTTTTTATTGCAATTGAAATTCCATCCAGAAATTGTGAAGAATCTATAAAACATTCTTTTGACTTGCAATTATCTCTACCATAAGTTGTTTGTTTTCCCATCATTTTGTATCAAAACTTTTGTTTTTTCTTCATTGGTGATGTGCTATGAAACCTGTCAATTCACAATCAAGTATGCAGATTTTCTAATCATAATGCAAGTGTTTATTTTATAGGTGATCATGGAAAAGAATGTATTAAGAGTCTACTGTCAATCTCCTTTCCATCCACCTAACATACATATGTGTCGTGGAGATGTTCAAAGTGAAGCATAAGTCGAAGGTCTAGTACAAATTTAGAGATTTATGAAGACTTTTCAAGTGTGCTTACAGTTTGACCTTCCTAGAGCATTGTTATTTTTGACGACCTTCATGATCTCATATAAATAATTAAGCATATAACAATTGTAACTGACTTTTCAAGCTTTTCAGAATGAGCTCTTTCGTTAAATTTGGAGATCATTTGCTTTGCTAAAAGAGCCCTAAATTGAGAGCTTCAATTCTACAAAGAAGCTCGAACATACTTAGCCTGAGTTGAAGCCAAATCCATTTGTAGAATGAACGTGAAGTTAATTTCCATTGACTCATTGTTGCATTCAAGATTTGGGAAATTTTTTGAAAATTATGTTTAGTTATTTTATTCAAATTTCTATCTGTTTTAAAATATCATGTATTGATGTCACTCGGCTAGAGCATGTTCTAGCAAAGTATGTGCATTTTGTGAGGATTTTTTGGTAATTTTCCTTTAGGACACAAGTTGTAATACCCCGACTTTGTCTAATGGAGTTTAATAAGAATAATTGGAAAGTAATTGGGGTCATCGGATTATTTGGGTAATTATCAGGGTATTACCAAGGACGTAACTGTTAGATTATAATTTAAGGAAATTTATTGGATAATAATTGGAGTTAAGTTAGTGGGGTTAGTTATAATTAAAATGTAAGAGAATAATTAGAGTGGAGATTTAATGAGGAATTGAAACAAAAGGAAGAAAAAGGAAAGGATTAAGGGTTGAACTGGTTCAGTCGAACCGGTTCGTGCTGTTGTTGGCCCAGTTGGAGATTAAATGAAAAGGGGGGAAATTATATGCTGGGCACGGTCTGTTGAAGGAAAAGAGAGAGAGCGATCGGGAGAGGATGAGAGATCGAGAGCGAATGGAGATAGAATTAGCAAGAAAGAGAGAGATGTGCATGCAGGAGCTCGGTCTCGGCCGAGGGTCCTTTGTGGTATGCGCACTGTCCGGCAAGGCAAACGGTTTTGGACGGCAAGTAGCAGAGTGTCTAGGGCTCAAAAGTGCAGAGCTGCTGGAACAAAGATCAAACCGTAAAAGCTGTGGGTTCTCCATGATTGTCTGAGGTAAGTATCTCGATTGGTTGTGTTGTGTAATTTGAGTCTGTAATTGGGGATTTGGTGGATGAATCAGCGGTGGCTGGAATGGCAGGGCAAGGGGCATCAGTTCGCGTGATCGGCTGGGGGCTTGTGGTCCAGCCTGCGGTTCAGTCCAAACTGGTTCTCTGGTTCTTGCTTCGGAGAAGATGATAGCGTGCGACTTCAGAAGACGAAGAGAGGGAGGATCCGAACAACGAAGATATCGCCGAAAAATTCGTATCTGTCACTTGGAATCATGGGGTACGAGTTTCATCCCTTTTAACCTAGCCATCTGTGTATAAATATAGTGAGTGAGAGAGCGTTGCTGCATGAGAAATCAGAAGGAAATTGGGGACAGAGAAGGGAGTTCATGTGAGGGATGCTGCTCTCGGGTCTCCTAGACTCTCTAGGTAAGGAAGTTTTCTCCCTAGTTTTGATCAGGTTGTCCTTGGATGATTATAAATCATCTTTGATTGATGCCCATGTTGGTTTGGATGCTTCTATGGCATGGGTTCAGCGTTGAAGGAATGGCTGTCACAATTGGGAAGAAGAATTGCTTTCTCTCCTCGGGTATGCTTCTGGTGAGGAAATTTCCTTTGCTGGTTGTTATGGAATATTGAGATAATATGTATGTTTGTTGTTGTCGCACTGCTGTTTGGTTTTGATGCATGAGTTTGGTTTCTGTCGGTTACTGTGATAGCCTTTGGTTTGATTCTGCTTATGGGGTTTATTTTCCTTGATTACGCGATGGAATTGTTGTTGGAAATTTAGTTACAGTTGTTAGGCTTTATTGGCTAGTGATCCATGTTCTAAGATTTTGATCTATCATGGGGGATTGATTCTCTGTTGTTGGGGCTGCTTGGTGAATGTTAATGATAATGGCTAGGTTGAAGTCGTTAATCTCTTGTTTCTGTCTTATAATCATGAAATATAAATGGTTCTCTATCGATGGTTTGTTGAAGAATATTGTGGATATATGCTTTTGTTGGATGTTCTCTGTATTATTTTGTAACTACCTAGATTTTCATAAATCATTTGAAAGGCGTGATAATTTTGAAATTTCTTTCTTTTTAAAACAAAACGTATCAAAGTGCATCTAATCGGATCGCTACTGACTCTTTCTTTAAACTCGTTATGAAAAACCAATTGATAAAAATGTGCGGAAGCATTGTAAAACCTTTCATCTAAAACATAACGAATTTATCAAAACTTTGCGGAAGCGTAAATAAATCATTTAAGGAAGAAATACTAAACAAAATGAATACTGTGTTTGAGAAAGGAAAACTAAATGATTAATTACAAATTCATTTACAATCTTTTCTTCTCTTTTTCTTTAGCCTAGCCAGCCTCGATCTCGCATGTGCAAATCATTCATCTCTGCTTCATTATGTGTTTATCATCTACTTATTATTTGTTCTTCGTTTGTACCTATACCACAATTAAGGACGTGAGCTGTCGCCCAGTAAGGAAATGAGGGAAAACAATTATGCATATCTCTCTCTTTAATTCTTCTTGGAATGGGGGCCACCCAAACCAATTCTTTTCATTATGTTCGTTCTTTACTCGTACATCTAGCTGGAGATTTGAGGCTTCTTAGTGGATGGAATAGTTAACTGGACTTCACCCTTACTTGCAGCTAGGTCCCCGTTCCCGTCGAGGTTGGGGGCTTCGTCTAACTACATACTAGTTCCGCTACCCATCCGCCCTCTAACTCCCTTTTTCGTCCCCGCTCCGGCGTATCCCGCCTTCAAGGGTCCTCCTCTTTCGGCATATCCCGCCTTCAGGGTTTCTTTCCTCCCGACGTATCCCGCAGAGAGGGTTTCTTCGGTGATGGGCGTATCTCGCCCATCCTGGACATTCTTGTTCTTAGCATTTTCCTCACTCATGCATGTGGGTACCACCCCGAGGGGGTATCCCCTACTGGGTTTCTATTAACATGATCTCAACCTAACATGACGCATGGTGCATATAACATAGCTTTAATAGAAATTGAAGTGCGCATATAGAAGACAGTAACTGAAATTAAAAGCGCAAATAAAAGAATAATTGCAGTGACTGAACGAGCACACAAAGACAAGTAATAACGATGGAACACCCAATAACGTACAATACATGAAGGAAGCAATTATAGAACAAAGGGATTATGACGGATCACAAGCAACGTGCATATGGAAGTAAAGCATAATCTAATTAACATGCTCGAGAACTTGTTATCATTTCCAACAAAATAATTAATATGCTCAAGAAGGATTATAATTATCGTCTAGTTAATTATCCTAATTAATTTACATGCTCGAGGGTTGATTACATGATTTTATCCAAGTTAACTAATCATGTTTAGATTTAGTGTCAACTAATCATGCTTAAAGAATAATTTACATGCTTAAATATCAATAACATACCCAATCAAATACTAGCCGTTAAACATGTGGGATTAATCAATCAAGTAAACATGCCGAACTCTAACTGCTTACTTTAGTTAAGTTAGTTACCCTAACATGCTGCTAGATGGTTTACACGTGTTATGCTAATTAGACAATTTAAACTTGCTAGTTAAACAATCTAAACTTGCTAGTTATTTAATTAAACATTCTGGAGTCATCTGGTTGGTGACCCTAGTTCGTTACATGCTCACGTTGATTTAGTGGTTCTAATTAATTAACATGCTCAATGATTGTTTAAAGTAACTACGTGCTTGGACTTAGTAAATTAGTTAACTTGTTCAGTTACTTAACAATTGACTAACTTGATTAGTAATTAAACATGCTAGTTATACACTAAGTTAAACATACCCAACTAAGGGTCACTCTAGTTGGTTTAACATGCTCGAATCATTATTTTGATTCATGATTTAACTTTAGTTCATTTACATGCTAATTGCTAACTACATAGAGGGTTAATTAATTACCCTATTAAATTATCATGCTCATACAATTTACTTAACATTTAAACGAGCAAGAACAACAGAGAAACATACTGCGTAAGGAAAGGAAAACAATACTACATAGAAGGTAAATATTCAATAACTCTTTTAGCTCACTTTTATACTTTACATAATAACTTATCATTTACTCGTTCCATTTTCGTACTACCATTACTTCATTTACTTAGGCAATTTTATCCCATAATGTACAATAAAACAAAACTAAGCATCAAAAGGAAGATATCACATATTCGCAAACAATTTCTATAGAACATCAAACAACTATCAACACCCATTTTAAGAACACTAACACTAACTCACACACATTTTACTTGGGTGTAGGGCTTCCTCAAGCCAAGAACACACCCATATCCTTACCTCAAAGCTATAACACATAGTGGCACTTAATCTTCATTCTTCTCTTCCGATACCTTCATGATTAACACATTTATTTATTAATAACTTCTCATCGGATTCTACACACTTTAACACTCAACGAATTCTAACAAACATGTTCATTATTATTTTTATCCAAATATATATTGGCAGCAGACAGATCATCCCAACGTACATAACTAACAGTTCATAAACTTGTCACGATCAACAACAGAGAGCACATTCACTTGATTATAACAACTTATCAATCTAATCTGATTTAACAGTTATTCCAAATCTTAACCAGACAAAGGGCAACCCATGCATATCATTATTAACTATTAACAGAGGAAATCCTTAACCATTAAACAAAGGCCACATAGCAAGGTTAATACCTTTCATGCTAACATCCACATTGAACATTGTTCATGGTCAATAATATTATCCAACAACAACACTTTATTATATTTTCCACAATTAACAGAGGCATTATTTATCCATCCAGCCAACTAACAGAGTGTAACATCCAACATCGGAGCTAAAAATCTAGACAAACATTCCAACAGAGTATACTTCTTCCATTCAAAATGTTTAATAAATAGGGACAGAGAACATTTACTCAATGAACAGAAAAATCCATCGTCCAAACAGAACATCAACCATTTAACAAAGCAATACCCAATTCACAAAATCTAGAAACATGAATCCAACAGAGGCAGTAGTTAAACATTTGTCAATAGAGCAGTGACTTCCTAGACATACATCCAATGATTTTTACTACAACAAAGACTAAATCAAGAACAGACAAGTCCATTACCTGCATCCTCACCCTTCTCGGCCTCTAGCTCCAGGAAGCTCCACCACTATCTCCTTCTCTCAGCTTTCAAAAGACTCAGATAGCCCAATCCTCCATAGAGCTCTCAACTCACCCAAGAGCTTTCAGCTCTTCGCATGCCCATTTATCTAGCCTTCTCCTCTCTGCCATAATCAACAACTAAATCACCCTCTCCATCACGTCTGAAAAACATGCCCAGCTTTTCAGAGTGTGTTCCCCACGCCAACATTGCTGTCGATTTCACCCAGAGCCAGAACCAGAGAAGAAAACCGGTTCAGACAGACCGCCAGATCTCCCAATGACCCGAGGCGTCGGTCGCCTCTGTCCATTGCTCGCCAACCCCTCCCGTCGTTGCTCCTCGTCGTCGCCAGACAGCCATCGCCATTCCATCGGTGCCGATATCACAGACTCGGGAGTGAAACCCGAGATCCCCGGACTTCGAGCCTTGGTTTTTGTACCTCGCAACCCGTAGCTGCTCGTCGCCGCGATGGAGCCATCCTCGTCATCGCCTAAGCTCATCGTCCCGCTTGCCGTCGCTCCCTCTGCTCGTCGGGCTCTCTCTCCCTCTCTTTCCCGTTCTCTCCCTCTCTCTTTTCCTCCCATTCTTCTTCTGTTTTTTGCAAAGTCCGAAGGCCATTTAAAATGCCTGAACTGGTTCTCCAACTGAATTGGTTCTCCAACTGAACCGGTTCTCCAACTGAACCGGTTCAGTAACCCCACAATAAATACCCAAATTATTTTATATATTTTAAATTCATTAAATTAATATTTATTTTATTTTGATTACGTCAATTTATAGTTATTTCATTTTGATTACGTTAATCTCCATGACATATAATCTGACGAGTACGTTCTTGGTAATACCCCGCTAATTATCCAAATACCCCTAATTAATTTTCGATTATCCTTAATAAATTTCAATATAAAAATTCAGGATATTACATATTTGGTTAAATCCTCCATTCCTTGAAAATTAATATTCTGATTTTGGATAATGTTCTCTGTTTAATTCGGATGAAATATGTCGTGTTGACTGTCTATACTCCTTTCATTCACTATTATGGTAAATGGAGTAAATTGTTGGATATGTTGCCCTGTTCTAATAAATATTGCCATGAAATATTGTTAAGGGTTCACTACTATGATGCCATTAGAAAATGGAAGTTGTAAAATGGGTAATGATGTTAGCCTCTATTGGTTTGAATTTAGGTCATTAATTGGATAAATATATTCTGGATATTGGTATGCCCTGTTGGATAAATGTTGTTATGCATCTTTATGTGCTTTTGTTAATGATTGGTTGGGAATGGATGTTAATATTGGGCGTTGGTTGTATGGGTGGAATTACGTTGGCCTTTGCCATGTGTTAAACTTAGCTTCTAAATGATATCAATTAGGATTAATTTATTAGGTTGAGTTATATTAATGAAGTGGTTTCGTTTAGAAAACTCTAGTAAGTAACATATAAGGATTAAGGATAAGAAAAGACGTTGAGATTAATAAGTTGATTAATTGATTAGATTAATAATGAAATGTTATTGAATTGTTAAGGTACTAAAAGAGAAGAAAGGATAATGTTTGAGCATTGAGCGCTTTAAGCAATCGAAGTAAGTGATATGTGTGTGCTTTGGTCCTTAGGGCCCTCGATCGCAAAAATAGAATATGCACATTTGCTTGTTTACTGCTTTAATAGATATTGAGCATGTCTATAGTTTTATGATCATATCTACAGTTTTACGAACATATCTACAGTTTTAATATCATGTCTATGACTTTCTAAGCATGTCTACTGTTTTAGAAGCATGTCTACAGTTTTATTTAGCATGTCTACCATTTTATGTAGCATGGTTTATGAGTGGTATGTTAGTTGTGCTATTAGATTCCCTTATTATCTATTAGAAACTATTGCATTCACGAGCATCATGCATCACGTATTTTAAAGATTACGAAAACAGTTTTCATGCACTGTTTTGAAAAGGAAACGAAAAACGAAAAGAAGACAAATGAACGATTAAGAAAGATAAAGAAAATGGGTTGGTCTGGATAAATAATACCCAATAACCAAGTAATAAAAGATAAAGGTTCTTGTGGTCCAGTAGGTCAAGCCCGACACATAAAAAAAAAAGATAAAGAAAAGATAAAAGTTTTTGTGGTCCGGTAGGTCAAGCCCGACACAGGTACAAAAGAAAAGAAAAGAAAAGAAAAGGAAAGATAAGATAAGTAAAGTAAAGAACATGAAAAGAGAAACTGATATGGATACGTGAACGAAAACGAAAATGGATACGGAAATGGTACGAGCACTAATACCGAAATGGAAACAGAAACCGAAACAGAAATAGAAATGGAAATGGAAATGAGTTTCCAAAAATGGATACGGACACGGATACGAAAACGGAAACGGAAACGGATATGGAAATGCATACGATCATGGATACCGAAATGGATACTGAAACAAGGATGAAAACCGAAACAGAAAGAAAGTATGAAAGTGTGAAAAGATAAAAGATAAAAGAAGAAAAATGAAAAGAGAAACTGCATACGATTTGAAAGTGGCACAACATGTGCATCTAGCATTTTAGTTCTATAACTTACTGAGCGCTAAGCCCATTGTTTATGACTTGTGATGTAGGTACATGTACAAGAGCAAATGATGAACAAATTAAGGAGCAGCTGATGAAGGATTTGCACGGGCGAAATTTGTGGCTGGCTAGGCTAATGAATGTAAAGAGAAACGAGTTTTGTAAACATAAAGTAAATGATTTATGCTTCTGCTATGTTTTTAAAGAAAAAAGATTTTATAAATAAAGTTTTCCGCTGTTAATAGAGATTTAAGTAAAAGGTTTTAACGATCAGGTTTTAAGAAAAGTACTCTGATTTCAATTGAAAGGTTTTAATAAAGATTTTAGTTGTTTTACAAAAATTTTAAATTACCTATAATTTTTAAAGGTAATAAAAATCGAGTTGTTACACAAGTCCTAATTTCGTGGGGTTTTTAAGCTCCTTTGACTAGTTTGTAGGAGATTTTGATTCAGTAAAACTCAAAGCCAAAGCTTCCATTTTTGCATGAGTAACCTTCAAGTGTTAATGAATGAAGACAACAACCCATCTTTCTTCTTTAAAATTTATCATGAAATCTGTAAAATAGATTTACAATAATATTAATTGATTGTGAATCAGAAAAATGGAAAGACATATTGTTTGAAGTTGAATAATAACTGGAAAAAGAAAATATGATGTGAAACACCAGAATTTATGTAGAAAACCTCTTTAGGGAAAAAATCACAGGCAGAGGATAATATCACTATTTGAATACTAATATACAACCATAAGTTTTACAACTCTACCTTACATGAATTTACAGAGAAAAAAAAAATCCCTAATTGAGATCTACAATGCGAACCTACCGACCTAGCCCAAATAGAATTGGGGTCATGTCAAACTCTAACAATCTCAACTTTGATATGAGTTTTATGAAGAAAATCCATAGTGTGTGCTTGTGAGCCTGACCCAAAAAAATGAATTCAAAACCCTGAATTCTAACAATCTCCACCTCAAAACGATTTTTGCTACAATGAACCAATTTTTAAATATTCAAATCTTCATCTTCCACATCTTTAAATAAGATTTGCAATAAGAGTTCACTTGCTCTTCCAAAGAAAGATACAAATATCCAAACTGTAGAAGTTTTCAAGAGTGAATTCAACAACTGATGTTGTGGAGTCCCTAGACCTTCTAGTATAATATTGTCATTTTTGGGCTAAATCTTGCATAATTTTATCTTGGGATTAGCTCAAAACGGGTGGTATGGAAAAGAGTTCTACTTATAAACCATTCACTTTTCACTCTCCCAATCGATGTGAAATTGTGCACGCCCACTAGTATGAGTTGGGTCTTCACAATCAATAGAATATTGGTGCCTTCATAGAGTGGGCTGCCACAGATACTGACTAGGTTTAAGAAATATTTAAACCTCGATGATGACATCTTCCAATCTCATAATGTGTCATCTAAATCTTGGTGAGTATATCTCGCATCTCAACCTACCATATCAAATTTGTCATTTAAAATCTTTTACAATTCCACTATCGTTTTCCTCTCATAATGAAATATCCAGTCACAATCCAAGAATGAAAAATCTACTTCAAAGTTCTCATCACTCAAAAAATTATTTTTCAACAAAATATCTAACTCAAAAATCACTAGGCTCAATAAAATATTCACCCAAAAAATTAAAGTGAAAAATCATAGATATCATAAGATTCAAAAAGATATTCTACAAATTCAGATATTTTTGTGATAACAAATTAGTCACAAAATCAAATCAAATGTAATCGTCAAAATAATCGCATATATCCCAAAATTCAAAGCTTATTTGAATTTCAATCGAAAACAATATGTAGAATTAAGATATTCTCACGATTCCAAATCTAACCTAAATCATCAAATTTGTCTCTCAAAAATCTTCAAACATCCCAAAGGATTTTCAACAATGTTTATATCGGGCAAAAATCTAACTTTACAAAGGACACTCTCGAGGCAACCCCAATCAAAGAGCTTAATAGTGAGAACATAGAACAACAATGCAGATCTATGATGACTGACGATAAATAGAAAATCCAGAATGAAAAACTCATTACTCGGAAGGACAACAACTCCAGCAAACTCAAAACTTGGAAAAATTGAAGTTTTCATGACAAGCGGGATAATAGTTTTTTATGGCGCTTGGACAACAAAAAGAACAAGACTTCATGAAAAAGAAAAATGGCAAGATAACAATTTTTCATTTTTTTTTTCTTTTTCCCAAAAATTGTAATTTTCTGAAAATTATGAAAACTTTGTTTGTTGTGGAATGACTAGAGAAAATTGATGTTTCGACGAATTTCTTAACCTAGATTCTATAATCTTTCTTCCAACAAGGCTCTAATACCATTTGTTAAAATTGAATGATAACCTAAAAAAAAAATACAATATGAGACATCAGAATTTATATGGAAAAATCTTTTAGGGAAAAAACCACGAGTAGATGATAATATCACTATTTGAAGATCGAGATACAATAACGAGTTTTGCAACTCTAGCTTACATGAATTTACAGAGAAAATAAAACCTTAATTGATATCTACAATGCGAGTATACCGATCCAGCCCAAATAGAATTCAACTCTAATACCCACCATGAAGAACAAATGTAGCAAATATATTAGAAGAGAGAACGCAATGCTCATTCAATGGAGGGTAAAGCTCTATTCTCTGCAATTCTCCAAAATAGACCAATTGAGAAGCCACTCGAACAAACAATGCAAGAGGTAAGAGAAAATTGGAGTTTCAAAAAGAAAGAAAGAAAGGGAAGGGAGTAAAATCTATCAATATGTCCTTAAATGGACGAAGATACTGAGAATAAAATGGTAGTGGTATTAGTTTGGCATTATTGCATCATTTTCAGCTCAAGGTTGCCTGTGTCTTCAGTTCAAGTCAAACTTGACAAGTTTAGCTTGGCAGAAAAAACTCCATGAAAATGGAGAGAAATCCAAATTTACGTCAACATGTGTCATAGTTAAAAAAATTAACGTTCACATGTGTGACTTATACTTTTTTTAATGGTTTTTAACAGTATAATCCGCTTTTGCTCATATTGCATAATTTGAGGTTTGGTTTGTTCACAAAATTAATTTAAGGATCAGATTGTGATGTAAATTTTTCTTGATTCAATTAATTTATTTTAAAATTTTGTATAAAATTTGGTTAAGTTGAATGAATTAGTTTTTATAATAAAAATCATTCTATTTATATTTCAAAAGAACTATGAAAAATAGACAAAGCAAACATCGCAGTTACGTTTTTCTTTAAAAAAATGTTGTCGTTCCTCTGCGGAACGTTGTTTTTCAGCTGCATAACGTTGTCTTTCCGTTACAGAAAGTGAATCCTTGAAATAGGACGCAGATAAGGTGTGATTCTCTCATGGACAATAAAATAATTCTAAATCATCCGACATCTAAAACATACATATTCTTTTACAAAATCTTATAAATTATAAAATTAAAAAAAATTAAAATCAACTTATGTAGTATTTTCTCAAATAAATTCTTCATGGGTATTAGTTCTTTTCTACTGAAAGTCTCTGAAATCACGAGTTCTTGCAGTTTTTTCCATGAATATTAACTCTTTTCCATTGCGATTTTTATGAAACAATACGATCAAGTCATTTCCTTCAAGTTAACGACGATGTTTGTGTTGTTCATTTTCCATAGTTGAGTGTTTTATTTGTTAGCAAAAATTGTTCAGTGGTTAACTTGTTGTTGATCTCATAGTACAGTGGTGTTTTGTTAATTTCCCTAAACAAAATATACTAAATTTGAAATTATAAATGAAATTCATCTTAATGTAAATTTTTTTGAAAGTTGTAAATAACACAAGAAAATAAGGAAAAATTCTTAACTTTTCAATAACGTAGTGGCAGTTTATGATGTGCCCCAAGTTCCGGAAACTTGAGCCTGAGCCAGGGGCTCTTTTATTTCTAACTTTTTTTTATTTATTTTGCAGTTTTTTGAATCAAATAAACATCATTGGAGTTGGCATTTGGGCTAATGGAGATTTTACAATCTTTGGAGAAAAATTGTGAGCTGTTTTTCCGCCTAGATTCTGACCTCTGACACTTCAAGTGGATTTTTGACAATCGGGATGACGTTCTTTCAACTTTAGTCCTTCATACCAAATGTACCCAACATGTAGAGGTTTCAAAAGAGCTATTGACCGTTGTATTTGGGCTCCATTTGGTGTGTCAAATGTCTTTGTTTCAGAGAGAAAATCTCAGACTCGAATTTTATTGTTGTTGTTTTAATTAAGGGTTTGTTTAGTCATTTGCTACCTAGGGATATTTTAGTCCTTTTATGTTTTTATTGTAAGAACTCTTAGGGTTTTAAAAAGCCCTCTTTGCTGCAATGAAACCAGTTTTGATTGATTAAGATTTGGAGTCTCTTAGAGAGCTATCCGCGGCCACCCTCCATAGCGCCATTCCTTCCACTCCCCTTGGAAGGCATTCTTGAAGCTTCTTTTCCTTGCAAATCCAGGGTTATTATCTCTTCCAATCCTTTATCCTTGCGGTGAAGATTGTGGTGTGGAGGTAAAAGAAAGTTTCCATCCTTGGAGAGTGTTTGCTTCCAAGCAAACCACAAGTCGTCCCTCTTACTAGGAGGTGCACGGACTCCTTGCTGTTCTTCTCGATTCTTGAAGGTCCTATTTGCTATTTTCTGGTTATTTTGGGTATTTACAGGTTCTATTATGTGAGTATTAGTGTGGTGTTTGGTTGCTCATTCACGAAGTGTTAGTTGAGTATTTTTTTATTGCTGAATCTCCTAAGCCGCTGAATCTATTTTTATCTGCGGGTTGCTGAAAGTCTGAGTTGCAGCGCTGTTTTGGGAACCTTAAGCTACATGGAGCAATTTTGTTTCTTCTGGAAAATTGTTTATTTCTGAGTTAATTGACTTCCCTCCAAATTTGGGGTTATTTCATTGGCATTTGATTACTGAAAGGTTTTTCCGTCCTGCTGAAACCGTAGTTTCGGGTTAATATTGATTTCGTCATATCTACTAATCCACAGTGGTTTTTGCAACGATATTTTGACACAAGTTAGCTGAAAGTGTTAAATTGATAACCTCCAAATTCCAGCTAAAGCTCGAGCGGGAATTGGGAGTTATTGCTGTTTTAGTTTCATTTGTCGGCATTTCACAGTTTTCTGGACAGATTCGAGTTTCGCGTTCTTAGTAATTCTTGGATCCTATCAGTTTATGCTTTATGTCATGTCTTTATTTTAATTCTTTTAAATATATATATATGTGTGTGTGTGTGTGTGTGTGTGTGTGTGTGTGTGTGTGTGTGTGTGTGGCTAGTCGGCATCATGAACTGCCAGGTGGTAGGAGGCCTGTGGGCCCGATTACCTATCGACCTTGGGGACTACCCGGCCTTGGGATCCCCCAAGGCCCATCGAACCCAACATGGGCTGCTCGGCAACAAGTTGCCCTAGGCCTATAATACCCGAGATTTTTGGTCATATTATGCTTAGACTAAGGATGATAATAATTGAGGATTATTAGAGATTATGTGATGATTTTTCTTATGGAAATGTGAATTGTAATTTTTGGTTGCTGAAAATATAAAATAAGAAGTCTGTTGTATAGGATTGGTCGATCTGGAAGGTGTGCGGTCAGTCTCCTTCTATGCAGAATATTACAGTGGTGAGCAAAATGCTGAGCAATTGCTTGTGGGGTACATTGGTGATCGACTGGGAATTATGGTTCGTGGTCGATCAAAGAAGGAATTAAAGTCGATCGTGGCCTTTGAAGTTTGTAGTGTTGGAATTTGCGGTCGATCATTCTTGTTGGTGATTGACCGGCAATTGTGGTTTGTGGTTGATCAAAGAAGGAATTAAAGTCGATTGTGGCCTTTGAAGTTTGTAGTTCAGGGGATGTTTTGACTTTCCGATCGATCAAAACATCCCCTGAAATTGTAAGGATGTTGTTCTATGATTGGATGAAAACTCGGTGGAAGCTCCGTGGATACACCTGAGCCTCTCCACCTGCTGCTTCACCTCCAGATGACAGCTGAAGAAGAGTAAGGAGATGGGTTATTTAAGGCTTCAGTAGATGGTCAAATTCTGGATGGATGAGCTGAAGTCTGAGAGAAAATAGTGAGAGATTCTTGAGAGGGAGAAAATTGTGAGTTAGAAAGAGAGTTCAGAGTGTGAGGTTTGAGATAGCAGTGAGAGGAAGAGAATAGGAATCTGGATAAGAAAGAACTTCTTTCTCTCGTGTCTTCAGGTATTTGAACTTCTTCCATGTTTTCCTTATAGCTTGGATGTGAAGAATATATGGTAGAAGAAAAAGTATGAAGGATTAGGAACTGTTCTTGTTGCTTCATTGTTGAGTTAGTTTAAGCTTTCATTATTGATTACTACTGGTAACCATCGATGAGGATTTTTCTGTTAAATGGGTTTTTGGCTCTTTGTTTGTATTACTTGGTAAAGTTTGTTAAGGTTAGTGCTCTGTTTAATGTGATTGTCTCCCTGTCCACTCAATGCTTGATAAAAAGCAATTATTGAGTCCAGTGCTATGATTGCTCTCTGTTGCTATAGAATGTGGAAATGAATGGAAATATTATCTATCAATTACTACTTTGAGAAACTGTGTAGTTGATGGAAATGTTGAAGAGATTGGGTTGTTCTCTATCATTACAACTTTGATAAATATACTATGTTAGTTGTGGATGTTGTTGAAGATTCTTCTGCTAGTTGCATGAGTTGTGTTGCTCTAATTTCATCTACTGTTTTATGGGCAATGTCAAGGTTAATGATAGGTGGAAATGAGGTTTTATGGTTTAGAAAGTAGGATGAAAGCCTTAATGTGCGTGTTTGGTGAAGTACAATTTTATCAATTGTTATTGATGATTAATTATTGTTTTAAAGGTATTGTGAAGAAACAATCCTAATGCTGAATTACACTAAGAGGATAAAGTAAGTGATATTGTTTGTTTGTTGCCTTTTGGCCTACATCACAAGAGAATAGGTATTGTTTGATGATTGTATTTACTAGATGACTAGGTTATCGATCTTACTATTGTTTGAGGATATATTGCTTGGTGATTGTTTGATGTTGTGTTTACTAGATTTTGAGTTCTTTAAGTTAAGGATATTGACCATGCTCTAAGGTTATATTGTTGATATACTAGAATTGTATGCATTCATACGCATTCATGCATTATGGATTTTGAAAATGTTACGAAAATAGTTTTAAGCATAGGACAAGGTTTGCTCTTTATTTGTCGATGAGAGAATTTGTGCTAACTTGACTTCTATGATTTTGGTTAAAGGAAGTTGCTGAGAGATATTAAAGCATTGCATCACTTACAAATTTTGGTGGCACATTGATAAGGTCTAAAATATTCATGGCTGATATTTAAACAAGAAAAAGGTATGTCCTTTGATCAAAGATGAAAGGGCTTGCATCATTATGTCTTCCATGGATTTTAAGAAAAGTTTGAGTTGGTTGAATGACAAAGAAGACATCAAGGTAAATCCAACTTTGATCGATTTTTCTCATGGAAGTTTCATTAACATGCGATTAATTGCCAACAAGTACAAATCGTTTTCTTTGGGAATTACCGTGGCTACTTGATAGAAGGTCTACACATGATGGACATTCTAATTGTTATCTAATTATTATGCATCTAAAGATTGTGGAAGGATGAACAAGCTAGTTCTACTTCAACTAAATCCAATTGCTGTAGATTATGATGCATTAAAAGGAAATCTGTTGAGAATTGCTATGCTTAAAACAAAGAGGTATGTGCCATTGGAGTTCAAGTGTCCATACTTGCTATTTTTGGCTACTCAAGTTCTCTCAAGCATATTTCCCAATCTGTGGCATTTATTTCCATCATTCCTGAAGGAGTTCTTTTCTTATTCATCAAAGGAGAAGTGTTCTAAATTTCATATAAAAAGCTTCTAAATTCATAGAGTTATTGGCTTCCAAAGTCAGACCTTCCATAAAGAAGTTTGCAGCAATTTAAGATAACTCTTGACTGGTCGATCACCTTCGCCGTTGATGATCAACCTTCCGAGAAAATGCTTGAATCTGTAATATAATTCTTTGTTTATGATCGATCGCCCAAGCAACCTCAAATCTTGGGGTTGATCAAAATTGTGAAATATCGATCAATCTCCGCCTACGTCCTCTAGGACTCGATCGACCGCCTCTCCTACATATTGTGTCACCCGATTGATCAACACATCTCAACACTTCATCAACTTCTTCCAATAGTTACAGGTTATATTTCTTACCCCTTCCTCTGATGCATCAGTGTGGCTTGTCATATGATGGATGACTTTGGCTTTGGCGTTTAGGTCCTTGGATTTGGGCCTGTAGAAAGATTCAATGTCGGGATTGCAATGCATCTGCTTCAACAATTTCAGACCTTCTCCTTGCACATCCAAGCTATTCCAATGCACTCGAACATTTCTTCTATTCCAAAGTTTGCAAACGCATTGAACTCTACTCTCATAGATATAATTATAGAACCATGTATGAGGTCATTGTTGTACCTTTCCTTGGAAGACGCCATACTGAACATAAGTACAAATTGTTTCTTTGCAGATAGGCGGGGACAGGTCGAATCACCTTGTGATCAACCTTCAGTGTGGAAGGAGCCACTTTATGCTTTGTTGTCACTTGTCTAGCCTTCAATGCCATTTTCTGGTTCTAGAAATGTGAGAATAGATTTTGGAAAGTTGAAATGCTCTGAGGAAGTTGAAATGTTGCTCGGTAATAAGCTAGGGCTACACAGACGTCCTTCCCATTTATGTAGTTGGAGTTGAAGTTCACTCAACGTCTAAGGGATGTCCTTCGAGATGAGGGACATTTGTTGCTTAGAATAGATGTTCAAGATGAGATGATTGGCGTCTAAGGCCGTTGTCGACCGTGGGATATGAATATTGAGAAACGATGTCATTTAAAATTTAGAGACGTCCAAAAATGCCCTTAACATAAAATAGACGTTCTTTGACTTACAACGAATGTCCCTCAACTTACAATGGACATCCCTCAGCTTTCAATGGACCTCCATGTCAATGAGGGAAGTCTCTCAATACTAAACAAGGTTGTCTCTCAACATCAATGGACGTCCCATAGCATCTACTAACGTCAGTCGTGGAACGTTCATTGTGGGATGAGAGACATTCATTATAAGTGTAGGGACGTTCGTTATGGAAAGAGGGATGTCTGTCGTAAGTTGAGAGAGTCTGCTCCCATTTAAAAAAGTGTGTCTCGCATGTGACCCCCTTCAACATAACGGTCGCAAGCGCCTTTGGATGATAGCTTAACTACATCCTGGCCATCTAACCTCGTTGAGGAACATCCGTCCCTCGATCCAAAAGGCATGACCCTTCGTCTGCCAGTGCCCCTCCTCCTATCCTGAACGTCCATCCTCGTTCAAAGATTTCCGTCTCTTCATCCAACGGCCCAAAAGGATGTCCCTCACCCTTACGATGGCCAAGAGAATGTCCCGTCTCATGGATCAGGCTTGGATGTCTTTTGTCATTGATGGACGTCCGTTGTTGCTGCCTTGGACATCTCCGTTCCATGGTCATTGACATTAATGAAATTGTTGTGTTTGCATTGATGTCTTTTGACGGAAAACATGATTGCGAGTTTTGCGTCGTTCATTTTCCACAGTTCGAGATTTTAGTTGTCCACGATTTTTCTTTAAGGTTTGCTGTGTGATTAATTCAAGACTACAAGATTTGTTTTGTTAATTTCTCTAACATTTAAAACTCAAAGCGATAGTATATGTTAATTAGACACAGGTGATAATTTACAATTTCTTTTGTAAAATTATTGGGTATTTACTTGTAGACAATTGAATTCTGGGTAAATGACAAATCAACCATCGTGGTTTGTGATCAATGACAACTCAACCACTAAGGTATTTTTTTTTAACAAATTAACCACTGACGTATGGAAAAATAACAAAGCAAACATCGCATCTCCGTTAACAAGTTAAAAAGTTTTTACGCGAGGCACCGCGTTTTACGAGGTGTCACCCCATTTTTTCGCGAGGCACCTCTTTTTTACGCGGTGTCACCGCGTTTTTTCGCGAGGCACCTCGTTTTTACGCTGTGTCACCGCGTTTTTACGCGAGGCACCACATTTTTACGCGGTGTCTCGCGCCAGACACCGCGTCCAGGCTTGTTTGTTTGCCTGGAAGCCGCGCATCCAGGCTTCTTTGTCATGCATGGCGTTCTCGATCAATTGTGTTTTATGGTTACTTCGAATTCGTTATGTATATGTTTTATGAATGCAAGGTTTTTATTGGTTTTTTGACCTCTGCATCTTCAAACTAGCATCACTTTTGCTACGGATCTCGGAATTGAGCGCAGAAGGTATCAAATCGAAGCTCTCTTAGAGCTCTATAATTGTTATTGGGTAAATCCCATGACCACCTTTCTCAGCCCCAAAATCAATTGTTTAAGCCCTCCAATTTGCGATCAAACATTTGCTTAGTTTGGAAAACTGTTTGATCGCAAATTTGAGGGCTTAGACGAATGATTTTGGGGTTGAGAAAGGCGGTCATGACCCCATGACAATTATAGAGCTCTGAGAGAGCTTCGATTTGATACCTTCTGCGCCCAATTCCGATATCTGTAGCAAAAGTTATGCTAGTTTGAAGGTGCAGAGGTAAAAAAACCAATAAAAACCTTGCATTCGTAAAACATATACATAACGAATTCGAAGTAACCATGAAACACAATTGATCGAGAACGCCATGCATGACAAAGAAGCCTGGATGCGCGGCGTCCAGGCAAACAAACAAGCCTGGACGCGGTGTCTGGCGCGAGACACCGCGTAAAAACGCGGTGACACCGCGTAAAAACATGGTGCCTCGCGTAAAAACGCGGTGACACAGCGTAAAAACGAGGTGACACCGCTTAAAAATGCGGTGCCTCACGAAAAAACGCGGTGACACCGCATAAAAACGCGGTGCCTCTCGTAAAAACGAGGTGACACTGTGTTTTTAACTTGTTAACGGAGATGCGATGTTTGCTTT
This sequence comes from Begonia loranthoides, assembly GCA_022433065.1. Classification (NCBI taxonomy): domain Eukaryota; kingdom Viridiplantae; phylum Streptophyta; class Magnoliopsida; order Cucurbitales; family Begoniaceae; genus Begonia; species Begonia loranthoides. The sequence goes on from CM039468.1 coordinate 12,054,264, forward strand.
GTTATTTTTCCATACGTCAGTGGTTAATTTGTTAAAAAAAATACCTTAATGATTGACTTGTCATTGATCACAAACCACGATGGTTGATTTGTCATTTACCCTTGAATTCTTCTTAAAAGCACTAGAAGACGAATTTTTTAATCTTTTTCAATTCATGAGAATAGAACCGTTGGGAATTTAATTTTCACGCTGTCAACGGCTACACCCACAACGGCTAGTTCACGTTTCACATCCCATCATTTCTGCTTCTTATGTTATCTGATCGGAATTTCGCCTCCAACTTCCGATCGAATTAGTACAAACCAAAGCCAATGGAGGAGGATTATGCGTCGAGGATTGATCAAAAGCAGAATGCTCAGGTTCTTCCTGCCATTCGTCGGCCAAGGGTGAGGGAGGTTAGCTCTCGGTTCATGTCCCCAGTGGTTCCTAGTGAACTCCGTCATTCCAATGCCAAGTCCCCACTTCCTAAGCTGGAGCATAAATCTCATACGCCAACCGCCGCAGAAGTTCAGTCAAGACAGGGATCAACCTCCTCCCGAAGGCGCCGACTGGAATTGGAAGTCGAGCCCTTACGCAGATCTGATGAGAACAGGCTTCCTAACGCCATTGAAACCCCGTCCTCAATACAGGGACTGGGATCCCAATCTAAATCAAATGCTTTCTCGAATTCCGTATCGATGTCCACTACTTCGCAGAGGAAACAACGGGATGTTAAGCCTTCGATGGAGAATGGGGGTAGAGGCGACCTCCATCGGATAGTGGATGCTTCCTCTTCGCGCTCAACCAAAAATTTCTCTAGGGCTGACACACCTTCTCTGTCCAGGTTGGGTTGGACAATGGCATCATCCTCCAGATCTAGGATCTTACAGCAGCGGCTAGGCAATGGAACGGTCACTGATGCCACTAAGTTGCTACAATCATCTTTACCGGCTCCTTCCATCATACCTTTATCCCAAGAAACTACTTCCAATCCAGCAGACCCAGACAACAATCTAGCATCAGAGTACAATGCGCGCTCTGTTTCGGATATTCGCAGTTCTATGCCCGAGACAGACATGTTGCCCACCGTATCCGGCAGACTGCCCGAGAAATATTGCAACAGAAACATTATGTCTGCGGAAAGCGATTCCTTTCAATTATCAGCGACCCGGTCGCTGAATTTACCATTATCAAGCTGTGATAGCTCTCTGTTCAATTTAACATCTAGTCTGTCAAGGCCACATTCAAACTCTATGAACATGGGAAGCCTCCGTCTACCACCTGCTCCACCTTGTGCAAAGCTAGGAACAGATACAAGGAAGGGGCGGAAAGCTTCCGTTTATCAGGAAGATTTACATTCTTTAAGGCTGCTTCACAACCGATATCTACAGTGGAGATACGCAAACGCAAAAGCGGAGGCCTCCTTGCTTTCCCAGCGCAGAGAAATCGAGGTTAGTTGCTTACCATACAAGTCCTTACGGGTTGTTGTTTGACTGTACAATTCTGCTCCTTTTAGAAGCTAAACTATGGCTGCCCATCCAATATTTCATTTTGTCCAAATAAACAAGCCTTATCAAGAGCAGGGAGATATTTGAAATACCTTTGGGTTGTTTTGTCTGCTATTTCACTGGACAAATCTCTTCCTTATAGAAACTAACTATGGCTGATTATCCAATATTTCACTTTGTTCATATAACTGGGAGATTTTTTTAAGTACCTGCGCTCAACCATTAGCATTTTTTTGTACATCTTTAGTCCTCACCCATGAATCCAACATTTCACTTTGTTCAAATAGTTTTGTATAATAACTTGAATTCTTGTCTTCAGATTAAGATTCTTTTTAACCAAAAAATTTAAAAACTGTTCGGGGTTTTGAACTGTTGTTTGGTGAAAACTTCTTAGTGAAAAGGTAGATTAGTTAGTGTCCCCAAAATTAGTAATTTAAAAGGTAAATTTGGTTGGAAATGAGGTATCTTTCCTTTGTGTGTGGGTTACGAAATTATCAGCATCTTAACGCCTTCGATGATTCTTGGTCTGATGTCTTCTTTCAATTAAATATATATTTGATTGTCTTAGCCATTTGGTTGCAGAGAACGTTTTACTCTGTGGACGTCGAGATATCAGTGATGTATGATTCTTTGAAGAGGAAAGAGAGAGAGCTTGGACTTTTGCAGAGAACGAAGACTTTATCTGCAATCCTCGATGCTCAAGTAAGCTCTCGTGTTCATGGGTGCTGTTATTTCTGTCAAGTAATAAAAGTGTCATAATTCCATTATCTTGGTTCCTGATTATATATGCATATCAGTGTTGTATCATATATTTTCTTCATGTAAACCTTTCCATACCTGACCGTTGTGTGGGTCTCTCATGTGATATATACTTGTTTTAGATTCCTCTGCTGGATGCATGGTCAACTCTGGAAGAAGATTATACACTTTCTTTTTCAGAGGCAACCGGTGCTTTGTTGAACTCATCACTTCAACTTCCAATCAGTGGGAATGTTAGGGTATGCTCTACATCTATCCACCAATGTACTTTCTCTAATTTTTTCTGACTATGTTTAACCATTGTAGGTGGATACCAGAGAAGTTGGGGAGGCCCTGAACTCTGCAGGAAAGGCAATGGAAACAATTCTTTCCCATCTGCAAAGCTTTCTAACCAAGGTGAGGGCACACAAATTAGTTTTTTTAAACCTTGGTGTAATCAACAAAGTGGATGATTCTATCCCTGGCTTTGGGGTGGGTATGTTGTAGAACAAAAGGTTTGTAGTTGGCATTTCTGGGTACATTGACCCAACAAAACGGATATGGTCAACAGGGAAAGCGTCAGTCTCTTTTTCCTAGTTTGAATTTCTGGGTATAATATGGTAACTGCTTGCCATTAAATTGAAAATTTGTGATAAATTCTTGTCAAAATCAGGCAGAAGAAACGGAAAATTGCATTTCCGAGCTTGCCAAAGTAACTGGTGGAGAAAGAGTACTGATGGAAGGATGCGAAGAACTACTATCTAAAACATATAGCTTGCAGGTATTGTCCTACCTGCTGTTTTAGTTGCAACGTCAAATCATCATCAAGCTAACTCTGGGATGATCTTTATTTTCAGGTTGAAGAGTGCAGCATGATGGGCCATTTAATACAATTGAATAAGAAAGAAGAAATTAATAGCTGAAACGGTTGATAATAATTTTTACGAGGATTGATTTTATGATAAGCTTGACTTTCTTTTACTTCCAGCCGTGGACGGCAGGAGGAGGGGGGTGTAGGCAGCCCACTTTTCAAAATTGGGTTTTTAGGCCTAAATTGTAGTTGTTGCACATTGTATATATAAAGAAGAAAAAGATAAACACTTTTCAAAACCACTGTTCTTCAGCAGTGTCACTATTTTTTATCGTCAGCAGTAGCAAATTCTTCAGTTATCTTTGATTATCAGCCATATTCAGTCTAAATGCAGCATATTCTCTCTCTCTAAAATTTGCATGGAAGAGTGTCCATTTAACTAGAGGTGTTCATGGTTTGGTTTGGTCCGATTTTGATATGGAACCGAATCGAACTGATTGGTTTCGGTTTTGGCATGCAAAATCAAAACCGGATTTTTCATTATTTTTTATCGTCAGCAGTAGCAAATTCTTCAGTTATATATATTATCTTTGATTATCAGCCATATTCAGTCTAAATGCAGCATATTCTCTCTCTCTAAAATTTGCATGGAAGAGTGTCCATTTAACTAGAGGTGTTCATGGTTCGGTTTGGTCCGATTTTGATATGGAACCGAATCGAACTGATTGGTTTCGGTTTTGGCATGCAAAATCAAAACCGGATTTTTCATTATTTAAAACCGAGCCAAAATCGAACTGGAATTTTGGTTCCAGTTCCGGTTTTGCATACCCTATTTTTTTTAATATAAAGATAATAAAAATCTTCATCATATTATAAAAAACACTTTAAAATTGTCCTCTCCCTTCACACAATTGCCTCTACTTCTTATCTTCTTTGCAATATTCGCGGCTTCTGAACAATCACGGGCTTCTGCACAATCACGGTCTTCTGTATGCGAAGAAGAACCTACAACAAAACCAAATTTCTAAAATCACAATAATCAAATTTCTAAAATCTGGACAGGATCCAAAACAATCACAGCAAAACAATAACAGTTTCTGAACGCCAAGAAGAACTCACATTTCTAAAATCACAATAATCAGATTATGAACTATAATAATTAGATTTGTAAAATCAGATTCTAGTTTGGTTCTTCAGTTTCGGTTCGGTTTGCACACCCCTACATTTAACTTGTAAAAATAGCAAATTTTATAATAATAAATTATATATGTAAGTTTTTCGCGTTATTTCAGTGAAAGTGTTTGAAGTTGATTTGTTTTGTCACATAGTGCCCACATGTGAATTTTCAGTTAAATTGTCAAATAGCTGAAATTGGTTATTTTTGTGTGGTAAATAAATAGAATAAATTAATTTAGTAAATGAAAATTGTCTCGGGTCGAAATTTAGTTAACGTTTGGGAGTACGAAAGAAATCAGAAATTTATAGGAAGTGTATTTAATATATATTCATGATTATATATATATATATATATAATAAAATAAAATTATAAGGAGAAGGGAAACCCTATTTTTCTCATTCAGCCGCTGACGAGAGGAGAAGGGAGAGAGAAAGACCTAGAAATAAGTGAGAGTTTTGGTGAGTTTCGGCGAGAGTGAGAGTTCTCGACGGGGACTGTTCGACAACATGATAGTTTTTATATTACATAGTTATACGTGAGTTTTACAAGTTTATCTTTTTGTGCATGATGTTTATGATAAGACATAAGTGGAGATTCAAGTACAAGTTTAGAAGACATGTGAAACAACCCAAAAACTGCCTACAATCTGACATCCGTGGTATATTTGTTATTTTTGGCAATATTCATGAGCTCATATCAAAATCTAAGCTTCATAACATTTATAGCTGATTTGTTAAGCTTTCTAGATTGTGGTCTATTGTTAAATTTGAAGGTCATTTGCTATTCCAAAAGAGTTCTGAACAGTGAGCTTAAACTCTGCCAAAGAAGCCTTGCCATCCTAAGTTGGAGTTGAAACCAATCTACTTGAAGAATGACGTTAAGGATAACCTAGAGCTGAGACGCTTCAAGACACTCCAAACTTTCTAGAAGGTAGCTTCAAATCAAGTTATGACATTTTTGAATTTTATTTGATGTAATGGATAATGTTGTTTTGGGATATTCTCGGCTAGACTTGAAATAGCCAAGGGCCTTTTGTTTGTTTTGTTTTGTGGTTAATTTTGTAATTTGACACTAGGGAAACACTAATTGAGGAGGTATCTATATGCTTCCTTAGGGCTTGTCTGAACCAATTTGAATTTAGCTAAAGAAAACCATTTTGAGCTGGAGTTCCCTCTATCTTCAATCGGCCCTCATTTTCTTGGTGAAACCTGAGTGAGTGTGTGACCACAAATTGATTCATCACCATTCTTGGTGTGTCTTGAGGTGAATCTCTTACACTAGCTCTTTCGCCCACTTCATTCAAGAGGTGGAAGTCCATAGAGAAGGTTTAGAAGATCTACTGCTACCCAAATTGGAGTGGCTTTCTTGAGGGAGTCCATTTGAAGTCAAAATGTGTAAACATAGTGCATTTTCGGACCAACTTGTAATTAATTGTCGTAAGTCCTTGTTTCGATTGAATTTGATGCTGATTTTTGGAGGGATATTTGTTCATAGTCAAAAGGGTACCTGGTTAAATTTTTGTACAATTTGGATAAGAAACATTCAATTTCGACTATTTCCTTTTGGGTTTAGAAACTACGTTTTTGGTACCTTTCCGAGCAGTCATTTTTGCATCCGTATAACTCCGTCCCTAGTTGGAATCTTTTTATGATTTTGGAAGGCATTCTCCTCTCTTGTGAAAGTTATTGTGGTTCAAATTTCGTGTAATTTGGAAGGATATTGAGTGACTTGTTGCTATTTTCATTTTGGCCTTGAAACTGCTTTATTGGTGCCCTTATGGACAATTTCGCTTGTGATTGTATATCTCCGTCTCCTGAGCTTGTTTTGGTGTGATTTTTGGAGGGCACTCTCAACTCTTCTTGAACTTAATTTGGTCCAAATTTCAAGTCCATTGGATATCAATCAAGAGAATTGATTATTCTGTAATCCAGTGTTATGTTTTTGCCATGATAACTGCCAACATTCAAAGGGGTTTCCCAAACTTGCATCCTGTGGTGCATCCTGTGGTGCATCACCTCTTGATACTTTGGATGATCATAGTGTCAAAGTACCTCAAGGCTATCCCAACACATTTTCTACTGCGTGAAGATATTTTGTTTGTGTTGGGTAATATGGCGGTCATCATTCACAGTGCACTCAATGATGATAAAATAGGTAGTTTTATCATTTCCTTCATTCATTGGAAGGAAAATTCTTCTTCTCCTAGGGTTTGCTACAAAGGGTTCTTGTCTTGCAATTTGGTAAAATTCTGCCTACGATGTAACGACCCGGTTTTTCGTAAATCCTTTAAAACATGTGAAAATTTGAAAATTTTATAAATCTCTTTTTAAACAAATATGAGAGTACGACGCTAAACCGGACCGCTACTAACATTTCTTTAAACTCGTTATGAAAGCCAATATATGAAGTGCGGAAGCATTATAAAATCTTTTGTTTAAAACATTGCGGAAGCATAAATCATTTAAATGAAAGGACTAAACAATTAAATACAATTTATTACAACCGTTTTCTCTTCTCGCTCTAGCCTGGCCAGCCCCAATCTCACTCTTGAAAATCTTTCATCCCTGCTTCATTATCTGTTTATTATCTGCTTATTATCTGTTTATCATTTGTATCCACACCATAAGTAATACATGAGCTTAATGGCCCAGTAAGGAAAATAATTTATGCAACATGATATGCCTCTCTTTAGTCCTTTTTGTAATGGGGGCCTCCCAAACCAATTCTTTCATTACGTCATTCGTTCATTTTATTACTTTACATTCATTCATTACTCGTACATCGAGCGGAAGACTAGAGGATTTTCCTTCGGAATGGATAGTCGGTCGGATCTAGCCTTTTACTTGCACTAGGTCCCCTTTCCCGTCATGGTTGGGGGCCTTGTTCTAGTGCATACTAGACTCGCTACCAATGTACCACCCCCAACTTCCAATTTCCTTCATTTTCTTAACATTTTACCTCACATAATGCATGTATGAGTACCACCACTAAGATGACACTCCCAATTGGTTTTCTATTAACATGATGCATGATCATACATTCTCATCCTAACATGATGCATGATACTTTATAACGTAACACTAACAGAAATTGAAGTGTGCATATTAAGAAAGTAATTGAGAGCAAACTGTAATTGAAAGGGTACATAAAGAATGTAAAGGACATAATTTGAACGGTGCACATAAGGAAAGTAAATAACAGCAAATAACAGAGAACAATTATAATTAAAAGCGTATAACATAAAACAAGTTTGATATCAAATTTAAGCAGCGAAGGAACAATAAACTAAATATACCCAGGAAATAACTACATTTATCATGCTAGTTAGATATCCCAATTAACTAACATGCTCAAGTCGAGTTATAATTATTAATCTAGTTGGTTATCCTATTTAATTTACATACTCAAGAATGAATTACAATTATTATCCTAGATGATTTAAACATGTTTTTATTATAACCCATTAAACTTGCTTCTAATAGTTAATGGATTAAAAGTGCATAACTGTTAATTAAACGTGCTTGACTAGTCATATTCATGTCTCGCTAATTACTAGTTAATTCACCCTAGATATTTACATGCTCAATGTTGAATTAATTACTCTTGTTAATTAACGTGCTCAGTGATATGATTAACAACTAAACTAGACAAATAGTTAAGTTAATTAACAAATTATATATGCTTAAGTCTTGTTGTTTACTCTAATTGATTTCATGCTCAAGTTTGATTAAGATTATAATTGTGATCCTAATTAATTACTCTATACCTAATTACTCTAGTTAATTAACATGCTATATTATTCTAAGTTAAGTTAAATAACATGCTTCCATTATTCTAATAAATCAAATACTCAAGTAATATACAATTAAGTTATCTACCATTATTATCTAAATTAATTAACATGTTTGAGTGTAGTTAATTATTTTAGTTAATTATTCAAGTTGACTAACATGCTCAATTCCTAATTAAGTTAATTACGCTAGTTAATTAGCATGCTCAAGTCTAATTACTTACTTTAGTTAGTTTACATACTCTAGTTAATTGTCATGCATTAAGATAGAATTATGCAACTTAAACACACTCAACTAGATAGTTTACATGCTCAAGAAAGGGTGATGATTAAACATGCTCATTTAGTTAATTAACTAATGTGCTTCAGGATTAGTTATGAATTAAACAACTAGTTAAACATGCCCGAAATAACCTAGTTAATTATTCTAGTTAGTTAACTACTCTTATTAATTGTCATGCGTCAATAAATGATTTAGTTAAACATGCTCCACTAGTTAATTAATATGCACAAGGAAGTGGTTAACAATTATTAATTAAGCAACTAGTTAAACATGCTCGGTTCCATTATTTAACAACTACTTAAATAGTTAAACTAGTTAATTAACATACTCACACAATAGATAGCAAGTAAGGAAATAAGCGACAAGAATAAAATTAACATTAGTAAAGGAAATCATAGTTAATTCATGCTTATCTCATTTTCACGCATTTCTCTCTTCAGTTCATCATTCTCTATTTCTCAGCAAACCACTCTTATATCTCACAACAATTTATCAATCAAAGCAAATCACAAAGCAAGTCTATAGAGGAAATGCCTTCATAACAGAACTAACAATAAAAGCAATATCTACAGAATATCTATGCAATATCAACAAGGAAGCTACACAATCACAAGGAAACTAATAGATAGACACAAGGAAACAATAACAATAATGGAAGCACTACAGAGTACCAATAATCTATCACTCACGCACACATACTCGTGGTGTAGGGCCTCCAAATGGCCAAGACACCCCTATTTCCTTACTTAAGTTGACAAACTAAACTCATGGACAGCAGCACTCCATTGCTCACACAACTCACACTCACGGACCCAGCTCCAACTCCAAGCTCACAAAGCCTCACCACACAAGCTCTCAGCTCACTCTCATTACACTCAGCTCACATCACTCTCACAGGCTTCTTCACGGGTCTCTCTCTCTCTCTCACCCACTGGAAGTCTCTTCTCATAGGAACCTATTCTCAAGTAGGAGAGGGAGAGTTCACGTAGGAAAAATGAAGACTGAACTGAATGACAGGGGAGGGGGAGAAGACATTACCTGGAGAGGGGACACCTTAGGCATAGGGGAGGGAATGGCTGGAGACATGGGGGAGGTCGGCTATGGGCGTAGGGAGGGCGACTTCGTCGTTCAGGGAGGGGAACGGTTGAATCGTGTCTCCCACGGGCGTATTCAATTGCTAAACAACAAAGAATTTCTAATTATTAACCCTAAAATTATGCAGAACTGGGCTACTTCGGACGAGTGCGGACGCATTGGTCTCGTTCGCATTCGTCCGCAAGAGTAAAATCTCGTAGGCTAAAATGTGGCTTCGGACGAGAACTAGCATCCTCGTCCCCATCCGTACCATCTGCAGACAAGGTTCGGAAGTGAAGTGGCGTCTGCACGTGGCGTCTGCACGTGGCGTCTGCAAGAGTCTGAAGGTGTCCATAAATCATACAGAGGCAAAACGGACGAGGCTACTCCACTTTCACAGTCATTTGAACTTGTCTGGAAGTCCCCAGAGTTTGGAGAGATTAGATGCGGGCAAAGCAACTCGTATCCTCATCGTCCGGGACTTTGTCTGAAACTCCACTCCACAGTGAAGTCAGGAAGCAGAATCACGTCTTGAGTCATCCTAACCTATTATGTGTGTGTGCAGCGCATTTGCGGACGATACAACTCATCCGTAGTGTCATCCGCATGCGTTTGAAAACGCCATAGACAGCATTTCCTCACATTTTCTCACTTAACTCCTACCCCATAACACTTTTCCCACAAGTACATGTCATAAATTAACATGTATCAATACGCAATGCAATGTTCCAATTACCCCGTCCCTTAATTATATCGCGTACACGGGGAAAAATGTAATGAAAATACTCATAGACTTAACGCTCTAGAATGTTCTCGGTAATACTTCGATAATTGTTCAACTGAAAAAGTCGGGGTGTTACATATGATGACATCATAAGCTTTCATGCCTATCACTATAAGATTTTCTTGTAGTTTCCTACGCCCCACATCAACTATACAGTCATTGAGGACATACTTTGAGTGTAAACTCTTAGTAGATGGTAACAATACATCATAGATTTGCTTTGCCTTCTTAGGTTCCCATTTTAGTGTATCAAGAAATATAGACGACATGAACAAATGCATGACACCCAAATCAATTAAAGTAGGTAACAACATCACCAATTAAGGTCGCACTTGCCACCATAGCGGGTTCTGTATCTCGGTCAGGTTCAATGAAAGGAAAGATCCTTGGTGCTACCCTCTTCTGCTCCTGGAAAATAAATTGGCAGTCTTTGGCAATACTTTCAACCTCCCCACACCTATAGGTATTTCCTAGTCCCGCTCTGTACTCCCTAGCATGATTCATCTTGCACCTTGGGTACTGGGTGACTTAAGGTGCCCCTTGTAAGCGCTTCTCCCCTCCTTGTATGTTGCCCCCTGTGACAGGTCTTTTCAAGCTCTTGATGTCATAACTAGCCCTCGATTCCTTCAAAACCTGTGTCATGAACCAAATTCTCAGCTTGGAGAATGAACACAAACTCATAACTCATAGTGGAAGCTCACAATAACACATGCTCTCACCCAATTGGGTCATATAATAATAAAATCCACCTAAACAAGAAAGTTATACACTATTATTTATTTACAAAACTATATCTAAATTTATTTTACAAACATAAGTCAAATTAAAACTAAACACATCAAAATAAAAACTCAAAATCTCACTCTTTGCCTATGTTATACAAACTCTAATATCTGATAGATCTTTATCTTTTTCTCATTGAGCTGCTACCACTTGTTCCTAAAAACACATGATAAATAGAACTATGAACTTTATGAGCTCAGTAAGAATCCTAATATAAGGATTCAATAAACCATATCAATATCATAGGTAATCATGTACTAAGCCCAACATGATTATTCCTCATAGTCTTATTTTCAAACATTTAACTTTTTGATAAACTCTTATTGTCACACATCCCAAGATTTATGTTTTATCTATACCTTAGATAGTCAATATTAATATATCAATTAGGTGATATATTTCTTTATGTAAGAAAGGCTTAGTACATATATAGAAATCCTTAGGCCTATGATTTATGTAACCATAGCCTACTTTTTCTAATTCTCATGTGCAATTACTCTTCAGATATAATTTATTCTCATACATATTTAATTATAAAATACTTCTATCACAAAGATCATGTGCTATCCCAATTAAGCCCCGCCATTCTATAGATAATATACTCCATATATCTCATGAATCTTACACTTAATTTTCTTACATGCTATACCCTTTAACCACATTTAAACTTAATAGAATAGTTATTCTATAATTTCTTTCTACCTTCCAACGTGATTTCCTGTACTATGGATCACATGTTCTACTATATTTTATTTATCAGCATTACTATTTAGACATTTCCAATAATGTCTAATTCCCCAAACAATCTCTCATATTTTATTTATTAGCATTACTATTTAGATATTTACAATGTATGTCTATCATAACCTATGCCTCAACCACTTAATCCTATACATAAAGGACTTTCTTATTTCTAAATATTTCTAATTAATGTCTATCCTATACCATCTAGACATTTCTATTCATGTCTATCTCAAATAATTCCTCTATATAAAGGAATTCCTCATATAAGTCATTGCCTAGACACATGATACTATGATTAATGCCTAGATACCATAATCCCACACCATGCTTAGAGATCTCTAATTGATGTTTATAACAAATGGTACCTCAATCACATAACCCTCTAACCATGTTATCCCATGACCTACAACTATGCAATAAATGAAATGTATATGAAAGCACACCACTAGTCTCTTTTCATAATAATATATTGATAATATGAATAAGTGCAATGCTCATTTTATATTAACTGGTTATATTATTTAACAAGTACCGTATTATTAACATGTACGTGAATGTCAACATATATGTTAATAACAACATTTATGTGACTATCAATCTGAATGATCAAACACCATTGTGTGTAAAGTCGCACAAGACTATGAAACCCACCATATTAGACATTGTCTTCAATAGGTTCATTCATGAATATAAAAGCCTCTGGAAGGCTAGGTACTTACAACCCAAAGAGGATCCACAGTCTCTTCTTTTCCATTTTCACTTTATATACATCACACAATACATAGTCTGACGAGATATATTGGGTTTCTCTATGACCAATAATACCACTCAAATAATATTTTTGTAAGTGTAAATTTTTTATGATGCATGATTTGACATCGTCACTATGCATATATTAAATGCATATAATATATACTAATAATGCATGTAACATGAATTATGCAAATCTTTTTATTAAGCAAACACAAATGATGCATGAAATAACTTCATGCATCTATCTATACGTATTCTATCTATGTATCCATATTCACCGTTGAAGGGTTTATCCAATGGTTAAACAATGGTTTAAAACCTAATGAAAGTGCACTTAATAACAAAGTCCAGACTTCTGTAACTTATCTGCAGTCATTTGCTTCCCCACATTTTAAAGACAAAAACACAAGTTCTCGGTGGTCTGCCCAAGACTCCGGTCAACTACTTAGGACTACATTTTTAAAACTTGAGACTCTGTCATTTTTCTAGATGTCCACCCCAAAGACTTGTCATCCACTCTCAATGCATATTTCTTCACTGTTGCATTTGTGGTTGCCTGCGTACTCATCTGTAGATACTCGTTTCCACAACTTATTAATTTTATTCCCGTCGACCGCTTGCCAATATCGGTGGACCACAATTTATATAGTTTCAACTCCAACATTCGGTTGTCCACCCTTGCTTGATCAATCCAACATTATTTTCTATAGTCCAGTAAATTGCACTTCTTCCTTGGTGGATCACATTCTATATAGTTTCATATTTTTCTCAAACTTGTGGACGTCCAACCTGAAAGACTAGTCAACTGTGCCCGTTTACATTTCCCAATTACTCACAATTTAACATATCAAATTCATAACAAATCATCCTAACATTATAATCTCATTATATAATCCACCAAATAGACATTTCAATCTATTTAAACAACGTATGCAATATATTTCTAATGCTCACTAATCATGCAACATAAAGTGTATATTCATTCAATTGATTGATCATCAAATCACATGTCAATCTCATGCTTCCAATTAAGCCTTCACAATCTCAATTGTTCAAATCCAATTTAACTAATATTATAAACAAATATTCACGCTTTTACTTAAGCACTACAACCACATTTAACCACTATTATGCACTTTTCATGCTTCCATTTAATTACAACAACTTCAATCTTTCTTCAATCATTTAAAATCAAACCAAAAAGAATTATTCACTTAACCACAAATAATTCTATAGGCTTTGATTGAAATTCCCAAAATCACCTTTTTCTTCACTTAAACTATGTAATATTTAATGTAGTTTAGGGTTCTTACCTGATCACTTTATATTCACTTACTCCTCTTCATTTTCAGTTCAAAAGGATCCTCTTGAAGAGAGGAACACTTTTTTCTTGAAGACTTGAAGGCCAATTCCTTCTTCTCTTTCTTTTTCTTCCTTCTTCCTCTTTTCTTCTTCTCTTCTTTCTTTCTCTTTTCTCCCTGGTTCAGCACAACATGGAGCTGATTTCTCATCCTTCATCCACTTTCTAAAGAGATCTTAAGGTAAAATTACCCTTTTGTCCTCTAAACTTTACCATTTTACCCTTCCATCCATGGATATTTACAAAAATACCATAGTTAATTACTTTTAACCACTCTTAGCTTAAACCAATCAATCTAGCTTAGTTTTAAGCTAATCCCCATAGTTAACGTAATTAATCATGATTAATTAACCTTAATCAAACACTAATTGCACTTTAATCACACACTTAGTCACGAATCCTGAAGCCATACTCTTTATTTCTCTACATGATGTATAACTTGAATTATTTGAATTGATAATCACAATAACCTCTTCAATTAACTACGAGCAGTGCCTATGCTCAATTATAGCACATCCATCAACTTTCATTAAAAAATTCATATCCTACTGAACATGCATCCAATTGATCCTATTTATCACAATTTTATCGTTTAAGGTATCTACTATTATACCTAATTTTTGTTTGAAAAAGTACTCCCAATTGTTTGGTCAATTTTTTCTTCAAAGTCATCTCATGACTTATCATCACTTGATCACGTTTAATTCTAAAAAACATAATTATTAGGGTTAATCCTTATTCTGGATTATCATACTTGACATCTTGCTGCCACCCTTTTCCTTGCTAGGAAGGAACCTCTCTGAAAAATCTTTTAGTTGAATCATGCTATTTGGCAAAATGCATTTTTGCCTCCTCCACCTTAAGTGCCTTGGCTACCACCTTAGAATAAGGCACTACTTAAGTACTATAGATCTTTACTCCTCTATAGACCTGTATCTTCAGTCCCTTTCCGTATGTACACTGCGACAGTCCTAGTTTGACGAAGTTATACAAACTCTACTAACTTCTGATTCCTCGTGGTATGATTGAAATACTTATCATAAAACACATTTTATTAAACCCTTCCCATGTCATTGCCCTTACGTCATGAGTCATCTTTATAGAATTGCACCAAAACCTTGCATCTTGCACCAATAGGTACTCAGCACACGATACCCTTTTCACTTGCTCTATCTTATCATATTCTAACATGTCCCCCAGTAATCGAATCCATTCTTCTGCTTGAGGGGATTCGTAGCACTCCTGTCAAAGTTAGGTGGCTTGAGTCAATGAAATTTCTCTTGTCCTGGCTCCTCGTGAGTGGTGGAATGTACTTCCTTGTGCATCCTATTCCATGAACCGCTCTAAGTACTGGAATTGTCTTTCCACTAGTTTGGATAACTGACTGATAGTGTAAAACCCATGAAATTTTTAATAATAAATTTCACGTGTAATTTTTTTTTTATAATCGGTCATGACATTGAGAAGTTGACCCGAGTTGCCGCGTAGTGGCCACGTGTGAAATTTTGTTCAAATAGTCAAAATCGATTATTAGAGCAGTTTACAAAATAATTTTTAAAACATTGCTCTGATACCAATTGTAACGACTCGATTTTTCATAATTTCTTTAAAATGCGAGAAATTTAAAGCTTTTGTTGAAAACCCCTTTTTAAAGAATATCAGAGTGCAAGCCAGGGCGTTAGGAACACTTAAAACATTGCGGAAGTGTAAATATTGTAACGAAATAAACTAACCATTTAATTATAATTTAAGAAAAGAAACTTAATTTAATTACAACTCAATTATCTCTCACTTCTCATAGCCTGGCCAGCCGCAAGCTCGCTCATGCAAGTCCCTTACCAACTACTTCTTCATTGGATCGAGGACTCCATGCGTTTGTGTACCTACACCGCAAGTAAGACGTGAGCCTAAAGGCCCAGTAAGAAAATGAGTTTATGCGGGATGATATGCCTCTCTTTAATTCTTTGGAATGGGTCCGCCCCAAGCCAATCCTTTTTATTACGTATTTTAAGCATAGCTCGTACATAGAGCGTAGAGTTTGGAGAATCCTACAATTTATAATTAATTATATTAATTAGTCTTGTGATCCCGATATGGGAAGGATTAATTCCTTTCTTCACTCAAGGCGTGTGGCCACCCCGTGGTGGTGCTTCTAACTGTTTCTATCGTTATGATGCCATAGACTATCGTAAAAGTACATACAGCATACATGGAGTTCATCTAGAAATCATAACGGACATAAATGTTCACAACGATAACATACATTTCAAAGCAATAGATAAATCAAACAATACATGAACGAACTATAACATGCTTGAGAAGTTTATAACCTAATTTATTAACATGCTTGTATTAATTATCTTGTTTAGGTTAACTAAATCAATTAGGTTAACATGCTTGATAGATTAACAATTAGATTAACATGCTCAATATACTAGTTAATTACACTAGTTGTAATCATTTATTTAAATAGCATGCTCAAGGATTTATTTACAGCAGGGAACTAAACAATGATCCATAGCAGTCAAGTAACAGCACAAACATAAGGAAATCGCCTACAGAGCTACGCAATATCAACAAGGAATACACATGAGCAGCCAAGCATAGAGAACACATTACAGCTGCATAAACATAGGAATATCACGGAGAAATGATGTACAGAGCATCCAAAACATACAACAAACAAGCATAGAAAACATACAGGCATAACAACAAAAGAATATTTAAATATAGAAAACATGTAGACTCTACCACTCACGCACACACTTGTGGTGTAGGGCCTCCAGATGGCCAAGACACACCAAAGTCTTACCATCACTGAGGACATACTAACAGGGACAGCTCGCCTGCCCTAGCTCATGGACGGCAGCAGCAGGACAGCAGCTCCAATGAGAACAGCTCCCTAGCTTCATCACACTTTCACACAGTCACACTTAACTCGCACCTCACACACTCACTGGAACACACACATGAGTTCACTAACCCAGTAGAAGAACACTCATGTAGGAGAGGAGAAAAGGGGCGAGAATGGCTGGATGAAATAGAGGGAGAGCGGCTTTACCATGAAGGAGGAGGAGACAACCACACGTGTAGGGAGGTAGGGGGTTGTCCACGCGTGGTCTGGGAGGAGATTCTTGTCGGGGAGTCACATTTCTATTGGCCAAGGGTCGATTTCTTTCCGATTTTAAATAATTTTTGTCACAGATCTGGGCTGATTCGGACGAGTGCGGACGCATAGGTCTCGTCCGCAAGGCTAAAATCCTCAGGCTAAACTCGTGGATTCGGACGAGAACTGGCGTCCTCGTCTTGTCCATACCGTCTGCAGGCAAGGTTTGGACACCATTTGGTGTCCTCATGTAGCATCCGCAGGTGTCCAAATTGTCCCAAAAAAGACAGAGACAAATCGGACAAGGCAAGACCTCGTCCGAACTCGTTCGTGAACGTCCGAAAGTGTCCAGGTTTGGACAGATTCAAATTGGATGATGCAACCCGCGTTCGCATGAACTTGGCTGCATCCACAACCTCGTCCAAAATGATGACAGAGGCAAGGGCGACCCTTGGGATGCGAAGACGTCATCCCGAAGTCATCCCAAAGTACTGGGACGATGTTCTATGCATTTGCGGATGAGGAACAACGTCCACGGAGTAGTCCGCAGTTGTCCGCAAGTGCAAGTTCAACACTTTTCTCACTTTTTCCCTACTTAACCCCTTTTTCGGAACACTTTCTCCACAAACACCCGTCCTAATGACACGTATAAATATGCAATGGAATAATTATATCACATATACGAGAAAAAATGTTACCGGGAGTACTCCTAGACTTAACGTGTAATACCCCAAAAATAATTTTTCCTCTTTGATGATGTAATAATTCTGGATAATCTTAATATATGGATATTACGTCAAATTGTGCAATAGTGAAAGTAAGTTGTGCATGGAAAGTTGAGGGTCAATGTTGGAAAATGACCTAAGTATGAAAAACTTAGGAAAAAAAAAAATACTTAAGTGTCGGATTGTGGATGCTGACGGACAATGCGGACGACACAGGACAGCGTCCGAATGAATCTGTCCTGAATTCTGGACAATTCGAACGATGCGGACGACTGCGGAGGGGAAAAAATGGCGTCCAAATGAATCTGTTCTAAACCCTGGACACTTTCGGACGATGTGGACAATGACGGCGGATGACTCGACTTGTCTGCAACATCGGGGATTTCTGAGAAACCCATTTAAATTCAGTCTCTCTCTTCCAATTTCTTAATCTACACACAAAAGACACTCTCTAGTCCTCCCCTGCTGCATGTCCAGTCCACCCAGGAGTTGTGGAAGGCTTTCCACGTGTGTGTGCCTCAATGGACCTTCCTTCATTGAATTGGGCAATGACAGTCTCTCTCTCCTTTTAACAGCTTATACACGCAATGCCAACTCCTTCTCTCTCCATTCATCTATATAGGTAAGCTTCTCCTCTGTGTGCCTCTTTGGGGGAAAACATGAGTGAAGTGTTGTGTTTTGAGTGTAAAGTAAATTGGTGAGATTAGTGGGTGTCACTCTGTCTGGAAGATTACTATCCAACCGTGAAGTGAAGCAAAGATCTATTATGAATTGGAAGAATTGTGGACACACATTGGCTGTTGTTTTGTTGCTTACATTTGCTGCTCTCCTATTTGTGATAAGCTCCTGGAATCTAAGGTAAGAATTAGAATTTGTTTAGCCAAAGGATGACCTACATTACAGGTTTGGATTTCTAAATATCATTGTTGTTGTTTGATGGTTGTGTTGGTAAATATCCTGTTAGTTGCCGTTGAATGTGATGCATGATAGGCAATTCCAATTAGAGATATAATCTGCTGGGTAATAGAACAAGTAATTGTGGTTGGGTTCAATGATTCAGACAGCTGTTGTGAAGTGTAATAAGTTGTTGAATGTTGCTCTTATGCCCTGTTAAATATGTTAAAGTTGCTAAGAATTGTGAACTGGGTTGCTAACAAGCATGAAAAATCTGAATTAAGAAACTGCTGGAATCATTGATAGTTATAATTTCTGTATGTTGTTGAAATTGGATCTGTCATGCTATTAATGTTTGGCTTAAATGAGGTGATAGTCTGAAAGTTAATGATGCAAATAAGAATGATTGATATGGTTGTCTTATATTGAGCATGACTTACAATGAACATGAAATGAGATAGTGTAGGGTAGTCTAGAAGCTAATAATGAAAATTGTTCTTCTATTCGTATTTAACGATTTTAAGCATGGTTAAGTGATGTAGTTTGTGGGTTGCACTTTATTGTCGGGAGTAATAATTGGTTGGGCCTGGCTCCTTATGTTGGTGATGGTTGAATAATGGAAATAATCTGTGGAAGTGAGAGTAATAGTCTGTAATTAATGAGTGTTTATTTAATGACTTCTTCAGGTACTAAGACGATTGACACAATCGCATTGAAGGCGCTATGTAAGTTGATACTTACTCAATTTTGGTCTTTGGACCTTACATCGTAAGAGTTAGGATTTGCATGTTGTGTGTTCTTTTAATGATATGCTTATTAGACATTTGTATGATCATATAAGACTATAGGTATTCATAGGCATATTGCATGACATACCTAATATATGTAAATAGGCATGTGGGGGTTCGGGAGGATTGGGGATGGTTCACGTGGTGACACCTCTATTGGAGTGCCTACTCCCACTTAGGGAGGGGTGAGGTACGGTTAAGCCACGGGGATCGTAAGATTCTTAACTCTCTTGTTCTGAAATCCCCAATGTCTTCAACAAAAGTGAATGGGTATGACTCGTAGTGACACCCCGATTGGTGTGTTTTCTCGTCGAGAATACGGTTAAGCCATGAGGATTAGACTTATCCATCGCCCTGGTTAACAGATGAGATACGGCTCTCCTCTGAAATGCGCATGATCATGCATCATATCTGTATTTCCTTTTCTTATATCACTTACTGACCGTTAGGCTCATTAGTTATGTCTTGTGATGTAGGTATCGTACGAGAAAATAGAAGAACAGGTCAAAGACAGTTGATGAAAGATTTGCACGGGTGGATCTTGTGGCTGGTTGGGCTAAAGAGTTTTAAAAAGGGAATTCATTTGTAAAAATGGTTTGTAAATTAATTATTATTCTTTAATGCTTTGTTTTGATTTCGCTGCGTTTTATGAAAATGATTTTATTACTTCTATTACAGTTGATAAATGTTTTAAGTAAGGAGTTTTAACGCTCGGGTTTTTATAGAAAAAGAATACTCTGATTTTATAAAAGAAAAAGTTTTAAATTTCACGCGATTTTAAAATAAATAAAAATCGGGTTGTTACATAACGTTCCGAACACGTACTTGGTAATACCTCGATATTTATCCAACTTAAAAATGTCAGGTACTACAATTTTGTGGATTACCACGTATACAAAAACCGACGAGGACTATTCGACAGCACATTTGATTTTATTATACTTATGTACCCAAATTTTACATGTTTATTTCCGTGTATATAGTTTTCATGGTATGTGATATCCGATTTGGGCGATGAATCCTCTTAATACTTTGGACGATCTAGGTGCCAAAGTAGCACAAGGATATCCCCATTACTTCTCCTGTTGCGGGAGATGGATGCTTGTGTGTTGTGTGAAAAACTGATTAGGAAGGTGATGATGCTTCCTTGGGTTTCAAACTCATAAACTTGATCATGGTGTACTATGTTACGAGTTTGTTGGCACTGAGCATAGCTCGTTGTCAAACTCAGGTGATGATATAGGCTGTGTCGGCGTTGAGCTTTGGCTCCTCGGCAAACTCTGGGTGACGAGCTTGGTCTACGGACTGTAGTTGCTTTGTTTTGGATTCATGGGGTGTTTTCCGCGATGGTGGCCACCCTTCTATGTGGTTGACCAGAAGAGTCAATGAGTGACCCTCCTTTTTCACTAGTTCGGTTTTTATTGTGAAATTGATGAGAATATTTTGAGTATAGTTGTCTATGTATACAACCATGATTTTCTTCGGTATCTCGTTGGGACCCTTCGAGACTGGTTTTTCCTTAGAAAAAAGATGTAAATGATTTTTAAAATGTTTGATAAAAATGCATAAACCTTTAATTCACAATTTTGATAAAAGAGGTAAAACAAGTTTTACACGCGCATCACGGTGAGTATAAGTTTCCTACTGAGTTAGTCATTCACCTCAACAACCCCTTCTCTCTAGGTAGAGACAAGAGCACTTAAGGCGTGGATATTCGACTAGAGGTGTCCAGTTGACTATTTATTTTTGTTTATTGGTATTTTCCCATTGGTATGGATTGTTGCTTAGTTATAATATATTATGGTTAAAATTCTCGATGTATGCACATGGATGCATGGTTTGGTTTGGATTTAAATTTATATTCAGTACTATTCCCTCTTAAGATCACTATATGGACCGTGGCCCATCACAAGTGGGTTACGGCTAGAAAATTTTATACAAGTCTTTCACTAATTTTAACTAGCCTTGGGCTAGGAGATTGGATCCTCTCAGAGGATTGGGTCCTCTCTAAGGATCGGGTCGTTTGGCCTAGCTTTTCTATAAAACCTATGAAATTTTTAATAATAAATTCCACGAGTTAATTTTTTGCATTGGAATTAGTTCGATGTGAATTGTCGCGTAGTGACCACATATGAAGTTTTGGTCAATTAGTCAAATTGATGGAATTAGAAATTTTCGAGCGGAAAATCTATTTAAGAAACGGAATTGGAAATGAGATATGCATATTTGATATATATGTGTCATTAAATGAATAAGTGGAAGTTAAATGAAATAAAAGGAGTTAAACGGATTGAAGATGAAAATGAAAAAAGGGGTAAAGAATCCTACCAAGGAAAAATAAAATGAAAAGAAAAGGGGAAAAGAGGTCCCGCTGGCAATTGTGTAACGACCCGATTTTTATTACTTCTTAAAAATGTGTGAAATTCAAAATTTTTATAAAACAACTAAAATCTTTATCAAAACCTTCTTAATTAAATCAAAGTTCTTTTCTAAAAAGCCGGATCATTAAAAAAACTCTTCCCTTAGAGTCGTTATGAAAATCGTTCCAAACAATGGAAAACCATAGTTATAAAATCTTTTCTCAAAACATAGCGGAAACGTAAATAGCTCATTTAAGAAATACTAGACTAAGTATTACATGTTAATTACAAAACACTTTTATCTTTTAGTTTCCTTAGCCTAGCCAGCCACAAGTCCCGTCCGTGCAAATCCTTCATCAATTGCTCCTTGGTTCGTTCATCATTCTTTCATACATGTTCCTACACCATTAGTAAACTGTGAGCCCGAGGCCTAGTAAGAAATGAGCAATGCAGTATGATGTATGGCTCTCTTTAGTTCATTTGGAATAGGTCCACCCCAAACCAATCTTTTCATTACATTTCATTCATTCATTCATTCATTCATAACTCGTACGTCGAGCGGGAGATTGGAGGAACCCATGTGTGATGGTATAGTTTGGTTGACTTCTAACCTCCTGTGTGTAGCTAGTCTCGTTCCCGACAAGGTAGGGTGTAGCCTAGCTACAAGGCTAGATCCAAACTACCCATTTGCCCCCCAACTCCCCATTATCTTTTTCTTTCATTCATTCATTTTCCTCACTCAATGCATATGAGTACCACCCTAGAGGTGACACTTCGTACTTATTTATATTATCATGATGCGTGTCAATGAGAAACATTATCGTGATGCATGTCATTGGAAAGCAGTAATAGTCATGATATAAAAGCATGAAATAAAAGTAGTAATCACAACCATATATATACAAGTAAGAGACAGAATAAAATCTACTAACACCGTATACATGGCGATACATTCTAAAAATGCTTAGTAATTAAAAGAGACAATAACAATTAGACATGTTTGGCAGTTCAAAGGAAATACAATGTAGACATGTTTGGCAATTTAAGAAAAGCAGTAACATCACAGACATGCTTGGTAGTTTAAATGAAATAATAATCATATGCTAATATCCTAAACATGCTCAGAAATTAAACTAATAACATGCGATTTACATAGGCATGATAAATAAAGCAACATGATGGAAACGTAAACAAACAATTAAAGTAAACGACACGACTAATGGTGTTGGGCCTCCACTGGCCAACGACTCTACTCAATTTCTTACCACAAAGCTTTATTGCGTATTCGTAATTAGTCTTTATCCTTATTTTCCTTTTTCAATACCTTCATAATTAAAAACATTTACTCATTAAAAATCACAACTTATTGATTTCATTCTTTTCCTATCCTTAATTACATATTAATTCTAGGAACTCGTTAATGCCTAAAACGAAACATGACCTATCCCAACTTGAACTATCCACAAATTATACATTCCAAGGAAATAGAAAAATCATTGAGGCAGTAAATCACAAAACATTATTCTTTACCATAACACAAATCCAACAACAGCAGAGTATATTATTTAACACAACTCACAGCTTCAACAGAGAGCATATACCCAAGTTTTCTTTGTCCAACCCAACAGAGAAAAATGTTCAATAAAAATCCATTCAGAACCAATAACTACATAATCCCCAAAGAGCATTCCAAATCAACATAAAGAATTATCCACCAATAGAGTGCAACACAGCAAAACTAATCTTAACATATTCATGCTTGTGGAAATAACAAACAGAGGGGCTTAATTCATCAACATAATATACCTATAGACCAGCCTATCACAAACAGAGAACCATTCCAACGACAGAGCATGCATCCATAATCCATAAAAACCATAAAAGAGAAGAAATGAGCTTACCAGAAAACACTCGAGAAGTTCCTTTTCCACAACCTCTCTGGCCTCTTCCTTCCTCTTTACTTTCCTCTTCTTTTCTCCTCGACATTCACTCCCCCCATTATCTTACCCGAGAGCTCACCTAGCTCTTAGCTTCCAGAGTGCATTTGCCTCTCCAATTCTCCAGAGCACTCTTCACCTGAGAGCTCCTCTCTCTGCCATCCTCCTGTTCTCACGTCTGCCTTTGTACCCCACCACACAAGCATCCCTATCCTACCACAGCCATGCCCTAGCCATACCCATGCCTGTTCCACTATCGGTTTCTTCATAACAGAAACCAACCATGGTTGGACCGGTTCGGACCGAACCATGGTTGGTCCAGCTATTTATTCAAGCTGAATTGTCGCCCCTGCCCATCGCCACTTCGATTCTCCATTCCTTGCAATGCACCCCCACCAATGACGTGCAATAGAACCCAAAGGAGGAGGAGAAATCGATTAGACTTACCTCGACCCGATGCCAAAATTGCAGCAGGCGGGAGCTTTGATTTCAACTTGCAAAAGACTGGCACTCAACATTGTCACTCTCATTCACTCACCTGGACGTCGCCAACTGAACGCTTGGTAACCATTGCAAAGGAGCCGTCCGAGCTCACATTCGCCCTTCTCCCGTTCTTCGCCCGCTCCATCTTCCTCTCCTTTTGGTTCTCTCTCTCTCTCTCTCGATTAACGCACTGGACTCGGCTCAACCTACTCCCTCCTCTTAATTTCTTAATTTATTCTAATTCCTTTTAAATTCCAAATCCCAATTTAATCCCCCCCTATTTCTTAATTTCTTCTTTTAATTTTTTCCTTCTAACTTATAATTTAATCCGTTAAATTAATATTTATTTTAATTAATTTCCCTTTAATCCAATTTCTTTTTCTCCTTTACTAAAAACTGAGCCACTTACTTAAATCTGGACCAAGCCAAATCAAGCCGGTTCAATCCATATTTCTCCCTTTCAGAATTGTGTTTTTGGAAAAAGGACGGAGTCCGCGTGCGTCCAAAAAGTCCAATTTCTTGTACAGATTCAAACTCTTCCCGTCCGCCAGCGTCTGCCATCATCCTGATTTGTCCGAAAAGCCTGAAAATCAGAACAGAGTCGAACTCTCCTCGTCCACCATCATCCTCAAGCGTCCACATGCATTCGAAAACTCCAAAATATATTTTCCAATTTAATCCTAATAGATTCCTTAGTTTATAATCTTACGAGTACATCCTTGGTAATACCCCACTAATTATTCAATAAATCTCAATATCCTCAATTACCTTCCAATTATTCCTATTAAATTCTGATATAAAAAGTTGGAGTATTATAAACTGTGAAAAGTGTGAAAAGTGAAGAGAAGGGCTTTAAATGAAGAGAAGAAAAGGAGGAAAAAAAATAACTAAAAAGGGGAGGAAGTAGCAGATTTGCGAAAAAAGGGATAGGGTTTCTTTCCCTGTTATCCTTTCGGCTAAGAGAGAAAGAGAGAGGATTCACAAAGGCAGAAAGCGGATGGATTTTGGCGACTGGGACTCGGCATTCCAAGTGAGAATCGACGTTTCCCATAGACAATAGCTATGAGTGGTTGAGAACAGTTGAACGCGCCTGTTGTGAACTTTGCCCGAGCTTCAGGTGACTGTGAAGCTTCGCCTGGAAGCGGCTTGGATGACAGAGGGCCGAACTGAGGAGCTAGGTTTCCGCCATTTCTCTTATTGAGGTAAGAACCCCGTGCATGTGGGTTTCTCGGCCAAATGACTTTGTTGATTTTGGTGATGGGTTTCAGATTGAGTGATGGATTTTTTGAATATTGTTGGGATTGTTTAGGCTTAATTTTACAGAATGTATTGTGATAAGTTTTGGATATTTGAACTCTTGGTTCTGTTGGGTTTCTGCCTTTGTTATTTTTATTGTGTTGCTACGGACTTCACATAATGGATTCTGTTTAGTTGATGTCAGGATTTCGGATTTGGATTCCTATGTTTTCACTTTGTTTCTTTGAATTGAATGATGATATTGTTGGTTCTCGTATAGAATATGCTATGTTATTACTAGATTGGATGATGAAAAGAAGAGAATTGTGGTTCATGAAATGGGTTTTTGGCTGCTGTTTTGTGATTGTTAGTTATGGACTCATAATTCTCTTTTTTGATGGAGGAATGCCATAAATTTAAGCTCCCTTTTCTTGGATAATGGATTTGGGATTCTGTTTGGGTGATTTTAGTTAATATGTTGTGATTTGAGGTTTAATGCTTTAGGTGTTAAGGATATTTATGCTTAATGAACCGAGAAGTAGTTACTTTGTTCACTATTAATCATAAGTAGAGGATTAGATAATAGTTGACTGGATACTGTATATTTAGAAGATAGGTTCTACAATTGTTACTCTTAATGGGACTGTTAGTAACAACAAATGTACTGTCGTTTGGACGATACACTATTAATTTACCGAATGATAAAGTTTGGGGGTTTTTTGGGATTATTAGATGAGTCGTTACACATCGGTTGGGCTCCTATTCTTGGTATAGGACCCTCCCGCTTATTTCTTGGAATTAAAATAATGAAGATTCCCGTGTTGATACAATTGTCAGGTTTGGACGATTTTGGCAAGTGTGATACGATTCTCGAGGAGATGGTTGCTCTGGTCAACAAGAGGGAATGCCGAAAAGGTAGGGATTTCTATACTTTTTGCGTTATATTGCATCCCATTTTCAAAATGATTATTTTGTGGAATACCACACTTGAAAAATGACGAGGATTGTTCGACAACACGTTGGTTTTTATGTATATGTATGTATGTTTTCTCACATTTAATTTTCATACATGGTTTGACACTATTGTGCATATATTGGAGGATGAATCCTCTTGATTCTTTAGGCACTTTAGTGCTAAAGCATCATGAGGCTATCCCATGGAAACCTTCTGTTGCGTGAAGGTTGATTGTTTGTACGTGCGAAAATAGGGATGGGGCATTGGTGACGTGTCCTTATGTTGCAAGTCTTGAAAGTTGGAAATAGGATGGGAGGGTGATGACGCCTCCTTGGGTTACAAGTCCCTAAACCTGGCCAGGGTCACACGGAGATGGCAGATTATTACCATTGAGTTTTGCCTATCTTAGTACCGTTTCATTTAGCGGGTGACATGATGGTTTTAGCTTGCTCATCGGCAACCCTTGTTAATTTGGGACTTTGAGGTATTTAGCTAAGAAGCAATCTGTCGCCAGCAAACTCATCTGGGTTTATGATTGTACAAGTTGTGTCGTCGCTGACTGGTTCGCGGGCAACTTGGGCGATGAGCTTGATCTATGAATCACCGTCATTGTTACTTCTTTTGCCTATGAGGTGTTATCATCGATGGGTGATGATCTATTCTCTGATGAGTGTTAAGTGGGTCCTTGAGCGACTATCCTTTTTCATTGATGATATTTTCGTACAGAAAAATGATGTTGGCATATTTCTATGTTATAGCTATCTATGTATACAACGGGTTTTCATGCAGCCACATCAAGGGTCACGAGTCGGTTTGATAAAATGATAAAGAGGTTTGAAATGATTTAAATTCTTGAACAGATAAAAAGTGAAACATAACAGTTTCAAAAATAGAGAAAAACTAGTTTTGCATGAGGTGCATTTAGTATAGCTATACTTAACTGAGTTAGTCACTCATCCCAAATGTCTCCTCCCTAAAAACTCTAGGTAAAGGCAATAGCAGTTGAGAATCAGAAGCTGAAGTGTTCTGTTATTTTGATCTGAGTGATTTATTATTATTTGGTGAGGACATTGACATTTCTATTTCGTTTGTAAAACTTAATACTGTTGGTTCAGATTTGTTGCACATTACTTGGATTTTATATTTATTTTCTGCATCGTTACTTTCTAATGATCCCTACTCGAACCTAGGCTCATACCTTTTGGGCCGATATTAAATTATAAAAGTCTTCCGCTAAAAACTCATGCCTTGGGCTGGGTGATCGGGTCCTCCACAAGGATCGGGTTGCCTGACCCGGCAGTTCTATCCGGCCCATCTTCGAGTCGTGATATTTTCTGTCTAGCTCGCCTTCAAGTCATGACAGATAGCTTCATCCATTGCATCCTTGTTCTATTTATTCCCCTTCACCATTTTCTCCAGCTAGTCCATTCCTAACACAATTAAATAAGACAACTAAGCAACTGTACTCATTAGGGAATAGTACTTATAGTTTAGGAGTCATCTGTATGTTGAGACTTGTGTTGTTGGACGCTAGCATTTTTTTTGTTTTATAACCAACATCACATCTATAGTTTGTTGAACAATCTCCAGCTCAAGTAACTTAGTTTCTTCAACTTCATCCTAGTACAACAATGACCTACACTTTG
>CM039468.1:12102072-12234292 GCA_022433065.1 Begonia loranthoides
GAAAAACGACTACTTGATAATATAGATCCTACACCAGAATCACAAGAATACACTAGACAAGAATTTCTAGTTTCTGAAAGATTTTTAAATCGTCTTAAACAAATATTACAACAACAATTATCTGAATGTCCAGAATCTTTAGCAACTGCTAGATTTAATCATTTAATTCCATTAGATGATCCTAGAAATAATATTAATATAAGAAATTATAATTAGTATGTATAATTATAATAATGAATTTTCATTTTATAATCCGCTATAGAAATTAAATATTTCCACTTAGAATCCCTTATAGTAAAATCTGAGATTTAATCATTTAATTCCATTAGATGATCCTAGAAATAATATTAATATAAGAAATTATAATTAGTATGTATAATTATAATAATGAATTTTCATTTTATAATCCGCTATAGAAATTAAATATTTCCGCTTAGAATCCCTTATAGTAAAATCTGGTATTAGAGCCATATATTGAAGAGCCCCGATCCTCTCGCACGTGACCAAGACACGTAGCGTGACTCTCCGTAGGGGACGCCATCTGTTTATGGGCCCGATGGTGGCAAACTGATAGGTATCAATTGTTGTGCCAACTCCATCGAGTTGTGGGTAACCCCCCGCTTGTCGTTCGCGGAGCGTCATCGTCTCTCTCGCCCGATAGCTTCCCGAGCTTTCATTCACCCTCCCCTGTCCGTCTCTCTTTCCCTTCCTCGAAGGAATGGCCAAGGCCATTCCTTTAATTGGAGCAAACCGGTTCAGTGAACAGGTTTGGTTCTTCTTTCCACCCATTTAAAATTACCCACTTATAATTCTAAATTTATCTATAAATTATAATACCCCCAATGGATTTAATTTATCAAATTAAATCCATTTTATATCCTTAATATTATAATACCTCATTTATCAATTTATCCTTAATATTATTTATTTGTAAATCCTTAATAATTTGATTTAAATCTTAATATTCTCCTTTCTCATTTCATCAAATGGCCGAAAGCCAGATGAAATGAGAAGTACTGAATCGATCCCTTAATAGAACCGATTCTCCCCATTTATAAATATTAATCCCAATGAATCACATACATTATAATTTATTTTATTAAATTAGTATTTATCCTAATTACCTTAATTTTCCCAAAATTCTTAAATCTTACGAACACGTTCTTGGTAATACGCCCATAATTACCCAATAATTCCAAAATGCCCCTAATTAATTTCCAATTATATTTATTAAATTCTGACAAAAATTCGGAGTGTTACAGTCTAACTTCCAAAGAGTTTGCTAATCTTATCATTCTACTCAATGCATACGCCACGACATTGGCTTTCCTAGGGGGATGTTTAATTTCGCATTCATAATCCTTAACAAACTCTAGCCAATGTTGTTGTCTCATGTTCAACTTCTTTTGCATGAAGATATACTTAGGCTCTTATGATCAGTGAAAATCTTGCACTGTTGTCCTATAACACCACGACTTTTTCAGTTGAACAATTATCAGGGTATTACCAAGAACGCTCTAGAGCGTTAAGTCCAAGGGTATTTCCGTTATGTTTTTCCCATGTAAGCGATGTAATTTAAAGATGGGGT
Source organism: Begonia loranthoides (assembly GCA_022433065.1). Classification (NCBI taxonomy): domain Eukaryota; kingdom Viridiplantae; phylum Streptophyta; class Magnoliopsida; order Cucurbitales; family Begoniaceae; genus Begonia; species Begonia loranthoides. Next base: position 12,103,661 of record CM039468.1, read on the forward strand.
AATTGGAACGTTAAATCGTGTATTTATGCATGTCATTTTATGATGGGTATTCACAGGGAAATCGTTACGGGATAGGAGTTAAGTAAGGAAATGTGAAGGAAGGCTATCCAGGGCATTTTTGGACGCCTGTGGATGACACTGCGGACGCGTTATGTCGTCTGCAAGTGCATTGTGTAGCATCCTCGATGCTTGGGATGCATCCAGGACGAGAAATGGCTTCCTAATGTGTCTGGAAGTCGACTTCCGGATGTGTGTGGACGACCTTGTGGACAAGAAGTGTCGTCCGCAAGAGCGTTGCACGTCACCATCAGCCTGGGGATGACTTAGGATGCGATTTTGCGTCCTGACTTCACTGTCTAGTAGAGTTGCGAATGAGGTCACGGACGATGTGGATGAGAGATGCTTCGTCTGCATCGAATCTGTCCTAAACTTGGACAGTTCTGGACGAGCTCGGATGACTATGGACGAGGTATCGCCTCATCCTATTTGCCTCTGTCCAATTTTAGGACACTTTCGGACGATACTTAGACGCGACGTGCGGGAGCATTTTGGCGCCCGAATGTTACTTCGGATGATACGGATCTGGACGAGGACGCCATTCCTCGCCCGAGAGTGTGATTTAGCCTGTGAGATTTAGCTTTGCAGATAAATGCGGACGAGACCTATACGTACACACTCATCCGAAATAGCCCAGCTCAGTGAAAAGTTAGGGATTTAAAATCTTGAAGCTTGTCATTTAGCCCATAAATGCTCGACAGACATGGAGACGACGAAGTCGTCTCCCTCCTGCTGGCTACGCCTCCCCCTACCTTAGGCCATCTCCTCCTTGTTCCCTTATGCACTCAGGGTGTCTCTTCCCTCCATCCAGGTAATATCCCCCTTCCCTTCTTCAGTCTTCATTCCCCTTGCGTGAGAAGTCTAGAAAGCAAGAGAGAAAGAGGAAGTGACCGAGAGAGAGAGTGGTCAGTGAGAGTGAGCTTCTAAGTGAGAGAGATGGAGAGTGTGAGAGTAGTGGGTTAGCTGTGAGGTGTGTGCTGTGAACTGTGAGTGGGGAGCCCTGTGAGCTGCTGTGTGCTGGGTGAGGAACCGTGAGGCTGGAGTACTATTGTCCCTGAGTTAGTTCCTCAACTTAGGTAAGGAATTAGGGGTGTTTTGGCCAGTGGAGGCCCTACACCACAAGTAGGGGTGTGTGAGTTTAGGTTAAGTTTCCCTGAAATGCGTACTGTAAATTGTTGCTAGCTAGTTTTCAATTGTTATTAGCTAGTTTAACTGAAAATTCCTTGAATGAAAGGCTACTATGTTTCTTTATTGCTTTCCTTTGCTGTAGGTAATTCTTGGTTAGAGTAGTGTTGATAGATGATCGTTCTCATGAATGATTCCTGTTGTATTTCCTTGATGATTTCCTTGGATGTTCCTTCGTTGTTAGCTTGTGAATTGTGTTATGTAATTTTTTGTTATGCTCTGTGATACTTTCCTTTTGTTGATGTGCTCTATTTCATTGTCTGTTAAGTGATGCAAATGCCTTGTTTAATAATGAATTGATAAATGAAAAACGGGTGATAAATGGTTAAAGCATGAAACGAGAAATGCTCACTATCTAATTACTTGTTGTTTAATTCTATTGTTGTCATTTCTTATGCACATATGCTTAGTCTATCACTTGCTGTTACTTATTAAGCATGTAATTAATTAATGTCACATTAACTAATGAGCATGTTTAATTATTAATGAACTAACTAGCAAGCATGTTTAGGGTAATTTAACTAATCCTTAATCTAAGCATGCAATTAACTAATGATGTGAATTGAGCATGTAACTTAACCAAGATAATGAACTAGGGCAGTTAACTTGTATTTCTTGAGCATGTTTAATTAACCTAACTAGAATAATGAACTAGACCCAAGGATTTTGAACTAATTAATTAGTATGTTTATAAATTAGTATGTTTATAATTAACTAATTGGTTATGCATATTTAATCTATTAAACCCTTTAAAATTAACTAGCGTAATTAACTTAATTAGAAATTGAGCATGTTAATTAACTAGCATAATTAACTAACGCAATTAACTGAGCATGTTAATTAACTAGAACAATTAACTAAAGTAACTAATTAGTTTTGAGCCTGCTAAGTAACCTAATAAATTAACTAGTCGTTGAATAACTAATACGAGCATGTGTAGTTAGTTGTTTAATTAATAACTAATTCTTGAGCATGTTAATTAACTAACTAGTTGAGTTTGATAAATTAAATAGTTAGGCACATTTAATTAACTTTATCTAATCGCTAATGCATGTTAATTGAGTAGAGTGAATTAACTCGTAGTTAACGAAAGTTGAGCATGTAAATCGCCTAGGATAACTAAGTAGAATAATCGCCTAGAATGATAAATGTAGGAAGCATATAAATGGACTAGGAAATTAATTAAGGTATCTAATTAGAATGATAAACGTAATTGATCCTTGAGCATGTAAATTAATTAGGATAACCAACTAGATTAATAATCATAACTCGAAGTGAGCATGATAGTTAATTAGGATATCTAATTAGCATGATAAATGTAGTTATTTCTTAAGCATGATAGTTTAAATAAATTACTTGCATGTTTACCGTACTTGTACTCATTCACTGTTCAAATGCAATATTTTTCTTGTTTCATATTATGCACTTTTAATTATAATCGTTCTCTAATGTGTGCCTTCAATTATTGATATTCTTTTATATGCACTTTCAATTACAGTTACATTTATTTCAATGCGCATTTCCATTATTAATGTTATGTTGTGAAGCATCATGCATCATGTTAGGTTGAGAATGTATGGTCATGCATCATGTTAATAGAAATCATAAGAAGTGCCACTTTGGTGGTGGTACGCAAACATGTATGAGTGAGGTAAAATGCTAAGAAAAAGAAAGAAAAAGGGGAATTGGGAGTGGATGGGTAGCGGATGTAGTCTACAACTAGGTGAAGCCCCTCCCGCAAAGGGTACGAGAGTTCTAGCTTGCAAAAAGGTTAGAGTTCTAGCTTGCAAAACCTCTCATTTCCAGCTTGAAGTACGAGTAAGGAATAAATGGTTTAAAGAAAGAGTAAAGTAATAAACAGGTAAATGGCTTAGTGAAAGGATTGGTTTGGGTGGCCCCTATTCCAAAATGGACTAAAGAGTGGCATTCATATTGCATTAAATCCTTTTTCCTTACTAAGCCTTTGGGCTTACAGTTGCTTGTGGTGTAAATGTAGGTACGTGTACGTGGAATAAATGCACAGACTTAGGAGTAACGAAAAGAAGAACAAACATTCAAAGCAGGGATGAATGGATTTGCACGCGCGAGGGAGCTTGGGGCTGGTCAGGCATAAAAAGGGTAAAAGAGAAATAGAGTAATTAAATTAAATTGTAATTAAATGGTTAATTTCTTTTATTAAAGTATTTACGCTTCCAAAATGTTTTAAATACATGATTTTCATAACGCTTCCGCATGGTTTTATTAGTGGATTTTTATAACGAGTTTAACGAATGGTTAGTATCAGTTTAGTTTAGTGTTGCGCTCTGATATGTGCTATTTTTAAAAAGAAGTTTCAAATTTTTACGCATTTTAAGGGATTTACGAAAAATCGGGTCGTTACATGTCCGTATAGGTAGTGCCTCTATACTTTTAATGCAAAAACCATTGTAGCTAACTCTAAGTTGTGTGTTGGGTAATTTTGTTCATAGTTCTTCAATTATCTAGAGGCATAAGCAATCACTTTACCTTCCTGTATCAAGGCACAACCTAGTCCAACCTTAGAAGCATCACAATATACACATAATTTTCCTTATTCCTCAACAATAGATAACACTAGGGCTAAAGTCAATCGTTGTTTTAACTCCTGAAAGATAGCTTCACATTCATCTGAGCACTAGAGTCTCACCCCCTTCTTTGTTAACTATGTTAATGGCATCACAATCTTGGAGAACCCTTTGATAAACCTTTTGTAATAGTTGGCCAAACCGAGGAAACTTCATATCTCTCCTATGGTCTTTGGTTGAGGCCATTCCATTACTGCCTAAGTCTTGCATGGATCTACTGATATTCCCTCTTTAGATACCACATGCTTCAAGAAAGTAATCTTGTCAAGCCAGAATTTGCACTTAGAGAATTTTACAAATAACTTGTACTCCTTCAATATCGTCAAGGTAAGCCTCAAGTGTTCTTCATGCTCTTCTTCAGTCTGTGAGTAAATCAGAATGTTATTAATGAAGATGATGATGATTTTGTCCAAGTACTCTTTGAAGAACTGATTCATTAAGTCCATAAATGGTGTTGGTGCATTCGTGACACCGAAGGACATAACCAGGAATTCAAAGTGGCCATATGTAGTCCTGAACCTTTTATTAGGCACATCTTCCTCTTTTACTTTCAACTGATAGTACCCTGAGCGAAGATCAATCTTTGAAAATACTTAGGCACCATGCAGTTGATCAAATATGTCATCAATTCTAGGTAAAGGGTATTTATTTTTCATGGTTACCTCGTTCAACTCACGGTAATCGATGCACATCCGCATTGAGAAACTTGGATGAATGAAGCCCTTATTTGTTAGCTCCTCTAGTTGTGTGTTTAATTCTTTTAGCTCTACTGGTGCCATTCTGTAAGGATTTTTGGATATGGGAGCATACCAAGGATAATTTCAATGGCGAACTCCACTTCTCGACTAGGAGGTAACCTCGACAAATCATCCAAAAAGACTTCAAGGAATCCCTGAACCATTGGTATCTCTCCAATACCCTTGCAAGGCTCAATCCGTGTATCCACAATATTAGCCAAATAACTCTCGCACCCGACTTCCATCTTTCGTAACACATATAAGGATGATATAATAGGTATCCTCTTTCTCTCCCTTGTTCTTTAAAAAGAAAACGCTTTTTCTCATGAAAGTTTGCAACAAATAGTTGTCTTCTAGCAATCAATCATGGTAGCATAGCGAAACAACAAGTCCATGCCCAAGATGACATCGTAACCCTTTATGTATGTCACAATAAGGTCTACTTGAAGCTTCATTCCTTCTAAGACGTCTATGCAATTATTCAAAACACACCTAGAAAGTAATCTCTTGCCAGACTGTAGCAACACATCATAACTCGACTTAGATTTCACAAGTTCCATTTTAATTTATCAAGAAATGCAGATGACATGAACGAATGTGTAGCACCTGAATCAATTAAAGTGTAGGCAACAACTTTACAAATTAAAATTTTACCTGTCACTATAGTGGGTTTGACGTCACCATTGTTAGCTAAAGTGTGTTAGGCATGCTTATATTTTGATGATGAGTAATATTAATTGAGTTTATAAGTTGTTTATTGGTTGAATTTATAATACTCATATATCTCGCTTTAATTGGAAATACCCTTCATAAGGGCATTACTATTGTCTAATGAGTATTACTAAGTCCTTGCAGCAAATAGAATGTGTCGTAGGACTTAGAGAAATTGAAGAACTCATTATTGGACATATGGGGACGTTAGAGGATGGAGTATGCTGTCAAAAATTGGTTTTTCGGATGGGATAGGATGAAGGCGAATGGTTGAGGATGAAACTATTTTGATTTTGTAATGTTCAGAGACGTTTCAGATGGTCTAGGACCAAGGCGGATGAAGTCAGTTTGAATCTGTAATGTTTAGAGACGTTTTCAGACTATGGCGGACGAGATTGAGGACGAAGCATGTTGTCCGAAATCTTGAAGGGAACAGGCGTTCAAATTTTAGGACAATTGAGGACAGGACGAATGCGTCCCAATACAATGTTTGGAGTTTCAGACACACGCGGACGCAAGCGGATGAAGGCTGACAATCAGCGTTTGAATCTGTACAATTCTGGACAACACTGTTTGGAGTTTTTGGATGCACGTGGATGCAAGCGGATGAAGGCAGACGATCAGCGTTTGAATTTGTACAATTCTGGACAACACTATCTGGAGTTTTCGGATGAGCGTGGACAGACCAGGACGAAGGGTCTGCGTCCAAAATCTCCAGATTTTGCGCAACAGCTATATTTCAATGGTCGGATGAGGACGTCCAAAAAGTTTTAAGATGTCCGAAATCTCCAAATTTTTAAATACTTGGACTCCGAGGAAGGACACACACCAAGCAAGTATAAGCGAAGCTCTGCCAAATTTCTGACTCAATCTTTGCGCACGAATTTGAGTACGAAACACATCCTCCAAATAAACCGAGTGTGATTATTTGTTTGGTGAGGATTGTTGTAATCTTGAGCTTGAGAATTTTTAGAGAGAAAATTATTATTGAGAGAAAAAGGGTAACGCCCTAAGAATTCGTTGCTTGTAACGGTACGATTGACACCCAAGAAGATTAATCACTTGTAACCCGAAGTGGTTGTGGAATATATCTTCAAGGGAGAACCTTGAAGCACGGACGTAGGCGTGTTTGGCCGAATTGCATTAACAACTCGGTGTCAAACTCTCTAACCCTATCTCTTATCGCTTATTATTATTCTGATCAATTAATTACATTGTTGTGATGAATTAGCTCACGGTTAGAGAGTTTATAATCGCACGAAAAAGTTGGTAAACCTAATTCACCTACCCGCCCCCCCCTCTTAGGTTAATTTCGATCCTTCAACCATCAAGATCGATTATTGCAAAATTTCTAGGTGCTACTTCTTTTTGCTCATGAGGTATTCCCTGGCAAAACTTGGCCAAATGACCAAACTCACCACACCTATAGCACTTCCCAGTCCCTGCTTGACATTCTCCTTTATGATTTCTTTGACATTTAAGGCAAGGGGTGGTTTGGAATGCCTCTTGGAAATGATTCTATCCCCCTTATACATTGCCCCTAGTGATCTACCTTTTCAAGTTCTTTACAACCGACTATCCCCCTTTTATTTGTTATGAGGGAACCTCTTTGATGAATCTTTTAGTTGAATCTCGTTATTTAGCAAACTGTATCTCGGCCTCCTCCACCTTGAGTTCCATTGACATTATCTAAGAATAAGGCATCCCTTGGGTACTAGAGATCTTCTCTCCTTGATAGACCTCCACTTTCAAGCCCTGGAAGAACTGGTGAACCTTATGTTCATTGGATGCCACCAAGTGAGAGGTAAAGTGGATAATGGCCTCAAACATTCATACGTACCCTGTAACCGTGCCAATTTGGCAAAGCTGGATAAATTCCACCATTTTTTGATTTTTGACGGTGTAGTTACAATACATGTCATAGAACACTTCTTTAAATGCCTCTCGAGTCATCTCCTCGACATTGTGCATCGTCTTTATCGAATCCCACCATCATGCACTAGTAGGTAGGTAGCACATGACACCCTTTCTTCCATCTCAATCTTGGCATATTCCGCTCTTGTGGGATTAGAAGTACTTCCGAAAAATCTAGATAGCTTTAGCCTGTGGAATGTCTCCCATTCAGTCTCCCTAAGAACAATAGTGTGGGTGCTCCCTTGTGTCCCCCGCTCCATAAATCGTTCTAGATACTAGAATTGTCTCTCCGCAAGGTCTGAAAATCAGTTGATAGTCTCATCCCTCACGTATATATTCCATCCTTGACCCTTCACCATTTTGTTCATTGGACAACCCCTAACACCAAGAGTAAAAGAAATAAGCAAATAGAAAATCTTACGAAATATTAAATAATACTTACATTTTAGAAGAATTCTCCATGTTGAGACTTGAGTTTTTGGACAGTCTACATAATCAATTTTAAAACCTGGGACTCTGGTACCAAAGTTGTAACGCCCCTTTTTATAGCAAATTCTCTCTCTCTTTTTTTTTTAAAAAAAAAATCATCCACATTAAAAAATCCATTACTTAAAACCATTTGTAATAAAAGCATATTCTAAATCAACTACTAGGCATGCATTTGAGAAACCTTTACAGCGAAAGACTTTTGTTAAGCAAAGCATAGTTATTGCAAAACCAAAGTTTTAAAGTCCATTAAAATTTATATAAAACCCAATAGTGTACCAAAACACAAGAAAAAAGCATTTTCAAACAAATGTTTCAACAGTTGATTATCATGCCTCAAACCATAAATCTATGGTCAAACAACTCGAACAACACTTAGTTCCTGTCATGGACAAACTTCCTCAATGTATATGTCATCCATGGTCTTTCCCTGTAGAACCTCCTCACCTACAATGCAATGTTCATCTATAAGTATATGATTTAGCAAGTAATGCATGTGACCGTGAACATAACATGTCTTGACATCAGTTTCTTTTTCTTTCTTCATTGACTTTCTTTTCTATTATGTCCCTTGCGAATATGAGTAGGCTCGGCAAAGGAACACACACCATCTTTCTCCACCCTTTTTGGGAGAGTCACCGGCCTTTGTGAAGACAGATTCCACCCTTTTGGGAGCCCTCCATTAGATTATGTGCAATTTAATGCATGGAAAACTGGCACCTTTTGTGCTAGTCAGCCCTAGGTAGCATCGGAAACAAGCTAACGGGGTAATGTTCCATCGATCCACCCTTTTGCGATAACTTGTCCTCAGTCCCCCCCATTTACGTATATTTTATCATCTTTTATCTTTCTTAAATGCAGACTAATGCGTGAACATAAGATATTATATTTTTGCAATAGAAAGATGTATTCATCATTGAACATCAACACAGAGAGCTAAATCAAAGTAATGCAACAAAACATAACATCAAAATGTAGCGGAACATATCCTTGGAATAAATCTCCCTACAGAGCATGTTATAACAAATAACAATAACATATCCTCAAATACTTTTATCACTGAACCCAAAATCAGCATTAGCAAACCGTAAAAATTGATCCTCAACATCATCCATTACAGTAAAAAGAGACAGTAACACAACCAATAAAATAACAGATCCTTATACACTAAAAATAAGCAATGTCTATCTTCATACAATAAAGAGTAATAACATCCTCGGTCCATTGAAAGTGAAATAACATAATGAAACATAACATCACATCCTTGATTCCATAAGCATGAATAAACACAGCAAGCAAGCAACTATCGTTGAGAGTTTTTAGTAAAATCAGTAACAAGACAGAGCCCAAAACAGTAAGTAAACCGACCAAGCTTCCTATCACCTTGCGCTATAGGTCGTGAGGCCATACATAAGCAAGCATTACTTACCTTAAGCTCACTTGTGAAGAAAACGTCTCCCTTAGCTCATCCCTCTATCATCCAAGTGCTATTTGTCCTTGCTACACTCACAAACCAATTTATCATGGCCGCCTCTAATGAAATAACTTTTCTTTATCTTCAAAATTCCCATTTTTATACTCTTGGTTAGGGCGCAGCAGTCTTTATCAGTAGAAGTGTTCCTTGCCACAAATGCCTAGAGGGCATTTCTCTTCACTATTTTCTAACTTAAACGACCACGTTTCTGGGTTTATGGGTGTGTTTACTTCCACAAATAGAAATGCTTTCGTGCTGCCTATGTTTTTCCTCTACTACCTGAGTCCAAAAGGCATCATTTCATTAAATTTGCGAACGCGTTCTGCGCTGTGGATGCCTACGCTCTCGTGACTTCCCCTATCTAATGCATGTTTTTATCTAAATGGCGATGTTCAGCCTCGTCACTTAACCCATGTCACACATTTGCTTTAGTTAAATGACACCATTTAATTCTCTGCGCATCCACGCCTACTCTCCCGAGGAATCTTTTCATGTCACAGAAGCATCTTTTCTATCATCCTACGGTCATCATTTAATCACGCTACTCCATTTGATGGTCACCCTTCCTCCTGCAACAGAGTCTTTCTCTCCCGCAATAGCATCTTTTCCTTCCGTCTTCTCATCCGACGACCCCAAACTCATCTGTGCTTCTCTTCCAATGGCCATTGCTCTCTCCACTTAATCCAAATGTTTCTGTAGACATGTTCCTCTCTGCGATCTCCATCTGACGACCCATATCTCGCCCACACTTTCCATCCAAGGGCTCTTATCTCCCCTTCCTTTCCAACCCCTTTTTTGTGGACATGTTTCCGTCCACGGATGTTTCTCCTTAGCAGACACTCCGCATAATAGGGAGTATTCCTTTCCACAACATTTTTCTCTTTTCTCATTCTTGTTACTCCTTGTTTTCCAGAACTCATATACTCCTCTTGCCAACATTTATGCTAACCCATCCAGAAGCTAAACACAATTCCCTTATTAAACACTTACATATTTTTCTAAAATTGACCAACACCCTCTACAAAACATAGCACTTATCCAAACAACACTCCAACTACCATTCCAAACACATCAGACTATAATTTACACAGTAAAAAAAATCTCAATTCAACATCCATGAAATATTTCACCTTTCCATTAACACCAATACGAGGCACAACACACATATAAAAATATATAATTAATAATCCTTTCCTAAAGAAAATTTTTGGTTGCTACATTGGCAGTACAAACCTCTAAGTTGTGGCTCCAATCCTTTCAACCATTGGACAAGGTCTCACGTACCTCGAGCTTATCTTCATAGAGCCTAGGAGAGAATCCTCTAGACTTCGTGGCTCAAGTGTGATTAGGGGATCAGCCCAAGCTTCATATTTATAAACCAATAATATGTAAATCCCGTGGAAGAAAATCTCACATAAAAACCATCTTGGTGTTATCCTTTCCTTATCTGTAGTCTAAGAATCAAATCGTTACTTGAGATATCTGGGAATAGTCGCATTTTAAATCTATTCCATAGTTACAGCAGACATGTGGGCTTTTGCTGTAGACATTCCCTAACCCTTTTCCTCTAATAATAATTTGCCACATTAGCATTATACCCTTACTTTTACGGGCTCTAATGTTTTTTTTGTCGCCAATGCTTTCACAGACGCCAACATTTTTGTGAATACCTCATTCAATGGATCCTTCCTGATTTATCAGCCAATTGCTATCCACCACGTACACATATCTCTTTGCAGATATCTCTACTGTGGATACCAATACTTTTGCAAATACAAACATTTCCCCACATGCCTCATCTAGAGGATACTCTCATTCAACGACAATGTTTTACTCATTTTACTTATTTGTCGTGGATGTGCTCTTTTTCACAAATATTCATTTTAAGTGTACTTTAACTAAACTAATGTCTTTATTCTCATTTTACTTATCCACTGTCAATTCATCCCTTTTTGCATATCCTTGTCATTAGCGGATACACCACACGAACTACGACATCCCTTCCTCGGATATGTTTCTTATCATAATATGATATCATCCATTTTGCGGACATATTCTTTTCTATGAACACATTCCTTTTCGTACAAAAAATCATTTCCGTAACTTCACTATTCACCGTGGCACATTGTCTTTATAATACAACATTGTCTATTCCACAAACACATTCTTTTCTGTGGACACGTTCCTTTCCGTGTACACTTTCTTTTTCACAACTTCAATATTCACCGTGGCACACCGTCTTTATAATATGATGTCCTCCATTCTGCAAATAGATTCTTTCCGTGGACGCATTCCAATACATCATTATTCCTCCTTACTTTTCTACACACACAACTTTCCTTACTTAATAATTCTAATAACAACAATTCTTCTATGGATAATCTTACATTCTGCCTTCTAATTTCTTTTTACACCAAACTCTTCTAATCTCGTAACTTACTTATTAAATTTCATTCTGTTTATAACAATATAATCCCTCTGCACCTAGCTTTCTAATTCTATAACTTACCAAATGGATTAAATCCTATATTTTATTATAACATTATCCTTCACTATACACTATATAAATTTTCTATTGTGACATTATTCATTCCATTAATATTCCAAAATGCCTTGTCACCTATAAAATTGTTCATGGAAATTTTTGGGGTGTTACATCATGAGATTCAAAAAAAGTAAAAAACTTAGTCCAAGGTTCATTGGACTCATCGAGATCAAGGAAAGAGTGGGGAGGGTAGCATATAAGCTTGAATACTATTTCTGAATACATAATGTATTTAATGTATCGATGTTGAGAAAACTCATTTGGGATCCCCCTCAGTCGATAAAGTATACAGATATAGAAGTGCAACCTACCTTAAGCTACAAAGAAATACCAGTGCAAATTTTGAACTCATAGGTGCAAGAACTAAGAAACAAGCAAATTACCATAGTAAAATTGTTATGAAAAAATCAATCTATAGAAGAAGACACTTGGGAAAGATGACAAGTTATGAAAGCAAGATAGCTAGAACTATTTCATGGATAAAATTTTGAGGGCAAAATTTATGTAACAGGGAAGGAATGTAACACTCAATAATTTTATGATATTTTATTAGTCAAGAAATGTTTATATTGATTTATTATGTTTGATTGGACAATTAATAATATTAAGTTATGGAAATAAAGGATATTGAGAATTTGGAGAAAGAAAAGAAGTGAATTAGAACATTGTTATAGGCGTCCGGGACTAAGTATAGATGTCTGGACTTTGGCCACTGCTTGGGTGTAGAAGAGTAAGGGTCCACAAATGTTTGATTGTTGTCATAGGATGACGTGTCTGCGGAAGTATATATATCCATAGAAGTATTGACATTCATGGAAAGCTTTAATGTCCACAGAGATTTGGTTTTAGAAGGACATGTCGCTATGAATTTGTTTGGGTTCGTGGAGTACTAAGTGAAGAGTGGATATCCACAGCAGATATCAGCAGCATATGCATATCTGTCCTCAGTGGATACGTAGGTTGTTTGCAATTGTGCGAACATTTGGTGTTTTAGTCCTTCTCAGAAGTGGACGTCTGGACTTTTATCTTTGTCACATGGAATGCTTTTGCAAACATGAGTGTGAAACGGATATTTGTAGCTGATGTGTAGGTGTCCACGAAAGTATAAGTGTTAGCAGTGGATGTCTATCATTGGATTGGCACTTGAGAATAGTTAACGGTTAATAGGACAATTATGGGCCACCAATAGAGCATAGGTTAAGGTGTGAAAAATGTCATGATTACATCTACGATCTTGATCCTAGGTAGGTTAAGTTGCCCAAAGAGTAAGGAGGGCATGAACTCGCAACTAATGACTCATTACTTGAGTCACCACCTCCCTTCTCTCTCTCTTCATGCTTAAAAGGATAGGTAAACTGATGAAAACCTTCATCTTTCTTGTTGAAGAACACCTGAGTTGGCAAGGCAAACTCTTTCTTTCCTTGAAGGTAAGTAGAGCACTACTTTAATGCTCATAGGATTTTGATGAGAATAGTTGGATGATAATAAGAAGAAGGATGAGATATGTGGTTTTATGAAACTTGTATTAAAAGATTGATGTTTGGGGTATCAAAATTCAGCCATTTGATTCATTTCTGTGATGAAAAAAGTGTGGAAGGGTGAGTAAAGTACATTAGACATGATGCATATAAGAAATTTCTACAAGTATACATGTTTATGAATCTATTTTTAAGAATCAGTTGCAATGGATAAAAAATCTGCACATGCTCGGGTTCATGGTATTATCAAATCTTTGGGGTTCTAATTTCAAAAATGTTTTGCTATGATATAATAGACATTGTATTGATCTATAAGATCTGGAATTTACAAAATTTGATGCGTATATTATAAGTTACGAATTTTGGAAGCAAGGTTTGATAGAAAAGTAAAGTTGCATTTTTCTTTTTGATATTAAATTGGTTCAAATTGATGTATTCTATTTAAAGTGTATGTTCAAATGAATTTTCTATGTTGTTAGGCACTCTTTTAAATGGTTACAAGTTTTGGAAATTGGGGATTGAGGCTAGCATACTAAGAATTATGCATGTTCTAAAGTGTGTGAAGCTGATTGCTTCTGGTTATTTCTCCTTTACAGAGTGTAGCAATAGAGAGGGAGGGAATGCGAGAGTGAAGAGGGAAAGTGAGCAGAGGGAAGGACTCAGTCAATTTTAACAGAAATTATGTGTGTATGTGAAGGAAGCAGTGAAGATCTTTGAATTTCTTAGCTGCTGCTGGGTCTCTAGAAGTTGAGTTCAACAGTGAAGAAATCTCCAAAGTGTGGTAAGAAGTGGGAATGTCGTGGCCAAAGGAGGTCTGCACGACAAGTAGAGTTGCTTTGTTGTGAATGATAATTGGTTGAATGATTGAATTTCAATGCATAATCTGTGAAATGATAGTTGAATCCTCTGATGAATATTTATGGTTTTGTTAAATTAGGATTTAGCTCCTTGTATGGTTCTATTGGGTTTCCTCACCCAATTTTGTCCATATTATTCTATTAGATATTGCTTCAAATCATGTTGCCCTGTTGATAGTATGAGTTATTGAAATCTTGCTTTTATTAGGATGTTGGTCGATAGATTGTTAGCATATTAAAGAGAAAGGCTGTGAATATGAGCATATTTCTTGTCACTCGGTTCCATTGAATTAAATGCGTCTCTTTGCCTACTTAGATATATATTGTTGGTACTTGACTGTGATCTCTTGTTGTTAATAGTGATAGTTGATATCCTTAAAAATGGCACCATATATTGTTGTTCCCCTTGCTTATTACAACATTGATGTATATACCTTTGATATTGTGTTGTGATTAATATTGCAAAATATTACCATGCATCATGATAATAGACATAAGGGCGATGTCATGTTTGGATTGGTATTCACATTTCATGGGAGAGACTTTGCATAGGAGAGACCGGACTAAATAAATGTAATGGAAATTGGAGGTTGGGGAGATAGTTTAGATTTTAATAGGGAGACTTGAGATTAAACCCTTCCCTCGTCAAGATGCAAGTGTCTCCTGAGAGTTAGTTTCTAGTCAGAAACTATTCTCCTTGTGGGAAATATTCCCAATGCCCCAGCTCAATGTATGAGTTTAATGATATGAGACTATGAGTAAAAGACAGATTGGCTGGATTCCTTTCTAACATAATCATGTATATGCATGCATCATACTGCATCTTACTTCTTACTGAGCATTAGGCTCACAGTTTACTTGTGGTGTAGGTGACGTACGAGATAAGAGTTATCTATTTGAAGAGGGAGTGGTTCATGATGGGCACTTGGGTTACTCAGCGGATTTGACCTGAGGGGTTATGGCTCACGTGCAGTAAAACTGATGTTTTAGAAATGGTTTGAAAACGATAAATATTTTATGGAACGATGGATTCATGTTAAATGTTCAAACCATATTTTGGATTTTGTTAATGATTTACTCTTACTCACTCTGATTTATTTTCCTCTCGTATGTTTTAAATAAATAAAAAGAAAAATTTTATACGGTAATGAAAAAGAAAAGGTTTTAAATAAATTGGGGCATTACATTACCTGCTTCATATGGTACTTTCAGAGATACCAATTTATATAGTAGAGAAGATCTAACTCTAAAAGATGTTTATGGTTCTTTGTTATCAAAGGAAAAGATGAAGCATATTGTTGTGGGATCCGAGTCTCAAGGTGAGGGACTCCTCTTTCGCGGTAGAACAAGAGAGTCAAACAACAAAGGCAGTAAAAATGTTTAGAATGCGAAGGACAGATTAAAGTCAAGGAACTGTGATAGAATTTATTACTTCTGTAAGAAAAAAGGGGAACATTAAAGCTAAGTGCTGTAAATTACAGAATGAAATAAAGAGAACTATTGAGAAGGGAAAATATTTGATGACGTCCGGTGAAGTTGTTGCAGAAGAAGAAGACTATAGTGATGAAGATCTTCTAATTGTGTTAGAGGGAAACTCAAAGCCAAACAAGGATTCGATTCTAGATTTAGCTTGTTCGTTTTGTAATACTCCGACTTTTTATATCAGAATTTAAAAAGGATAAATTGGAAAGTAATTGGGGGTATTCGGATTAGTCGAATATTTATCGGGGTATTACTAATGGCGTAACCAATGGATTATAATTTTTAGGGAATTTATTGGAGGATATCAGGATTAATTTGGGAGGAGTATCATATTGAGTAATTAAATTATGATGAAAAATATGTTATGTAATCGTAATCTGGGACTTGATGCAGTGTAATTAAGGGAAGAAATATTTTGGGAAATTTTACGTGGAAAATTTGTCACGAATTTTACATTTATGAATTTTTAGTCAACCCACGGTTGAAGCTAGGTCGAGTGTCTCGACCGAGTTCCATTTCGGGTCGCTCCTCGCGTTTTGGGTCGAATTGAGGTCGAGTGTAGACACAAAGGATTTGCATCTGTAGAATTAATTAATCTTTTTGGTCAAATTGCGGTCGACTAGCGGATGAGTTACAGATGAGAAGAATTTGAATCTGTCGAATAAATTTGCTTTATGGTCACTCCGCGGTTAACTAGCGGTCGAGCGTGGAGGAGAAGGATTTGAATCTATTGAATTTACTTGACATTTCGTTCGACATGCAGTTGAGGATCGGGCAACTTCCTTGAACAAAAAATCGAATTAAAGCGAGAATCTCGCTTCTGTCAGACACAATCTCGACTTTTCTTCAATATTTCTCCTGTCAAATCTTCTTCTCTCTCTCTAGAAGGTGGCGAATATCCCACGTATTAATGGTTATTGGACCTCCTTCCGTTGATGATGGGCAAACATCCATCAACTTCCAGTCATCATGTGGTTCTCCCTCCAGCCTATATATGGAAGGCGTGGTTGATCTGGCATTCAGAGCAATTTTGCCCTGCTAGTTACGAAGGAAGAGGAAGGGTGAGAGCTACAATTTTCTTCAGTGAGCTAAGTGAGTCCCATTCTGGAAATCTTCTGGGTGTGTTACTACTCTGGGAGGCGTTGTGGTGGTGAAGTGGACGAGCTGCGGTGGTTGCTGAGACATACCACTCCTGTTAAAGGTAAGAATTAGGGTGTAAGTTGCACAGTGGAGGCCCTACATAACGGGTTTTGCTTTGTCATTGTGAATTTTTGGATTGGATTACTTGCTCAGAAATACTACTATCAATGTTGGTTTTTGGTTGACTGTGTTGTGGATTATTGTCTGTTGTATTCTCATGTTGTGGTGAATGATTTCAATGCCAGTTAACTCTAACACGAAGAAGAATTATGAAAATAGAATGCGAACTGTAATTAAACGTTAGAGATGATCTTTGCTAGTAGGTTTGCTATATTGGAATACTCTCTCTGTTGAAGACACTTGAATATTGCTTGGACGGGATATTACGAACTGTTAAGATTAAATCTTTCTCGGGATAGTTATTTCCCTGTTCCATAAAAGATTTGATAAAATATGAACTGAAATTGGGGTTGGTTAGGTTAAGTATAAGAAACCCACTGTTGTTCTTGATCTCCCTGTGAATTTACAAATCCTTTCCCTGGTTATTTATAGTAGAAGTTTATGTATTAGTTGTTTCTGTTGTCTATCATATATACATGTGTTAACTCCTGTTAAGAATCTCATTATTTGCTTGGTAGCTAGCCTATAGTAATCCCCTGTCATTATGTGAATAATTTAGTCTTTCTTTCGTAATTAAACCTCTATAGTTGTTCCTACGATTTATTGGTAAATGTTGTGTTCCTATTTATATGTTGTGGACTGTATATTCATGCATCATATGTAGGGCCTATAAAATTGTGAGCATATTGCGTGACATGCCTAATATATGTAAATAGGCATGTGGGGGTTCGGAAGAATTGGTGTCGGTCCATTGGTGGTGACACCCTGAATGGGGTAACTCCTCCCACGTAGGGAGCAGAGCTACGGTTAAGCCACATGGACCCTAGGGTGCATCCTTTTCTCTTGTACAGAAATCCCCAATGCCTTCAACAAAAGAGTATGGTGACGGCATGTGTGACCTAATGGACGTCACTCCTCGTTGGAGTAACGGTTAAGCCAAATGACCATAGGACGTATTCAACTCTTGGTTTAATAGAAAAGATAAGGTTATTTTCTGTAATGCATCGCATGATCATGCATGACATCCGCATTGTTACGAATGGGATTTTCATAATTCTTTAAAATGCGTGAAAATTTGAATTTTTCTTTTTAAAAGTAAATCAGAGTGCGTCTACCGGATAGTTACTAACTCTCTTGTAAAACGCGTTATAAAATCTCATTGTTTTTGTATAACTTATGCGGAAACGTTAAAATAAAATCATTAATATAAAACATTGTGGAAGCGTGAATACAATTTAACTTAAGAAAACAAAACATTTAAATACGATTTATTACAACTTAACTCAATTAAACAATTTCTCTTTTAACCTCATTATGCCTGACCAGCAGTGAGCACTCCTCGAGCATGCAAACCCATCATCCCTGCTTGCTGTTGTTTGTTCTTTATCTTTCGCTAATCCTAGTCTGTGTGTTCCTCTACTTACAGTACCTACATCTACACCACAAGCTACTGTAAGTCTAAAAAGACTTAGTAAAGAAAAAGGGAAAATGCATTATGTTTATGACTCTCTTTAGTTCATTTGGAATGGGGGCCACCCATACCAATTCTTTCATTACGTTTCTTTCTTTCTTTCTTTCTTTATTTCTTTCTTTACTCGTACTTCGAGCTGGAGATTGGAAGAACCTGTATGGGATGGTATAGTGGGTCGGACCTAACCTCCTGTGGATAACTAGGTCTCGTTCCCGATATGGTAGGGGCATTTCCTAATTATCAGACTAGGATCGCTACCCATTCGCCTCCTAACTCCCTTTCCTTTTCATTCATTTCCTTTGTCTTTTCATTAACATTTTTACTTTCCTCACCATGCATGTGAGCACCACCCCCGTGGGAGTACTCCCTACTTTGTTTCTATTACATGATGCATGAACATACATTCTCAACCTAACATGATGCATGATGCATATAACATAACTTTAACAATTAAAGGGCGCACATAAGTAATTGAAAACAAACTATAATAGAAGCACATAGAGTTGAAAGTACAGGTAAAAGGAAGTAACTGAATAATAGGAATTGAAACGCAATACAATGAAGACTATCGATTACTAGAACAATGCACAACAAGAAGCATTCATAATATTAAATTACAGAAATTATCATACTAATTATCCTAGTTAACTTCCTAATCCATTGATATGCTTCTTACGTTTATATCACTAAGTCATTATTCTAATACATTATCCTATGAAATTAAAACGCTCCCACATTGTTTTTTATACTTGTATTCCACTTAACTATTCATGTCTTGGTTTAATAGAAATTAACATGCTAAAGACCTAGAACCGTAAGCAAATACAAGAAAACAATTAATAAAACATCAATTCACTTAGTCAATAAAACTCTTAACTCTTCCACATTTCATTCATTCCTTTTTTCTCTTCTTTATTGTTCTACTCTCTAGTAAAGTAAGACATCGATTATGTAATTGAAGTGTGCATTAAGAAAGTAACTGTAAAGTAAGACATCGTTAATGAAATTGAAGTGCGCATATAAAAGAAAGTAACTGAATTAAGAAAGCATATAAAAGAAGCGACAATAACAGGACAAGCACACAGAGGCAAACAATAACGTTGGAACACCCAATAGCGTTCAACATAACAAGGGAAACAATTATAGAACTAACTGGGAACATGTCTGGATATACATAAAAATCACAATAATAAAGGAGATATGACCGATCACAAGTGACGTACATATAGAAGTAAGCATAATTAAATTAACATACTCAAGAGAAATTATAATTATCATCTAGTTAATTATCTTAATTAATTTACATGCTCAAGGTTATAATTGGTCATTCTAGTCAATTTACATGCTCGAATAGAGATTACGATATTCTAACAATTTACCATAGTTGATTAACATGTTCATTCTAGTTAATTGTATGCTAATTAAACATATTCATGTAACTTAACTTACGCATATTACTATCAATTCGCAATTTAGTTAACCAGGTTATTAGTTAAGTATGACATGATTATGTTAAATTAATATACTATTATTTCTCTAACTATTTGCATGCTCAAGATTAGTTAGCTACAATTGATAAATAAACATGACATAACTTAGATCTATTGATTAAACATTCTGCTCAAGTTAATTAATTAAACATGCTTACAAATTTAAACATGCTATCAAAAGTCTAGACCCTAGTTCATTTTCATGCATCAAGAATTTATTACAATTATGCTTGATTGGTCAACAAACATGCTCAATTAATCAATAAACTTGTTCAACTGTATATAGCAGAATATGCACAAGCTGGATGAAGGAATCATGCTAGAACGAAGTAAGAATCTATCATGCTCTTAAATAGAATTGACGGCAATTTAATACGATGAATATATATACTACCACAAGTAAAGAACAAAAGACAGTAGAGAACTCTTCTCAATTCATTCATGCTCATCGCCATTCATACACTCACCGTTCTATGCTCTTCGCCTTCATCCTTATGAATTCATCACTGAAACTAAACATTTGTATTAAAGAGAATAATTGATAACAAGGAAGCTACACTATCAAACAACAAGGAGGCAATGAGAAGATATTATCTAAGTACAGTAAAACAACCAAGGAAATAATAGTAGTAGAGCAACCAAGGAACTATCAATACCATCAACTAACAGTTACTAACATTAGGAATAAGAAAATCACAGAGCACTTGACATAAACTCACGCACCCATACTTGTGGTGTAGGGCCTCAATGGCCAAAACAATCCTTAATCCTTATCTTGAAACTTGTCGCGCATGCACACTTAATGTTGTCCTTCACTTTTCTTTTTCCAATACCTTCATAATTAGCACATTTACCCTTTAATAACTTCTCGTCGAATTCCACACACTTAACATATTCCAAATATCCAGAATATATAAATCCAAATGAAATATCCAAAACAAGTATGATATTAAACCTCTTATCAATGTCGTGCTAAAATGCTATAATCCAATTAGCCTGAATAACAATTCTCATATATATTGACAGCCAAAAATCTGAATCCCAAAACTAACAGTCGTCTAAATGTGTATCGCATAAATCCAATGTGTGGAACATTTAATTTCATGAATTAGTCCAACGCACATGCATAATTCAATAACCAACATGACATATCTATTTATCTTTTGACCCAATTTAGAATGGCAGCAGACATATCGTTCCAATGTACAGAGTTAACAGCTTGCAACAGAGAACCTAATGATGCAAATTCCATTTATAGCATATAACTCTACTAGAATGTCTATTCTCCATTGACTAAAACAATTATAGGACATCAATCTTCTCTACTTAAACCATCGATAGAACCCAATTCAAGGCATAACCACACAACAGAGACATTCTTGACACAATCCTGCTAATTATTCAAAGGCAGCAACATCAAATTAACCAAAATGGTCCCAACAAAAATCGATATAATTTAGGACTCAGCAGAAACCAAAGACTGAATCGACAGAGAAGAATTATACCAGTCGAGAAGACCCGAACTGTCCAGATCAGGTCGAACATACCCGAGTCAGTCATAACCGGGTCGCAGGTCGGCTACATCTTGTCCGGATTCACGTTACCCCATCGTGAATCGCCGACCATCCAGACGACGCACCATTCATTGTCACCAATCATGACCGAAAATTGACAGATCGTTGATGGTTGACGCCAAATTCGGCAACCCGTCCCTCACACCTAAACGATCTGTGAAGTTCGACACATCCCCGATGACCTGAGCCCTAGCTATGACCCCTAACGTCAATAGCCTCCTGCACGCCGCCGCCCGCGAGATCCACCAGCGCAACCCACTTCGTCGCAGCCATCCGTCATCGTCGCTCAGAGACCCATCTCGTTTGCCGGATGTTGAGACCGGGGATGCCTCCTGCTCACACGCGTCGCCCCTCTCCCTGCCGATCTCTCTCTCACAGATCTGGTCTCTCCCTCCTCTCATTTTCTTAATTCCTCTCTTTAAATCTTGTTCTGCAGATCCAAAATGGCCAAAGGCCAAAATGGAAATCTCTCCCTCTCATATCTCTCTTCACGTTTTCTCCTATTCCAAATAGAATACTTAACAAAATTTTTAACTTCTCCCTCTTAATCTTTTTTAATCATAATTAATACAATTTAATTAAATCCCACTATAATCCAAATTTCCATCTTAATGTCACCCATTTTCTCATTTCGTCAAATGGTCGAAGACCAAACGAAATGAGGAATGCTAAACCGGTTCTCTAAGTGAATCGGTTCAATTATATAACGACAAACCCCACTTATAAATATTACTCCAATTAATCACATATAGATTATAATTGAATTTCATTACTATATATTTTATTTTAATTAGATTAATTCTTATAAATTATAGTCTCATCCAACGAACATACCTTTGGTAATACCCCGATAATTATCTCACTTAAAAAGTCGGGGTGTTATACGCATTGCATTCCATTCTAATTCTTGTTGGGCGTTAGACATATTGTTTTCCCCGTGATGTAGGTACATGTACGAGAATAGATTTGGAGCAGTTGATGAAAGATTTGCTCGCACGAGACTTGTGGCTGGCTTGGTTAAAAGAAGTTAAATGGAAACGAATTGTAAAAAGTTTTGTAATATAATTAATTTATATTCTTAAATGTTTTGTTTAACTAATAAGTCTTCCGCTGTATTTTCTAAAAGGTAAATATCGTTTTAATAAGGCAAGGTATTTAATTATAAACAAAAAAAAATATTATTACTTCAATTGTAATTTATAAATGGATTTTAAGTAAAGAATCTAAAGATCAGGTTTTATGAAAGAAAAGTCTTCCAACGTTTTTATAAAAAGAAAAGTTTTAAATTTCACGATATTTTCCAGAAAATAAAACTCGGGTCATTACAATTGGTATCAGAACAACTGTGTTTTAAAACCAATTATGTATACTGCCTCCTAGCACAAGCTTCGTCTTGGAAATGCTTCATTAACTGTGAGTATGATTGTGCTATTCTAACTGACGTATTGCTTTAGCTATTTTGTGAATGATTGTGAAGGGATAATATGGAGCAAGGGACAAAGACGGGGGATGATGTTGTCAGCCAGTTGATGGACCATATGGAGTACCAGTTCCAATTTATTGAAAAATTGATGGGAGAATTTAGGAAATTCAACAAGAATTTTGTGGAAGGCATACAATCATTACCAAAGGAAGAATGTGAGTCGACTGCTAAAAAGGAGACTAATAGGCCCTTGGAAGATGAGAATCAGCAAGGAAAGTAGAAACGCCTTCGAAAAGAGAATGCTACTAGGGAACCAACTGGGGTGACACAGCAAAAGGAACTGTGTCCATGGTGTACCAAAAGTCATGTTAGAACATGTTTAGCAGGGTTAGGACAATGCTTCAAATGTAAGAAGCTTGGACATGTGGTCAAGAGATAGCCCTTTTTGTCCGATGAGAGGAAAGAAGAATTGGAGAGTTTTCTCTCAGTAGGAAACGATGGTGGGACTAGTAGGACTAGTCGTGAGTAAGTATTTGTGTGTGTTGTATTTTGAAGTTCTGGGGAACGTGTGACTAAGCTTCTGTTTTGAAATGGTAGACTCGAAGGTGTATCATGGTATGTTTTGATGTATCTCCATAGAACTAGTTTGAAAAGGATGGTTGAATGGTTTCCCTAGGAATTTTATTAATGGATAACAGACTTTTTTGGAACTGCTTGGGATTGTTTGTAGGATGTATGAATGTAGCTTTGGGAGAGTAAAGAAATAGGGGAGACTCTACCCAAAATTTTATAAATTGGAAGGAGAATAAATGAGAAGCAAATTCTGTGTGAACTAGACAATTGGCAAGGTTGTCTACGCTGCAAGGAGTTAGATAGAGGGTGGATCTCTTATAGGAAGTAGGAATATTGAGGGCTAGTGACTAAGCTTCATTATGAGAATGATAATTAGTTAGTCAAGTGTATATCCAGTCAGTCAGGATTATTAAGGAATTGTAGAAAGAGTGTTTTGGATCTTTAGTGACGGATGGTTGGGTATTCGATAACATGATCGGTACCCACTTTCTTAAGCTAGGGATCTACCTTAAAATTAGGATAAGGAATCATTTTAGGTTAAACTGAGAAACTAATTGAGTGTTGCTTCCTGGATAGGCTAGATTTGGTCATAAACGGGAAATTTGGAAAATCTAGTATGTTTGAAAGAACGACTTGGATTAATATTGATAATGAATTTCAAGACAGGTTTGTAGTCTAAGATATGTTGAGCATAATATCCTGGTGTATGGTTAAGTTAAGTGAAGTTTAAAATGGATTTGGTTTAAGTTCTCTATCCCCAGTGGAACCCAATCAAGATAACCAAGGATGTGACTACGATGATATGGATAGAGTTTGAGAATATCTTTTATGACAAGGACCTTACTCACACAATGGGTGCAAGTAAACTAAAAAAATTTACTCAACTTAGACTGGAGGGAAACGGTTACGGTGTACGTGTGTACGTGTGTAAGTTGAAACACTGTCATGATTACCTCGCATCATGTGAGCAGTAATGAGCATAAGTTTAGTTTATGCGAGGACTTAAGACAAAGGTGTATAGAGGTATAAGATATGAATAAATGTTGTGACTTAGAAAAATAGTTGGGAAGTCCATATATGTAATGAGTTAATTACTACCTCTAAGTTAAATTTCAAATTACTTCTTGTAAATGGATGGATTTTGGAAACTGTTAGGCCTGAAGATTACTGAGTTAAATTATAGGGTAAAGAATCTGTCTAAGAATTTGGGTAGCATATTGTTTGTAGATGCATAGATAGTATTAATAATCGACTCTGATCGGAAGTTAGAAATATATAATTTGGGGTGATTCATTTTCTATTTTAAGTTGGAGTTGAAAGTTTGTCATATATAAGGGTTATCGGTAGTATGATAAAACATGGGGTTGAAGGTTTGCTAGGTCGGTATTTTGAATATATTGTTGATCGGTTTACCAGGGGGAAATTATGGGATAGATTTGATTGATATTCTAAATTTGTTGCTAATGGATTTAATCGGAGGAATTGTTGAGGTTAATAAGTTTTCGATTGAGGTTTTATGGTTCATGACGGTTACGGTTGTTAAACATCGTGGTGGTAATTAATCGATTGAATGAAGTCTTATCATTTAATTAGAATGCCACTTTGATGAGTAGTGAGAGGGCTTAAGTTTTGAGGATTTTAATTTAAGTATCATTCTG
Organism: Begonia loranthoides; assembly: GCA_022433065.1. NCBI lineage: Eukaryota > Viridiplantae > Streptophyta > Magnoliopsida > Cucurbitales > Begoniaceae > Begonia > Begonia loranthoides. The sequence goes on from CM039468.1 coordinate 12,128,639, forward strand.
TCAATAGATTAGTAAACTATATTGGTCGAATAAGGGTGGAATGGTAAAGGAAACAGGATAAAGTGAGAGCCCTAGAGATGACTTGGTCAGTAGACTAACGAAAGTATTGGACCGTCGGGTTTAAATTATGGAACAGACTGGGAAATTACAAGAACTGAGAGACTAGTAGCTGACGGTTCCCAAGGATTTAAATTGCTAAAGGTTTGGATGACAAAGCCATTAGGTGTTGGAGGAAAGATTTCGAGTCATACAAGTGTAGGAGGCTGGATTCGAATGATGGAAGGTGTGGTTAAGTACACTAAGGTCTAAGAGCAAGTGAGAGTTTAGCGAAAATTTACGTGTGCTATATTCTAAGTCATGGAATTTAAGAATAATGGGAAACTAATGAAGGAAATCAATTCAAAGGATGTTTTGTGCGTTCAACGCAATGTTTTTAAGTGAAATGAAAGTGACTCTTTTGTCAAAGATTGTCAGGTTGTGACTTAAGAAACAGGAAATAGTTGCCCCCAGAGTGTTTTCCATTGTGAAAGATATGAATGAAGGTGGAGTTGGTGTGTAAGAATGATATTTTGGAGTGTATGGATCTTTAAAATGCAATAAAGTTATTCCTGTTACAATGATTTGACACAAACTATCAAATGAAATAGAAAGAAATTTGGACGAAAACTTTTCTTTTACAACAAATGAAGTTGGCAATCTGATAACTTAGATGTGAGATAGAATTTTTGCTAAGTCCTTGTGCTCTACAAAAGTAAAAGTGACTCTTTTGTGTTGAGTCGTAGACCAAAAAAATGGTTACGTTGAGCAAATTTCGAGGACGAAATTTATATAAGGAGGGAGGAATGTAATACCCCAATTTTTTATATCAAAATTTAAAAAGGATAAATTGGAAAGTAATTGAGGGTATTCAGATTAGTCAAATATTTATCGGGGTATAACCAAGGGCATAACTGATGGATTATAATTTTAAGAGAATTTATTGGAGGATAATTAGGATTAATTTGGGAGGAGTATTATATTGGATAATTAACTTATGATGAAAAATATGTTCTGTAATCATAATCTGGGACTTGATGAAGAGTAATTAAGGGAAGAAATATTTTGGGAAATTTTAAGTGGAAAATTTGTCACGGATTTTACATTTCTCAATTTTCGGTCAACCTGTGGTCGATGCTGGGTCAAGTGTCTCGACCGAATTCCATTTCGGGTCGATCCTCGCGTTTTGGGTGGAATTGAGGTTAAGTCCGGACGTGAAGGATTTGAATCTGTAGAATTAATTGATCTTTTTGGTCGAATTGCGGTCGACTAGCAGATGAGTTGCGGACGAGAAGAATTTGAATCTGTCAAATAAATTGGCTTTGTCATCTCTCCGCTGTCGACTAGCGGTCGAGTGTAGACGAGAAGGATTTGAATCTGTTGAATTTACTTGAAATTTATGTCGACATGCGGGTGAGGCTTGGACGCATTCATAGACAAAAAAAATTGAATTAAAGTGAGAATCTCGCTTCTGTCAGACACAATCTCGACTTTTCTTCAATATTTCTCCCAACAAATCTTGTTCTCTCTCTCTAGAAGGCGGCGAATGTCCCACGCATTAATGGTTATTGGACCTCCTTCCATTGATGATGGGAAAACGTCCATCAATTTCCAGTCATCACATGGGTCTCCCTCTAGCCTATATATGGAAGGCGTGGGTGGTCTGGCTTCCAGGGAAGTTTTGCCCTGCTAGTTGTGAAGGAAAAGCAAGGGAGAGAGCTACAATTTTCTTTAGTGAGCTAAGTGAATCCCATTTTGGAAATCTTCTGAGTGTGTTACTACTCACATAGACATGTGTAATGACCCAGTTTTTATTTATAGTAGAAGTTTATGTTCTCTATCACATAGACATGTGTAATGACCCAGTTTTTATTTATTTTAAAATCGCGTAAAATTTAAAGCTTTTATTTCATAACAACATCAGAGTATTCTTCCTTTATAAAACTCGATCGTTAAAACTCTTTACTTAAAAACACTTACAATTTCAGCAGAACTAATAAAATCCTTTTTCTGAAACGCAGCGGAATTAAAACAAAACATTAAAGAATATTAAGAATTTACAACCCTTTTTCAAATAATTTCCTTTTTAAACTCCTTAGCCCAGTCAGCCACAAGATCCACCCGTGCAAATCCTTCTTCAATTGTCTTTGACCTGTTCACCTGTTTCTCGTACGTACCTACATCACAAGACCTAAACTAATGAGCCTAACACTCAGTAAGTGATAGAATAAAATACAATGCAGATGATATGCATGATCATATAATGCATTACAGAAGAGAATCGTATCTCCTCTAGAAGTTAGGGTGGAATACTCCATAGGGTCATGTGGCTGAACCATTTCACTCCGACAAGGAGATATATCCGTTGGGGGTGTTCCACATGCCGGTATTCTCACTTTTGTTAAAGACGTTGGGGGTTTCAGAACGGGGGAAAGGTGAACCCTAGATTCCATGAAGCTAACTCTCTTCTCACACTACTCCCTACATGGGAGTATCCTACCGTATGGAAAGTCACCAATTCACCCGAACCCCCACACCCCTATTTACATATATTAATTATGTCATGCAATATGCTAGTGAATACATACAACCCTATATGATGATATAAATGTCTAGTAAACATATTATTAAAAGAACCTAAATCTAGTAAACACAACATACAATCCTAATTCTTGCGATGTAGGGTTCAAAAACCAAAGCACAGTAAGTATCAACTTACCTGGAGTCTTCAATGTGAATATGTCAATCGTCTTGGTACCTTCAAAACCATTAAATAAACTATCATCAAAATCTCAAATCACTAACTTCACTTTCACCGTTCAGTCCCATAATGATTTCTAACGAGGCAATAATTAGACCGATAAACAATTCCCACAGTAGAGTAGAGAACCATTTAACTTTGTCATTAACATGGAATAGTGAAGAATTTATAAAGTCAACCTAATTACTTAGCAACCTCAAAATAACGATTCCAATATCTTAACATGTGCATCGGAATTGCAATAACCCACAGCAAGTTGCTCATTTCATCAATGTGACATGATAAAATAGAGAATTTACTTCACAAAACAAAACAACATTCCATCACAGCAACTTATAGAGGATTTAAACCACACAAGGATCAACTTCCATAAGTCAAAGCGTCCACATGTTTCCTAATAACCAATCCAGAATGCCAAAGCCAATAACCATTGTACTTAATAGCTTACTAATAAACCTTTAGTATCCAACTTAAAAATCAACAGCTTCCATCCATTTATTTTTATCCATTTTAACAATCAACACTAATTTAATATTGCAGTCATCCAACAATACTCACAAAGTAACAATCCACAAAGCTAACATTCATTATGGTTCTCATCTAATTTTTCTAGCAGACAGTAAACTTTAGGAAACTGTTTCCATTAACAGGACATATTCCCTCATTTTAACACTCAGGACAATTACCGACAGAGACATCCTGTATATTTCAACATCTATAACCCATACAACAATCCAAATTAGAACTATAAATCCAAACATCCAAGGCAGCAATAAATCATAGAGTTGAACTTCATCAACAGAACACTACATTTCAACAACGGCTCACAGGAAAAACCAAATCATCCAGCAATGCAATATCATCCATTAAATTCTTCAACAGAGAGAAAATCAAAGAACGAAGAAGTCCATTACCTGCAGACTTCACACGGCTCTTCACAGCTTCACAATTCTCCAGAGAAACACTCACCTTCAGCATTCACAGGAGCTGTCCTTAATTCTCCACTTCAACACACTTTTAGTAACACCCACTGCCATACCTATAACACCTCACAGCTGTCCATCACCAAAACACCCGAGAGGAAGCCTCCACTCCCTCACACTCTGTCATATTACAGAGAACGTCTCTGCTACACTTTTAGCCAAGGAGAAGACATCCACTGCAAGCTAGAGGATAATTGCAAACTTCAAGGGAGAGGGGTCCAATGCCCAGCATCCACGTGGAAAGTTGGCTAGAGGAGGAGCTGGAGGAACCAACCGCGGTTCGGTCTAGCCAATTCCCAACAAGAACGCATCGTTTGCCCCTGCCATCACGCCATCTCTAGCTGAAGCAACTCCACGGCCACATTCGCCAATTCAGAGTGCCAAATGCCCAATTCAAAGCAGATTCCTCCAATTACCAGCAACAAAATCCAACCACATACCTCGACCGACAATTTTACAGCTTCACCCCTCGAAAACACGGACTAACCCTTGCCTTAGCTCTGCAAGGCACACATGTGACCGCCGCACCGCTCCATACGCCTCGTCGGACAGCACACGACGCCGCAAAGAAGCCCTGACGCTGGCAACACGAGCCCGAGATCGAGCTCTCCCTCGCTCGCTCCCTCCCTCATCTTCTCTCTCTCTCTCTCTCTCTCTCTCTCTCTCTCTCTCTCTCAAATGGCCGAAGGCCAATTTCAATTAAAACACAAACTGAACCGGTTTGAACTGAACTGGTTCAACATCTTCCCTCCTATTTCAATTTATTTCCTTTTTATTTCAATTCTTTAATTTCTTCTTCTATTTCTCCTCAATTAATTAATCCCCATTTTAATAAATTAATATTACGCATATATTTTTATGCGTCAAATATACGTATCGTATACTAGTCGACCCAAATTCTAACTCCCGACTTATTCCAAATATCGATTAACGATTTTTACGGATCCAATTTAAATTTTCCCATTCCATTTGCTTAATAAATTTTCCATTAAATAAATCCTTGATTATTATCCAATAATCGATATAATTATATCCCAACAATTATTTTTCTAAACTTATTTTCGGGGTAATATATTTCATAATAAAATTTCTCCGAATAATCCAATTATACTCCTATTAATTTTCCAATTAATTTTACTTAATTCTATATTTGTAAAAATCGGGGTATTACAACATGTGTTAACTCCTGTTAAGAATCTCATGATTTGCTTGGTAGCTAGCCTAGAGTAATCCCCTATCATTATGTGAATAATTTAGTCTTTATATTGTAATTAAACCTCTATAGTTGTTCCCATGATTTATTGGTAAATGTTGTGTTCCTATTTATATGTTGTGGACTGTATATTCATGCAACATACTTAGGGCCTATAAAATTGTGAGCATATTGCGTGGCATGCCTAATATATGTAAATAGGTATGTGGGGGTTCAAGAAAATTGGTGCCAGTCCATCGGTGGTGACACCCCGAATGAGGTAACTCTTCCCACGTAGGGAGCAGAGTTATGGTTAAGTCACATGGACCATAGGGTGCATCCTTTTCTCTTGTACGGAAATCCCCAATGCCTTCAACAAAAGAGTATGGTGATGGCATGTGGTGAAACCCCTAATGGATGTCGCTCCTCGTCGAAGTAACGGTTAAGCCACATGACCATAAGACGTATCTAACTCTCGGTTTAATAGAAAAGATATGGTTCTTTTATGTAATGCATTGCATGATCATGCATAACATCAGCATTGCATTCCATTCTAATTCTTGCTGGGCATTAGGCTCATTGTTTTCCCCGTGATGTAGGTGTATTTACGAGAACAGATTTAGAGCATTTGATGAAAGCATTCTTCCAATATTTTTCTTCAACCATTTAACAGTTCTAATAGCTCTGACAGAGAACATTACACATGCATAATTAACAGAACATGAAATTTTCAATATGATTATCCATAATCATCAACAGAGACATTATTCATCCAAAAATAGAGAGCATAAATCAAGGTATTCTTCCAACACTATCCAACAAAGCAGTAATATTTAAGACATTAATCACCAATAACAACATCTAGAAAATCCACCACAACCATTATCAGAATAAATAGAGGAGCAATATTTCAAGATTAACCAAATTGATCCCAAAATAATTTAACACCCAAAAAGGGAAACTAGTAGACCAAAACATCCGAGAAGAAATTCTCACCAGTAGGCAGGACAGACTCGAGAGTAGCAACTGGACCGTGAGCTGCACTCTAAGCCATAACACTGCCTCCCCCTTCATAGAAGCTCTCGGACTCCATTCTTTAGAGAGCATTTCTCCTCTACCCTGCCTCCTTTCTCATGGTTCAGATCACCCGAGGGCATTTTTGCCAGCCCCTTCTCTTTTTCTGCATTTTCAATCCCACCAGAGAGCACACCATCTCCTACCACGGACATGCCCTACTTTGTCCATTCCTCATGCACGCCCCATACACGTCCCTCTGTTGTTTCTTCCAAAGCAAAGCCAGAATTGGACTGGTTCAGACTGAACCACAAGCTGGACCATGGTCTTTGGTCGGTCCAACACGAATCGCTAGCTCCAGCTCTCCTGATGCCTCCTTGTCCCAAGGCTGGAATTGTAGCCTCACCTTCCCTGACCATCGCCATCACCAATCCATTGACGCAGGCCATAGGAATCGACAGGGCGTCAAAGTTCGACGCTGCCCCGATGTATCCCGCAAGGCTAACGCTTCAATCGTCGCTAGCTGCTGGCCAGACTGCGACACACTCCCCGCTGTGACGGGGGAGAGGACCACCTGAGGCCTCCCGCCATTCTCCTTCACTCGCGGTCTCCTTCCTCTTTGCCATCGCTCACCCTTCTCCCTCTGGCTCTTCTCTCTCTCGTCTGGTTCTCTCTCAACGAATGGCCGAAGGCCATTCTTTTAATTCGATCGAACCGGTTCACTCAGTGAACCGGTTCACCCCCTCCTCTCATTGTAATTCCTTCATACCTATTTTAAATTCCCTTTTTAATCTAATTCATTTTAATCCCTCCTTCATTTAATATCTAATTATTTTGTTTATCCTCAATTAAATCACTCTATAAATCTTAATTCTTCACTAATTATTCCCTTAAATTATAATCTTACAAATACGTTCTTGGTAATACCCCGATAATTGTCCAATTATTCCAAATACCCCTAATTACTTTCTAATTATCCTTATTAAATTCCGATATAAAAAGTCGGGGTATTGCATACAGGGTTCTACAGTGACAGGTAATCAGGCTGCAAAGTTTGTGAATTCACATTCTAAAGGTTTTTTGGAGAAGACTTAGAAGAAGTCAAGTTCTCAGGTGAAGTTCAAGTTGGCTTATGAAGCTACATCATAGACGATACATCAGCCTATTATGGATGTTCATAGTGATGCAGACACCACATCATCACCAGTTTCAGTTTCACGTCTGAGTGGTATCGTCAAAGGAAGAATCAAAAGGAAGGGTAAAACTCCACAGCAATATGGTGAAACTACTTTAGTGGGTTATGCATTGAGTGTGTAAGAGGGTATTGATTCCAGTGGAGAGTCTTCAACATATTCACATGTAGTTCGTTGCAACAACTTTGATTATTCGGTGGTACCATGGAGTAGATATGATTTCTTTTTGAATGTGTCTCTCAAGTTTAGGCAGAGCTTAAATTTGATTGGTATCAGATATTGAGTTGGCCCAGCAGGGGCCTATGTGGAAGATGAGGTTATTTTTTGTTGGAGTTTTGCGGATTCGCTTGCTTTGTATTGGAATTTCTTTGAAGACGGAGATTTTCAAAGTTCAGTGTTCTGGATTCGTTTGGAGTGGGTCGAGAAGCTTGCATTAGATCTCTCATGTGGATTTTATGTCAAGGTGGAGATTGTTAAAGTTCGGCGTGACCCAAATTCTAGTTGGGCCGGGTTGGCCCATGTCCAATATTAGGGTTTTTTATTTCTAGTATGATTAGGGTTTCCTATTTCAGTATGACTAAGAATTTCTGTTTATACTATAAATATAAGCTTAAGTCGCAAAACTCATTGTACCTTGATTTCTTACTAGTGTTTTCTCCTCTGCCCATGGTTTTTTCCCGTAAGGGTTTTTCACGTAAATCTTGCTGTCTCTACTTCTGGGATTTTCTTTTTTAGTTTCGCATTCGATTCTCAACAATCAGAATGAAGAGAATGTTAAATGATAACATTGGACTGCAGCTGAAGGAGCGTAGCCATATCGAGCACTTGTGTTACTTGGTGATTTTGATCGATGGGTTATGACTCACTTTGTTTATAATATGGTTTTGAATTACGATTGTATGATGTTTTGAGTAGGGATTAAGACAATGTTGTCTAATATATCTTTTAATGTTTTGAATGATATACTGTCTTTAAATAATTTGAATGGTACAAAGGATCTATAAATAAGAAAATGCTTCTGCTACGTTATAAATGCCATTTCTCACACAATTTCAAAAAAAAAAAAATACAAAACAAAAATATATATGAAAAACGATATAGAAAATGGGTCGTTACAGTTTCATTCACCATTGTGTTGGGTTGAAGCAAAGGAGAGAGTTTTTCATGGGATGGAGTTGGTCTAGGAGACAAATGAGAAGATCCAAATTGTAATACCCTGACTTTTATATCGGAATTTAAATAGGATAAATGGGGAATTAATTGGGGTATAATTAGATTATTCGGAGAAATTTTATTATGGAATATATTACCCCGAAAATAAGTTTAGAAAAATAGTTGTTGGGATATAATTATATCGCTTATTGGATAATAATCAGAGATTTATTTAATGGGAAATTAATTAAGGAAATGGAATGGGAAATTTTAAATTAGATCTGTAGTAATCGTTAATTGATATCAGGGGTAAGTTGGGAGTTAGAATTTGGGTCAACTAATATACGATACGTATATTTGATGCATAAAAGTATATGAGTAATATTAAATTATTAAAATGGGGATTAATTAAATTGAGGTAGAATAAAAGAAGAAATTAAGTAAATAATTGCAGAATTGAAATAAAGAAGAACTGTAGGAGAAGAAACCGGTTGAAATTGGAGTTGAATCGGTTCGATTCAAAACGGTTCGGTCTGAACCATTGGCCTTTGGCCATTTGCGGGAGAAGGAGAGAAAGAAATGAGAGACAGAGAGAGTGAGATCGGGACAGAGAGAAGGAGAGAGAGAGCTCGGTGCTGGGGCCTCGCTGGTGAGCTAACGATGGCGATGTCGGGCGGCAAACGGTTGCGAGCTAGGGCTCGGTGGTGCGCTCGTGTTGTGGGAACGAAGGATGCCATTGTTGCGCGAAATTGGGCACTGCGAACTCCTGGCCTTGTAAGTCGGTAATGTTGCATTGTGATTTCTCCTCCATGGCCTTCCAAATTGGACAATTCGGCAGTTGGAATTGGCAAACGTGATGGCTGGAGTGTGTTGGTTCACGATGGGCTTGGTCTTCGGTTCGGTCTAAACCAGTCAATTGTTGGCCCTTATCTGGATGGCTTTCCACGTGGATTCTGGGTATTGGACCCCTTTCCATTGAAATGGGCAAACGTTCAGTTTTTCTCCAGTTTCACGTGTGGTCTCCTCCTCCTGCCTATAAGTTGATGGCAAGGATGGGCTCTGTTGCAGTGAAAGAGCACTCTCTTGAAGCATGAAAACAGAGAAGAGAAGTTGAGGAACCGTGTGTGTTGCTTGGTTTTCTCTCAGGTCTCATTTGATTTCAGGTATACATATCCTTCAGTTATCCTTAATTTGTGTTGGTCAATTGTGCTAGATTATTGGTTGTTCATGGAGCTTGGTTGTTTCTGTTGTTGCTGCTTGGATTCGAAGGGAAAGGTTTCTCTGTTCTTGAGGATATGAAATTGTTGGGTCTGTATGGAAGGCTACTGCTGCTGTGAAGGTCTTGGAACAATTGAGGTAAGAAATAGAATGATGTTGGTGGCCAAGGGAGGCCTTACATTATGGGTTGGATTGTTTAGTTTGCTGTATGATTTGTTGATAATGATAGAATGGTAAATGTGCTACTATATTATTTTGCTGAGAGGGATAGCTAGAATGCTAAATGTGTTGCTGTATGGTTTGAACTGTCAAGATTGGGCTGTCAATTACTTGATGTGGTTAAGTGTTATTGTATTTTACTGTCAAATGAAAGTATTGTAGTTGCTATCAATAAGAATATGATTGTTACTGTCAAGTGAGAAAATGAGAATATTGTAGTTGTTGTCAACAGAGAATATGGTAGTTGTCGTCAATTGAGAAGGGATAAGCGAAACTTGGAAGCATGAAAAATCTGGAATTGTTGATTTTGCTGGAAATCATGAATTGCCACCATATTGAATGCTGTGAAAATTTTGGTCTTGTTACTGTCTATGTCTTACTATTGTCAAATGTGGGTAGTGAGGAACGTTAAACTGAATATTGTGAAGCATGAATTTGAGTTTAACTGCCACTATATTGTTTAAACTGTCAACTGCTTTGATTTTGTTATCAAGAAAAAATGCTATGGATTGTTGGATTATTCCTTAACTCTCTGTTGAACTATTGGCTTTCAATCTGGAAAAAGAAAATGCTATAGATTGTTGGTTTTCATTATCTGTTAAGAGAATGTATTTTGGATTGATTATAGATTATAACATCTATGTTGGAAAATGAGTTCCTATTAATAAATTATATTTCCTGCAACAAATTGACTTCTGCATATAGGAAACTGCCTGCTTTGCTATTGCTAAGAAGCTGTCTATCTTGTTATTGTTCAGAGGATTCACATATTGATTTGTATAGGGTAGGTTTAACTGCTTAAATAGTAGTTTTGTACAGAGTAATATGTTAGTGTAGTACTTAACTATTGTGTTGTTTACAATTGTTGTGGTGTTCTTTTCAATGTATATCTTGACATACATGCATCATTCTAGGATTTATAAACCTGCTTACATACTGCGTGACATAATAATAATATATGTAAATAGGTGTGTGGGGGTTCAAGATGATCAGTGACATTCCATACGGTAGAATGCTCCCATATAGGGAGTGGTGTGGTAGGAGTTATCTATGTGGAATTTGGGTTCATCCTTCTCTCGTTCTGAAATCCCCAACGTCTTTAACAAGGAGTGTGATACTGGCTTGTGGAACACCCCCAATGGATATATCTCATTGTCGGAGTGAAGTGGTTAGGCCACATGACCCTGGGTGTATCTCACGTTTGGCTTCTAGAAGAGATACGGCTCTCTTCTGTAATGCATTGTATGATCACGCATATCTCGTGCATTGTCTTTAAATTGCTTGTCATGAATGGTCAATATTGTTGTGAAATCTATCCATATTATGTGAATTATGTTTGACATCCATACCTTGTATATTGTTGTGTGCCCTCTGTATATTACGTGGCATACATGCATCATACTTAGGAATTATGAAACTGTTTACACATTGTATGTCATACTTAATATATGTAAATAGGCGTGTGGGAGTTCGAGATGATCGGTGACATTCCATACAATAGAATGCTCTCATATAGGGAGCAGTGTGGTAGGAGTTATCTATGTGGAATATGGGTTCATCCTTCTGCCGTTCTGAAATCCCCAACGTCTTTAACAAGGAGTGTGATACCGGCTTGTGAAACACCCCCGATGGATATATCTCCTTGTCGGAGTGAAGTGGTTAGGCCACATGACCCTGGGTGTATCTCACTTTTGGCTTCCATAAGAGATACGACTCTCTTCCGTAATATATTGTATGATTCACGCATATCACTTGCATTGCATTTCATTCTGATTCTTGTTGGGCGTTAGACTCATTATTTTCCCCGTAATGTAAAGGTATGTACGAAGAACAAGAGAACAGGTCAAAAATAGTTGATGAAGGATTTGCTCGGGTGGATCTTGTGGCTGGTTGGGCTAAAGGATGTAAGAAAGAGAAAAGATTTTGTAAAGAGTTTTGTAATTAAATTGTAAAGGAAAACTAATGTTTTATTTCTTAAATGTTTCCGCTGCAAATTATAAAAAGGTTTTAAATAAAGAAATTAATGATCGGGTTTTTCGAAAGAAAAGTTTTAAATTTTTCAAGAGATTTTAAATTAAATAAAAATCGGGTCTTTACACAAATAATTCAAAAGAGACTTAAGATTGTGCAGAGTAAACAGAAGAGTTATGTTGATTTGATGATGCGTGAAATTGAATTTGATGAGGAAGAGTTTGTTTTCCTTAAGTTGTGTCCTAGATGTGACATCAGTTGATTTGGGGTGAAGGGGGTGTTAGCTCTAAGGTATATTGACCCATTTCAAACTGTTAAAAGAGTTGGTAACATGGCCTATAGACTTGATGTACCTCCATAACTTGGGTATGTCCATAATGTATTCTACATAACCCAGTTGAGTAAGTACATGTCTGATCTGTTCCACGTTATCTCTTGGAGACTCTATCCAAGAGGATGTTTCTTATGAGGAAGAGCAAGAGTGGATTCTTGGTAGGGAGATTCAAGTACTTCGTCACAGGGAGATTCCCTTAGTTCATGTGTTGTAGAGGGATCACACTGAACGAGAAGCTACTTGGTAGCTCGAGTCCAAGATGATACAAAAGTACCCTCATTTATTTGAAGGTTCCCCTTGAGGTTGTACTGAATTTCAGGGTCAAAATTATTTAAGGGGGGAAGGATGTAAAAATCATAAATTTTGTAATAATGAATTCCACTTGTAAATTTTTGCTTTATATTCAATTAAGGTGTTTGGAGTTTACTTGTTTATCGCTTAGCGTCCATGTATGAATTTTCAGTCAAATTGTCAAATCAATGAATTGGTTATTTCTATGTGGTAGATAAATCGAAGAAATTAATTCGTTAGATGAGAATTTTTTTTGGGTCGAAGTTTGGTTATCATTAGGGAGTATCAAAGAAATAAAAAATTTTAAGGGAGTGTATTTAATATACATTGATGATATATATTAAATAAAATAAAATAAAATTATAAGGAGAAGGGGAAACACTATTTCTTTTATTTGGTCATTGATGGGAGGAGAAGGAAGAGAGAAACACCGAGAGAGAAGTGAGGGTTCTGGCAAGAGTGCGGATTGAGAAACGTTTGCAAAACTTTGATTGTTGGGTAAATTGTTTCCTTCTCTCCATTCTCACATTTCATGTTTAAGTTTTATTGGTTTCAGATTCAGGCTTGGAAACTCAAATAAGTAAATTATTACTGTAATATTTGGGTAGGTTTAAAGTTTATGGAGTTTAAACTAATTGGAGGCAAAAATGGTAAAAAGGGGAACGTTTTCCTCACAGTTTCATGTTGGAAACGTCATCTCTAGTTAACTATTGGGTGAGTTCCATCATCCGCGGGAGTATCTTTTTGGATCACTGCAGAGCAGTGTGAAACAGGTCATCTGCACTTGGACCGTTCATTTGGGGCAGACCCTGGGTGTCCGTACGGGTCGTCCACACTTGGACAGGATGTCCGCGACAGACCATGAGCGTTCACACAGGTTGTTCATATTTAAACCAAATGTTCGCACTCCCGAGCGTCGGCGACTGGATCTGAATGACCGCGACAACCCTATTGGGTCAAATTTTTGTCGCCTCAGCAAAGTTTGTTGTCATGTGTCATTTTCTTCCAGTTTGGGTTCCTAGTCTCAGTATATAATCCATTCCTTTTTTTTTCCCTTGACTTTTGATGGAGACTCATTATAGTTGGCTCTGTTATAGGTTCAAACGAATTTGTTGAATACGAACATGTTCCCTAGCTTGCTTGTCCTTTAGGTAAGATGAGACATTGTTGTCAAGATAGAGATTTTATACTTTATCGCACTGTATCGCATCATGATTTTCAAAACTTTATTTTGTGAGTTGTTATATATGAAAACTCGGTGGAGATTATTCGACAACATGTTAGCTTTTATATTACATATGTATATGTGAGTTTTACATGCTTATCTTCACGTGCATGTATTTTATTGATTGATCTACTTCAAATACGGAAGGATGAATTCTCTTGATACTTTAGATGGTCACAATGTCAAAATATCACGAGGCTATACCAACACGTCTTCTACTACATGAAAATGTTTTGTTTGTACACTATGTGAAAATGTGTAATAAGGCGATGATGATGCATTTCTTGGGTTTCAAATCCCTAAATCTGATCAGAGTGTGCTTGGTTATTTGTTATTATGGGTTGTGTCATTACTGAATCTTGCTCGTTGTCAACCCGGGTGATGCCACTAGATCTTTGGATCGCCATCAATTTTTCCATTTTAGCTCATGAGGTGCTGCCGAGAAACGATTATTAGGTGATCCTCATTTTTCACTGAAACTTGTTTTACAGTGAAAACCTGATGGAGCTATTTTAATATTAGTTATCTATGTATACAACCATATTTTCTGACTGCTCATCGGTGGACAATGGAGCTAGTTCCTTAAAACGTTAAAAACGCATGACATTGTGTTGATCATGGTTTTGATGTGAAAGGTAAAATCAATTTTACATGCATTACATTTTGTATAAACTACTTACTGATTTAGTCATTCAACCCAACCACGTCATTTATCTCAAGTAAAAATAAGGTTAATGAGGAGTAGCTGTTGAGTGACAGACTTCCTATTTGACTAAAATTTTTTTAGTGTTTTATATATTTTATTTATCGGATAATATTTAGACTTTGGATTTGACACAATATTTATTGTATTCTCACTATTATTTCTAATAACCACCGTATGAAAACTTTAATTTATGTACAAATCTTCTACTGCAAACCAAAATTTGGTTTTGATGGGCGAGTCATCTCCAAAAATCAAGTCTATCGACTTAGTATTTTTGTTAAGCTCACCTCAAAATCGTACGCTTGTGTTATGTTTCGGATGAATTATTATTAAATGTGGGGACTCCATTTATGAGCAAGACGAGCATGTGTAGTCGCCGCCACCGACACCTCACGTCCACTCGAACTCTGTTAACATACGTAGGCTAAGGTAGCTTAAAATTTGATTCTTGAAGTCCGTCTTTTTTTTTTTTTTTTTTTTTAATTTTCACAAAATATCCTCAACTTTTACTATCATCATCCTCAACACTTCATGGAATCTATTATTATTTACTTACCCACAAATCCAATCAAAATTTAGCTTCAAACTTCAAAGAATTGGTTCCAGAATCCAATCAACGCCTTTTCTTTTGGCGTTTTTTAATGAGATATTCTTTCCAGCTGAGCTAATTGTTAAATATCATTTCTTAGCTTCATTGCCTAAAATATGTGATCCTGAAGCACCGAAGTGGTTGATTGAATGTGAAAGCATTTACTATCAAAGTTCTTTCTGTAAATAAAATATCTGTGTTCTTTCTTTCTGGCCGAAACCTTCTTCATATCTGTCGACTGGGAGATACAAGGCTTCACTCAGTTGTTTCTGAAGAACTCTGCAAGTGTTTAGATGGTGCATTTGATTCAGATTCTGGGTTTCTTCCTTGTTGCGATAGACTCTTCACTCGCAGCATTTCAATGTAAGTACCCCAATCTTTAGCATACTTCTGATTGCAGATTGAATAGGGCAGGCTGCAAGCTTAATAATTGAAATGTACTCGTGGCAGGGGGAGAGTTACGAGCAGATCGATTTGTGCAGCTCGACTTATATCACGATGCTGGAGATAGGTCGTCTTTGATTCCAAATTCGACCTCATATTTTTCAACCATATTAAAATTTGACGAAGAACGGGTGAAGGGCCTACATAGCAGAATAGAAGGAATCAATGGAAGTAGCCAATTGAATCAAGGACTTTCTGTGAGAGTTCCATTGAATTCAGGTCAGTCCATTGGCACAGGCAACTACTATGTGAAATTGGGGTTGGGTTCGCCCACAAAGCTCTACACAATGATTCTGGACACTGGAAGCTCCTTCTCCTGGCTGCAATGCCAGCCTTGCGCTGTCTACTGTCATAACCAGGCAGACCCTTTGTTTGATCCTTCACAATCCAAGACCTTCAAATCCCTCACGTGTACTGGCCCTGAGTGCTCTTTGGTCAAGGCCGCTACTCTCAACGCGCCTTTTTGCAGCGCTACTAAAGATACTTGCGTATACACCGCCAGCTATGGCGATTCGTCTTTCTCGATTGGCTACCTGAGCCAAGATGTACTGACCCTGACGCCATCTTTGATTCTTCCGCGGTTTGTGTATGGATGTGGCCAAGACAATCAAGGGTTGTTTGGAAGGGCATCTGGGATTATCGGACTTGCCCGTAATAAACTCTCGATGCTGGCTCAGGTAGGAGGAGGAGCCTTCTCCTACTGTCTTCCCACTGCTTCTTATGATTCCAAGGGAGGGGGAGGGGGAGGGGGAGGGGGCTTCTTCTCCATTGGAGCCTCGTCTGCAATTGCATCGTCGGGATTCAAATTCACTCCCTTGCTCATCTCTCCTCAGAATCCCACCCTGTACTTTGTCAGGCTGGTGGCAATAAAAGTGGCAGGCGTGGCCCTGACAGTCGACGCCGGGCAGTACAAAGTTCCAACGCTTATAGACTCAGGGACAGTGATAACGCGGCTACCTTCCGCCGTGTACGTCGCATTGAGACAGGCCTTCGTCAAGATCATGTCAGCCAAGTACGCCCAAGCTCCGGCCTTCTCCATATTAGACACCTGTTTCAAGGGCAGCCTGAAGAGCATTCTGGGTACGGGTGTGCCACAAATTCAACTGGTGTTCCAAGGCGGAGCTGATCTGACGTTAGGAGCCCGAAACGTCATGGTAGAAGCTGGTGAGGGTGTCTCCTGCTTGGCTTTTGCCAGCACCAACCAGATTGGTATCGTTGCAAACCGTCAACAGCAGACTTTCACGGTCGCCTATGACGTCTCGAATTCCAGGGTCGGATTCGCTGCAGGCGGATGTCTCTAATATTAGCGACCACAATACAATATATTGTATGGAAACATATACAGATATCAATCTGTTGTATGATTGAATGAACTATCAGTTTCATGTATAAGACAGTACGGGAGGAAGCTCTGTGATAGCTCTACACTGCACGTCCTTCTCTTGTCATTTGAACACTCAATCGATTCCCAGCATGTGTACATAATTGTTACTGTTTCCGAAACAGAACAAAAAAAGTTCCTTGATTTTGAGATGATAATACGAAAATTACAAAACTAAATGCATAATCAAATGTTTGAATCAATCCAGCTTGTGGCGCAAGCCCACACATCACAAGCATCTTCAATCATGATCTTTGTTGAAAATAAACTTCATTTTATGATTGGGTCTTTTTCCTAATATGTTTTTTGGTTTATGTCTTTTAATTAAATTCATGTATTAGTGAGGAGTCACCTACAGAATGATGCTTTGTATATATAAAAAGTATATGTACTTAGGTGATTTATGTACGTGAAAGTCATGTATTTGAAAAGTTTATGAACTAGGTGAATCATATACTTATATTATATATATACCTATAAATTACATGTGTTATAGTCAAAGAAGTTGTCTCCAATTGGAGCAATCTTCCAAAGGTATATTAAAATATCAAAAATTAAAAAATACATGTGAAATCAAATTGAACAAAAGAATTGTGGTATCCCTCTTTATTATTTCTTCTTCTCTTAAATCTCTTCACTTTATTCCAACAAATTGATATTAGAGTATATTATGCTTTATATTTTCCAACCAATCTTCAGATCCAGCGATCTAAGCCATTGATGAATTTAGGCTAATCTAGGAGAGGTGGAGGTTCCAAATGTGGAATTCAAGTGATTTTTGCAGTGCAGAAGCCATCATCGTAAATATGTCTCAAACTTGATTTTGAAATTCAAAAACCCAGATATAAGACATTGAAGCATCGAAACATCACAGTAAGAATAGGACAGTTACTCGAATTAACCAAGAAAATTCTTCAATGCTCTGAGTCTGGGTAGTATCTTTTCAAGGTTGATTTACAACAAGAGGTGTCAGGGGAAGGTAGATAGCGAGCCAACCAAGGCAAAGAACAATCAACAATAGCAATAACGGAGAGGAAAAACATCAAATCCCAAACACCCAGTTTTTCATCATCTTAATTGATTTCCGGACTATTTTAGGAGTTTAATAAACCAATCAAAGTGCTATTTTCACCTGTTAACAAAGGTAGAGCTAAACTCTACGTGAAATAAGTCAATCATTTAATCAAGAAGTTTCAAGAATAGAAGTTAAAAGTGCTACCTAATGAAAAATATCAAATAGTGGTCCACATCATCAAAATTAATAAAGATGAAGAGCAAACAATAATACAGGCAACTAAACTTGTCACGACCCAAAGACTAGTTTAACAAAAACGCTGGGTCAAACAACCCAATTCTTGGAGAGAACCCGATCATCCAACCCAAGCTTTGGTTCGCAGCAGAAGACTTGAACATAACTCAAAGTTATAGCTCACACAAAATGTGCATATGTTCACTTAGTGATTACAAGATATAATAGTAATATCCATCCAGTGTTCACTTAGTGATTACAAGATATAATAGTAATAACTCAAAGTTATGCATCAAATCCAAAACCCAAACAATAACGAATCATTCTTTTACAGACCAAAATTAATATAATCGTCTTCACCAAGGACAAAGATAAACACTCAAAAAAATTAATGGAAATCGGGGAAATCTGACACCAAATTGATACTTCTGATTAGACATGTCTTTATCTGGATGGATGAGGTCATTAGAGTGGGTGACTAACTCAGTAGAAAACTTATACCAAATGCAATGTATGAAAAAATGGTTATATCTTTTCTTATCAAAACAATGATCAAAGTCAATGTCATGCATAGATTTAAAATCATTAAAAATCATTTTCAACATTTTAAGAAAGGAAAATTAACACTGCAGACCTTATAGTTCGCGATCAATAAAAAATCAAAGCTTACACAATTTTTTTAACAACTAAAACCCTAAACTATGGAAAATTCTCGCCAGTGACCTCACAGCCACGTTTTCTGTCCAGGACAGTTGAGTTTAACGCCTCGGTTTCGTCTCTGTCAAGTACCGTTGAACAGAGACGAAGACGCCAAATATTGTCCCTCCTGGCAGTTCGAAGAAGAATGACGATGGCGGGCAATGGCGGAGACGAAGCTCATTGGCTGTTGGATCACAAAAATGTACGACCAGGATTGAATTTGGCGATTCCCTAAGGCAACGGATGGACGACAATCCCTGGCTGTTGGATCAAGCGAGGGACGTCCCTCATCTGGATCGATGCCCAGGATTGAATCTGGCATCTTCAAGAAGCGACATACAGACATCATTCCTTGGCCGTTGGATCGAGTGAGGGATGTCCCTTATCTGGATCGACGGCCAGGATTGAATCTGGCATCTTCTAGAGGCGACAGACGAAAGACATTCCTTGGCCGTTGGATTGAGCGAGGGATGTACCTCATCTAGATCAACGGCCAGGATTTCATTTGGCATCTTCCAAAGGTGATGGCGGACAACGATCCCTAGCTGTTGGATCAAGTGAGGGACGTCCCTTATCTTGATCGATGGCCAGGATTGACTCCAAATTAAGTGGGTCACGTGCAAGGCACACGCGTTCTTAAAACACATGAATTCCCTCAATTAAGATGGACGTCCCCCGCACAGACACAAATGTCCATCGACCAATACTACGTCGTTATGCCCTCAATTGACGCCTCTCGTTTTAAGACGGCATCATTTAGGTCATAACAGATGTCTATCTTAATACAAGAGATGTCTGTTCCTCTCAGATTTCATTCTCTAGATGACGTAAATCTGCAATATAATTGTGAAGGGCGTCCCTCTTGCCCTAGATATTGGAGAGAGAAATTTTCTCTTCCCCTGACCAACTCCCTGAACACAATTGAACGAACAACAAAGTTTTTTGGGTGTTGCACATCACCTGGAGTCAAAGGGTGCTGCTTCATCTATTGTTGAAGAATCCATTGACTGCGAAATGGAGGTGGATCCTATTCCTATTTCAGCAATAGAGACCAATGAGAATCAGTGGTTCTATCACGAAGATGGTATAGAGGTGCATTCAATCTCGGCATCTCTGGACTCAGAGCTTCGTTCACTATGTGACTCAGATGATGATGATTGGGTAGAGAGTATGCATCCCCAATTAGAATGTTCATCCTCGAAGCTTTGTCTAGGGAAGAAGTATAGTTCGTTGAAGGATATTAGAGATGAAGTGGTTAATTATGCTTTAAAAAATGGGCACGAGATCAAGTTTGTCAAAAGCGAACGTCATCGGTTGACTGCAATAGAGACCAATGAGAATCGGTGGTTCTATCACGAAGATGGTATAGAGGTGCATTCAATCTCGACATCTTTGGACTCGGAGCTTCATTCAATATATGACTCAGATGATGATGATTGGGTAGAGAGTATGCATCCCCAACTAGAATGTTCATCCTTGGAGCTCTGTCTAGGGAAGAATACAGTTCGTTGAAAGATATTAGAGATGAAGTGGTTGATTATGCTTTAAAAAATGGGCACGGGATCAAGTTTGTCAAAAGCGAATGTCATCGGTTAACTATTGTGTGCAAGGATGGATGCAGTTGGCGGCTTCACGCTTCAAAAATGAAAGGTGAGCTTACCTTTCAAATTAAGAGCTATAATAAGGCGTGCACATGTACATGACAAATGGAAAGCCGACACGCTTCTTACAAATGGATGACAAACCAATATTTGGATAGATTCAAAAATCAACCCATGTGAGACCTACCTTCCATTATTGAGACTGTCAGGAAGGACTTTAATATCAATATTACCCCAAGTCTTGCCAGAAAGGCCAAGAATTTAGCACTGAACTTGAACGAAGGGGATGGTAATGAACAGTACAAGCAACTGTGGTCCTACGCAGAAGAGATTCAAAGATCCAATCCCGGTAGCACATTGTTATTGGTGGTAGATACGCCTGATCTGATGGCCCATCCAAGTCTAATATTTAAAAGGATGTACATGTCTTTAGATGTATGCAAGTTTGAGGGAGTTTGGTAGACCTGTCATGTCACGACCCGAAGACGGGCCTGACAGAACTGCCGGGTCAGGCAACTCGATCCTCGTAGAAAACCTGATCACCCAGCCCAAGGCGTGTGTTTTAGCGGAAGACTTATAAATATTTAGTTCAGCCCAAGATGATATGGGCCTAGGTCCGAGTAGGGATCACGAGAAAATAACGGTGCAAAAAATTAAAATGAAATCCAAGTACTGTGCAACAAATCCAAACTAACAGTGTTTAAAGTTTACAACCCAAATAGAAACATAAATGTCCTCACCAAATAACGATGAATCACTCAAGTAGAAATAATGAAACGCTTCAGCTCCTGACCCTCAGCCACTCTTTGTCTTTACCTGAAGTTTTGGGGAGGAGTCGTTTGGGGTGAGTGACTAACTCAGTAAGGTATGACTATACTAAATGCACCTCATGCAAAATTGGTTTTTTCTATATTCTCGAAAACAAGGTTGTATGTCATTCTACCGTACATGGATTTTTAAATCGCTTCAAAACTCTTTATCATTTTAACAAACCGACCCAAGGGCCACCAATGAGGCTTTTATTTAAAACTTGCTGTATACATAAACAGCTATATTTGGTAAAATAGGCCATCATCGTTTTCCAATCCAAAACATCATCAGTGAAAAGGGGTGGTCACTCATGGACTCATCCGCCACACAGCAGAATAGGTGGACACCCGTTGGCGTCAACACCTTATGAGGCAGGAGGAAGTATAATTGACGGTGGTCCGTAGATCCAACACGTCACCCAGATTACTCACGAGAACTTTGCGTCGGTAGAACTAATCTAGGGGTTTCAAACAATGGGGAGAACTCTGCGTCCTAATCTAGGGGTCAAATGGCGAAAACTCCACGATGAAAATCCGTACGATAAAATAGAACGGATATGATTGCTCGCCATATATGGACTTGGTATAAATAAGTCTCGGCGAATGACAACCGTCTAATCCGTGTGACAAAAAACCTGGCCAGGTTTAGGGGCTTGCGACTCAAGGAGACGTCATCACTCTCCCATACTAATTTACGACTTTCAGGAGTTTCAACTTGAGGACACGTCACAATGCCCTACCTATATTTTTACACGCCAAACAATCAACCTTCACGCAGAAGAAGGTATTCAAGGGGATAGCTAATTCCATCCTTCAATCTATGCACAATAAATTTCAAACCATGTACGAAATTTAAACTTGAGAAAACATACTACTAATAAAAACTGACGTGCTGTCGAACAGTCCCCGTCATTTTTCAAGTGTGGTATTCCACAAAATAATTATTTTGAAAACGGGTGGGGATGCAATGTAACGCAAGAGGTATAGAAATTCCAACCTTGATGACGGTCTGCCTTACCAACCGAAGCAACCAATTAAGCAAGAATCGTATCAAACTCGCTAAAATTGACCAAGCCTGACAAAGGTATAAACGCGAGAATATCATAATTAAATTCTAGGAAAATAAGCGAGGGTCCCATACAGAGCCCAACCAACTTGCAAAGAATTCCAATAAAGTTTCCAACTTTATCTAACAACATTCTTTAAACTTAAAATCCAGCTTTAACCAATATAGAACTCAAGACCAAGGTTCAATTCATACTCCTTGGATTATCTACCTTCAATTACAATTGAAATCCATCATTCAAAATAACAACTGAAGTTAGGATCTCCAAATCCACCAACGACAAATAACGATTATTCTCTACTCTTTCGACTTCAACATTTAGGAAACTCCAACAACACAAACAAAGTCAAACATTTTTAAAGACAAGTAACTAAACCCAAGAACAGCCCTAAACTAGCATATCAACATTCTTCACTGTCTTTAGGGCAGAAATCAAATTTAGGGAGCCTAACAACTATTTCCAGCAGCATAATACATTCTGAAATTTCAAGCAGGAATTAAACACTGCAACATACCCATCCAAACAACCAAAAACAACGATGACAGTTTATATCAAGCCATTTTCTATAATCGCAGCAGTTTAAACAAAAACCTAACAGCTACACTATTGATGGCAGCAATCAGAATCAAAGTATCCAAACAACAATCCATTATCGAATCCTTTCCACCAAACAGAAACAACATCCAATATGATAGAAAATCTTAACACAAGATAATCTAAACAGAGGCATTTCCTTCGACATTATCTCACCAATAAAAAATCCATTAGAGCAGTAAGTCATTCATACGCTTCTTTCATCTAAAATCCAACCAAAAAGATAGAACAAAGATTATCTTGAACTTTTCAAAATGGCTTACGGCAGAATAAACAAACCAAACTTCCAGCTCCAACGACAGATTTCAACGGAAAAGACAGAATCCAAAATCGAAGTAAAACAATCCAACTAAAAATTTATCTCCAACAGGACCGAATCACTGTTCTGTTCCACTCACCAAAATCGGAAGACTGACTCAGTTGGAGTGCCTTGCCATCCCTGGAGCGTTGTCCCTCCGGAATCCCTCAGACGAAACAACCGCTGTAAAACCCGCAACACAAATCAACCAACGACATTTCAAAACAGGACTTAACATTCAAAGTAAAAACTCAAACTGAAATGCCTCACCAACAGAGCAGAATCGGGTGTTCTGTTTTCACTTGCCGGAATAAAAAAATGGCGAGGCGGAGCTCCGACCAACACTCCGTCGTGCAGGGTGTCCTCGGTGACTTTCCGGATCGCCTCAGACGGAGACGCTCCGCAGCTTAACGGAGCTCACGAACGTCGGGATCGTTGTCCTCGCTTCGACCGACGTCGCTGCATCGTTGTTCGCAGCCGCTGCCGGTCGAAACCGCTGGCTGCAGTTCCGTCGTCGCCCGAAACTGACGGTTCGTCTCGGTCAGACGCCGTCGTCGAAGCTCGAAACGCCGAGCTCCTTCTCGGCCTCCCTCTCTTCTCTCCATTTTCTCCTTCTAGGCAGGAATGAAAAATACAGGGGGGAAGAGGAACCCTAATGCTCTTCTCCCAATTTCTTCTACTTTTATTTATTTATTTTTTTCTTATTTATAAAGTCACCCTTAAACTATCTGATTTCAATATAAATGGGCAGGATCTTTCCCCCTCTTCTCAATCCCTTCTCATTTCCTTTCACCATTTAACCTTATTTTTGTCTTCAATCTTGATTCTCCACTTTAACCCACTTTATTTAATTTAAATTCCACTTATTTGCTTAATGTCACACATTTATCTTAATTATGCATGTCACATTTTTTATCCTTTCGTACCTCACTTCCGACGTATCCTAAACATTGCCAAATGACAATTATCAGCCCAATTTAATTCTCCAAATTTTATTTTGTTCGGAAAATTCTAATTTCACCTACTTTGACCAATTGACCAAATTTGCATACGTGGACTTGACCAAATGACCAAATTTGCATACGTGGCCGCTACACGACAATTCAGTCAACTTCTTCAACGCTATGACCGATTTTCAACACAAAAAATTTACATGTGGAATTTATCATTAAAATTTCGCGGCTTTTACATGTCATTTGCTTGAATGGCTGTCACCTGAAGGGGTCGTGCCCAGGCCAATTGCTTAAAGCTGTCAGCATTGATGCCAATGATGGAATTTATCCAGTTGCTGTGACATTTGGTGAATCAGAATGTAGAGACTCCTGAACCTGGTTTTTGTGCTATTTGCTTTTGGACATAGACAATGACATAGCTAGGGGTTGGACATTTATTTTCGACCGACAGAAGGGGTTAGTGCCTACTATCGAACAATATGCGCTAGTAGCTAAGCATAGTTTCTGCCTCAAACACTTGTATGCCAATTTCAAAAAATAATTCCCAGGCATGCAGTACAAAGATATCATATGGAAGGCAGCTAAAGCCACAACATCATCGCAATATCAAAAGGAGATGAATAAACTACTTGCACTCGATTAGTCAGCACACACATATCTATAGAAAATCAACCCGAGGTGTTGGTCGAAATATGCTTTCAGTTCCGTCCCAAAGTGCGACATGAGCCTCAATAATTTAAGGGAGTGCTACAAAGCCGACCTCTTTCTAGCCTGGAACAAATTGATCCTCACTATGTTTGAGATGATTAGAACATGCATAATATGTAGGATCATTAAGAAACATAATATGATGGCCAAATCGACAGATCTATTGTATCCTAAGACCACAAAGAAGCTTGCCAATCTAGAACATGCAGCTCATAATAGGTGTCCAACATCTGTAGGAGCGAGTTAGTTTTAGGTTAGTGACGGTAATGAACGGTACGTAGTCGATCTGGACACGCGCACCAATAACTATTATCTGTGGCAGCTGACTGAAATCCCATGCGTGCATGTCATCCCGTGCGTCATTTTTATAAGGACTTCAGTTGAGGATTATGTGCATGTATGGTATCATCGGGAAACATTTATGAGGATGTACTCCCATTTGCCCGACCTGTCAGTGGCCACCACATGTGGCCTGAAACAAACTAGCCTCCAATTCTGTTGCCCCCAGTTAAGAGACTCCCAGGTCCGCCTCGAAAACAAAGAGGGCAGGAGGCGGACGAGCCTTGTAGCCTCACGGTACTCAGCAGGAGACATGTCCCCATGACATGCAGCTGTTGCCATGGTGTGGCCACAATGTCCACTCTTGTTAAAGTAGAGGCTTAGCTGCTGGCGTGACAAGTGGTAGTGGCAGAGCAGAACGCTCACACGACACCTTCATGGTTTTACCGTTGTTGATGATAATCAGGTGCTTAGATTGTTATGCTTTCATACGTTGTTCTCACTATGTGCATTTTGTATGACATTATATTGCTTTTGTGCTTTGCAAGAGTCCATCATCCCACACCTGCATTCTTAACCATGGGCTTCTATGAGTTCCGTTATGTATTACTCTGAATTTGTTCATATGTAATACTCTGAATTTCAATGTGTTGGAATTGTGATATTTGTCAGCCTTTTTTTATTAGGGAAAATATATAATATTTAGAGAATTAATTATTCAATTCGAGGACGATTTGAATCTCTAAGGTTCTAGAGTCATTCGATGGAGTGGCGGTTGAGGTCGATTTGAATTTGCCTTATTTCCTTCAGATAATGGATGTCCCTCATAGCATAACGGACATCCCTCATAGCATAATGGACGTCCCTCATTCGATTCGATTTTGCCTTATTGGTATAATGGACATCCCTCATAGCATAACGGACGTCCCTCAATGAAAAATGGATGGCCCTCGACCTGTTTGGGGCATCCCTCGCCCAAAACCAACATTCAATTTGCACTAGACAAAACCAAAGAGCAAAAATACAACAACAATCAACTTTCTAAAGTTTCAAAACCAATAAACTTCTAAAAAAATTTTAATTGAGCCACTTATTTAATGTTTTTTTTTGCAATTCTTGCACTTCTTGCACCTCTTGCAATTCTTGAATATGTTACAGGTTCTATGGATTTTGCATTTTGTCCTCTTTTCGCATTTGCTATAGGTGGTGCCTCTTCGAAAATGGAAGGCTCCTTGTTCCAAATATCGATGACCTTGAACTGCAAGTTAGAACTCATCTTGACATAAGTGGTCTCCTAATAAAGGTCCTCCAATCTATGCAGCTCGTGGAGATGGAAGCCCTGCTACGGACACTCAGCAATCACCGACCACCCTAAATGGCGAGAGACTTGAAATATGCTGTGTTGGCTGCAATTGGGAGGCCAAATTAGTTTGTCAATTCATTCAAAGCGCAAGGTGGAAAAACATATTGCTTTTTGTCTGTTGGTGCCATGACAATTGCAATTGCCCTGGCATAAACAATCGGTACGCATATTGGGTGTGCACGTCAATCAATGACATGAAACAATTAAGCTCCGGTGGCATTGACATAAAAGCCGTATAATATATGAGGAATAAATATTGCATGAATGAATACAAGTGTCTTACATGGATCCAACCAATAGTCAGCAGCCCCTCCCTTATTTGAACCTCAAGTGTGTCCTCCTCATTTGTTGTCGTGCACTGTACGTTAAAAACGCAATTTATTTATATATTTAGTTGTTTTCAATAACAACATATTATAAATTGGTTAAACATTCTCACCCAATCTAGAGCTACCGATTTCTTTGGTACAAGGAGGGTTGTTATTGAACAGAGCTCTTTACCCTGCAAATCGACAACACAACACACAACATACATTTTCAAATCACAACTGAGAATAATTTTCAAATCACAATTCTTACCTTGGAGCCGCAAAGTATAGCACATGTCTCTTTGTTGTTCTTTGTATTTACCCGTGCCAGTGCCATGAACTCGTCCATCAATTTCACAGGCAGCAATGGAAAATCAGTGTAAGTGTAAATTCAATTCATTATACAAAACTAAATTGAAGACATACCACTTGCACTGTTATCCTTGGAACTGCTATCATCACTAGAGGACTCGTTCCTAAAATCTTTTAAACTTTGGCAAGGGTTGGAGGAGGGAACGGTTGCCTAATGAAAGGAGACCTACACAATTGTAACACATTGTTAATTAACAGTACTAATGCATATATGTAAAGTGCATGTAAGCTAAAAGACATACGGCATCCGTCCGGACCGGCATCAGAAGATGCAAGAGAAGCTTATGGAGGAGCTTGGTGGACTGCTAGATGAGCGGTTGCAATATTGGTCTGTACTTCTTTCATTTGTAGTACATTGGCTTAAATCTCGCCAAGTTGGTTCTCCTGTCTATCCAACTTTGTGACAAGCCACTGCCACCTCTCCTCATTGATCAGTACAGAGGGCGAGGACTGAGAAGAGGGAGGTGAATCATCTACCGTAGGACGCACAAAATCGTCCTCCTCCTCCATGTGATATGACAGTTGTGCATCTGACGTCCACGAAATTAGTGCAGTGGACATGGAAGGAGGAGGTGCAACTGACGTGGAAGGAGGAGGTACAGCTGCCACCTCTCCTTTGAATACCCACGTCCTTCCTTCTTTGTGCAGCCTCATCCGAGCCAATGTCACTTGATTGTACATGTCCAGTGCTTTTTCATTGGTTCGTCGCTCCATAGGAGGGACATCCAACCCGCTGTTGTCAACAATGCGCTGAATGAGCCAATTATAAGGGAGATTCTTTCTTGCACTATTCAGGCTTGCCTTCATTGGATGCATAATGACATATGCAAGGTTGAACCTCTTCCCATTGAGGTTCTCCATCACATAGAAATCCATGTCGGTGACAAGATCTCTATGTCCATCACAAGGCACAACTGTGTGGGTGATCATGTGATGGATGACTCTTGCTTTAGCATTCAGGTCCTTTGATTTGGGCCAGAAGAAGGATCCAACAGCTATAGGATTGCGAACCAATCACTTTAGCAATGCCAGACCTTCTCCTTCTTTTACAAATTCGGGGTCCTTCGATACATGGAAATACTCCTCCTACAACTCCTACGTGGAGCATCCAATAAGCTCATTCAATTGATTAAGAGTTATCCTAATTTGTTTCCCATACAGAAAAGTCCTCAACTCACTAGAGCTGTCCAACTCCAAATTTGTATAAAATAATTTCATAGCCCACTCACAATAATAACCCCCATCGTGCACAATTCGTACAAACAAATTCGATCAAACATTTCCTTCAATCCAAAATCAACGAACGAATTGAAATCTACCTTCATAGATATAATTATGGCACGAAGTATAATGTCATTATCGTACTGTTCTTTGGAGGAGGCCGAGTTGAACAACCTGGGTTCGAAGGGCTCTGTAGACATGCAGACTCGACCTGCGGGCTCAGAGGGAGCAACCTTACACTTTTTTGACACTTGCCCTGCCTTCACGCCATTTTCCACTTCAACAATCGTGAGGATGGATATCAGAAGTTTGAATTGGTTGGGGGAAGATGAAATTCCTCTCTGTAATATCTGGGGCAATGGGAGCCCTTTGCGATTATAAGGCAGATTTATGTCGTCCATCGAGAGAAAAATGTTGTGTAGTGTTCAAAGAATGAAATCCGAGAGGAACAGAAATCCCTCTTATTAAGATGGACGTCCATCATGGCCTAAACAACGCCGTCTTAAGATAAGATGCGTCCATTGAGGGCAGAACGACATAGTATTGGCCGATGGACGTTCGTGTCTGGCCGAGGGATGACCGTCTGAATTGAGGGAATTCGCATGTTTTAAAAATGTGTGTTCCATGCACGTGACCCAATTAATTCGAAGGCAATCCTAGTCGTCAATTCAAATGAGGGACATCCCTCGCTTGATTCAATGACCAGGGTTCGTCGTCTGCCATCGCCTCTAGAAGACAGCAGATACAATCCTGGCCATCGATCCAGATGAGTGACGTCCCTCGCTCGATCCAACGGCCAAGGAATGTCGTTCGTCCATCGCCTTTGGAAGATGCCAGATTCAATCCTAGCTGTTGATCCAGATGAGGGACGTCCCTCGCTCAATCCAATGGCCAAGGAATGTCATCCATCCTTCTCCTCTAGAAGATGCCAGATTCAATCCTGGCCTACGATCCAAATGAGGGACATCCCTCGCTCGATCCAATGGCTTGGGATTGTCGTCCATCCGTCTCTTTAGGGAATCGCTAGATTCAATCCTGGCCGTACATTCTGCTATCCAATAACTAATGTGCTTTGTCTCTGCCATCGCCCGCCATTGTCCTTCTTCTTTGTATTGCCAGGAGGGACGGTACTTGACGTCCTTTCTCTCCGTTTGATAGTACTTGACAAAGACGAAACCAAGGCATTAAACTCGACAATCCTTGATTGGGAAACGTGACTGCGAGGTGCCAACGAGAATTTTCCATAGTTCAGGGTTTTAGTTGTTAAAAAAATTCTCTAAGATTTGACTTGTCATTGATCGTGAACTATAGGGTCTGCGGTGTTAATTTCCTTTTAAGAAACTAGCTCTACTGGCCATCGATGAGCAGGCAGAAAATATGATTGTATACATAGACTACTAATATCCAAAATAGCTCCATCAGATTTTCACCTTAAAATAAGTCTTAGTGAAAAATGAGGATCACTTAAGGACTCTTTGGAACAAACACACATAAAGGCAACGATCGTTTTTGGGTAGCACCTCATGAAACCGAAAGGGAGAAATGATGGCAATTTGAAGAACCCGTAATATCAATAACCAATAACACCATGATCAAGTTTAAGAATTCAAAACTCAAGGAGTGCGTTATCAGCACCCTATTACCCATTTTTATACTGCACATAAACAAAATATCTTCATGTAGTAGAAGATGTGTTAGGATTACCTTGTGATAGTTTGACACCGTCACCATCTAATATGAAGATGATTCATCCTCTTGTATCAGCAATAGAGCAATTAATGAAATACAATGCACATAAAGGTAGACGTGTAGAACTCAGGTATACATATGTAACATAAAAGTTGATGTGTAGTCAAATAGTCTCCATCAAGTTTTCATATGTGGCAACTCACAAAATAAAGTTTTGAAAACATGATGCAAAGCATAAAATCTCTACCTCGATGATAGTCTCAACTCTTACCAAAAGGAGCAGGAACCTTGAGAACAGGCTTGTGGTCCACAATCTCATCTGAACCTATAACAAACCTAACTAGATGACTCCCTATCAAAACTCAAGGGAAAAATAAAGAATGGGTTCTATGTTGAAACTTGGAATCCAAACCGGAAGAAAATGACATAAAAAGGTCGTCACAGTCATCCAAAACATAGCATGGTTGCCTAGTTCTGAAGGAAAAATTCATTGTGGATTTCTAGTCCATGTGAGAATGCCCTATGTGGACGTGCGATCCATGTGCAGATGCCTCTCATGAATGTAATGCACATCACACGAATGTGCTGTGCTTCCGTCGATGCCTGCACTTTTGTGGACTTTCATGCTCTTGTGGAGAGACAACGCAAATGGTCCAAGTTTATTCCTTTTTGGGCTTTTGCTAATATGACTCAAACAACTAATCCTTAACCCAAGCCTGGCATAAAGAACGTCTCTTTCAAAGGTATGACCAACAGAGTTTTAGAAGAGAAGACATCACTTGAGAGCACTTCTCTATTTAGATCTAGGGATATCAAATGTTTTAAGTGTCTGGGTCTAAGACATATTGCCTCTCAATGCCCAAACCAACAAGTTATGGTTACACGAGAGGGAGACAGTGAGATTGAGAGGAAAGATTGCTTAATAATACTGGACAATGAGCAAGAAGAGGTAATCTATGAGCAAGGAGAAACATTATTGATCGTGATTCGTAGAACCTTCTCTACACTTCACAATTATGAAGATGCTTGCCAAAGAGAGAATATTTTTCACAGCTAGTGTCTAATGAAGGAAAATGTGTGTTCTTTAATCATTGATGGTTGTGGAGAAGTTAAAATTAGAAACTACCTAGCATCCCACCATATCATCTAAAGGGGCTTAACAACCGTGAAGACATTAAGGTGACAAAGCAAGCTAAAATTCCATTCTCAATAGCTGATTATGTAGAAGAAATGATTTGCGATGTGGTACCAATGAATGCAAGTCATATATTGCTCGATTGCCCTTAGCAATTCGATAGAATAGCCATGCACGATGGATTCACTAATTTCTATTCATTCCGACATAATGGAAAATTGATTAAATTGACTCATCTCCATCCAAATTAGATTGCTAAATATTATGAATTGAAGAAGGAGAACAAGGATAAGGAGTTGTTATTTATGATACACAGGAAATAAAAAAGGGCCTTACTTTGTTTTGATTCTCTTATTTCAATGATGTTTCGAGATTGACTTCAAGAGTTGGGTGCAATACAAGTGGCAATTAAATCACTCATTACAGAGTTTGAAGATGTTTTTCTAGAGGTGTAATATCCCAACTTTTTATATTGAAATTTAATAAGGATAATTGGAAAGTAATTTAGAATATTTGGATTAATTGGATAATTATTGGGGTATTACCAATGATGTCTTCGTAAGATTATTATTCTAGAAATTTATCGAATAATATTTGAGAATTAATTTGGAAGAAGAATAAAATAAGATTTATTGAATTAGTTGGGATTAAAATGTTAAAGTGCGATTAATTAGAGATTAATTGAGGAATTGAAAATAAAGAAAAATTAAATGAAAATTTGGGGAAAAGAACCGGTTCAGATTTTGTTGGTTGGCCAAACTGGTTCGGGTTGTGGCTTGAGCTTGGTCCAGTTCAGAAATTGAAAGAAGAGAGGGGAAAATTAATTGGCCTTTTGCCATTTTGCTGAGAGAGAGAGATCCGATGACAAGGACTGAAGGGGGTAACCGAGAGGAGAAGAGAAAATCAGGAGATTGAGCGCGAGGGAGAAACTCTTGCTGGCGGGCCTCTGGGAGGTAATGTGACGGGCTTCGGCGTGGCAACGTCATGGCGAGTGGTTGCAGAAGAAGCAGTATGGCATCATAGGTCGCAGTTCAGATCGCGAATCAGGACTCCTACGGTGTGGTTTTTTGGCAACTATTGAAGGTATGTTTGGTCAATTTCTTTCTCCTCCTTGGTATTCTGTCATTTGGTCGTTGGCTGGGAATGATTTCAGGGGATCAGAGCTTACAATTTTGTGAGGAATGTCAGGGAGAAATGGCGGTTCATGCTGGACCGGCCGAAGGCCTGGGTCCAGCTTGTTGTTGGGTTCAAACCAGCTCATCGTGGCTAGCCCTTGAGCTGGAAATCGATAGCGAGGACATGTAGGGAAATGGAGGGAGACAGACTAGGGCATAGCTCAGGTGTGCTGGTCGGGCGTGCAGAAGGGGCTACACTCTGCCTTCTGGGAAGTGGCAGAGTGTTTGTCTTTTGGCAAGGTTAGGATAAAAAAGTTAGAGTGTTTGTCTTCAGAGAAGGGATGAGAGCTGAGAGAAAGCTGGCAAAAACATGATGGAGAACACTCTGGCAGTGGGGAATAAATTTTGAGGGAGCTCTCGGGTGGAAGAGAGGTGGAGGCCGAGTGTCCTTCTGAGGAGAAGACAGAACGGAGAAAGGGGGCACCCGAGTGTGTTTTCTTCTAGAAGCCGATAGAAGGAAAGTCTGGAGCTGGAGTTGGAGCTGATGGCCGAGAGGTGTAGGTAGTAGTTATGTTCTCCATTGATGAATTTGGTTGGTGTTCTTTGTTTGGATGTATTATTGGACATAGGAGTTGTTAACTGATAATATGAAGCAACTTGATTGGGTCATTACTAACGTATGAAAATACTCTGTTGGTTTGATTCTGCAACTGTGAATATGTTGGATATAGTTACTGCCTTTAGTGTTTTGTGATAGTAAATTTAGCCTCTTTTGGATTCTGAATGAGTTTATTGGATGAGATTGTTATTCTGTCATTGATTCTAGTTCAATCATGTGCTCTGTTAAGACTTGAGTTGATGTCCTGTGATGTTTGATTAGTGATTTTACATCCTCTGTTGATTGTCTCAAAAAGCATAAAATGTTGGATTTAGCCTCACTGCCATGTGGTTGATAACCTGTTATGTTTTGTGAAGTAAAAATGTTACATAAGTTAGATTAAAACTTGGATTAATATTATGTAAAGTTACTCCTTTGGTTATTGTCTGGATGAGATATTAAAGAGATGCTCTCTACATTTAGATAGACTGCAAGAACTAGTTATTACTTTGTGAAGCATGTTAGTTGACTGATTGTTTTACATTTAAGAGTATTGTCATTCAATGATAGAAAATACATATGCTCTCTAGAAAAGAATGTTGTTTTGTTAAAGTAAAGATGTTATGTACGTTGGATTGAAATCTGGATTGATACTCTATTGTTCGAAATCATAGTCTGAAATGTTTAGTTGATAATTTTATGCTGTGGTTGGATGATCTTGTTGGATGTGATAAGCTGTTGGTTATTGTTTAGAGGAGATATAAAGCATATACTCTGTACATTTGGATGAATTGTGATAACCTGTCACTGTCCTGTGAAATAAGTTGTTATTTGGTTATAGCTTGATTAATAGGGTTGAGTTTATTGTTCTGTTACTCGATTCAGTGATGTGAATTATTGGGTTATCAGTTGGTTTTTGGATTCGGCTCACTAATTGGAGTGATATAGTTTTATGGCTCAATTCATATATGAATATTGAACGTTGATTTATGAGTTGATAATTCATAGATGAAATTACGTTGGTTTTCGCTATATGTTAAGCTTAGTTTCTAGACATTATCAATTGATATTAATTAATTAAGCTAAGTTGTAATTAATGAAACGGTTTCGTTTAAGAAACTCTAGTAAGCGACGTATATGGATTAAGGCTAGCAAAACATTAATAGTTAAATGATTAGATTAATAATTAAATGTTGTTAAATTGTGAAGGTACTAAAAAGAAGAAATGTAGTAATTAAGTGAGAGCACAACGCATTGAGGTAAGTGATATGTGTGTGTTTTGGTGTTCGGACCCTACATAGCAAGAATAGGAGATGCATGTTTCGTTGCTTAACTTCCTAGCATGTCTACAGTTTTAATAACATGTTTCGTTGTTTACTGTTTTAAATAGCTTGCTTCGATGTTTAGCGTTTTAAAGCATGTCTATGGTCTTTAATAGCATGTTTTGTTGTTTACTGTTTTAAAAGCATGCTTACAATTATTATTCGCACGTTTCGTTGTTTACTGCTTTTACAACATGTCTACAGTACTTATAGCATGTTTTGGTGAATTGCAGATTGAATGTTTATTTATGCTTTCAGAAATCGTATGCATTCATGAGCATCAAACGAAACAGATACAAATAATGGACGAATCATAAGCCATAAAAAGTAATAAGCGAACGAAGAAACAAATCACAAACAATGAAACCGAAAACGAATGAATAATAAGTCATAATTAAGTAAAGAAAAGAGAACGACAGTGACATGACGTGAGGCCGTTTAAGTCTTTCGTGGACACGGTTGCTAGCGAGCTTTCGGATTATGCTATCGTCGCTAGCAAGCTTTCAGATTATGCCATTGCTGCTTGTATCTGTTGTAAGGTCCTTGGATTATGCCGGGACAAACGGCCAATGATTAGCAGGCTTTCGGATTATGCCATTGCTGCTATATCAGAGGTCAACGATGAAAATAATGACCAATGAAAGATAATAATTAAGGCGCAAAAGACAAAAGATAAGGAGAAAAAAATGAAACGATGATTTAAAACGTAAAGGAAAAAAAGATAAGAAGAAAACGACAAAAAATAATGATTAAAACGTAAAAAATAAGAAAATAAGAAAAAGACAAGAACTAAAACTGCATGCAGTGTTATAGCATGATAGGTATTATCACTTACTGAGCCTTAGGCTCATAAGTTACTACTTGTGATGTAGGTATAAGTTCGAGAGAACATTGATGAACAGATATAGGAGTAGCTGATGAAGCTTTGCACGGACGAGACTTGTGACTGGTTAGGCTAACTAATGTAAAGAGTAAATGAGAAGAGAAATTGTAAAATATAAAGTAATGATTTAATTAACTGTCTGTAAATGAACTATTTTACGCTTCCGCCACGTTTTCAAAGAAAAAGTATATTTACGCTTCCGATACGTTTTCAAAAAAAATTAATTTACGCTTCCGCTATGTTTTGATAAGAGATTTTATAACTATAGTTTTCTACGAAATCATCACGATTTTAATAACGAGTCAAAGTAAAAGGATTTTAATGGTCCGGTTATAAAAAGCGCACTCTGATTTCATTTTTAAAAGGTTTTAACAAAGATTTACAAAGTTTTAAATTTCACGCATTTTTAAAAGATAATAAAAAACCAGGTTGTTACAAGAGGAACTTGCGCACTACCTACTACCTATTAGGGGTATCGAGAATCAAAGTGATCTTGTTATGAGAGTTATTCTATCAAACGTACCTGCATATAGAATGAATCTAGAGAAGGCTAAGAAATTACACAAAGAAGTCACTGAGCTTCTTGACAAAAGATATATTCGTGAGTCTCTTAGCCCTTGTGTGGTGTCTATATTATTAGTATCAAAGAAAGATGAAACAATGAGGATATGCGTGGATAGTCAAACAATCAATCAAATTACTATCAAGTATCAATTTCCTATTCCGCGACTTGAGGATATGTTGGATTAATTGAGCAGATCTACTATTTTATCTAAGGTAGATCTCAAGAGTGGCTACCATCAAATTCGAATCAATGAAGGAGATGAGTGGAAGATGACATTGAAGACCAAGTACAGACTTTATGAATGATTAGTGATGCCCTACGAACTGTCTAATGCTTCTAGCACTTTTATGAGACTAATGCACCATATATTGAAGGAATTCTTGGGGAAGTTCATCGTGGTTTACTTCAATGAAATTTTGGTGTATAGTACTAATTTGGAGTCACACTTGAACCATCTTCAACATTTGTTTGAAAAGTTACAGGAAGCCAAGCTTTATGGCAATCTGAAAAAATGTTCTTTTGTGCAAGAAAAAGTGCAATTTCTTGGCTTTGTATTAACTAGACAAGGCATTGAGGTGGATGAAACTAAAGTCCAAGCCATTAAGGAGTGGCCAACTACAACGAATACTTTGGAAGTTAGAAGCTTTCATGGATTGGCATTATTCTATCAAAGATTTATCAATAATTTCAGCACTCTCATGACACCTATCACCGATTGCACTAGGAAAGGCTAAGACTTTTAATGGACCAATGCATGTTAATCAAATTTCAATACTATTACAGAAAAGTTGTGCAATGCGCCTATTCTAGCTCTACTCGATTTCAATAAAACCTTCGAAATTGAGTGTGATGCTTCGAGATTAGGAATTGAAGCTATTCTTATGCAAGAGTGAAAACCAATCACATATTTTAGTGAAAAGATGAAAGGCATCACCTTGAACTACTCTACATACGATAAGGAGTTTTTTTGTATTGATAAGAGCATTAGAGGTATGACAACAATACTTACTTCCTCAAGAGTTCATTATTCATACCGATCATCAATCCCTCAAGCACAACAAAAGTCAAAGCAAACTCAATAAAAGGCATGTCAATTGGGTGGAATTTCTTGAGTGTTACCCTTGCATGATCAAATACAAAAAAGTGATTCAAATATTATGGTCAATGCACTTTTGTAAAGGTATGCTCTTCTATTTGAACTAAAGACTAGGATTTTTGGCTTTGATTAAATAACATAGATTTATGTGGAGGATAAAGAATTCGGTTATTGGTATCAAAATTGTTGTTTGAAGTCCAAGGGTGGCTATCATATAATAGATGGTTATCTTTTCAAGGGAGGAAAATTATACATATCGAATTGTAGTCTTAGAGAGTCTCTAGTGAGTGAAGCTCATGGAGGTGGTGGTCTTGCTTACCATTTTGGTGAGAAAAAAACTTATGAAGCTTTAAAGGAGTTATTTTTTTGGCCCCACATGTTGAAGGATGTGGATAAAGTGATGGAAAAGTGCATTGTGTTCAAGAAAGCTAAGAGCAATTTATATCCACATGGTTTGTTCATGCCTGTGCTAGTTCCAAACCATCCATGGGTTGAGTTAACATGGATTTTGTTTTGGTGGGTTGCCACACACAACAAGAAAAAAAAATCTCCAATCTGGTAGTGTTGGATCAATTTTCAAAGATGACACATTTTATTCCCTGCGCTAATATGGATGACT
The DNA here is from genome assembly GCA_022433065.1 of Begonia loranthoides. NCBI lineage: Eukaryota > Viridiplantae > Streptophyta > Magnoliopsida > Cucurbitales > Begoniaceae > Begonia > Begonia loranthoides. The sequence goes on from CM039468.1 coordinate 12,165,891, forward strand.
CATGCCATATTACCAAATTATTTTTCAAAGAGATAGTGAGGATGCATGGGATTCCTTGATCTATTGTATCATATAGAGATACAAAATTCCTAAGAACTTTTTAGAAGACTCTATAGAGGAGGTTGGGAACCAAACTTATGTTTAACACTTCTTTTCATCTTCAAACAGATGGACAAATTGAAGCTGTGAATCAAACTATGGGAGCATTGTTAAGAGCCATTGTTAGCAAGCGATTGACCAATTGAGACTTACAACTCTCTTATGTGGAATTTACCTACAACCATAGCATTTATAGCACTACTCAACAAACTCCTTTTGAAGTTGTTTATGCCTCAATCTTCTTACTCTTATGGATCTTATTGCTTTACCAATTGATGGATTAATTAATAAAGAAGGAAAAAGCAAAGCCGAGCAAGTCAAAGCAACGCATGAGATGGTAAAGAAGACCATTGAGAAGAAGAATGAAGTTTATGCCAAACACGCCAATAAAGGGCAAAAGCCAATGATTTTCAAGGAAGGGGACGTAGTATGGTTGCACTTGAGGAAGGAAAGGTTTCTTAAGCAAAGAAAGTCCAAACTTAATGCTAGAGTCGAAGGTCCATTCAAGAATATTAAAAAGATCAACGATAACACATATAAGCTTGACTTACAAGAAGAGTATGGGATTTTCGTACATTGAATGTCCAAGATCGTTTTCCTTATCTTGGGGGTGAAGAAGCTGAAGAGGAGGTTAATTTACAGGATTTGATGACAAATTTTCTCCCACCCGGAGTGGATAATGTGCTATGAGGAGTCCTCATAAGATAGCAAGCATGAAGATTTTCTAATTATGATCTAGCCTGTTATTTTTTAGGTACTAAGATCCAAGATGAGCTAGAAAACAACCCTAATGATATGGATAAAGAATTACCCAAGCATGTTATCACTTGGGAGTTTGAAGAAAATGCCGTAAAAATTGCTCAAGATAATGGAGTATGTGAAGCCATGGATGTGATACACTAAGCAAAATTAGAGTGGTTATTGATTTGATAAGATCTACCTAGATTTTCAGCACAATTCATGCACAATCTTATTTTCGATTTGCCTAAATCTTTTAGTTATTTGGTTATTTTATCTTTATTTTCAAACATATATTTAAGTTATTTTAACTTAGTTTAGAGATTTTCGATTGGACATATGCATCAGCCGATAGCTATCATTAGTTTATTAATTTTTCTTTAAACGTGGGCTATTTATACGTCACTTAGACCCTTTATGAAAGATAGTTTTTTGATCAATTATATTTCTCTTAGCCAATGCTATTATTTTTGCATTCTCTTGGATTATTTTGATCCTTTCAATTTTGAGTATTGGAAGTTTGGGTGTTTGTGAGCATTACTTGAACTTTGTTAATTCGGTACAATTTCTCGCCAATTCTATTAGTAAAATTCTTTTTTAAGATTGTACACAACTCTCGATTTACTTGTTTGAGTCAATTCTTTTTTCTAAAAGAATTCCTTGGTAACAAAAGATTGTAACTTTAGGCAATATTTTTTCAACCAGCTTATCACATGCAGATTCCATTGCACGCACACCATGTGATAAATAAACTTGATTTGATGGAAATATGGTGTTGATAATTCTAGATGTTGCAAATTTAGTTAGAATAAACCAATTCATTGAATTTATCTTGAATTTGAATATGTAAATCTTAGTACAGTGCTTTTATCACTAAACTAGTACATTGTATGAAATTAACATATATTTGAAGCACGAAAAATAAAAGTTGTAAGCCAGGATGTGATGTTGTTTGATTTTCATTTTGTAGCACTAGAATGTTTTATATTAATCATGATATTTTATATTTAATCTTGTTTGTATTTTTATCTTTAAAAAAATAAATCAAGTAAACAAGTTTACAACTTGACAATTTTCTATTCATTCCACTTTCAATCTTAAGTGAGTCTTTTGACTACTCAATGAGTGAAAAAATCTTAAATATACTAGAGACATTAAGAGGAACTTTGTCACAAGCTATATATATATATATATTTTTACATGTGCAAAATATTAGTATTGTAGTTCCCACTTCACTTTCAATCTTGTCATTTTTATACTCAATGGGTAAAAAATGTTACAATAAAGAAGGGATATAGGTAAGAACTCCACTGCAATTATATTGATATAAATAATATGGTTGAAGCAAATCAATGAGTTATGGAAGTGAAAGCAATGTAGTGTGTTGTAGTGGAATAAAAAACATATTTAATGTCTAAACTTTATCATTGTGTTTAATTGAGAAGTAGCAATGGTTTTCATGGCCCGATAGTGGGTGCAACAAAAATATCAAGAAAAAATATCCGACCCTTGAAGAGAGTCCAATTGCCCAAACCAAGGTATTTGAGTAGTCTACATCAGAAGTATTATTGAATCGAGGTGCCATTTTAATGTAAATGATCAAAAAATGAGATAGAAGTAAATGTGACAGAAGAAAATAATGTGCAATATATAAATTACTATGGTCATCCATAATTATCTAACACATAAATTACTTTCTTACTTACCAACCATAAGATCTCCTTATCTATAGCTAGAATATGTCATGAGTCCAAACTCTTATCCTGGACTCAACATCACTTGAACTACCACTTGAAAATGAATAACCAATGCATTGAGTTGATTAAACTCAGTATAAGATTACCAGTATTATATTCAATTCGTTGAAGCTCATGTTTTTATTCAGATTGCTTGGATTTTATTATTCTTCAAAAATATTTCGAAAACAGGTTTGTCAAACTTCCAATGGGGCATTTCTAAAAAATCTACCATATACAGTAAAATATTTTCACTACTGCTTTTTCAATGAAAATCCATCACTTATTAAAACATGTGATCACTTATACAAATCAAATTATAAAATGACCTTACTTGCCCAACCTCAGTTCCCCTAGTCAATGGGCAGAACTGAGCAAAGTAAATCCTGATCTAGACACCAGTCAGACGATGTGACTCATGATCAGGTTTGGGGACTCCTACCTTAGGATGCAACGATTGCCATCCCAACGCCTCTATATCTCCTAAAATCAACACACCCTACTTGCACCTAGTAGGTGTTAACAACCATAATCTTACAATCGGGCTCAACAACTCCTGTCTGTGACCAGAAATACAAAATATAAATGTTTATCCCTACCATGCATGCTTGAATAAACAATGATAAAAACACTTGTATATACATGTATTAAAAATTGACAAGCTTTTAAACCAGACATTTCCTTAGTTTTTATGCTTTAAAATACAGTTTTGAAAAATGAATGCAAACAACTGAATAAAAGAAACCCCTACTTGGTTTGACCTCTTACCATTATTGACTACCGTTGTGATCAATAAATGGCACTTTCTAGAGATGCCCTTCAAATCCATCTTGACTCCAAAACCCCAACATTTTACTATTAGTCAACAAGGGAATGTAACTTTCATAATTTCAAAGCCAACATAGAGACATTCTAGAAAACTTTTAATTCTCAACTTGTATCATGACCTAGGTTTTGATACTATGCTATCCCACCTACCCTTGCAGGCCAAAACCTTAATACGTAATACCCCGAATTTTTTTTATAGCGGAATTTAATAAGATTAATTAGAAAATAATTAAGAGTATTTGGATTAATTGAAAAATTATCGGGGTTTTACCAATGATGTGACCGTTAAATTATAATTATAGGAAATCATTAAATAATAATTAGAGAGAGTTATGGACTCAGTCGGTTTGGTTCGGCTCCGTCCGAAAGATTTTGAATGGCTCAATTTTCTTAGATTAAAAGAAGAAGAGGAATAATTGGATTATTTGGGATTAAATATATGAAGGGATTAAATGGATTTAATTATTTGGATTTAAGAAAAATTAAGGGGGGTTATTGTTAGATAACTGAACCGGTTCAATTGGAGAACCGGTTCAACTTATCCTCATTTCGTCAAATGGCCTTCAGCCAGAGGAAATGATATGGAGGGAATGGAGAGACTCAAAAAATGCGAAGAGAAAGAACGAGAGGGAAAGAGAGAGCTGGGAGCGAGAGAGAGAGAGATCGAGCAGGCGTCGAAAGAGTGAACGGCGAGAGGCGATGGTGTCGGTGAGCTAGGGCTCGGGAGGCGTTATCCAGCATGGTGGTGGGTTGCAGTCGGCAAAGCGGGTTGCGGGCTTGGGTTCTAGTTGTAGAATGAATCGGACCTCTGCCGTGGTGATTTTTGGCGTCGGTTTGAGGTACGTTCCACCAGGTTTCTCCTCCTTTGCTTCTCTGCTGATGGGTTGTGGCTGGAGGCTCATTTCAGGGGCAGAATCAGATGGCGTCGGGATGGCAAGGGAGCTTGCGGTTCAAGCTGGACCGGCCAAAGGCCATGGTCCAGCCTATTGGTTCTCCAATGCTGAACCGGTACCTGCTCCAGCAAAAATGGACAGTGTGTCGGGCGTGGGAAACATCTTCTAAGAAAATTGCAGTGACTGGTTGGTGGGTTGGAGAGTGTCACTCTCTGCCTCCTGGGTGATGGCAGAGAGTGTCCTCTGGTTCAATATACATAGGAGAGGCAGGGAGAGTTGGAGGCAGAGCTGGAATTCTCTGGAGCTTGGCCGAGAGCTCCCTGGTTTGCTGGTAAGGTTCCCTTCTGGAAATGTCTTGGTCTTTGTTTATGGATTTATGATTTCTGTTAAGGCTTAGACTTGGACTTCATGAAAAATATGGATGAATAATGCTCCGTTGAGCTGCATCTTGGGTTGTTAATGTATTCTCAGTAGATATATATATATATGTGTGTGTGTGTGTGTGTGTGTGTGTGTGTGTGTGTGTATTCTATATGTTTGGATGGTCGTGTTGGATGCCATGGTTGAAGGTTTGATTTGTTAATGGGTTTGGGGAAAGCTCCATGTTGGTTGGGTATTTGGCAATTGAGGATAGTATTATCGGACGTTGAAGAATATGAATCCGCTTTGTGATTAGTTAATGTTCCACTGTTGGTTGCTAAGCTGTGGTTAGTAAAATCGTTAAGTGTTAAAGTTATAAAACTCGATGAGGAATTGTTAATGATAAATGTTTTAATCGTGAAGATAACGAAAGACGAAGGAGGATAACGATCAGGTGCTAAACACAATAAAGAATTGAGGTAAGGAAATAGGGGTGTCTTGGCCATGTGGAGGCCCTACACCGCAAGGAGAGTGCGTGGGTTATACGTTTAGTTATCTGTAAATTCTTATGCTATATTGTGATTGCTAGTTAGATAAGTTGATAAAAGTGACGTTTGTTGTTAGTGGCTATTAGTCTCTTGAATGATTTACTGTCGTTATTCCCTTGATGACTTCCTCACTGTTGTTATTTCCCTGTTGGTAGTGTAGATTGCTTGATACCCTATAGATATTACTTCTGTGATAGCTTGTTTTTATTGTTAGTCTTATTTAGTTCTATTATACATGTTTCACTTTGATAGACTCATGATGAATAATTAAATGAGTTAATGACCTGAAAAGTATGAACGAATGATGTTGAGAACTAGACCTTCGAGTATGATCCTATTTTTCATAGTTCACAGTTTCATTTATTATAATATTCTACAGAAATTAGTTTAACCATCTACGTATAGTTTCTCCTTTCACGCATGAATATTATTTTGTTATGTATGTATTTGTTTGTTTAATTGCTATTAACCCCTGAGCATGTTAACCAAGGCATTTAATCAAAGCATGTAAACTACTTAATCTGTATTTGTAATCTTCCGAACATGTAAATCAATCAGTTGTTTGACTTCTCTAATTCCACCATGCTTAATTGTTAATTAGTATTGTATGAGCTTGTTAATTAGCTTAACTAAATTAGACAACTTGAACATGATAACCTGATCATAGTAAGTAACTAAATTAGAATTAGAAATCGAGCTTGTAAATCGGCTGAGCATGTAAATCGACTAATAAATATTAGATTAATAAATTGTAATCTTCCTTCAAGCACGATAACCATTATTTAAGTAGATCAATTAACTAAGTGTGTCAAATCAATTATCATGTTAACTTAGATAGGTCTAGCATGCTTTTAACATTAATTAATATTGTCTTACGAGTATGTTAATTCATCTAAGTATGTTAATAACTAGTGGAGTATGTTAAATAATAATCAATTGAGCATGTAACCCATTTAGTAATCCAAGCCTGTAAACCGTTTGAATTGCCATTTATTTATGAGCATGTTTAATTGATTATTCTAGCATGCTTAATGGCTAGTATTTAACTGGGCATGTTATTGACATTGAACCATGTAAACTATTCTTTTAGCATGATAGTTGACACTAAATCGAAGCATGATTATTTAACTAGGATAAGAGCATGTAATCAACCCTTGAGCATATAAATTGATTAGGATAATTAACTAGATGATAATTGTAATTCTTTCTTGAGTATGTTAATTACATTATGCCTTACCTTCATATGCACATCGCTTGTAATCCATTATATTTCCTTTATTATTGTGACTTACATATCCAAGTATGTTCCCCGTTGTTTAACTAGTTCTATAATTTCTTCCTTCATATGATGTACTTTATTGAGTGTTCCTTTGTTATTACTTGTCTTTGTGTGCTTGTTCAGTTATTGCTATTCTTTTTATTGCGCTTTTAATTTCAGTTACTTTTATTTATGCGTATTTCAATTTCTGTTAAAGTTATGTTATACGCATCATGCAGCACATTAATAGAAATCATAGGAAGTGCCACCTCGGTGGTGGTATGCGAGCATGCATAAGTGAGCAAAATGTTAAGGAACAAGGAAATAGGAAACATTTAGGATGGGCGGGATACGTGTATCACTAGAATAAAGGCCGAAGAGAGGGATACGCCCGAAGGGAAAAAGAACGTTCAGGATGGGTGGGATACGCCTATCATTGAGAAAGAAGCCTCGAGGGCGGGATATGTCTAAAGGGAAAAGAAAACGAAAGGGAGTTGGGGTAGATGGGTAGTTCGGATCTAGCCTAGTAGCTAGGATACACCCTCACCTAGTCGGGAAAGGGGCTAGTATGCACATAGGAGGTTAAGTCGACCAAACTAGGCCATCTCAAAGGACCACCTCCAATCACCAGCTTGAAGTACGAGTAACGAATGAACAAACAAACAAACAAACAAACGTAACAAAAAAATTGGTTTGGGTGGCCCCCATTCCAAAAGAACTAAAGAGAGTCCTAAGCATAATTGTGTTAACCCTTTTCCTTACTGAGCCATTAGGCTCACGTATTACTTGTGGTGTAGGTACAAACGACGAACAAATAATAAAGAGATAATCTAAAGTAGAGATGAAGGATTAGCACGAACGAGATTCAGAGCTGGCCAGGCTAAGAGTAAAATGAGAAACGGTTGTAATCACATTAAAGTTTATTATTTTGTACTTCATTGTTTAGTTTCTTCTTTAAACGATTCATTTACGCTCCCGCCATGTTTCACAATGATTTATTTTATAAGGCTTCCGCACATTTTATCAATTGGTTTTCATAACGAGTTTAAAGAAAGAGTCAATAGCGCTCCCGTTAGACGCACTCTGATATGTTTTGCTTCAAAAAGGAAAATTTTAAATTTTCACGCATTTTAAAGTATTTACGAAAAAACGGGTCGTCACATAGTCTGTCATCTTAGACTAACTTGACCATCTCAACATGTAATATATCATGAATTAAACATGTTGACAAGTAGTGTTATTTCCATAAATTTTAAAATCTCACATCACCCTACTAACTATTTCAAAAATTCATAATTTGTATACATATCTAAATGAGTTCATTCTAATTCATAACTTGTAGTATAAATCTCCAAATGAGTTAATTCTGATGTCATTGTTTCAGTTAAAAGGTCTATTTTACCACAATAAACTATCATAAGGGTTAAGAAGTAGCCTCCATGGATATAAGACAATAAATTGAGATGCTTCGATTATAAATTTTCAAATTCATGCATTCCACTTTAAAAAAGCATAACTTGCACCATACTAATCCAATTAATGTGATTCCAACTTCTATAGTTCTCTTAATTAAACATATTAAAATAGCTCATACATTTAGAAATTGCTTCTATGGATATATGTCAATAAACAAATATGCTATTGTTCTAAATTGCAAAATCATGCATCACATTTATCTCCACTTCAAACATGTATAACTCTTTGTATACTAGTTCAAATGAACTCAAATCAATGCCTCTGGTTTCCTTTGTGTGTCTAGAATACGACCATAAAACAGTTCAACCATCAAACTTAATTAACATAGACTAGCATCTTCAAATCATAACCTACTCAATTAAAGTAGTTTTGGACTACTTCATGTAAAACAAGGTCATTGCTTCTTTCTAATCATCAATTCCTTTAAAATCTTCTGAAATCAAATTAATTTATACTCTCTAGAAGAATTTTGAAGGAAACAAGAAGAGACTTACATGCACTTCCTTTCCTAGAATCTTCTTCTCCTCCACGACATGCTTCTCAATTTATGTGAGGTTTAGGCTTTTCAATAAAATGACAACATATCTGGTAATGCCCCGTAGCATAAATCTTTTTTTCATGTTTTTAAAAAAAAAAATCATTTCTATGAAAATAAGATGAATAAATCATGCCTTTGAAAACAAAACAAATAGTAGAAATCTTTTATAAAAATCTAAATTAAACGTTAAACATAGTTAAAGCCCAACATAAAATAACATAAAACCTTTAACACTATTCATCTATCTAAAAAGCTTTGTAAAATGCCTTAACTTAAATATAAACATTTAAATACATAGTTTAAATAAAAAATCTTTCATTTCACATAATTTCTTCGAGCCTTCACCCATGGGTCAATATCACTCTAATAACACCACAACCTCACCCATGAGAGTACTCTATCAGTTGTAACTTTCACTCATTTCCAACATTGTGTACACCAGTAAAGTCATTCTCACCTACATCACAAAGTTCATCTATGAACCTAAAGCTCAATAAAAGATGTATATATATCGTGAGCATGAAATGTAATTTGTAAAAATATGTATTTTCAATTTTCAGCCTTTTTTTTTCTTTCCTTTTATAGTCCAGTCATTGGTGATAATTTAGTTTAGGGTAGAGTGTTACCATTTGGTCCACCTCATACGGGATAGCCAGCTTGACCCCACCCCACAAGCGACTATTTATGTTTATTCCGTCTTTTAATCTTTCTATTTTTTTTTCTTTCTTAGGAAAATGATTTTTATGTTACATGAGATGCACACGTGATCATGTCATGCAAAACATAATACCCTAATATTAGTCCAATCTATTTTCATATGCAAAACAAAACAACAACACGTCATCCAAGTCATTACGTCATCATATCCTTATTATGCAACTAGTAAAAGGAATCAAGGCAACAATAAGAAGCATAACACATCTTTGATCAATGTCTTTACGAACTAAATGGAAACATATCCTCAATAAACGTCTTCAGAGACAAAACAGTGTTATAATGACCTGGTTTTCCTTTTTCTTTAAAGCATGTAAAATTTAAAACACAATTTTTATAATTAAAACATTACACAATGAAAGACTTGCATTTGAAAACTAATTAAAACAACCTTGTATTCAAAGAACATTTTGAAAGTTAAAACATTGCACAGTGGAAGACTTTGCATAATAAAACAAACATTAGGAAGTGCAATAAATAAAACTCTTTTCATTTTACAATTCGAACATTATTACAAAACCTTTTACAAGTCAAAAATTGCATAAAACCTTTTTACATTTTTCTTTCATCTGTTAGCTCAGTCCGCTACAAGGTCCATAACACACAAATACTCCATCAACTGCTCCTTTTCTTGTTACTATGCATACCTACATCACAAGACTTAAACTATGAGCCTAACGCTCAGTAAGAAGTGAAATGCATATGAAACATGTAATGCCTTTCATAAATCATTTTCCATTTTTCCTTTCTTTCTTTATACTACCATTACCGTTTTATTATTAGAACTCAACTCAAAGGCTCAAGCATTGGGGAATAACCTGCCAATGCCTCTAACCATGGGGACCACGTCTGTCAAGCCTTTATACATGAGTTTTGTATCCAAAGCCTCTACCATTGGGGACAATGTCCACCAAAGCCTCATAGCTAAATTGGGAACTTGTTCCCAAAGCCTCAACATATACTTAAGTTCTTAATTTCCTTTATCTTTCTTTACTTAAAACAATATACATGATAAACCACTTTTGTCATCTTTCGTGAAAACTGTGATACATGAATGCACACAACTTAGCATTAATAACCTATCATTTATCCAACTAAAGCATCCAAGCAACAATATCAAATACATAGTAAAACATTACATCTCCAATTAATAATAGCATGATCACAACCTGACATCTACTAATCACACACCACGACCTGATTAATTCACTTAACAAGCATATTATCTTTCAATTTACTGAACGAGTCCTTAAACTAACATCACGATATACAAGCATCACTTCTATTAATGGATGAAAATATGGTAAAAAACATGCTTCTAAATCTCAGTAGACAACAATATCACACGACTCCTATCATTAACAATCATCAGCAACAATAACTCCTAATTATATATATCATCGCCATACTTTTAACACCAATAAAATATAGAATTTAAATCTATGAACACCATATCAATGATCGATACTTAATGTCTATCAACAACAGTGAACTCTTATCTATGAATATCCTTAACAATAGATTATGAGATATATCAACAATCATCAACAACAGAACATCCTTTTTACAGATTATCAAAGCAGTAAGCAATCAAACGAAACCTCCTACTTCTTGTAATGTAGCCCCTTAAGGGGAAAACACACACACACTTCTTACCTCTTGGAAGATAGAGCTTTCACCTCTCTTTGCTCTTCTTCTCCTTCACTGTCGTTCTCCTTCTCTCCAGAGATTCACTCCAGATTTCTCTCACAGTTTCCATCTCCCAGAATTCCTTCTTCTTCCTCTCCAAATTCATCTCGACACTTTTCTTTCTTGAGCAGCAGAAATTTTCTCTTGAAACCCCTCCCGTACAACCTCACAGAGTACCGCAGAATTCTCCAAAAAACTACAACACACAAGCTTGAGAGAACACAAAAGATTTTCCTTCTTTTTACTTCTGCCAAAGTCTTCACTAATATGCTGATAAATGTTCAGAGAGAGTCAATGAGTCATGACACTTTGTTTTTTAGGCATCCCTTTGATTTCTAGATGATGGTTAGCCTTTTTCTGGGAAATTCTTAATATTCCAGTCGATCAAGCCCGTCTCATGATCAATCTCAAAACCTTCAGAGTTGACTATTTTCTCAAGTACCGATCGATCACCTTCAATGGACGATCGATCACAAATTCCAACTTCACAATCTACACTGACCATGATTGACCACCATTCTTGCCTTGATCAATCACAAATCCTTAAGTTCCATAATTCTGGAAAATACCAGTTGATCACTCTCTAGTGTATGATCGACCACCCCCAAAATTTTTGTTTTCTGTATAAAGTTTGCTTTGGAACCGGTCAATCATTTTCTTCAGCTGATCGACTACTTCCAAATTGCTTTGCCTCTATAATGTCCTATTTAGACTGTGATCAACTATGACCCACCATTGATTTACCACTCCCTTGTTATCCCTTCTAAAACTTAGAAAAATCTCACTTCTAAAAACCAAGAACCATAATTCACATCTCTATCCTACAATCATCCCATAAGTCTCCAAAAGTCCTCAAATATTATCGCTTAGATCTTATACTTAGCACTATGAAAATTTGGGGTATTATAATCCTCCTCCATTATATAAATTTTGCCCTCAAAATTTGTTTAGCCTATAATCCTCAACAACGATTCTATCATTCACCTAACCCTTCATAACACAGGCTAACATGACATACTTCTCAATAGATCACTCAATAAACAATCAATAACAAAATCACATAACCATTATCATCCATGATGTAGCAGATACACAAACAACTCCTTATATCATAAGTTTATACGTATACCAAAAAGACACTATTTTTTATCATCTCAAAACATTGCAACATACCAAATACTTAATCATCTTAGTTCAACTAGTTCCTTCTTCTTTTCTCGGTTAAGGGAAAGTTCTTTTCCAAATCCTTTTTTTCTTATCAGACAAAGTAGGGCAAATCTTGGCAATATGTCCAAACCTTTTACATTTAAAACATTGTCTTGATTCAGCCAAACATGCACCAAAATGAATTTTAGTACACTTTGGACAAAGCTTTTCTTATGGTGTCTACCAAATTGGTTTCTTAACAGTAGTTTTCCTTTGGAGACATTTCGGCTTACCCTGCTACTCTCCATCCTCGAATGATCTCTTAGACCCACTAACATTTTGTCCTATGCACATATCACACAATCTCATCATTTATAAACAATTTTATCCAAGAATAAAATTTAAGAAACAGTACTCATATTATATCCATACTGTCTTTACACACCAAAATACCAATTTCTGCATACAATACCACAAAACACATACACTACTTATTTCATCTATTCTTAACCCACTCAATACATCCCAATAGGTTCAATCTTCACTTGCATCTTCCATGATAGAAAAGTCCCTTGGTGCAACCATTTTTTGTTCCTTAAGCAAAACCGGACAATCTTTGACAAAATGGCCACTCTCATTACATTTAAAACATTGTTTCAAACTAGGAAGACATTTTCCAAAATGATTTTATTTACACCTTTGGCACTACTTAGCTCTTGAGCATTCAACATTTTCTCTTTGAAACGAAGCTTCTCCTTAAATACGTTTGTCATTTCCTTGTGACTCATTTCCATTAAAAGGTCTCTTTAATCCTCTTGTTTCTGGTTGTTCTACCTTCAGCTGTTGGAATTGCATTTCCTTCCCCATTTTCCTAGAGCTCTTCCTAAATTTCATGACTTGAAACTCAGCTTCTTCCACCTCTGGGCTTTTGCAACAATATTTGCATAAGATATTCATTGTGTACTAGAAATCTTCACACCTCGATAAATTTTCAATTTGAGTTCTTGAACAAATTGATGCACCTTAGACTCATTTGTGCTTACCAGATGAGAAGAAAAATGAGATAATGACTCAAACTGGCAAATATATTCTGATACTGTTCCAATTTGACGTAGTTGAGCAAACTCTATCATCTTTCTTGTCCTTGTGGTATAATCAAAATACTTCCCATAAAAGATTTCTTTAAACTTCTTATACTCCATACTTTTCATATCATGCACTGCTTTCATGGAATCCCACCAAAATTGAGCATCATTCGTCAACATGAATACAACATAATTAACTTTCTCTTGATCCTCAATCTTTGGCATACTCGAACATACTCTCCATCATTCGAATCAATTCCTCTGCACTTGCTGGATCAGAGATATATCCTTCAAAATATGGTGGCTTAAATCGTCAAAATGTCTCACATCCCATGTCCTTGTGGACCATAAGTTGCGTGTTCCTCTATTCTTCCGATTCCCTACTCCGTTCCATTAACTGAATCTGATGCTCCAATACTTCCGTCAATCTACTGATCATTTTATCTCTCGAATCCACATTCTGTCTTGTTTCTCCCTCCATTTTGTTTCTATGCAACCAACGTACAATAAATATAACTATTAATTGAAAACAAAACAAAACATAATTACAGTTAATGGAGTATTTTCACTTTGAGACTTGTGCTGGTAGGTAGTCTACAGAACCGAATTTTAAACTCAGGTGCTTTGATATCATTTGTAATGACCCAGTTTTCCTTTTTCTTTAAAATGTGTATAATTTAAAACACATTGTTTTATAATTAAAACATTACACAGTGGAGGACTTGCATTTGAAAACTAATTAAAACAACATTGTATTCAAAGTACATTTTGTATTGTTAAAACTTTGCGTAGCAGAAGACTTTGCTTAATAAAACAAACATTAGGAAGTGCAATAAATAAAAATCCTTTCATTTTACAATTCGAACACTATTATAAAACCTTTTACAAATCAAATATTGCACAAAACCTTTTACATTTTTATTTCATCTTTTGGCCCAGCCAACCACAAGGTCCACAACACACAAATACTCCATCAACTGCTCCTTTTCTCGTTACTGTGCATACCTACATCAAAAAACTTAAACTTTGAGCCTCACGCTCAGTAAGAAGTGAAATGCATATGAAACATGTAATGCCTTTTATAAATCATTTTCCATTTTTCCTTTCTTTCTTTATACTTCCATTATCGTTTTACCATTAAAACTCAACTCAAAAGCTCAATCATTGGGGAATAACCCGCCAATGCCTCTAACCATGGGGACCATGCCCGCGAAGCGTTTATATATGAGTTTTGTATCCAAAGCCTCTACTATTAGGGACAACATTCACCAAAGCTTCTACTATTAAGGACAATGCCCACCAAAGCCTCATAACTACATTGGGAACTCGTTCTCAAAGCCTCAACATATACTTAAGTTCTTAGTTTCCTTTATCTTTTTTTTTTTACTTAAAACCATACGCAAGATAAACCACTTTTGTAACATTTCGTGAAAACTACAATGTATGAATGCACACAACTTAGCATTAATAACCTATCATTTATCCAACTAAAGCATCCAAGCAACAATATCAAACACATAGCAAAACATTACATCTCCAAGTAATAGTACTATCATAACTTAACATCTATTAATCACACACCACAACAGGATTAATTCATTTAACAAGCATATTATCTTTCAATTTACTCAACGAGTCCTTAAACTAACATCATGGTATACAAGCATCATTTCTAACATAATTAACAGGATCAATATATTCTATTAATAGACCAAGATATCCTAAAAAACATGCTTCTAAATCTCAGCATACAACAATATCACACAACTCCTATCATTAACAATCATCAGCAACAATTACTCCTAATTATAGATACAATCGACATACTTTTAGCACCAACAAAATCCTTAACTTAAGTCTATGAACAACATATCAATGATCAATACTTAACTTCTATCAATAACCATCATCAACAATAGCGAACTCTTATGTATGAATATCTTCAACAACAGGTAGGTTTACTAAGTAGAACATCAACAATAGATTATAAGACATATAAGCAATCATCAACAATAGAACAACCTTTTTACAGATTATCAAAGCAGTAAGCAATCAAACAAAACCTCCTACTTCTTGTGATGTAGCCCCCTAAGATGAAAAACACACAAACTTCTTACCTCTTAGAAGACAAAGCTTTCTCCTCTCCCTACTCTTTTTCTCCTTCACTTTCGTTATCCTTCTCTCTAGAGATTCACTCCAAATTTCTCTCACAGTTTCCTTCTCCCAGAATTCCTTCTTCTTCCTCTTCTTCTTCTCTAGATTCCTCTTGGCACTAATCTTTCTTTAGCAGCAGAAATTTCGTCTTGAAACCCCTCTCTTACAACCTCACAGAGTACCGTAGAGGTCTAGACAACCACAACATAGAAGTTTGAGAGAACACAGAAGATTTTCCTTCTTTTTCCTTATGCCAAATTTCCTCAGTAATATGCTCATGAACATTTAGAGAGAGTCGATAAGTCATGACACTTTATTTTCCAGGCATCCCTTCGATTTCCTGAAGACGGTTAGCCTTTTTTTGGGCGATTTTTGATATTTTGGTCGACTATTTTCTTGAGTACCGGTCGATCACCTTCAATGGATGATCGACCGCAAATTCCAACTTCAGAATCTGCACCGACCGTGTTCGACTTCCATTCTTGCCTTGTTCTACAGCAAATCCTTAAGTTCCTCAATTCTGGAAAATATCGGTCGATCACTCTCTAGTGGACAATCGACCACTCCCAAAATAGTTGCTCTCTATATAAAATCTACTTTGGAACCGGTCGTTCATCTTCTTCAGCTGAACAACCACTTCCAAATTGTTTCACCTTTGTAATGTCCTATTTAGACTATGATTGACCGCGACCCACCATTGATTGACCACTCCCTTGTTATCCCATCTAA
This sequence comes from Begonia loranthoides, assembly GCA_022433065.1. Taxonomy (NCBI): domain Eukaryota; kingdom Viridiplantae; phylum Streptophyta; class Magnoliopsida; order Cucurbitales; family Begoniaceae; genus Begonia; species Begonia loranthoides. The sequence continues at coordinate 12,181,882 of CM039468.1, forward strand.
AACATAGAAAAATCTAACTTCTAACAACCAAGAACCATAATTCACATCTCTATCATACAATCATCCATATGTCTCCAAAAGTCCTCAAATATTATCGCTTAGATCTTATGCTAAGCACTATGAAAATCTGGGGTATTCTACGTGTAACACAACAAAAAGTACCCTAGCACTTGTCATGTAGGTCAGAAGGCCAAACACATGAAAATATCATTTACTTCGTCTAAGTAAAGTTTGATCACCTAGGATAATCACCCTTAGTTGGTCAACTTCTAATTTGCTTCGTTTCATTTACCAAGCATTTTTTTTCCTCTAGAGAATTTGAGAGAAAAGGCAAAACTTTGCAGCTTCCAATGTAAGAATGACTAGGGTTTCTCAAAAATATCCTCTTTATACTTGCTGTATGAAAATTCTACAGACAAGTGCATCCTAATCTTCTGTATAGTTGCCGCATAAGCGTGTGCTTTCGCCACAGATGCATGTGCTTCAACCACAGACACATGTGCTTCTATCGTAGACGCATACCCTTCCACTGCAGATATTTGCTCCACTCACTTTGTCTACCAAACACAATCTGCTATGTTCACACATCTTTTTGTGGACACACCTCATTTTATAGATTCCACCTCACATTTGCAAACAAAACGCTTTCACGGATACCAATGCTTCTATGGATATCAATGCTTATATGGACACCTCATTCCGTGGATACACCTCATTCCATGAATTCTATCTCATATCTACGGACACTTCACCAATGCTTCTATAAACACCTTATTTGGAAAATACACCTCATTCTACAGACATCATTCCGCATGCATCAGCTTAGCCTTCCGCCATTTTAATCTTCAATTTTCCACATTGGACTTTCCTAACCCTATAAAATTCTTAATAAAAAAATATTCATTCCATGTTTTCATCAAAATATAAACATAGCCATGAGAAGATAATTTCCAAATGTAACGTTAGTTACTCCTTATAAATTCTAAAATATAATATTATACATGAACTTTTTCGTTGAAATTTTTCATGTGTTACATTCCTTCCTCATTAATTAAATTTTGTCATCAAAATTTGTTGATGGCCACCAAATCGCAAGAAGGCTAAAACAATGACAATCACAATCAACTATCACAAAATCTACACAAGGAAATGGAATCAGCTAGAACTCAAGATACATACTGTCTTTTAATTCCAAATTTAAAGGATAGTTAGCAAGCACTTCACAAAATATCTCCTCCAAAATCCATGTTCAAACTTGTCATACACTCTGAGTTACGAACAAAGTAACAAGCTGTTTGGAATTATCGGCTTAAAGAAACACAAGCTGCGATTTTCAACAATTCATGCACACTTCTATATTATGATCCCAAAACAAACAAACAACATCCAATACATGAAAGAAAAATAAAGAACAACCAAATCCAAAGTTTCATTCACCAAATAGCTCAGTAAACAAAGGAGGAAAAATAGAATACCAACAAGGTCTGCAACTCCTCAAACAATCGAGGTTAGCGACTAGTTCGGAACTCTTTAAGTAAAGGTCACTCCTTCTTGGCTTTTGCTCGATCTTCTAGCTCTCCATGCCACGTACACTTCCTAGGGGAAATACTTAGAAAACTAGCTCAAACTTCCCTCTCCAAGAATGAGCAAGAAATGAGAGAGGAAGGGTTTTTGGTGAAGGGATCTACGGGTAGCAAGAATTGAGCACCGAGGGAGGGATGAGAGAGAACTTCACACACGATTGCAGCTGCAAAATTAGGGTTTCAAAACTACATTAGAGATTTATTAGGGAAGGTTAAATACTTGCCTAATGAAAATAAAAAAGAAATTACAAAATTACCCTGGTGTTCACAAAATTAGGGCATGAGGGCTCGACTCACATGTTAGCTAGGCACTAAAAAATAAAACAAATCAAAACATCCCAAATCTAATCAAAATACGATTCATCCAATAGTAATCAATCAAGCATAGTCCATTTCAACATATCAAAATAGAAAACTAACATATCTTGGTCTTGGACATTGGATGCTCAACAAATCTGTGGGAAATAGATCCTTACCGAGTGAAAGTTTCTTGATTCCAAATGAGTACATGTCTAGGTGCCTATTTATCATCATGCATTGGTTCATCTTCAATTTCCATTAGCTTAGTACCACCTGCAAAATAGCAACTCGGTAAGTACGCAATGAGCCTCTTGGTTTAGACGCAGGTTATTGGACCTTAGGGTGCATTCATTCTCCTTGAGTGATTGAGGATTTGACCTCAAATCCGATGTTTGTCCCATGTTTTCCTCTGCAACTTGTTCATCCTCCCCCAAATATGGTGACAAATCTTATACATTAAAAGTAGAAGATACCCCGTAACCCTTTGAGAGTTCTAATCGATATGCATTATTGTTGATTCGCTCAAGCAACTTAAAAAGATCGTTCGCTCTTGGGAGTAACTTGCATTTTCTTTGATTAGGAAACCTCTCTTTTCGCAAGTGTAACCAAAGCAAATCCCCCTTTTGAAATATCACTTCTTTACGACCTTGGTTGGCAAGTCTAGCATAATCTGAGTTCTTCTTTTCAATAGTCTTGCGTATGCTTTCATGTACAACCTTGACCCTCGCTGCCTTAGAAGCTCCATCTTTACTAACATAGTCATCCATAGGTAGTGGAATGAGATCCATCGGTGTAAGGGGGTTGAAACAATACACAATCTCAAAGGGGGTATGCTAAGTAGTCCGGTACATACTTTTGTTGTAAGAGAATTTGATATAAGGCAGTTGTAAGTCCTAATCCGCTAGACGTTTTCTCACACTAGTTCTCAACAATGCTCTCAAAGTACGATTGACAACTTCAGTTTGCCCATCGGTCTAGGGTTGAAAAGAGGTACTAAAAAGTAGCTTAGTACCCAACTTCTTCCAAAGTGTCTTCTAGAAGGCTATTAGGAGCTTAATGTCTATGTCAGAAACAATAGATCGGGGAATGCCATACAATCTCACTATCTCCCTGAAAAATAAGGCTGCCACATGATTGGCATCATCGGTTTTATTGCATGCAATGAAATGAGCCATCATGGAAAATTGGTCAACCACTGCCATAATAGAATCTTTAGATCTAGCGATTTTAGGAATCCCCTAAATGAAGTCAACACTAATCTCCACCCATGGATGAGTGGCTACTGGCAAGGGCATACAGTCCTTAAGCTAGAACATGGCTTTTGGCCTTCGATAATCCTTTGAACATCCCTATGAAGATGCATGTGGTAGCCCGCCCTATGAAGGCCAGGAAAGGCCCAAGTGTGGGTCCAGCCCATATCAGGGGGCACAATCCCACATTGCTTGGGAGAGTAGAAAATGCATGGTTTGTAAGTAGGTTTCCCCTCCTTATCTAGTACAACACATTTGGGCTAACGCCAAGAATAAAACCGTGCGGGCTTAGGACCAAAGTGGACAATATTGTACTGGGAGCACCAGGGGACGTTACAAATGGTATCAGAGTAAAATCTCAACCGTGTGGCCGACGATGACATTGGGTCACCAAGGAGGGAAGATTATGGTAGCCTGCCCTGTGAAGGCTAGGAAAGGCCCAAGTGTGGGTCTAGCCTATACCAGGGGGGCACAATCCCACATCGCTTGAGAGAGTAGAAAATGCATGGTTTATAAGTAGGGTTCCCCTCCCTACCTAGTACAACGCATTTTAGGCTAACCACAAGAATAAAACCGTGCGGGCTTCAGCCCAAAGTGGACAATATTGTACTGGGAGCACTAGGGGACGTTATAATGTGCCCAATGGAAGTGTTCTTGGATAGCTTCTAAAGTTTTTTTGTGTCCGAAATGACTCGCCAAACCCCCCATAATGTGCTTCCCTCACAAGCGTTTCTTAGAGGCTACAAATCGGCACACAAATTTTACCCCCCTTGAATAGAATACCATCCACAATGTAGAAGGGATGCTCGGCCTTACTTAAACAACTTTGGTAAATAACCCCAAAGTCTTTATCCTCTGCATATAAGTCTTTGATCCAGTTAAACCCAAAAAGTCTTGTATTCAACTCAGTCAACAAAGCATATCCTCTAGAGAGGGCATCCATGACTTGATTTATATCTCCATGTTTATATTTGATGATATAAGGATAGTGCTCTAAGAACTCTACCCATTTGCCATGCCGACGATTCAACTTTCCTTGGCTCTGAATATGCTTAAGGGCTTGATGGTTCGAATGTATGATAAACTCCTTAGATATTAGATAGTGCTTCCACACCTCTAAAACTCAAATAACTGCATAAAATTCTTTATCATATGTAGTTCAAAGTAGCTCCTTTAGTTTTTCACTGAAATATGCAATCAGTTTGCCTTCTTACATAATAACAACTCCAATGCTCAAAGCGGAGGCATCACACTCCACCTCAAAGATTTTTTGTGCAATCAGGCAACATTAGTAAAGTTGTGGGATATAACTTTTCTTTGATCAACTCAAAACTGGTTTGGCATATTGCAAACCACATAAACTCCTTCCCCTTTTTGGTGCAGTCAGTAATAGAGGCCATAATAGTGCTAAAACCCTTGATAAACCTCTGATAGAATGAGGCAAAGCCGTGGAAGCTCCTCACTTCAGAGACTCTCCTTGGAGTTGGCCACTCCTCAATAGCTTTAACTTTGGAATCATCCACCTCCATACCCTCCTTGGTGATAATAAAACCCAAGAAGTAAACCTTTTCCTGAGCAAATGAACATTTCTTCAAATTTTTGAAAAGTTGGGCCGCCTTGAGAGTTTCAAAAACTGTTCGGAGGTGCTCTATATGTGTCGGAAGATCAAGGCTACAAACAAGAATATCGTCGAAATAAACAATGATAAACTTTCCCATGAAATCTCGTAAGAAGATGGTGCATAACTCTCATGAATGTGCTCGGCGCATTAGACAAGCAGAAGTGCATAACCATCTATTCGTAGAGACCATACTTTGTTTTGAAGGCCGTTTTCCATTCATCCCCTTCCTGCATTCGAATATGATGATATCCACTTTTGAGATCAATTTTTGAGAAATGGAAGCACCACTTAGTTCATCTAGCATATCTTCTAGCCGAGGAATGGGAAACCGATACTTGATTGTAATCTGGTTAATGGCTCTACTCTCCACACACATGTGCATAGAACCATCATTTTTAGAACTAACAATGAAGGAACCGCACAAGGACTAAGCGATTCATGGATGTATCCTTTCTCGAGGAGCTCTGTAACTTGTTTGTGTTAAAATTTTTCCGTATAAAAATTTTTCTTTTCTTTAAAACAATTGCATGAAAGAACACCAGCGTAATAAATAGCAGAAGTCTTAATCTTATAAAACACAGAGTAAACATACAGCGGAAATCTTTTACAATTTAATACCATAAACCAACAGTTTTAAAAACTATTTCAACAAGTATCGTTAAAACATTTATTCAAATTTCATTTAAAGCTAATAACACTTAAAACACTTAAAATAATTTAAACATATTTATTCCATTTATTTCATTTCCGTGAGCCATAACCACAAGGTCAATGTCACTAATAGCATAAATGCCCACACATAAATACTCCATCAGCTACGTCCATTTACAACTTTATCCAATCATCAGCTCTTTACCTACATCAACGGGACCTAACTATGAGCATAAAGCTCAATACATGGTATAAACATAAAACACATACAATTTCTATAACATCATATATAGTTTTTTGTTTTACTTATCTATTACCATTCATGTCGTTTACTATTATTTATTCCATTTATGTGTCGAGCGTATCAAACCGGACCACACAAACATCTGTTACTATTTATGTCTTTTACTGTTTATGTGCCGGGTGTATCCAAACGGTCCACAATTGTTTACTTATCTTTGGTTTCTGTCCCGGGCGTAACTAACCGGTCCACAAAAACAACTATTTACATTAATTTCATTTTCGTGTACTTTGATTTTTGTGCCAAGCGTAACTAACTAGACCATAGTTGTTTATGTATATTTCATTTTTGTGTACTTTAGGATCAAGTATTAACATTGTCGTGTACATACAATCCTATCTAATGTATTCCTCGATCATATCCTTAAAACGTGATCTGTTCTAACTAAGGAACTGAACTTAAATCTAATAAACATACAATTCATAACAACCAATTAAACAAACAGTAAACACCCCCTAATTTCCATGATGTAGGCCCTTTCGGACAAAAGACATGCAATACCACGTACTTGAAGTCCTTAGCAAGTTTTAGCGTTTACAATTGTCTTTCACAAAACCAATTCATAATTTGACATATGAAATCATCAATAAAAGTTTCCCCAATAATCAATCCCAACTTGAACTACAAGCAACGAGTAACCCAATAGCATGTACTAATTCTCTATTCATTAACAAACTTAGCAGTCAAACATGCATAGTATTTTTCCCAAAGACTAATCGTCTATTAACCATAAACTAACCTAGCAGGGTACCCTATTTTTCATATTTTACTCATTCTTATGCTCCAACTTTTCCATATAACAAGCAAAGGTTACCAACAATCGGTCCAATATAATCCAACATAAGAGTACTTTAACCAGCATGACTATTCTTAACTATCCTCCTAACAAAATCAATATCATATATACCTCTCATGCAGAAACTAATCTGACGAGAAACAACAATTCATACTCACCATTCAATAATCTAGACTGAAGAACACATACCTCCAAAAGAATTCTTCAGTTTTTCATTTTGTCTTTCTTCTCTGTAATTCACCTATCCTTCTCTCAAATCCTTACTATTTCTAGAACCACTCACTCTCTCAAACTTCATAATATTCTTTATAGTTTCTTTCCTCCACGGTTTCATCTCTCTGCAAACCTTCACTATTTCTTTCTCTCAAAACTATAACACAACAGAGACCTCAAACATCAACAACTTCTCATGCCAGAACTCTCCATATTTTGGCAAAGTTCCCCCCCCCCCCCCCCCACAATTTTCCTCTCTTTCTCTCTCAAACTCACACACTTTCTCTCTCAAACTCACGCACACATGACTCTTCAACGTCCATCATTAACTCACTGAAGTCAGAAAGCCAAAGGCTTACAACAAATCAATGTCCAGCCGTTTCAGACAACGAAACACTCCACCTTCAGCATTGGTTAAAAACTCTTTAGATTACTCATAAATGTTGGTAGATTATCACACTGGTTGTTCTCCTCCATGGCGACCGACCTCCATCAATCCTTCAAAAATTGTCCATTTATGGTGTCGATCGCACCTCACCGATCGACCGCCCAAACAGACCGTTGACTCCAAACAGTTTGCTTTCGATTAAATCCCCAGATTATTTCCTTAGCGTGACACCTATCTATGTATATACCCTTATATATATATAATTACCCTTAATCAACCATAATTCACTTTTCTAAATATCCAAACCTCAACCTATATCATATGTTTCACCATTCCTTCTTCACATTATCCTTTATTAAATCCAATAAGTCGTAAAATATTATAAATCTTATACCTTTAACCTTATTACTAACTAGCTCTCAATCCTTACAATATCCAAATATGTCCAAATATATTTTCTCTTACTATTTCCACTAACTATCAATCTAATTGATATCGTCCAATCTAACTCCAAATAATTCTCCAATTGACTTCAATCCTTCCCTTAATCTAACTATGAACATAACAGGGTATCATAATTCACTTATTCCAAATGCAATTATGTTGACCAATATTTTTAATTGTCCAATTTAGCTTCTATCATCCCCAAAATGATCACTTAAGCTATGCCTTCAGCTCAATGAAAATTTCGGATATTATAGTGCAATTCTTTAGATTCTTCAGGATTGAGCCTATAAGACGACCGATTAGGAAAAGTGGCTCCTAGTGCAAGATCAATTTAGTGTTCAATGCCCCACAATGGTGGTAGGCCTTGAGGAAGCTCTTCCCGAAAAACGTCTTCAAATTCTTGTATCACATGTAAAATCAAATCGGGTATGACTCCCAACTCTTCCACTCTTTCTTTAAACACAAGTAACAACAAAGGATCACCTTGCAGCAAGGTCTTCTTCAAATCATTTTTGGAAATAAGTAAGGAAGACTCGACTCTTCCTTGTTTAATATTCTCATAGTCTCGAATTATTTGTTCGGGTCGGAGAGGGGCTAAGTTGACAATCTTTCCGTTCATCTTGAATGAATAAAAATTTGTAAAGCCATAAGGAACCACTTTCTATCAAATTGACATGCCCTCCCCAATAATAAATGTAATGCCCCGTGTCAAATCCGTTCTTTCTTAGCTTAACTTTTCCTTTTTAATTGTCGTACAAAAATTTTTCTTTTTATTCGCTTAAAACGGGTGAACGAAAAACTTAAGCTTAGCATGAAAATCTAAGGAGCATGAGTAAATCAGAGTAAAGCGGAAACATTAAATAGGTTTAATAAAGTTTAGAGTTAAAAGAAAAAAATATAACTAATATTCAAAACTTGGTTTGAAAGTTAGGGAAAGAGTTAATATTTTACAAAACCGTGTCCTTTATCAAACCAATTCAAATATAGAAAGTTCTTTCCTTTTTCCTTTGAGCCATAATGATAGGCTCCAAGAAACAAATGGAGAGCCTTAGAGAAATCTATTCCGGAGAATTATCGTTACTCGAACCAGCAGCAATAAAATGAATGAAGCTCCAAATATATACGTGAACTAGAGCTGTATTTTGGAGAACATAAACTTAATATATTTAAGAGAATTGTATCAAAAATTCAGCCCAAAAAGCACTCTGGATTAGGAGATCTATCAATTTCAATAACAACCCAAAATCTGTTTCCAGCCGGACAGATTTACCAGTGCAGATTCAAAATGGAATAACTTGAATTGCATACATCGAATGAAGCTCATTTTTGGAGGGTAGCTCCCTGACTCAATCTCAAATATATCTCCAGAAGAAGTCAATCAGAAAAGAAAGACGTAAATACCTCAAACAGAAGCCCTAATCAGCACTAAAATCATTCCAGCAATAAAACAGATTCAATGATACAATACTAATCCAACAAGATCTTCCTCCAAATCAATAATCCACAAAGATTTCCACAACAACGAATAAATACTCAATCACCAGAATGTTAGGGCATCCAAGTACTGAAGAAATAACAAAGAAAACCTTCAAGAATCGTGAGTAGCTTCAATGGAGTCCGCGGACCTCCTAGTGAGAGGGGCGACTTTGTGGTTGGCCGAAAACCAACACTCTCCAAGGTTGGAAAGTTCTCTTGTCTCCACACCACAATCTTACCTCGAAAGATAAGGATTGGAAGAAACAATATCCCAAGGATGCAAGGTTGAGAAGCTTCAAGAGGGGCCTTGCTTGGGTGATGGATGAAATCGGCGCTAAGGGAGGGGGAGGCCGCGGCTAGGTGTTTTCCAAAACACTAAAATTGTCTTCAATTCAAAACTACCCTCCAATCTTCCAAGGGAGGGAATTTAACCTAAGGATTACAAAATAGGTCGAAAGACCAAAATACCCCTAATGACAAAAATTTGGCATGAGGGTGCGGTTTTCATGCAAACCGCACACCTCTCTAGCATCTCACAACACAATAAAAGAAAACCAAATAAAATTATTGTTCAGAAAACTAATTCTAAGAAATCAAACAAGACCTTAAATAGCATTCATATTCTTCACGTCACCACTCTTCATAACTGATGTGGAATTCGGCTTAGGTTGGTGGTACACAATCCCATGAGATCAAATAAAAAGGAACTCCTTTATCCTCTTGTGATATATCTTTCAAAGAATCCCAAATCTGGGTATTTCCTGCAAAAATATAGAAGCTGGTTAGAAAAGAAATAAACTCCTTGACTCGACTCTGGATGATAGAATTCTGGGGCACATCACATAATCCTACTCAGGTCGCGATTCGTCCGGATAACCTACAGGCTCAACGGGGAATGCATCCTCCACTGCTCCTGGCATTATCATTTCTTGACCATTTCCTACACCACAAGTAAAATGTGAGCCTAAAGGCCTAATAAGGATTGGGGTATGTAGTATGCTTTATGCCTCTCTTTAGTTCTTTTTTGAATGGGTACCGCCTCAAACCAATCTTTTCTTTACTTTTGTTCTTTCATTCTTTCATTCGTTCATCATAACTCGTACGTTGATCGGGACCCATGTGTGAGAGAATAGTCTTTATTGGCTTTTAACCTCCTATGTGTAGCTAGTCCCATTCCCGACAAGGGAGAGGTGTAAGTCTAGCTACCAGATTAGATCCAAACTACCCGTCTGTCCCCCAACTCCCCATTTTCTTTTTCTTTCATTCATTTTATTTATCATTTTCCTCACATAATGCATATGAGTACCACCCCAAAGGTGGCATGATCTACTTGTTTCTATTATCATGATGTATGTTGATACAGTATAAAAATAACGATAATTAAACAGAGCATATCAATGAATAACAGGAATTCAAACGAATAAAAGAGAACAATTATAGCAACGAATTGCAACAGTGAATAACATGCTTGGATTTACATAACATAATAGTAAAAGAAAATGACAATTTAGCATGCTTCTAAAAGCGAAATATACAGCGAACATAGCAGCGAATTATGATGCTTCTAATAATGAATTAGATAGCGAATGTAATAGTGAACTAACATACTTTTAATCGGTAAATTACACGAGATGCTCAAAGAAATTAGACATGCTTAACCATATTAAATAGACATGGATCTAACAAGTAAATGGAAACATACTTAGTAAATCGCTAAGAGGTAATGATATAAATTGATTCTAAGCAAGTAGACTAGCGATAGTGTACGTTCAAAAGTAAAACATGGTTTAATGGTATAATTTCAATTGGGATAACAACTTAGTTCATCGTTGTAGAATATTAATCTAGTTAACTACGTATGCTCAGATTAAGGTAACAAAAACTTCTAATTAACACAAAGAGATTTAAACAATAGTAATAGTAAGACAATATATATCACTAGCATCGATCGAGTCTATCATGACAACAAGTAAGACAATAAAAATACATCCAATAGATCAGAGTCATCGTGAATGAAATAACTCATAGCTTGTTCATGTTTAACATAACATAGTGTGATCTTTAGTTCATCATTCTATACTACAGGGCATAACATCAGAGACTATTATTCAAGCAGTAAACATTTATCAACTTATCTATCAAGTAAAACATTGAATTGCAGTAAAGGAAATATAGAATATTAACAAAGAAAACACATAGATTCTACTTGTGGGTAGGGCCTCCAATGGCCAAGACTCTACCCAATCCTTACTTTTGTGTGCTAATTGTTGAAGAATTCCTACACAAATAGAACAAGCAGCAGCACCCAACTTAATCCTCAGCTTACAGAATTTCACTCTAACCTCACGTATCACTTTGAAGAAGACACACGAACTCACACAAGTCACTAGAATAGTGACGAGCTCACAGAGTACTCCCACAACTCTCTAGAATATTTTCACTCTCGCAGGAAAAACTAGAATGCCAAGGACTCCAGGACTCTAACTTAAGGTGTGGAGCTTACCATGGAGAGATTGCTTCACCGAATGGAGAGGGAGAGGCGTGGTCCAGGCGTGGGGGAGTGTCTCCTCGGTCGTTTGAGTGCATTTTTTATTCACTACATGACAAATTATCCATTATTTAAAACCTATTTTGACGCAGAATTGGGATTTTTTGGATGAAGGATGCGTCCTGACCTCGTTCGTGTTTGTCTGAAATCCTTATTTCTCTATTAGAGCTGCATTTTCAGACGAAGGAATGCGCTCCCCATTCATTCGGATATGTCCAAAACTTTCCAAAAATTGGACAGATTCAAACTTTCTATGTTTGCTATCGCCCGCGCCTGTTTCCATCCGAAAGTCGAGTTAAAGACAGGGGGTGAATCTAGACACAGAGGCTTTGTCCTACATCATCCCAAAACTCCGAGACGATGTGCAGTGTGATTTCGGACGTGACCCCTAGTCCGCGTGCATCCGAAATCTCTTTTTACACATTTTAAACATTGCGTTCGAATTCTCCATTACACATCATCTTCACCAATTTTTCATACCTTAATTATTCCATGATATTTGCCCCATATATACAAGTTAAACACATACCGTCACGCAATGTAATATTTTAACTATCCCACAAATTAATTACATTTCCTATACATGGAAAATATTATCGGGGTATTACATTATACCCCCCTTATAAAAATTTTGGTCTCCAAAATTTAGCTAACTAAATAGCTCGGGGTACTTGGCCCTCATGTCGTCTTCCTTCTCCCAAGTGGCATATTCGCTCATGTGGTTCTGCCACAAAACCTTGACCAACGGAATTTGCTTTCATCGCAGTTCTTTTACTCTAAAGTATAGGATCTGAATAGCCCTTTCCTTGTAGCTTAAGTTAGCTTGAACTTCGATGTCCTCGGCAGGGCTCAATACAGTTGCATTTCCTAGAAACTTTTTAAGCATTGACATGTGGAATACATTGTACATGCCCGCCATAGAGTCTGGTAGCAGTAACTGATAGGCAACAAGTCCTACCCTCTTCATGATTATATAGGGGCCCACATATCTTGGGTTGAGCTTTCCCCTCTTTTCGAAGCGAATGATGCCTTTAAATGGAGATATCTTTAGGAATACGCTGTCTCCTTCATTAAATTCCAAGGTTTGCCGTCGATTATCGGCATAACTCTTTTGACGGCTCTGGACTATTAACATCCTTTGTTTGATTATAGCCACAGATTCTGTAGTTTTCTATACCATCTCTAGGCTGTAAAAGGTAGCTTCACTTGCCTCATCCTAGTGTAAGGGAGATTTGCATTTCCTCCCATATAGTGTCTCGTACAGTGTCATGCCTATCATGGCCGGGAAACTGTTATTATATGCAAACTCGACGAAAGGCAGCATTTTCTCCCATCTAACCTAGAATTCAAGTACACAGGCGCGAAGCATTTCTTCGAGAGTTTGGATAGTCCTTTCACTTTGGGCGTCTGTCTGTGGGTGAAATGTGGTGCTAAATTGCAGTTCTGTACCCATGGCCTTGTTGAGACTCTTCCAAAATACTGAAGTAAATCATGGATCTTGATGCGACACGATGGAAATCAAAACACCATGTAGCCGTACAATCTCCTTGACATATAAATCAGCGAACTGGTTCATTTTGTATGTCATGGCTATAGGCAAGAAGTGTGAGACCTTATCAATCTATCCACAATCACCCAGATTACGTCGTTGGCTCTAGCGGTTCTGGGCAAACTTGTAACGAAATCCATTGTGATATGCTCCTATTTCCACTCTGGAATTGGCAATGGTTGGAGCAAATGATGTGCCCCAAGTTGCCGTCGCTTGGGCCCGAGCCAAGGGCTCTTTTATTTTCTAACTCTTTATTTATTTTGTAGGTTTTGTGAATCAAATAAACAAAGAGGAGTTGGCATTTGGGCTTATGGAGATTTTACAATCTTTGGAAAATAATTATGAGCTGTTTTTCCGCCTAGATTCTGCCTTTGACAGTTCAAATGGATTTTTGACAATTGGGATGAAGTCTTTTCAACTTTGTTCCTTCATACCAAATGTAGCCAACATCCAGAGGTTTTGAACGAACTATTGAACGTTGCATTTGGGCTCCATTTGTTATGTCAAATGTCTTTGTTTCAGAGAGAAAAACTCAAACTCGGATTTATTGTTGTTGTTTTAATTAAGGGTTGTTTAGTCTTTTGTTAATTAGGGTTAATTTCGTCTTATGTCATATTTTTGTAAACATTTTGGGTTAAAACCCTACCTGGTTGCAATTGGAAAGGGACTTTGATGAATTAAGAAAATTTGGTTCTCCTTGAGAGAAGACACCCACAACCTCCCCCTCCCTTAGCGCCGATTCCTTCCACCCCCAAGCAAGGCTCCTCTTGAAGCTTCTCAACCTTGCATCCTTGGGATATTGCCTCTTCCAATCTTCCTTTCAAGGTGGGATTGTGGTGTGGGTGCAAGAGAACTATCCCCCATTGGATATTGTTGGTTTCAGCCAACCAAAGAAATGCCCTCTCACTTTAGGAGGTGCCGCAACTCCTTTGTGTTTTTCCTTCTTATTTTGGTGCTACTATTGAGTTCTCTTTTACTAGTTGGTTAACTTATGATATGGAGGTTTGATCTATGTTAAATGTTGAAGAGTTTCTTTTTGGAAAGTTTGAATGAGAAGTGTTATTTCGGATTTGATGTTAGCTGCAGAATCTGTGAATTTTTGTAACTGTTATTCTTTCTGATTGACGCCCCTGTTTGAAGCCCTTATGGTGCGCGTCGCTGTTTGAGGCCTTCTAGTGTTTTGTTCAGGATTAAGTCAGGAAACTAGCCTCACTAATTTGAGCATTGTTTGGTACCAGTAGCTCAAGTTACAGCGTTTTGCATCCGCACTGCTAAATCTGCCATTTTAGAAACCAGTTTTCTGGTGATTATTGAATTAGATAGAACTTTTGCTCTAGAACGTTTTTGGACCTGAAATTTGGACACGATCATCATTACTATATTGAGTTTATATCCTCCAAAAATCAGTCTTATCTCAGTTACAGAATTGGGGTTCGCGCCGGTTCATTGTTGCTGGTCGATTATTGTTAAATTGCAGGACAGATTCTCACTAAGGTTTTCCGAGTGTTTCTTGGAACCTGTCAGCAAACCACCTGGTCGTTGGTATTCGGCCTTCACCCATTGACATACCTCGCATAAGGCCATGTACACAGCAATGTTATGCATCATATTTGGCCAGTAATAGTGCGTCTTGAGATCTTAGTACATCTTGTTACAACCAGGATGAATTAAGAAGCTAGATGAGTGAGCTTCTCATAGAATCTTCATTTGTAAGGCCATACTGTTTGGCACATACCACCGGTTTTTATAGTCTTGAAATTCTGGTAGGGTTGGATTCAATTTGAATTTCCCACATACACTATCACTTTGCTGTACTTCTTTAATCTACTCGAGTATAGATGGCATCAAGGTTAGTCTTGATAATGCCACATCTAACTATGTTGGAACCATCTGCACTTCGAGCTCCTCTAAGTATTTCTAAAGTCTAGAAGGCATTTCTTCACATTGCTCATCACGACAACTTTGTGGCTGAGAGCATTCACAAAATCATTAGCTTTCCCTGGATGGTATTTGATTTTGCAATCATAGTCTTTAACAAACTCAAGTCATTGCGCGTTGCCGGATGTTTAGTTCCTTATGTGTGGAAATATATTTAAAACTTTTGTGGTCTGAGTAAATTTCACAGCGCTGCCCATATAAATAGTGCCTCCATGCTTTGAGAGTGAAGACAACCGTAGCGAGCTCTAGGTCGTGCGTGAGATAATTCAACTCGTGAAGTTTAAGTTGTCAGGAGGCATATGCAATAACTCTTCCGTGCTGCATAAGAACTCCACCAAGCCCTCTCTTTGACACATCGCAGTAAATACAAAAGTCGCCTTCCTCCATAAGCAACGTCAATACAGGGGCAGTTGTTAGCATGCGTTTCAATTCTTGGAAACTCTTCTCACAATCGTTGGAGCACCAAAATCTTACGTTCTTCTTTGTCAAACTGGTGAGTGGTAGAGCGATCTTAGATAATCCCTCAATAAAATGCCTGTAGTATCCGGCTAACCTAAGGGAACTCCTCACGTCTCCAACATTCTTCAGCTGTACCCAGTTTACAATTGCTTGTACTTTTATCGGGTCTACTGAGATGCCATCTTTGGAGATCATGTGGCCAAGGAAGCCAACTTTGCTTAGCCAGAAATCACACTTAGAAAAATTTGTGTATAATTGGTGCTGGCTAAGAATAGATACAGCCATCCAGAAATGTTCACAATGCTTCACCTCCGATCGGGAATAGACCAAGCTATCGTCAATAAATACAATAATAAATTTATCGAGATAATCTCTGAAGATTCGGTTCATCAGGTTCATGAAGGTCATAGGGGCATTGGTCAACCCGAATGACATAACCAGGAATTCAAAGTACCCACACTTGGTGCAGAATACAGTCTTAGATACGTCGTTCTGTTTAACTTTCAACTGATAATAACCTGACTGGAGGTCAATTTTTTAAAATACCTGGGCACCACATAACTGGTCAAACAGATCTTCAATCCTTTGCAGAGAATACTTATTGTTGATTGTTACTTTGTTTAGCTCTCTATAATCGATGCACATTCTCATCGTCCCATCTTTCTTCTTGACGAATAGTACTGGTGCACCCTAAGGAGAAAAGCTTGGATGAATAAACCCCTTGGTTACCAGTTCCTCCAATTGAACTTTCAACTCTCGTAATTCAGCTAGCGCCATACGATACAAATTTTTGGACATTGGTTCCGTACCAGGCTGTAAGTTGATCTCAAATTAAATTTTGCGGTCAAGGGGTAAACCGAGAAGATCATCGAGAAAAATGTTTGGGAAGTCATAGACTATTGCAACATCCTCCATCTTAGTCTTAGGATTTGCGGTAGTGTCGATCATAATTACAAGGAATCCATCACATCCATTCCTCAGCAATTTATCTGCCTTGAGTGCAGAGATGATATCCAATTTTCCCTTCCCCTTGGTTCCTCAAAAAGTGTACAGTTCGCTGCCCAGAGGACAAAAGCAGACTTTCCTCTTCTTACAGTTGATGATCACATGAGGTGAAGATAGTCAATCCATTCTGATGATGATATCATAGCCCTTTAGATCCATAATGATTTAGTCGGCCCGAAATAAATGGTCACTTATCTCCACTACATAGGCTTTGAGAATTCCATCAGTAATTAAACGGTCACTGGAAGGCAATAACATGCGATGCATATAGTTCACGCTATTGGAGAAACAATTTGTTCACTCACAAAACTTTGTGGAAATAAAAGAGTGTGTAGCACCCAAATCAAATAGAACGTACGCAGCACACTTATTAACATAGATTGTCCCTGTCAGGATTAGGTAACTTGTGTATTCTAAGGTAAGATCTCCTAATTCAATTAGGGGGCAGTTAACATCACATATAAAAAATTATTGCATAAAAGTAGGTGTACCTGCCACAACTACTAGCTACTCGTCATCCTGGTCGGGTCTGTACATGGCGAAGACTCGCGGGGCCACTCCTCCTTGTCCATCAAGTCAGTTTGGGTAGTTTCTGATAACATGACCTGGCTTCCCACACAAAAAGCACTTCTCTGAGCCAGGAAGGCACTCACCATGATGCACTTTCTTGCATTTCAGACATGCATTAGGTTGAGGGGCATTAGGTGTCTGTGTCATTAGTCATTTATCTGGTCTCTGTTGTGCCCCACCTTTAAAGGGTAGTTTAAATCCTCGGCCCGTTGATGGAGTGCTTCGTGACTACTGGTTAGAATTTGCTTTCCACATTCTAAGGTTAGCTGCCCTCTGTCTAGCTACCATAAACTTTACTCCCTTAACAGCCAAGGCTCTTGCCACAATTTTAAAATAAGTGACACCTTCCGTGCTGGCCCCGATGACTCCTTCCAAAACTTTAATCTTAAGTCCCTAAACAAAATGGTGGACTTTATGCTCTTCAGTCACCACCAGATGAGCGACATAATGGGATAGTGCATCAAACCGCTGAGCATATTTTACCACGGTCCCTATCTGGCACAGGTGTATAAAATCCATCAACTTCTGCGTACGAACGGTGTGGTTGAAATACTTCTCATTAAATAGCTCTTTGAAGTCTTTCCATGTGAGGGCTATAACATCTCGGGAGGACTTGACCGAGTGCCACCAAAAGCGCTCCTCATGCGTCAACAAATAGGTAGCACACTTGACCCTCTCTGTCTTGCTGATATCTGCATAGGTGAATTTGTCCTCCAAGGATCATATCCACTCCTCTTCTCCCGTAATGTCTAAGATATTCCCATTGAAGCAATGAGGCATGAGCCTTTGAAACTTCTCCCATCTTGCTTCCCTCTGAATTGGTTGAATCGATATAAGCCGTTGATTCCCATTACCATTTCCGTGATCCTGCCCCATAAATCTCTCCATGTATCAAAAATCCTACTCCATGTATTGAGACTATTACTCCTTATGCTGAGACTGCTGCTCCATAACTGCAGCTATACGATCAAGAGTCTCATCTCGGCAATTATCCTCTCACTGGCCGGGCTCTCGGGGCTCTTCCTCATTACATGACATATTTCCTCTTTCCCTCCTAGCCATTTATAATCCTATACAGTTTTACAATTAGTCTAAGGAAGACATTTTAGTCATTTATAATCCTATACATTTTCACACTGTAGCTTAATAAGTTAAAGGGCAAAACATTTCAATAACATAAACGTAAACTTACGGTCAGAGGAGCATTGCCCGATGAGTCTAGGTTATCTGCGGTGAATCGTACATGAGTGGTTATGGCTCTTATACCAACGGTGGCACCCCGCATCAAATCTGTTCTTTCTTAGCTTAACTTTTCCTTTTTAGTTGTCGTGTAAAAATTTTTCATTTTATTTGCTTAAAACGAGTGAACAAAAAATTTAAGCTTATCGTGAAAATCTAAGGAGCATGAGTAAATCAGAGTAAAGCGGAAACATTAAATATGCTAAATAAAGTTCAGAGTTAAAAGCAAAAAATATAACTAATATTTAAAACTTGATTTGAAGGTTAGGGTAAAAGTTAATATTTTACAAAACCGTGTCCTTTATCAAACTAATTCAAATATAGAATGTTCTTTCCTTTTTCCTTTGAACCATAATCCTACTCAGGTCGCAATTCATCTGGATAGCTTGTAGGCTCAACGGGGAATGCATCCTTCTCTGCTCGTGGTAGTATCATTTCTTGACCGTTTCCTACACCACAAGTAAAACGTTAGCCTAAAGGCCCAGTAAGGTTTGGGGTATACAGTATGCTTTATGCCTCTCTTTAGTTCTTTTTGGAATGGGTACCACTCCAAACCAATCTTTTCTTTACTTTCGTTCTTTCATTCATTTATTCATAACTCGTACGTCAAGCGGGAGATCAGAGGAAACCATGTGTGAGGGAATTGTAATATCCCAAATTTTCGTTGAGCTAAGCACAAGGCTTAGGTGATGATTTTGGGATATTAGGAGTTGAATTGGACGACTTGAATATATTGGTCAAGAGAAATACATTTGGAATAAGTGAATTATGGTACCTTGTTATATTCATAATTAGTTTAAGGAAAAGATTAGAGTTATCATGGAATGGATGACGACACTTAGATATAATAAGGTTGAAGTTATAAAGTTTATAATATTTTGGAGTATATTATATTTAATAAAAGAATAACGTGAAAGAAGAATTATGGAATATGTACTTTATATATTAATGGATAAAATTATAGATAGTTGGACAAACCGAGTGTTGACCTAAGAGAAAATAGATTTGAACATAATTGGGTGTATTTGGAAGTTTAGATATAATTAAGTATGGAAATGTGAAGCATATAATATAAGTTGGTAAATGATGTAAATGTCTATATGTCTATATATAAGGTTTTGGTGCATAAGGATTTGGAGAAGACGAAGTGGTATGGAGGATATTTCAATTACATAGAAGACATTAGGTAAGGGCTAGATATATGTGTTTATATATATATAATGTTTATGCGTGCATGTGTCACGTTACAGGAAGTATCGTGAATAAAGATTTTTCTGGCGAAGATTTAATATAACGCGCAGTAGGAAACTACGGCCGATCTCGACGGTCGATCGACCGGCAGTAAAACAGAACAAGATATGCGAACGTTTGGCCAAAGGACGGTCGATCGTCCTTCATAAAATTCGATCAGCCACCAATTTATGAGAAATAATCTGAGAGTCTGGAATGTCTAGAAGACGAAAAGAAACGTTGTTTGTTGTCTGAACATCTGGGAATCAAAGGAGATGTGGTTAAATGTGTATGAAGCTGAGAAGATTGACGTTTTATACATTGGATCATCAAAGAGTTACCTCTGTTAATGATAATCAAGTTTGGAAATGAACTGGGTCACTTTCTAAACGTCTGGATGTTAATGGAGACTCGTAGCCTTCCCTTCACACGGTCAGTGGCCTATAAATTGAGGAGTAGAGGATGAGAGTTTGGGGGTTGGAAAATGATGCGGAAGCTCTACCAAAATGCTTTGAGAGGGTGAGAGAGTCTGCAACCATGAGACTCTGGAGAGAAAGAGCAGAGAGAGAATGAGCTGCGAGAGTCTTCTACTTCTGTAGTTCTTCTTCTGTAGTTTTTTGTGTGTGATGGTGCTGCTGTGTTAGAGAAGAGTTGAGGAAGTTTTGGGAGTTGGCGTGATTTACTAATGTGTTTCTGAATAGCTTGAGGGTTTGAAAAGAAGCAGAAGTCGCGTGGGTTGAGGAAAGTTGTGTAATTCAAATGCTTTTGTGAAACTTTGAGAGTTTCATTTCTAAAGGTGTAGTGTGTGAGGAACTGTGAAGGAAGGTTGGAGATCATGTGGTGTTGTGTGCATTGCGAGGTGAAGAAACTGCATGGCAACGAATGAATCTGTGAAGATTTATAGAAGGAAATCACATGATACTGTCATACAAATCGAGAGGGTTTTAGAGAAATAGAGGACACGGAATAATTTGGAAATGAGGGACATGATGAGAAGCAGTTGGGAAGGGAGTGCAGAAGTTTTTTGAAGGATAAATTACGCACTAATTTTGTTAAGCTAAGGACACGAGGTAAGGAATAATGCTTATGTTTTGTCTGAAAGGACCTACATCGTAGGAGTTTGGTTTTTTTTTTATATGAATTGCTATGTTAGTATTTTGTGATGGTTATCTGGCTAGGTTGTATTCCTATGTTAAATTAATAGTAGTAGTGATGAAAATAGTTTACTAAAATAATGGTATACGATATAGAAAAATTAGACTAAGTTAGTCAAGGATAGAAGATTTAATGTATGACATTCTAGTGAGATAGGAATGTGTTTAATATTAATGTTATACTTGAAGCATGTTATTGGTTGTTAATTGTTTGTATTATTGGTTACTATATATGAACTGCTGCATGTGACATTTATAGAGATATGTTATAGGAGTATACATAAATAGGAGTATACGTAATGCATTTCATGAGCTAATAAAGAAGATAATGGTGTTTCTACGTGGGTTCAAAAACTGAAGAGATTGCTCACACGTAGAAACAACTCGTTTGAGTAAGTTCGGAAACTGAAGAGGTTGCTTTTACTCAACGAGTGGTGAGTTCAAAAACTGAAGAGGTTGCTCTCAGCTAACGGAAAAATGGTAAACGGTAACGAATATAAATGTAGGTGGCTCCGTTTTTTACTGAGTTTGGATACTGAAGAGGTTGCTCTCATGTAAAAATGAATCCAAGTAGTGAGTTCAGAAACTAAAGAGGTTGCTCTCACTCAGCTTACAACGGTATATGAAACTAAAGCATGTAGAATTGTCATATAGGTTAAGGTTACATTACATTTATATTCCTTACTAGGCAATAGGCTCATTATTCTTCCTGTGATGTAGGTATGCAAAGGATCAAATAGAGTAGTAGTTGATGAGGCATTTATGCGTTGCGAACTTGGAGGCTGGTTAGGCTAAAAGATATTTAAAAAGAGATGTAATGCTTGGCAAATATGTTTTGAGGAAAGTAAAGCTTTGTTAAAAGTATTTTGTTTTGTCAAGAAGGTTTTCAAACAATGTTTTATTCTTTAAGGAATAGAATTATAAGTCTTCTGTTGTTGCAATGTTTTAAGATTTTACAGTACGTTATATTTTAAGTGATAAATGAGTTAATGAAAAAGAGTTTAATTATGTACTTTTTATTTAAGCTAGTTTTCAATGAAAAAGTCTTCTACTGTGATTTTAAAAGGAAAGTTTTCAAAAATCATAAATTTTAAATTGAAAGAATAAACAGGATGTTACAAGAATAGTCTTGGTTAGCTTCTAACCTCCTGTGTATAGCTAGTTCCATTCCCGACAAGGGAGGAGCGTAAGTCTAGCTATCAAATTAGATTCGAACTACCCGTCCGTCCCCCCAACTCCCCATTTTCTTTTTCTTTCATTCATTTCATTTATCATTTTTCTCACATAATGCATATGAGTACCACCTCAAAGGTGGCACTTCCTACTTGTTTCTATTATCATGATGCATGTTGATATAGTATAAAAATAACAATAATTAAACAGCGCATATTAATGAATAATAGGAATTAAAACGAATAAAAGAGAACAATTATAGCAACGAATTGCAACAGCGAATAACAAGCTTGGATTTACAGAACATAGCAATAAAAGAAAATGACAATTTAGCATTCTTCTAAAAGCAAAATATATAGCGAACATAGCAACAAATTATCATGCTTCAAATAACGAATTAGACAGCAAACGTAATAGTGAACTAACATGCTTTTAACCGGTAAATTACACAAGACGCTCAAAGAAATCACAGATGCTTAACCATATTAAATATACATGGATGTAACAAGTAAACGGAAACAGACTTAGTAAATATCTAAAAGGTAATGGTATAATATGATTCTAAGCAAGTAGACTAGCAATAGTATAAGTTCGAAAGTAAAGCATGGTTTAATGGTATAATTTCAATTGGGCTAACAACTTAGTTCATCGTTGCAGAATATTAATCTAGTTAACTATGCATGCTCAAATTAAGGAAACAACAACTTCTAGTTAACACAGAGAGATTTAAACAATAGTAATAGCAAGAAAGACAATATATATCACTAGCGTGAATCGAGTCTATCATGACAACAAGTAAGACAATAAAAATACATCCAATAGAATAGAATCATCGTCAATGAAATAACTCATAGGTCATTCATCCTTAACATAACATAGTGTGATCTTTAGTTCATCATTCTATACTACAGGGCTTAACGACAGAGACTATTATTCAAGTAGTACGCATTTATCAATTTCTCTATCAAGTAAAGCAGTGAATTGCAGTAAAGGAATTATGGAATATTAACAAAGAAAACACCTAGACTCTACTTGTGTGTAGGCCCTCCACTAGCCAAGACTCTACCCAATCCTTACTTTAGTGTGCTAATTGTTGAATAATTCCTACACAGACAAAACAAGCAGCAGCAGCCAACTTAATCCTCAGCTTACAGAACTTCACTCTAACCTCATGTATCACTTTGAAGAAGACACATGAAATCACGCAAGTCACTAGAACACTCACGAGCTCACAGAGTACTCCCACAACTCTCTAGAATATTTTCACTCTCGTAGGAAAAAACTAGAATGCCAAGGACTCCAAGACTCTGACTTAAGGTGTGGAGCTTACCTGAGAGGGAAGGGCGATTCACGGAATGGAGAGGAAGAGGCATGGTCCAGGCATGGGGGAGTGTTTCCTCAGTCGTTTGAGTGCATTTTTAATGACTACACAACAAATTGTCTATTATTTAAAACCTATTTTTACTCAGAATTAAGACTTTTTGGATGAAGAGGTACATCCTGGCCTTGTCCGCGTTCATCTGAAATCCTCATTTCTCTATTAGAGCTGCATTTTTTGAACAAAGGAATACGTCTCCGCCTTCATCCGCATGCCTCTGAAACTTTCCAAAAATTGGACAGATTCAAATTTTCTCTGTTCACTATCACCTGTGTTCGTCTGGTCCCATCTGAAAAGTTGAGTTGAAGGCAGGGGATGAATCTGGACGTAGGGGCTTCATCCTGTATCGTCCCAAAACTTGGGGACGATGTGCAATGCGATTTTGGATGCAACCGCTAGTCTGCGTGCGTCCAAAATCTCTTTTTACACATTTTATACATTGCGTCCGAATTCTCCATTACACATCTTCTTCACCATTTTTTCATACCTTAATTATTCCATAATATTTACCCCATATATACACGACATAAATTAACACGTACCATCACGCAATGTAATATTTTAATTATCCCACAAATTAATTACATGGCCTATACAGGGAAAATATTATCAGGGTATTACAATAAATGGCTTGCACTCAATGGGACAACATCAAAGAGGGCTTCATCTTCATATTCTCAAATAGAGAAAGTGACCCAAGCTTGTTTGGTGACCTTGATGGAGTTCTTATCATTAAGTCAATTGAGCTTGTAAGGATTGGGGTGTGGCAATATTTCCAAACCCAATTTATCATTTACTTCAAGAGACACTACATTGGTGCAACTACCTCCATCATAATCATTGAGCATATCTTTCCCCCACTAGGCATCGGGTATGGAAAATAGTTTCTCTTTGATTCTCCTCTTCTTGGATTTGCATAGTCATTGATCTCTTCATAACAACAAGCAAAGAACCATCTTGTGCATAATAAGTCTCTTCCAAGGGTTCTTCTATGGGGCAAGATGTCACACCATCATCCTCTTCACTGAAAATCTCTTCTGGATCACCCTTATCACCATCACTCGCTTATTGGGGCATTGGGAAGCTATGTGACTAAGGCCGAGACATTTGAAGCACTTAATATCCCTCGACCTAGGCTTAGAGCTATAAACAATTGCTTTCTTCTCCTCATTTCCCCTACCCTCTACTCCTTTCATAGGAAGACTTTTCTCATCATTCTTAGGAGGTGGCTTGAAGGGAGGGTAATTCTTTTGGAATGGCTGATTATGGTTCTCCTTCAATTTCCTCTTTCTTTATCTTTCTATCTTTAAAGCAAGTTGGACTACATCATCCATGGTGTCAGAAGGTTGGAGTTCAACTAAGGCCCCAATTTCTCTTTGAAGCTCTTTAATAAACCGAGGAATGGTTTGCTTCTTAGGTTCCTCCATGGTGCAAAGGATCTTCAAGGTTTCAAACTCGGTCAAGTAATCCTCCACCGATTGAGAATCTTGCTTTAAGTTTTGGAGTTGGAGGAATAGTTCTTGTTTGTAATGGAGGGCCACAAATCACTTTTGCATTTCATGGTTTTCCAACTCTTTACATCATCATAACCATCTCTTCTCCTTTGTGCTTTTAAATCTTCTACATGGATTTTGTAGTTTCACCTTCTCGGTAAAATCATAGCACTCAAATACACGATCCACTTTTTCCATCCATTCCAAGAAATCACTACCATTACTAGAGCCTTTGAATGGAGGTATTGTGGCCTTGACATGCCTCATATCATTCTTGCCAAAAGATTTTCTTCTCCCTCTTGGTTTCCTCTTCCATTTCTTCAAACAAACTTTCACTTCGGCCACTTGAATCCATGAAGTACTCAATCTTCTCCTTGGCCTAGGAGTTCTTGGTTCCCTCACATGATCATTAGAGGGTTCCTCTTGGCCTTGTTGTAGTTTTAGAAGCATGTCCCTTATTTCATCACGTTGGAGTTGAAGATTATTCTCGGCTTGACTTAGTTCTTTCTTGGGTGGTGGTGAGCTAGAGCCTGGCATGGTCCCTTTACTATGGTGATAATTAGCACCACTTCTTGTACTCATTCTTTGCACACAATGAAATCACATAATTGAACAAATGTGCCAAATAGGCTCTGATACCAGATGATGGCCCCCAAATTGTAAGAAGGCTAAAACAATGACAATCGCAAAATCTTAGCAAGGAAAGGGAATCGGTTAGAACTCGAGATGCATATGGTCTTTTAATCCCAAATTTAAAGGACAGTTAGCAAGCACTTCACAAAACATCTCCTCCAAAATCCATGTTCAAACTCATTGTACACTCTGAGTTACGAGTAGAGTAACAAGCTGTTCGGAATTATCGGCTTAAAGAAACACAAGCTGTGATTTTCAACATTTCATGCACACTTCTATATTCTAATCCCAAAATGGACAAACATCATCCAATACTTCAAAGAACAATCAAGAACAACAAAATCCAAAGTTTCATTCACCAAATAGATCAGTAAACAAAGGGGGAAAAACATAATACCGATAAGGCCGCAACACATCAAACAACCGAGGTTAGTGACTAGTTCGGACCTTTTCAAGAAAAGGTCACTCCTTCTTGGCTTTTGCTCGATCTTCTAGCTCTCCACGCCATGTACACCTCCTAGGGGAAATTTTGGGAGAACTAGCTTGAACATCCCTCTCCAAGAACGAGCAACAAATGAGAGAGGAAGGGTTTTTGGTGAAGGGATCTGCGAGTAGCAAGAACCGAGCACCGAGGGAGGGATGGTAGAGAACTCCACACATGATTGCAGTTGCAAAATTAGGGTTTCAAAACATCATTAGGGATTCATTAGGGAAGGTTAAATACTTCCCTAATGAAAATAAAAAAAAATTACAAAATTACCCTTGAGTTCACAAAATTAGGGCATGAGGGCTTGGCTAACATGCTAGCCGAGTACTCCAAAATAAAAAACAAATCAAAACATCCCAAATCTAATCAATATAAAATTCATCTAATAGTAATCAATCAAGCATAGTCCATTTCAACTTGTCAAAATAGAAAATTAACATATCTTGGTCTCGGACATTGGATGCTCAACAAATCTGTGGGAAGTAGATCCTTGCCGAGTGGAAGTTTCTTGATTCCAAGTGAGTACATGTCCAAGCGCCTCTTCATCATCATGCATTGGTTTATCTTCAATTTCCATTAGCTTAGTACCACCTGCAAAATATCAACTCATTATGTAAGCAATGACCCTCTTGGCTCGAGCGCGGGTGATAGGACCTTGGGGGGCATCATTTGTTCAATAAAACATCTTTGGATATCTCTTTTCCATGTCTTTCTACCTCTCCCATGTTGCTTCTTTCGAGGTGGGATTTTTCCATAGAACTTTTACTTGTAGAATTTACTTGTGTTGAAGTTCTTTAATCTTAAAATCTAAAATCTAAATTGGTTTTTTCTCAAAACTCAATGTTCATTGAATTTCAATCTCCTCTTGCATCACCACTTGAGAAGGATCATGAATGCACTTCTTTAACATCGACTCATGGAAAACATTGTGAATTTCCTCCAGTGAAGTTGGCAATTCAAGTCTATATGCCATCTTTCCTATTTTTCCACGATAGGGAAAGGTCCAACATACCTTGAACTAAACTTCCTCTTTTTACCAAATCTCATGATTCTTTTGAATGATAAAACCTTAAAAAATGCAAGATCACCTTCTTCAAACACTAGTTCTTGTTGTCGATTATCTGCATAACTATTATGTTAGCTTTGGGTAGTTTTAGCATCCTATGCTTAATAAGAGCCACTGTGTCTGTCGTTTGCTGAATGATTTCAAAGCTAATTAGTTTATTTCACCTACCTTGTCCTAACATAGCAAAGATTTATACTATCTTCGATATAAATCTTCATACAGTGTCATACTAATCGTGGCTTAATATCTATTATTGTACACAAATTCACCAAAGGTAGCATTTTACTCTAACTTGAAATTAAAACACACGGGCTCAAAAGCATGTCCTCCAATATTTTAATCCTTCTATCTGATTGACCATCTTTTTTAGGATGAAATGTTGTATTGAATCTTAATTCAATAGCCTGTGTAAACTCTTCCAAATGGATAAAATAAACCTTGGCTATTAGTCTGACGCGATAGAAACTAAAATTCCATGTAGTCATACAATTTCTTGGATGTATAACTTAGTGTCCTGATTCATTGTATAAGTCATCTTGATAAGCTTTTGAATTGAAAAACACTGGATTTAAAAATTCTCACAATGAAAAACATAACAGAGAGCATTGGATTTCTACCAGATGATGTGATTTTAAATAGAGAAGCCTTCAATTGCCTCTTGATCGCTTGGATACTAGATTATAGGAAATAGATTGCAGCATTGGATATCTTGAATATAAAAAGGGCAACTTTGAATATTTCTTAATACCTGATGATGAGAAATAGGATATGCATTAGATGACAAGATGAAAATCGACCAAAAGTGAACATGGAAATGAAAACAAATGGACAATGAAGAAAAGGGAATAAGAAAATGGATAATAAGAATTCAGAAAACTCTAAAAATGGGAACAATAGAATCACAGGTTGGAAAGGTTGGAAGATCGGACAAAAAGAAAGAATAGATGAACAAGGAGGAATGGATGAACAGTGTACCATTGGATGGAAGGACAGATGAATGACGGTTGTTAGATGAGACTATTTAGTGTCTACAGCAGGCAAAAACAGATCCGTAGTGGGAAGGATTGGTGTTCGCCGATGAAGGAAAGCTTTCGTGGAAAGGATCAAATGGGGGAAATAGCATCCACGAAAAGACGCAAGACATGTGGATGGTGTTCGATGAATAAGGAGGGGAAATGGGTATCCATGGTGGAAAGGGAGGCTTTTGCAAAAAGGAATAAAGGGTGAAAGTAGTATCTGCGGAAAGGATCAAAGGGCGAAAAGGAGCATCCACAAAATGAGATTGAACACATGCATGGATGACGTTGATTAGTGAGGGAAATGAGAATCCTCAGCAGAAGAAAAGCTTCAATGGAAAGGATCGAAGGGTGGAAAATAATGTCTATGAAAAGGAACTGGACACATGGATGGTTGGCATTAAATGTTGAGTGAGACTGTTATCTACGGTGAAAAGAAAGACATTAGTGAAACAATGATGTCATGTACACAGCACAGACGACTTTGATGAAGACAGGAAGGCCGTTCAATGAAGTGAACACATGGATACTAGAAGTTAGATGGCATCCGCAATAGAAGGAATTTGGCGTTGCACAAGGGAATGGTTTAAAAACACAGAATAACAGATATCTTGAGCAATCGTAGATATTCGCAGTGGACAACGACAATAAACTTCTCGTACAAGCTTCTTTGTTGCTCGCTGCCGATAGAGTGGAATTACAACTCAATTCAAAGATCGAACCTTGTCAGGACAATGTAGTGATGGTAGATTGAAATTGACTCAGAGAAATAAGCTGGTGCAAAAAGTTGACTAAAACAACCCTCGACGCCCACGACTGCCTTCACGAAGAGGAACAACCTTGCTCTTACTTCACTTCTTGGAATGGAAATGAGAAGGATGCAATAAAAGACAAAAACACATAGTTACTCTCAAGAGCACTCCGTTCCTTAAACACACTCAAAAAGGATTGTCAAGATTTCAAATGGACTATGGGTTTTTTCATTGAAGCAAAGAGAAACAAAAGGGCTATAATTTCAATTCATCAAAATCTCCCTTACAAAGTCCCTAAGCGAGACATTAATACCCTCACAAATTAGAATTAAAATCCTATTGACTAAAATACAAAAAATTTATACTTAAAACAAACACACACTCGGCTAGGAAAACTTCTAGCTGAAAATAATCCAACACAATATTTAAAATTTATACAATTTACAATAAAATAACTAAACATAAATTCCAAACAAAATGAAGTCTCATAGTTGTAGCAGAAACTTGAGTTCAAAGTAGAGGATCTTCTTTTGAATAATGGCAATTTTCTCCCAATTAAAGAGTGCCTCTTCAATTTGTGCACCACGGAGGAGAGGAAAATGGAAAACCCCTTAATGCAAACTGTTATTTATGGAAAGAATATGTTCCAAAATTGGTAGAAGTGTAACACACTCAAAACTCGTCCAAATGATGTGACATTTAGACCACATTCTTCCCTACAAATCAACAGGTAGCCCTCCAAAAATTAGATTAAAACCCATTTGGGAACAAAAGTTATACGCGGAGAAGTGCTAATGGCCCAAATAGGTGCTTAAGGGCATAATCAGAGCCTAAATGGTATATCTCGTAAATTTATCAAATAATGTCCAAATGATGTAAAATTTGAACCACTATCCACTTTATAAGTGAAGAGGCTCTCATCCAAAAATCAAAGGTAGAATCAGTCTGGAACAAGAACTATGCAAGAAAGGAATAAGCTGGTCCGAATGGCTGTCAAAATTGTACCAATCGACTTCAATGGTCTCCACTGAGGGAGACACTCCAACTTGGGTCTTAGCATGCCTTCTAAACCTTCACTAGGGATTTTTACCTCTGGAGGGAAGTGAAGGAATGATTAGTATAAGAGAAATCACCGCAAGGCTTGCAAGGAACAATGATGATTCAATTCTTTGACACAAAATCCACTTGGAAAACACCACCAAGGGAGATGACCGATTTGGAGGGAGCTCCCACCTTCCAAAAGAGTTTTTTTTTATTCAAAACTGACTAGTGCAGCCCTTAGAGAGATCTTAAATACTCTCTCAAAATTAGGGTTAATGTTCTAAAAGAATGTTACCAAAAAACTCTTATAAAACACTAATAATAGGCTAGAACATGCTCTAGTCGAGTGACACAAACATATGACTTTTTGAACTAATACAAATTAAAATAAAATAACTAAAAATAATTTTCAAACAATTCCAAAATCTTGCATGCAGCAATGAGTCCATGGAAATTATCTTCACGTTCATTCCCAAGTGGATTTGGCTTCAACTTTCACTAAGGATGTTCGGGCTTCTTTGGCATAATTGAAGCTCTCTGTTCAGGGCTTTTTTAACATACCAAATGATCTTCAAATTTAACAAAAATTCTCACTCTGGAAATATTGAATGTCAGCTACATTTTTTATGAAGAGCACTTTTCGATATAAAATTGTATATGCTGCTGAATATGCCAAATACTCCTAAGGGGTCAGATTGTTGGCAATTTTTTGAATGTTTCATCTATCTCCCAAATTAGAGCCTGAACTTCCACTTATGCTTCATTTTGAACAAGACCATGTGGAACATGGATGTTTGATAGACTAAAATGATGATTTGAGTATACTCCTCCCTTTGATAACTTACAAAAAAGAACAGTAGAAATACAGTTAGAAAATCTTCATGCGTGATTGTGAATGGAGGCAATCTGTGGCACAGAACAATTAAACCATTGTTTTAATTCATTGGCCTCCCATAAGCGAGCATGCTTGATAAAATATTAAACATGGATGCTTGGAGGATCTTCTAAAATATCTTGAAGAAATATCTGCAAGATAAAGAGATAGCTAAAAATTTGCTATCATCCTTGCTAGTTGTCATGTGGATGGGATCCGTTGCACATCACATCTTGACAGGCAAAAAAGTGGGCTGACTTTATTAATCTATCCATGATTACCCATATTGCATCGTGTTCTTTTATGGTCCTTGGTAAACTGACAATAAAATCCATCTTGATTTGTTTCCATTTCCACTTGGGTATAGACAAGGACTGTAATGTTTCTACCGACCTCTTATGTTTCACTTTTAATTGTTGGCAGATTAAACATAACTCCACATGTTTTGTGAC
The DNA here is from genome assembly GCA_022433065.1 of Begonia loranthoides. NCBI lineage: Eukaryota > Viridiplantae > Streptophyta > Magnoliopsida > Cucurbitales > Begoniaceae > Begonia > Begonia loranthoides. The sequence goes on from CM039468.1 coordinate 12,212,965, forward strand.
ATCTTCCTTGAGATTGAGCCACCAATAGTGCTGCTTCATGTATCTACATATTTTGGTACTTCCAAGGTGTACTCAAAAGTAGAGGAGTGAGCTTCTACTAATATTTTCAGTTGTAGTTTATATCCTTAGAAACATACCATCTTCCTCTAAATTTCATTGTTCCTTCCTTCAAAATAGAAAAGTCTACCTAACTCATCCGAATCGGGTCCAATTTAAAGCTTATACATTTGGGATCATCCTTTTGGGCCTCCTTAATCCTTTTTATTATAGTAGGTGTCAAGGTCATAGTCGAAAGCATAGATGCCAATTGTGAAGTAATTACTTCCAATCAAAACTTTTGAATATCCAATTGAAGAGTTGGAGAAAATTCTTACCATAAAGAGTGCATTGATACTGGTTTTCAGCTTAACTCGTCTGCTACCACATTTACTTTCTTTAGATGGTATTTAATTTTGCAATCATAATCTTTTATGAATTCCAACCATCGTCTTTTTCACATGTTCAATTCCTTATGATTACAAATGTACTTCAAGCTCTTGTGGTCTATGAAAATTTCACTCTGCAGTCCATAAAAATAATGTCTCCATATTTTGAGTGAAAAGACCACAATAACAAACTCAAGATTGTGATTCGGGTAATTATATTCATACTCCTTTAACTGTCTAGCAACATATGCTATTACTTTACCTTCCTGCATAAGTACACATTCCAATCCATTCTTCGAAGCATTGCAATAAATACTATACTTACCATTTTTTGATGAAAGTGATAATAGTGGAGTTGTAGTTAATTTATGTTTCAAGTCTTATAAACTTTCCTTGCAATCTTTAGACCACCAAAATCTGATACTCCTTTTCGTGAGGCTTGTCAATGGTAAAACAAACTTCGAGAAACCTTCAATAAAATTACATACTTTGCCAATACTCTTTGGTTGTGGCCAATCAAAGTCTACTTGAATTTTAGCTTGGTCCACAATAATACCATCCTAAAAATGACATGACTTAAAGAGTTGACTCTATCCAGCCAAAATTCACACTAAGAGAATTTTTCGTATAACTGGTGAACCTTTAAATTAGATAGTTTGATCTCCGAATGTTCCATGGGTTCTTCCTTCGAACAAGAATAAATCAATATGTCATCAATGAAAATGATTATCAACTTGTTTAAGAAGTCTTTGAAGATGCGATTCATCAAATCCATAAATGTTACAGGTGCATTGATTAAACCAGAGGAAATGATTGTAAATTTATAGTGTTTGTATCAGGTACAAAATGAGGTTTTCAAAATATCATCATATATGACCTTCAATTGATTATACCTCGAACACAAATCAATCTTCAAGAATACGCATGCACCTTGAAGTTGATAAAATAGATTATTGATTCTCAATAAGGTGTACTTATTCTTCATAGTTACATTCTTCAATTTCCTGTAGTCAATACACATCCTCATCAAACCATCTTTTTCTTCACAAATAGAACAGAGGTACCCTTTGGAGAGAAACTAAGCGTATAAAGCCCTTATCCAATAATTCCTTTAGCTAAGCTTTCAACTCTTTCAATTTAGCGGGCGCCAATTTATACGAATTCTTTTATATAAGTTAGGTGGTATGATACATATCAATTATAAATTCAATTTCCCTATCAAGTGGTAATCTTGGTCAGTCACCTAGTAAAACTTTGGGAAAACGTTATGATGCACCAGCGGAAGGGGTAAAGAAATAACCTGTAAAATATGTCGTTGAGGTGTGGTTGTAAGTGTTGAAGAAGAAAGAATGTTGGAGAAACTAGGTGGGTAGCTCCTAGAGGTCAACCTCACTTTGGACAGAGGGGAAATTAAGTCGTCCTAATTGAATTTCCCCAGTTAGTGGTCGGCCCTTTCCTTCTTTCCTTAAATTTCTGCAATTTCAATTATGGAAAGTGAACTTTGAACGTGCGTAACTTCTTCATCCGAGATCCTTTTGAGCTACAATTTGGACCACTACTTCTTGGTTGGAATAGAAAAATAACCCTTCAAATATTTTGGAAATATCTATCAATAATTGCAAGATAAGCAAAAAACAAGATAAGTGGTAGGAAATGGAAAGTAGAACAGCTTGCACTTCCCTTTTGTTGATTTTGCGGATGGAGACTTAATGGATGGTTGGACACCACTTCACACAACCTTTCCCTCGAGAGTAGGGCTGTGGATGCCACTCAAGAAAGCTCACTTAGGCCTAAGTGAACTCCGCTTGTGATATGACTCACACAAGAGGAACTTTGAATGTAACTCACCAAAGTGTTTTAAAAGAGAATCTCTTCCAATTTCGAAATTAACAAAAGTTATTTTGTATTCAAACTCAATCATCTTAAACATAAGCATAGGTGGCTTTATAAATCCTTTTACAAAGCAGAAAATAAAAATAAACTAATTAAGCAATAATAACCCTAATCAGCTCATAGAATAAGTTGCCTGATTTTCTACTTAATAGAAACTAGGTTAATTAACTAAATGAATATTAAATTAATATCTTTCTTTCTTCCTCTCCAAGCCTAGATGTATTTGGCAACTAATCCATATTGGTGCTCGTCCACTTGGATGGTTTCTATGTAGAGATTTCCTTGGTCTCTAAGTTTGGACACTTGAACTTTCCTTATTCTTTGCTCTCTATTCCATGGGCTTTTTGACATAGCCAATGAAGTCCAAATTTAACGATCCAATTCATTCTAGAAATCTTAGGAAGTCAGCTAAAATCTTCATGAAGCACAGAGTTTGAAACGACATCATTTTGAATGCCAAAATAGTCAAATACGCATCGGAGGTCAAAAGGAAGATAGTTTTTTGGAATGTCTTTCCATTTATCTTTCATTGCTCTTGAACTTCCACCTATGCTTGGCCTTGAATAATTCCATGATATTATTTGAGGCTTGATCAATAATAGAATGGACCCGTAGTCCATCATCCTCTTAGGGTTGAAAAAGATTCGACGTCGAATCATGTCTTGTGCCACCATATTCTTTATTACCATAAAAAGAAGAATCATCATGGGCTATCATGTTTGCAATATCTTCAATCTTTCCATTGTTTTAATGTAGAAACAAATAATGAATGTTGTAGTAGGCTAAAGATATTTTCATAAACCTCTTCCCATGCTTGAACAATAACTCGGATATATGATTCTCTTTCTTTGTCTTTGAGTTAGAAATAATGTAGGCCACAATAATGATTACCATAAACATAAATTTGAGAACACCTTTAAGTATATGTTGCCATAGAGTAATCTCTTCATAATATTCCTTAGTCAAATAAGTAGATGTATCTTTGGCCTTGAAATGTTTAATGACTTTGAAATCTCCATGAGTAAAATAAGGAAATAACCCTTGTATCATGTGGTAAGCCAATAATATTAAGATATTCACAAATCACCTCCCATATTTGAAAAATAGATTAGGAATGTCGTAGATGCCACTTTGTAATTCAATGATTTCCATAAAAATAGTTTTGAGAATATCTTTGAGTATGTGGGGCCATAGAGTAATGCATTCATGGAATCTTGAGTGACTTTTTTCTTGACTTTACTTATTAGGAATCCAACAAACACTTTCCTTAGAAGTGTTTTTTGACTTCCATGAGTTGTCATACCAATCTTGCCATCCTTGGAAACAAAATCTTTGAATTGAAGTATTGGCCACTAACTTCCTCTTTCCCTTTCTACAAGTGATCATATAAGGAAAATAATATAGCAACTTATTCTTGGACAATGATGCACAAATAGATAAGTAGTTTTTGAAATCACCAAATAAACAAGGAGTAGATTTTTCCTTAATCCTATTGCCATAAGAGTTTTTCCATAAGATCAATTTAATGTCTTCGTGCAATAGTAATATTATTGTCCACAAGATGCAATAGGTTTCCATAATCCAAAAATAGTAATTATATTAAACCAAATCAATTTTTTCCATATTGCCATAAACAAATATCATATCATTAACATAAGAGACTTTAATCCATCCAACTCTAAAAAATCCAAGCAATTAATGTAATATCCCAAATTTGCGTTGAGCTAAACATAAGGCTTAGGTGATGATTTTGGGATANTTCTACATGGGTTTGGAAACTGAAGAGGTTACTCACATGTAGAAACAACTCATTTGAGTAAGTTCGAAAACTGAAGAGGTTGCTCTTACTCAACGAGTGTGAGTTCAGAAACTGAAGAGGTTGCTCTCACCTAATGGAAAAACGGTAAATGGTAATGAACGTAAATATAGGTGGGTCCATTCTTAATGAGTTCGGAAACTGAAGAGGTTTCTCTCATGTAAAAACCGAATCCAAGTAGCGAGTTCTGAAACTGAAGAGGTTGTTCTCACTCAGCTTACAACAGTATATGAAACTAAAGCATCTAGAATGGTTATAGAGGTTATAGTTGCATGTCATGATTATATTCCTTACTTGGCAATAGGCTCATTATTCCTCCTATGATGTAGGTATGCAAAGGATCAAAGATAGTAGCAGTTGATGAAGCATTTATGCATTGTGGGCTTGGTGGCTGGGTAAGGTAAAGGTTTAAAGAAGAAATATAACGTTTGAAAAGAATAACTTTTGTTATGATATTTAGTTACATTAAGTAGATTTTCAAAAGATGTTAAATTCTTTAAGTATTCGAAATACAAGTTTTCTATTGTTGCAATGTTGTTTTAAAGTTTTATAGTACGAAATGTTTTAAGTGATAAATGATTTAAAGAAGTGGAATTCCTTTATGTAATTCTTATTTAAGTTAGTTTCAAAATGAAAAGTCTTCTGCTATGATCTTAAAAGAAAAAGTTTTGAAAAATTATGAACGTTAAATTGAAAGAATAAACAGGATGTTACAATTAAGTTGTCCAATGGCACATACCTCTTTGTTGTAAACATAGCAACTTTCATTCAATTTCCTTTTAATGCATAACAATCCATATTATTTTGCTTCGGGTGATGTGGAACTAGCTTGTCCATTCTTCCTATCCTTCCACCATCTTTAAATGCATAATAATTAGAAAGAAATTTAGGATATTTGTCATGTTCATGCCCCGGTAATTCCCAAAGATGTCACTTGTACTTGCCATATCACAAATCAATATATTAGTAAAACTTCCGTAAAAAATTCACTCCAAGATCGGTTTACCTTGATGTCCTTTTCCTTAAAATCCATGGATGGCAAGTTGTCAACAATCTTTCCATCTTTGATTAAGGACAACCCTTTCTTGTGTTTAAACTTCGACCATGATTATTTTGATCATTGTCAATGTGCCACCAAAGTTTGTAAGAGACACAATGCATTGATAACTCCAAGCTAAGCCCCTTAATCATGATCAAATGAACCATATCAGCACAAATTTCATCCTTAATAAATAAAGAGCAAACCCTGTCATTGTTGAAACTTTGGCTATGCACAATTTGTCCTCACGACAATCCTATTCTGGTTCCTCTTGTATTGTTGTTGTTAATGAATCATCTTTTCTTTCTATAGGTTTGAATACTTGTTCCTCAAGACAATCTACTTTGCTTTCTAATTCCTCATCACAGCTTTGTGTTTGTAAAATCAGGGTGCTCAATATTTTTGCTTCAAGTTGTTGAACAATGCACTAAATTTAGCAAGTTGAGTTTTTTGACTTTCGAAAGAATATTCATATCTTGGAAGTGGTGGTGGTGACTGTAGAGCAAACTTTCAACTCTCAATTATTAGTGCCATCTTAATTATGTCTTCAAATGTGTCATAAGGTCGTGGTTCCATCATGCTTCCAATGTCATTGTTAAGTCCTAGGATGAACCTTGATATTGTTTCATCTTCCGGCTCTCGCAAATTACACTTTTTTGTAAAGCTTCAGACTTAGCAGTATAATCGTCGATGGTGGAGGATCCTTGCTTGAGGCTTCGTAATTGATGATAGAGTTCTTGCTTGGAATGGCTTGGAACGAACTCCTCACTCATGAGTCTCTTTAATAGAATCCAAGTTTTGATCTCTTCACCTCCTTGCCTCCTCTTTGCACTAATGTTGCTCCACCATATGGTTGCATATTCCGTGAGCCTGAGTGTTATTAGTTCACCTTCCTTAATTTCGTAAATTTGTAACACTCAAATATTCTTTCCACTTTTTCCACCCACTCATTATAATCATGACCATTGCTTGAACCGTAGAATGGCGAGATGGATACCTGAGGAGTAGATGGTGGTGAATTCTCCTCGTCTGAAAAATAACTCGATGAGTAGTTGTGTCTCCTCGTCATTGTGTAAAAAAATATCATGAATTAGTAGGACGTTTTAGCTTTGATACCAAATTATGCACCAACGACAGGGGTAAAGAAATAACCTATAAAATATGTCATTGAGGTGTGCTTGTAAGTGTTGAAGAAGGAAGAATGTTGAAGAAACTAGGTGGGCAGCTCCTAGAGGAAACAGTAGACCTCACTCTAGACAGAGATGAAAATAAGTCGTTTTAATTAAATTTTCCAAGCTGGTGGTCGACCCTTTCATGCTTTCCATAAATTTCTGCAATTTTAATTATAGAAAGTGAGCTTTGAACGTGCGTAACGTATTTGTCCAAGATTCTTTTGGGCTAAAATTTGAACCACTTCTTCTTGGATGGAATAGAAAAATAACCCTTCAAGAATTTTGGAAATATCCTTCAAGAATTGCGAGATATGCTGAAAACAAGATAAGTGATTAGAAATAGAAAGTAGGACAACTTGCACTTCCCTTTTGTTGACTTTGCGGATGGAGACTTGATGGATGGTTGGACCCCACTTCACATAACCTTTCCCTAGAGAGTAAGGTTGTAGATACCACTCAAAAAAGCTCACTTAGGCCTAAGTGAACTCCACCTTGTGATATGACTCACACAAGAGGAACTTTGGATGTAACTCACCAAAGTATTTAAAAAGGGAATCTCTTCCAATTTTGAAATTAGCAAAAGTTATTTTGTATTCAAACTCAATTGTCTTAAACATAAGCATTAGGTGGCTTTATATAGCCTCTCACAAAGCATAAAATAATAATAAACTAATTAAGCAATAATAACCCTGATCAGCTCATAGAATAAGTTGTCTGATTTTCTAATTAATAGAAACTAAGTTAATTAACTAAATGTGTAACATCCCGATATTTTTAATTATCGGGATATTACAGGGCGCATTAGGAATGTTAGGGCTACAAGTATTTTAGTGATAAGGAATAAATTGGATTCAATTTATTAAATTAAATTCATTGACGGGTTAAATTAAATTTATTGACAGGTATTTAATAAATTAGATAAATTGGAGTAGATTTAATAAATTAAATCTGATTAGAGAAATATTAAAGTAGAATGGAAATAAAGGAGATTAATTGGGGAAGAGTTAAAATAGAATAAAAATTTAAAGGGGTTAAAAATGGAAAAGAAAGAAATGAAGGGGGAGAAGGAAATGGCCATCAGCCATTTTGCTGAAGGCTGAGAGAGAAAGAGGGACACGAAGGAAGAAGGGGAGAAATCGGGACGGAGAACCGGCGAACGAACGACGACCAAAAGGCGACGACGAGCTGCGACATCCAGGCGAGGCGGCTGCGACGGCACGATTTGCGGCTACGGCTCGTGATTTGGGGCTCGGGATCGGAGCTCTTGCCGTGGCATTTTTCGGCGACGAATTGGAGGTATGTTGGTCGGGTTTTCTTCCTCTTTCTGTTCTAATAGTCGGATGTTGGCTAGGGTAATTGAAATCGTCAATGTGAGAGAGATGCAGAGGGTTCGCAGTGGCAGGGGTATTTGGGCTCGACGTCTTCACGGGGTCGCACTAGCGTGGCTTGAAGTTTGTGCTGGACCGGCCGAAGGCCTTGGTCCAGCTAGTTGTTTGGGATCGAATCGGCTTGCAGCGACGTGGCATCCTTGTGATGGAAGCCGACATTAGGAAGTGGGTGTGAAGAATTGTCCACCTTTCCAGCTGGGTTGTCTCCTGCCGACAGTGAAGGAATTATTGAGGAGGCAGTAAGTGGTTGAAATTGAAGAAGTCTGTCGGGTGCATGAATGATAAAATGATAGAGAGCTCTTTGGAGAGAGTTCTCTGTCCAGGAGTTGGAGAAGCAGCTGAGAGCTTCTCCTCTAAATTTTTTGAAGGCCGGCTGTGTCGAAGCTGTCCTTGCCGGTGCTGGAGGAGTTGAACCGAGAGCTGCCATCCTTGAAGCTGCTGGAGAGCTATCTCTGGTTGCATGTCTTCGACAGTGGTAAGGAAAGGGTAGAGTCCGGCCGTCTAAACCCTACCCATGAGTATGTGTGTGTGCGTCGAGTTATGGTTGCTTGATGTTGTCGTTGGTTGTTTTGGTTCTTGGATTGTTCTGCTCAGTGAGGTTGGTAGAGTTTGTGTTTTATATACTGTTAGTTTAACTCTCTGTGATGAGTGCTAGCTTAATTCTCTATGATAATCGTTAGCTTGATTCTCTGTAATAATTCTTAGATGGGTTCTCCGTGATATTGTTCGTTTAGTGCTTCGCTATTAAAAGCATGATTTTGTGGTCCTGTTTCATCATTCTTGCTGCTATTTATTATCTAGTTAATATCATGATTTCGTCATTTTATCTCGATGTTTTGTTGCTGCAATTTAGCTGTTAAAACGCACGTATAGGCTGTTCTGTTTTGATATTTTCTCTGCTGTAATTTAGTCGTTAAAATGCACGTATTGGCTGTTTCGTTCTGGCATTTTCTCTGCTGTTCTGCTGCTGATTCGCTGCTATTATGCTGCTGTTTTCTTTGCTATTCAGGACCATTTTTAATCATTCTGTTCCGATAATTTGCTGCTGTGATTTAGTTCTTAAAAATGCACGTTTCGCTGCTCTGTTCTTATGATTTCGCTGCTGTTTTTAGGTGATTTCGCTGCTGTTTTAGGTGTTTTAAAAAGTATGTTATGCCATTTTTAATTCGAATTAGTACGCTGTTATTTTTAGATGATTAGAAGCATGTTTGGCTGCCCTAAATTGATGCCACTCGCTGCTGTTTCGTTACTATAAAAACATGTTTTAATCAACTTATTAATCTATTCATAAAATAAATTTAATCGATTTAGTTATTCTATTCTTGATTTATAACACCTTTCTTTACTAAGTCTTTTTAGGCTTACAGTATACTCGTGGTGTAGGTATTCGCAGGAGAAGATAACATATGGATTCCACACAATTGATGAGCGATTTGCACGCGATAGGACTTGTGGTTGGCCAGGCTATGAAAAGCAAAGATAATTGGGTTGTAATTTGATTTAATTAAGTTTTCCTAAATTGTAATTAAATGGAGTTTATTTCTTTCAATATTTACGCTTCCGCATATGTATTATTTCTGCAATGTTTTTAAGTGTTTTCTCACGGCCTGGCTCGCACTCTGATATTTCTTTCATAAATTTTAACGCGTTTTTAAAAGGGATTTACGAAGAAAATCCTGGTCGTTACAAAATGAATATTAAATTAATATCTTTCTTTCTTCCTCTCCAAGTCTAGACGTATTTGGTAGCTAATCTATGTTGGTGCTCTTCCACTTGGATGGTTTCCATGTAAAGATTTCCTTGGTCTCCAAGTTTGGACAATTGGACTTTCCTTATTCTTTGCTCTCTGTTCTATGGGCTTTTGGACATAACAAATGAAGTCTCAATTTAGCAATTCAACTCATTCTAGAAAGCTTAGGAAGTCATATAAAATCTTCATGAAGGACACATTTTCAAATGACATCATTTGGAATGCCCAAATAGTCAAATACACATCGGAGGTCAAAAGGAAGACAGTTTTTTGGAAAGTCTTTCCATTTCTCTTTCATTGCTCTTGAACTTCCACCTATGCTTGACCTTGAATAATTCCAGATATTCTTTGAGGCTTGATCAATAATAGAATGGACCCGTAGTCCATTATGTTACTTAAAAGATACAACAAACAATAAGGATATCATCAAACCTTACATCCTACTTTAATAAGGATATCAACAAACTTGTATTAACTATAATAGCCAAGAAACCTATACCCTTTAGTAGTTGTTGTGCTTTAGTAGCGAAAATAATTGGTGGTTTACTCTTGCCCTTAATGCCAAGAAAAACATATTGTTTATTGTGTGGGGGCTAAAAATAAACTACCATTCTCATATAATTTATGGTCGCAAAATGTAGAAACAACAAATCCATGCTGAGAATGACATCATATCTCTTCATATAAATCACAATAAGGTCGACAAGTAAAAGTTGATTATTCAAACTAATAATGCACTCTTTCAAGATATCGTCTGCTTCTAGACATTCTCTAGATGGTAACATTACTCTAAAGACTTATTCAAACAGTCCAGATAAACAATTCAAGTATAGTATAAAAATTCCTACCTCAATGACGATAGAAACCTAGCTGAGCAACTACACGCACCGTCAGACATAGACACTTAAACCAGGAACATTGTTGGTACATAAAACCAAATCGATGTCAAAACTCCAACATGGAACCTAGCCCAGTTGTAACACCACTCAATCGACCAGCAGAAATTACCACTTTGCTTCAACTCCAACAACCACTCGCACCACTTCTAAGAAGGAAGCGACTGACACGATGTGCAACCTAGAGGAAAAAAAATGACGTTCCACTATTCTATGAAGCACGAGACCTTACAAAGTGAGGGCCAACAACAACACTCCATGAGAGATCTTGAAAGGAGTCAAAACATACCATCCGACCAAAGGAATGACCTAGAGTACAGAAAACAAACGTTGACTGGAAAGACTAAAGACCCACGAATGCTAGAAAGATCTCAACATGAAAAACAATGGTGCTAAGTATCACGAGTTTCCACAACCCACTGATGCACTCAACATAAGGAGAGAGCAACGAGATGAAGGACTCGGTCTACCTTAGCCAAATGGTCTCCAAACAAATCAGCAAGGAGAGGGATTGAACCACTATGATCCCGAACATACCAAGGTGCATAAATGCTAAGATACGATGAAGGAGCCGAAGAAAACATTTTCGAGACAAACAACTCAGAATACGTGTGACCAGGAACATCATTGTCCCATTCATCAGATCTCTCGTACAAGGCAAGTGTGACGCTCACAAAGAATAAGCATCTGACCCATGAAACTGCACCACCCATAGAAAAGTAGATCTGAAACACACTATCCTAGCAGAGGAATGGTTCAGAATGCGGAAACTTGACATGGACCAAAATGAGTTGATACTTATAGCATCGAAAAGCTATTTGGACGAGGAACAACAATGTCGAGTATTCACACAATTCTCACAAACCACCGATACAACCAACACTAGAAGGGAAACAACGGGAATGAAAAAAAGGCAATCATCGAAACCCATCGGTCTTCCAAAAGAACGACCGGTTGCAAGGACTGAGACATTAAGATCCTCCGACATATCTAAGGCATAAGAACCTTAAGGCCCGACAAAATCTAGGGATAACGATTCCAAGGTGGACATTCAGATTCTGACTAACCAAAAGCATTGATGTCCTATTAGTTAGACTCCAACTTACAAAATGGATGTGATGATCATAGAAAGTGAACGCGTGATCATCACGACAACACAACTCATTTCTAAGCGAAAACAAAACAAGCCTTGGTCAAGGAAGCCTCCATTGCAATCTTCAGAAAACCCATTGAATGACTACAGTTCCCATACCAATTAATTTTAACAACCTACGCAGAGGTATACACTAATGATGGAACGAACATGAACAAGGCCCATTTAGAGACTTTAACCAACAGTCTCTAAACCATGAGGATGGATACTACACGTAATTGATTCAGAGTATATGAATCGAAGTTCCAACCCAGACTAGTGAGTTCTAAACAATACAGGACAAGCTCAGAAATAAAAAAAAAAACAATACTTGAACAACATTTCCAGGTCAAAAGATTTAAACTTAAACCCCCACAGGCCCACACAAAGAGACAGACAAAAAGGATCGAGAAACTAGACTTTAAATCTGAATTCTGAACCACATAGGCCCACACATGAGAAGGAACCTAGGCGAGTTCACAACTTGTAATCCAAAAGAATTTCTCTTAATGATCTACGAAGCATACCCAACACTTAGGTGGATAGTGAAAAGATGGGTCATCATTCAGCAGATGAGATGCCTTCCTAGCAACATCTTCACTCATTCAAAAACTTAACCAGGTGTTGGACAATTCTATGCACAGTAGACACAGGACAAAAACATTACACTATCAATTTCTCAAGTGATCACTCCCAAGAAAAGTGGAACCTTGTGTTCTGATACCATAAAATTTTGTCATGACCCTATTGTGGACCTAACAGAACTGTCATGTCAAGAGACCAAATCCTCGTAGAGGACCCGATTACCCAGCCCAAGGCGTAAAAGAGGTGGAAGTCTTAACATGAAAATTAAGCTCAATCCCAAATCACTTGGGTTAGGATCCACAGAGTGATCAGCTCGAGACATGATAGCATAAATAAAGAAACATACTGTGCAGGAATTAAATCAAACAACACCAAAACTACAACCTCAAACGTACCCGGGTCGGATAAATAGGACCGATGAACCTCCACATGACACATGCAAATCCCATGGACCGAGCCTACACCCTAACCTAGGAAAAAAATAGAGTCTAAAGGGTGAGTGACAAACTAAGTAGGGAAATCAATACTAAATACAATGCATGCTAAAAACTATTTTTCTCATCTTTTAAAAACCACTTCTGTTTCTCTTTTATCGTACATGGATTTTAAATCACATAAAACCTCTTTATCGTTTTATTTAAATGGGCCATGACCCTTGATGTGTCTGCATAAAAACCTATTGTATACATAGACTGTAATACCCCGACTTTTTATATCAAAATTTAATAAGGATAATTGAAAAGTAATTAGGAGTATTTGGAATTTATTGGATGAATTATGATTAAACTGGAAGGTGTATTTTGGACGCATATTGACTCTTGCGGACAATGGCGGATAAGGAGAGTTTGAATCTGTCCAATTTATTGGACTTTTTGGACACATGCAGATGAGGCACGGAGGCCTTCCTTCTTCTGAAATCACAATTTTGAATAGGAGAATAATGGATCAAACTGGGTTGGTTAGACTCGATCCGAAAATTAAGTGGCTCGGTTTTTAGTCAAATGAAGAAGAATAAAATAAGATTTATTGGATTTGTTTGAATTAAGATTATGTGATTAATTAATTGAAGATTAAATGAAGATTAATTAAGAAATTAGAAATAAAGGAAAAATTAAATGGAGTTGGAGGAAACCGGTTCAAGTTCATGTCTGCTGGTTCAGTTTAGTATTAGAAAGAAAAGAAAGGGGGAAAATCGAATTGGCCTTCAGCCATTTGCTACTAAGACCCAAGAGATTGAGGGAGAGAGAGAGCCGAAGAGGGGGAAGAGAATCGAGAATGAAGGGGACGAAGACCATGAGCTTGAGGGAAAGAGGGACGAAGATGGAGCTCGGCTCAGGCTCGAGCTCGAGTGGTGAACGGCTGCGGGCAGAATGGAGCGGTGAGTCGTGAGTAGGGCTCGAAATCGGAGCTCCTGTGGAGATGTGATTTTCAGACCAAGGTATGTAATCATTTCTATCTTGCATTCTTCTCCTCCATGGCGTTGCTGCTGGTGATTCAGAGTTAATTGGTTGAAGAACTGGCGATGACAATTGGGCAGTGACAATTTGGCAATGAAGGTCAGGGGAGCCAGCAATTCGTGCTGGATCGGCCGAAGGCCTATGGTCTAGCTTGCAGTTTGGCTCAAACCGGTCCATCTGTGGCTGGTCCTGCTTTGTTGGAAATCGGCAGTACGACTTGCGTAGGACATGCGAAGGGAATGGGGAAGACAGGGCATTGCTTGGCATGACGTGGGTGTCTGTGGCAGGATTGGGTACCTCTCTGGGTGAGAAAATAAAGATAGAGAGTGAGTGTGCCTCTTGGGAGAATAAAAACTGAGGAAATGAGGGAGAGATGGAGTCAGAGCTGGGAGCTCTTTGGAGCTGTGGGTCGAAAGCTGTGAGGGAGAGACACTATCTAATGAAGTTGAAACAGAAAGAAGAAAATAGAAAGAGAAGAAGCTACTCTCGGGTGGTAAGAAAAACTTCTGCATAATTGGAATTTGCTTTGTTCATTGATTTTATGAATGGTTGAGAATATACTATCTTATTTGAATTGGAATTAGTGAGGGTTGTTTATCATTTGGAATGTGTTGGCTTAGACTCTGTTTCCTTATGTTAAGCCTTGTTAGTAGATTATTAATTGGACGTAAGGTTATGGATTTCCCTTTGTTGTTGGACCTTATGCTTGACACAAAAATGATAAGGTTAAACGGTAAAGTGAAGAATATAATGGTTTAAGCGAGAATTGAGTTATGTGTTATTCAATTTGGGTTAGGTTATCATGCACGGGTGCAGTTAAAGAAAATATTTTGTGATGTTGATTAAGGAATATAATGCCCTATTGTTTAACTGCTCCTTAGTTTCGTGAGATAGTTAAATTGGATATTGGTATATGCACGTACATTTGTGGTTGGGTGATAGTAAATGTTCTTATATTCAGATGGGGTGTGATTTATTAATGGAAGGTTTATGTTTCGTTTTAGTCGTTAACGAGTTCTTAGAATTTTTATACAATTTAGAATACGAAAAGGAAATGAAATTAATAAGCTGTAAATGTTTTAAGTATGAAGGTATTGAAAAGAAGAAGGATAAAGATTATGTACAAATACGCGTTAAAGCTTTGAGGTAAAGATTGGGTAGAGTCTTGGCCAGTGGAGGCCCTACCCACAAGTAGTGTTTGTGTGTTTCTTTATTATTTTGTATTTTCTTTACTGCAACTTATGTTCTGAATGATAGAGAAAGGATAATGCTACTGATGCTTATACTTGTGATATGAAGTAATGAACTGAACTGATGAGATGATAGGCTACGAATGAATGAACTATGTACTACTTCATGGATAACTATTCTATTTTGTTTAAATGAGCTGCACATTACCTTGTTCATTAGTATAGTAGACCGATCAATAATGCTGCTAATCCCCTGTACTAATTAGAAGCTGTAATTTCTTTAAATGAGCATGCGTAGTTAATCTAGTATTATCCTGTAACTATAAATCAAGTTGAGAACCCTAATTGAAGTGAATCCCACTTAACCATGCTTTACTCTTGAATGTACACTTGTTTAGGATCAATTCATGTTATTAGCTCTTAGCTATTATTGAGCATATTTTCCGGAGTTATTTACTAAGTATGTTTCCATTAGCTATTTATTGAGCATGTTTTTCGTAGTTATTTACTAAGCATGTCTCCATTTAATTATTAACTCCATGTCTGTGTCATTGTACCATTGTTAAGCATGTTTAGTTAGTTCAAATAACTCACAATTAATAGCATGTTCACTTTATCGTTTCTTTTACTGCTATGTTCTGTAAATCCAAGCATGTTAATAGATGTTCTAATTTCATTGCTATATTCGTTCTCTTTATGCGGTTTTAATTGCTACTATTCATTACTATGAGCTGTTTAAATTTCGCTATTTTATATTGTATCAACATGCATCATGATAATAGAAACAAGTAGTAGTGCCATCTTTGGGGTGGTACTCACATGCATTATAAAAGGAAAACTGATAAATGAAAAGAATGAAAGGAAAAGAAAAGAAAATGGGGAGTTAGGGGACGGATGTGTAGTTCGGATCTAATCAGGTAGACTGGATTAAGTCTCCTCCCTCGTCGGGAAAGGGACCAGCTACCATTGGTGGTTAGAAGCCGACCAAGACTGTACCTCCAACACGGGTTCCTCTAATCTCTCGTTCGACGTACGAGTAATGAACGAATGAATGAACGAAAGTAAAAAAAAAATTGGTTTGGGGCGGTACCCATACCAAAAAAAACTAAAGAGAGGCATATAGCATACTGCATAACCCCACTCCTTACTAAGCCTTTGGGCTTATAGTTTACTTGTGGTGTAGGTACACGTACGAGAAAATGACGAATAAGTGAAGGAGCAATTGATGAAGAATTTGCACCGGTGGGACTTGTGGCTGGTTAGGCTAAGAAAAGTAAGAGAGAAAAGAGGTTTATAAATGTAAAGTAATCATTTGTTTATTGTCTTTTTAAAATGAACGAGTTACACTTCCGCTATGTTTTGAGAAAAGATTTTGTAACTATAGTTTTCCACTGTTCAGAACAATTTTCATAACGAGTCTAAGGAAAGGGTTTTTAACGATCTAACTTTTTAGGGAAGAACTCTAATTTAATTAAGAAGGTTTTAATAAAGATTTTAGTTGTTTTATAAAAGTTTTCAATTTAACACATTTTTAAAGTAAATAAAAATTTTGGTCGTTACATAGACAACTATATCGTAAAATACATCATTTTCTGTGCAAAAACATTATCAGTAAAAATAGATGGTCACTCAAAGACTCATCCAACACTCATCATAGAATGGTGGCGACTGTTTCCGGGCAGCACCTCATGAGCCTAGAGGAAAACAAATTACGGCGGTTTGAAGACTCGGTACGCAACCTGGGTTGCCGGCGAGCACGCCCTGCGACGACACAACCTATACGATCAAATAAATGGATGAAGTTGACGACAACTGATTGCTTCTCCACTAGCTACCTATACGTTCCAAATTGATGAGGGTTGCCGATGAGCGGAACTACGAGCCGTCAATCCACTCGTCAAATGGAACGGTACTAGGATAGGCAAAACCCAACGAAAAAACAACCCTCAAATCTGTGTGACTAAACACCCTGATCAGGTTCTAGGGCTCGAAACCCAAGGAAGCGTCATCACCTTCCCATCTGCATTTAACCTTTCGAGGTTCGAAACCTGAGGACATTTCACCTATGCCCCATCCCCATTTCGTACGTACAAACAATCAACCTTTACGCTGAAGAAGGTTTCACAGGATAGCCTCGTGATGCTTTAGTGCTAGGGTGCCTAAAACATTAAGAGGATTCATCCTCCCAGTATATATGCACAAATATCAAATCATCATATGTGCTCAAGGTAGCAAGCAATATGCCATGTACGATAAAGTAAACATAAGAAAACATACATATATGTAAAAACAGACGTGTAGTCGAAACAGTCTCCTTCATGTTTTCAAGTGTGGTATCTCACAAAATATTAGTTTTGAAAACATGATGCAATTAAGGCAAAAAGTATAAAAATCCCTACCTCAATAATGACCACGACACTCTTATTGACTAGCTAGCTCCACGTGCTATTGGAAGCGAAGGTCGTACCACTGACATCTCTGGAACCTATAATAAGGCTGATATCAAAATCCCAACAATCATACAAGGGATGCAAAAGAAATCCTAAACAGGAAACCAAGTTAGACCGGAAGGATCAACACAAGACTTCTCAGCTCAAAAGAGGAACGACGGGTTCCCTAGACCTCGAGCTGAAAAGCAACACGATTAAGAACAAGGTATGGTTGACGAAGCCGAATGGAGCTCACTAAGCCCAACTCCGAGAAACAGACGGTGCATTCGACTAAAACATAACTATGGTCGACCCGACACCTCAATAGTCAACCAGAAAGTCCCATTGGTCGACAAAACATGGTGACGGAAGATGGAACACAACACACTCGACCTGATCCACTCGACCTGATCCACTCAACAATCGAGAAGACATAACTGAAACCCCTCAAACCAAACTATGGTCGACAAGGCATCATAGTAGCCAACCAAGACCACTAAACAGTCGTCGATACAAAGAGAAAGTCAATCGAGACCTTGCAGCCTCGACTAGACTCAACAATGGTTAACGGGGACCATTTAGTGTCAACAAAACACATCAACAGTCAACCGAAACCTCACAGCGGTCGATAAGACACACCTGCATCAATCCAAGACTCAACAGTCGAGGAGACTCATCTAAAGTCAATCGAGTATGATGTTAGTGGAAAGTCGGCTCAAAAATCATAAACCAAATCAAGCCTAAATCCTTGTCAAAGGACCATAATTTCCATCAATGAGTCACACGAAATAGGTGGAAGGGCCCTATATCAAGTATAGGAACCCAACTGATGCATAAACGACTCAATCGTGACAAAAAAGGGACAAAATTCTAAATTCTAGTCAACCCCTAGTCGACCAGTTTAGCCCTGTTGACCAGTTTGAGCCATTGGTCAATCTGTTGATCAACCAGTGCCCAATTGTGGTCAACCAATTTCTCCAAAAAACATTCATTTTCTGCGTGTTTCACCTGATTTTTGACTCCCAATGATGAATAACCTTGCATAGACTCCAAATAAATCAATATAGACCAGAATTTCGCTCGGATTTGAGGTTCCAATCATGAATATGAAGCCAATCAAAACCCTAACTTCAAAACGGGAAAACGAGGAAATAAAAACTTACCAATTTGCAAATTGCCTTCACAAAGGTTGCTCATGAGGACGATGAGAACTTGAATCTGTCGTCAGAATTTCTCAACTCTCCGAGCGACTCCCTCCCCTCTCTCTTCTCCTCGCATTCATTGTCAGCACAATGGAAGAAGAAGAAGCTTCTTCTTCTTCTCTTATTCTTCCTCTTTAAAAAAAACAAATATTTATACTAATATAAATTTTATATATTAAATAAATCTAATTCAAACTCTCATTTAAAACTCGACTTTTTCAAAACAATAACCAAAAATAATTTCTTAGTCAAAATAATTTTACCAAAACATTTCCACAATTAAATTATTGCTTGGTAAAACCCAATTTGACTGCTTAACTATATGGCTAAAAGGTGTACATGTGGTTGCTAAGCGACAAAACAGGTCAATTCATCAAAACTTGACCAAAAGTTTAGCGAAAAATTTATACGTGGAATTTTAAAATGATTTTAAAATCTCAGATTTTACACATATTGTACAATGGGCAACCAATTGTAGTCGTACAATGGGCAACACATATGGTCAATTCATCAAGTGCGGACATCCCACGCTAAGGACCCGTGCTCCCTCAGACGTCCGTGTTCCCACGGACGTCCACGCGTTAGTGGACATCAAACCTTACATCACAATGTAGTCGTTGGGGACATCCGATGTCTCCCCAAACATTCAAAACATAGTAGTCGACCAGACTCACAGTAGCAATCAATTGGGGACAACATTTCTATCCCAAAATTGCAAGGAAAAGGTGCTCCTTTCACTAATTCTCACCCCTAAATCTCAAACTCTTGACTAAACTCTAAATCCACAACGACAACACAGAAACAATAAAAGAATTCAAGTTTCCAAGCTCGAATATGAAACTGACAAAAAATAGAAAATCGGGGTTAAAAACTGACTTATCCATGAAGTTCCTTCACAAAATTTGGAGATCGAGACGCTAGGAACGTAAATCGGAAGAAAAAATGACGAGGTTCACTCGCTAGTCTCTCACTCTCTCTCTTCTTTGCCTCCTTATGCCAAAAATGAAGAAAACTCTTCCTCTTAAACGAATAGAGAAATAAGGTAAAAATAAAAAAAAAAATTTATTATTTTATTTAATATATATAATATAAATTAATATATTATAAATATTAAATAAAATCCATAAATACTAAACCGATAATTCTCGACAAAACTTGAAACTCAAGCTACGATACATAAACTTATAGAACATAATCCCACAATATAGGGCTACATGGAAACACAAAATTCACTAGTTTACCAATTGAATGAATCTCTCACACTTGGCCGAAGACCCACAAGACGCGGCAAAGTCTTGTTCAACGCAAACAAATATATCTTGATTAAAGCAAAAACTTTATTTAGAAAATTATAAAATTTAAAAAAAAATGCATATCTTACAATAGTCATGGCAAAATCTATCAATTTTATATTAATATATTTCATAAGTTAATTTTTTACATTTTTTGAGGTCAAATTGTCATGTAACTCAAATTTTTTTAGTTTATTAGAGTTTGAGTACATGTAAATTTTCAGTCAAATAGTCAAATCAGTAAAATTTAGAAGTTACTGTGTAGTTAAAATTTCAAAAATAACTTTAGGTAAATCGATTTTGCTGGGTAGGATTTTGGTTAACGTTTAAATTTTCCAGTGAAAAATGATTTAAGGATTTATTTGATATATAATATAATATTATATAATATATTATTTATTAAATAAATTATAATAAAATTTTAAAATTTTATTTAAAGGGAGGAAATTCGCCCCCCTTCGTATATTTCGATCGAGAGAAGGAGAGAGCAAAAGAGAGTCGGAGCAATTTCTTCCTTCTGATATTTCGTCTTAACATTCTAAACTTCGAGCTTTAGCAACAGTGTTCAAGGGTACGTCTTTTCTAACCATCTGTTCGTTTTCTATAGTTTTTGTACTTTTGTTGGGAAATCCAATTTTAAGTTCAAAAACTCAAAATTGTTTGTTAAAATTGACAGATGTGAGTCAATTTTAATGTTAGCCTAAGTGTCATTATGCTTATTTATTTTGATGATGAATGTTTTAATTGGAATTATAAGTTCTTTATTGATAAATTATATTTAATTTTTAATTGCTATATTTATATGGATATTCATTGGAAATACCCTTAATACGATAAGTATGTTGTGCTAACATATTTATTTAAGTCCATGTAGTTAATATGTATGATATGGGGACTTAAATCAAGAATTCCAAAAAGGAAGGAAGAGGTCGAGTACTCAGGTGAGGAGGTCAACCAAAATGTGCTACATGAATGAACTAGTCAACCAATTGATCGACTGCAAGCCAAAACAGATTGCTTCCCAATTTTGCAGTCGAGCAAGGGAAAAATGGTCGACCGCCACATATTACTGATTGCCTATCATTTCTACGATCAAAGATGTGGTCGACTAAAAAGAAAGTGGTCGAGCGATTTGATAGACCTGCGAAAAAAATGGAAGTCCAAAATTATAACGATAACATCCCAACGGTTGGATGCAATCAACCAAAAAGGAAATGGTCGACCACGCATGCAAAGTCTATTTATAGAAGGCAATTCGAAGCTCAAACTAACGACGGGAGAATTGTGGTGAAGCTTTAGAAAAATTCATACAGAACTTCTCCTTATTCAAATGAGGGCATAGGCCTAACTCTCTCATCCTTAAACTTGAGGTTGTTTATTTGAGAGTTAGGTTATAACTTGTATTTTATGTTTCCGCATTTTTGTAAAGGCTACTTCAAGGGTGATGCCCCATAATAGTCAAAGACTAGATTGACGCCCATGAAGATCAATCCAGAGGGTGACGCCCTGAGAACAGTCTGTGAAGGTTTGATTGACACCCGTGAAGTCAATCATCACCAACTGAGGAGGTTGGGTGATTAAAGATCTTCAAATGGGAAGCTTGGAGCGCAGAAGTAGGCAGGAGTTGCCAAACTGCGTGAACAAACCGTTTGCACTCTCTAT